>OY734943.1:18492419-19699949 GCA_963457585.1 Spergularia bocconei | reverse complement strand
TTCCATCCCAATCACCTGTATACACCACATGCAACAAGTCATCCTCTTTGTAGTAAATCGAATTACCAGCCCAAATTTTACATTCCAAACTGGTGATCCTTAATAGTACTGTATAGTTTTAGTGCAACCAATTTCAAATTTGGGAAGATGACGGGTATAAAGATGACACGCCATACTCCGAAATTAACTTGAAATTTGAGAGAAAAGAACTGTATGTACAGTTCACAGGAAGGAAAACCCGCCATAAGCATATAATACGAACAGAATATGCTTTCAGCCACAAGCAATTTCCAATACCAATTATGTCGTGTGACTATGACTCGTGAGAGGAACTAATTCAGATCTATGACACATTGTTGTGAGAAAAACTGGTAAAGTAAAACCAATACAGTGCACAGACTGAAACAAAAGCAAAACAGGAAGAGAAAGCAGTTGGAAAACATGGAAAAGGCACGATTATGATGAAGAAACATAGCAAAACAGATAATTGCAGCCAAAAACCAGCTTATATCATTGAAGCAAATTCATCAACAGTTCCAACATTCAAATCAGACCCTCTATTACATCGATGGCTTCCAGTCTATACTCGTAGGGATTCTTGACCTAATGTCCTAATTCTAAATCTGGTGGAGTATCAATTTTTGTCATTACTGTCTCTAGTGAAATTTGTCCAGGACTTCAACTTAGCAAAAGAAGTTAAACCCCTGTGAATCTTAAAGAATGACAATACTCAAACTTTGCGGACTGAAGGAAACTGAATCCACCACATATTGTTTGCCACTTTGTCTCACAAACTAAGAACAACCTTAATTATATCTCATATTTTAGAATTAAGAACATAAATTTGCAACAATAACAACGATATCATTACCCCAGTGCCTCAAAGGCTCCCGGCTATGGCAAGGTAAGGGGGGGAGGGTTTCAATGTAAGCAACATTACTCCTATGTTAAAAACATAGAGAGACTATTACCGAATGATCCAAAATAAAACTAGTGTCGATATTGCGTTGACTGACTGCTACTTCACAATATAAGAAACACATACAGTTCAGTGAGTCATTTTGCTATATTCCATCGCATTCCAAAGCTAAAGAAAACAAACCACAATACGAAGGCGATCTCTTTGTTTATCTGGTTGTCGAGGAAGTAGTTCCACATACTCTGGAGTACAATGCACACCAGCAACTGTTGTTCCCTGGCTAAGGGCCACTAAGTGGCGTTTATGCACTTCACCAGTAACTGTGGCAATATATCTACAAATGGCAACTGGACTTAATCACCCACTGATAGTAATGTACGCATAATACTAGACAAACAGCAAACTTAAGTGATCATCAACTTGGATCAAAGTACAAACAGCATGGACCCATGAGGGCCAGGATAACCAATTCAGACACACACAGATAAAAGCATATTATCATACATACTAATATTGTACCACCAAAGTGTGAACTCAAGACCTACTAAATATACTTATGAGAGAGATTGAGATGCATAGGTAGATAGCTACTAATTACTATGTCCAAGAAATAAGAATATATCAAAGCACTTACGGCATGTCTGGTTCACCATGTAATGCTCAAAGAAAATGGATACCCATATTGCTTGTTCGGTTCAGCAGCCCCTCAAACCAATACCATAACCTAGTGGTAAGGGACTCCACTAATGCTACCTCACCCTCACCCTAACGTAACAAAAGCCTTTGTTGGTGGTAATCGTTAATCCCAGTAGTGCGCGTAAACAATCACCAGCTCCCATCACAACATTAAACAGTTACCTTCCACCACTGCCACGAGCCAAATCCTCCAAACCCATAGTTAGGCAGCACTACCACACCACCTCCCATAAAATCACCAGTCCACCACCAAAACACTTCAATTATCACAAGTAAATATCAAACTCAAAGCAGGTCTGCCGAGATCTCAAGCGAACCCAAGAGCCATGCAACAAGTAACCCTAAGGCTTTGTTTGGTTGGGTGTAATGTAATCACCATTACACCCATTATTTAGCCCAAAGTCATAGAGGAGAGTGAGGAGGGCTAAATGGAATCCTCATTACAATGTAATTAAATCTCCATTTAGCTAACGGTAATCAATATTCGTCAACAAAACCCATGTAATTACATCATTTGATGTAACAAAATTAATCTCTCCCCATTGTCACTCCTCTTTCTCCCTCTGAATTTTCACTTTTTTGTACTAATTTCATTCCATTACATTGCAATGAGCATTGCACCCAACCAAGCGTAACCTAAGATCCAGGGTTGGTATGGCAAGTTCAGAATGGGTGGCAGATGAAAGTGCTAAAATTGGTGGTTGCTGCCTCGCTTCGACAGTGATGGATACTTAGGGTTAGTTGAAGAACAACAAGATGCGGGAGGCATTTGTGATGGGGGCTATCTAGAATGAAGGGTTGAGAAAATTGTTAGGGGTTGAAGTATGTGGACCAAACAAATTTGGGGAGGAAATGTTTGAAATCTTACACCTCTCTAATTGATTCCATAGCCTTCCTTCATACAAGTTTTAAGCCAAACACCCCCTAAATGGAAAGGTGCAGACACCATAAATCAGGATTTCAAAGTGAAGGCAGCTGGAGAGAAGCAATAGAGACAAGCTTGGAGGACTATGCCTTTCAAATGCTCTGATTCAATGAAACAAAGCAGATACCAATAAAGTGAAAGTAGCATGTGAGCTTCCTTTAAACAGGGAAGAAAAAACCTCTTATAAGTGCAACGTGAAGCTACTGGAGATTCTTAAAGTTTAGTTAAACAGATGCCTTGGAGTCTACAAGATTACCATAACAAAACAATAAATAAGAAATATAATAATCAGACATAGCACAATTTGGGCTTATGTGCCGGTCCATACCAAGTTTGTGAGATTGAATATGACCATAACCAACAACGACTGAACATGGACTCCAATAGCATGTGTTAACACTGAGTTCTTTCTTCCTTATTTATGAGAACAAGAGTAAATTTACGATTGTGTCTTATTACAAAACAATGGAAGTCCCATATACCATCTTGCTTCCACAACCAAAAATAACAATAACATTACCCTAGTGCCTCAAAGGCTCCCACCATAAGACGGCCTAAGAGGGGGTCGGATGTACACAAGCCTTACCCTTACGTTGAAAACATAAAGAGGCTGCTTCCAGATGACCCATGATAGAAATTGTTTTCCAAGACCATGGTTTTATAATAATAATAAAATAAAAAATATAATAAAAAAACTTACTCCTTTGTCAGATTAGAAGAAGGGTGAGACACCTTTTGGGCAAAGTCACCTGGACAAAAAGTCAGTTGTGTGTTATTGTCTACTTAACTTTGCATCGTTTTGATAATCCTGAAACTAAGAAGTCAAACAGAGAATTGAAATTACCATCATTGGTCACAATAATCAATCCAGTCGTTGCAACATCCAGGCGGCCTACAGTAAACAGTCGTGGCTTAAGCTCCCCAGGAAACTTTTTATCCTGAAGACATAACATTTACTTTAACTACAGATTAAACCACACACATTTTCAGAGGATGTAAAGACTAGTAATAGAATGGAATTGAAAGATTTACGTATTTACATACCCAAGACTTTAAAAAGTCATCAAATAAACTCAAGACAGACTTAAACTCTTCCTGTCCAGATGAACAGATGTACCTGCAATGATGAGAGTATATCAAGCAAAGGACAAGTGGGCAACCTGTCTCATAGTTCAGAAATTCAAATTGAAAGCTCTTGAAGTAACAAATATAAAGGAAAAATTCAATCTTTGCAAACAGTGTCGAATTTAAAAATATCTACCCTTTTGGCTTGTTCAGAGCAAAATAGACCTTTGGGGGCAATCTTTTAGGTAGGCGGTTTCCATTGACATAAATAACGTCTTTCACAGGATCGACTTTGGTCTGTGCAGTAGGCAGTAAATTAATATAATGTTCCACAACAACAAAGTCAACAAAATTTGTCTTAAGAAGACACTGAAATAAGTAACAGCTGAACGAAAATCTGACCTGAGGTTTATCACAGACTGTACCATTGACGGTCACCTTTTTCTGAAATATGAGCTCCTCACTGCTTCTCCTTGATGCCACTATGAAAAGAAACAAAGATTATAGAGATATGTGGCTTGACTCACTAACAATATGCGAAAGTAAAGATACCCTACGCTGCTATTAAGAGCTTCTGAAGATAACCAAACCCCGAGGTGGAGAGGTGAGATAGTTCACTAAATAACAGAACCTATGTTTAATGGTAACAACTCTTAACTTCGTATGATACGTCTTTTTATGGGTAAGCAAATTTCTAGTGAACCCAAACAGTTTCCAATCTGTAATAGTGAATGTCAATAGCTGTACAAGAAAAGCAGCTAACATGCAACACTACCACTGAGCTAGAGCCAGCTGTTCGTAAGGCATTCCATTCCTCCTCTCCAACACAAGTAAATAACTTGCATACCAAGTATAACTAAACGTTAGGCACACAATGTCCTCATTTTCTCATACCGAAGTCTAGAAGTAGCTCCGGACACAATAATGATTTGACATAGTAGCACTGACCACAAAATTTCTCAGAAAATCTGTCATACACTCATACAATCCACAGACAAGTATACAACCAATATACAAAACCCGGTCAATTTCACGGGATAACAATGGCAAGATAAATGCAAAGATTCTGTAAACAATCATACTCCCTCCAAAAAGTTATCAACTATAACCTGCTCAAATCCCTTTTATTCCCCTTACTCGCACTTATATATCACACCTACGCCAACCACTCAACCCAACTCTAATTCAATATCCATTTGCAACCGTTCTACGGAATGTTAACAACAATACCAAGTGTTCTCACTCCAAACCAGATCCAATTGCAAGAGCAATATCATTATCTCGTTGTGCAATGTGGACTATTAGCCTCGAACTTCCTTCCAAACACAAAATGCACCATTTCAAACTATCAATTCGATAGTGTCACAGTAGGAGCACCATTCATTCAGAGCGACGAATGTAGTTAGTTGCAAGGTCACGCAACCTCGACAAATTCCCCCATGAATTTCAATTTTCGCAATCGTAAATTACACATAATTCCTCAACTATCTTGGAATGTGGTAGATTAATACTTTTAAAATTTTACCATAATTTCGCAACCCCAAATTTCAAATCCTAACTTCACCCCTATTTTACTTAATGCTCAATTTCACCAATTTGATAACACAAATTACAGCAAAAATGAAAAACATTGAAAAGATAAGAAATTGGATGATGTTATACCTCCGGCGGCGGCAAGAACCTTAGCGAGCCGTTGCGGCGGCACGCGAAACTTCTGATTATAAAACCGCCGCGCAGCTTTCGAGTGTCGCGGCTCTTCGGTTGTCTTCGGCTTGTTCTCCTTCTCAGAAACGCCATACTTCTTTGGCGCGCTTTTTTCGGCGAATGAGTGAAGAGAACGCGCCGCTGGGAGCGCGTGAGGGGAGAGGTCGTCGGAAACGGTACGGTGGAGAAGAGTCCATAGGACGGGGAGGTTGGGGGAGAAGGAGGCGGAGTCGTGGTGGTGGAGAGAGAGAGAAGAGCGGAAGCGAGGAGAGAGAGGGCGGAGGGAGGTGGCGGTGCGGTGGAGAGAGAGGAAGGAGAGTTTTGATATGAGGGTGGTGGTTGTGGTGGTGGTGGTGGTGGTTATGAGGGACGCCATTGATGACGAGGATGGTATCGGGGTTTTGGATAGCAGGATGTGGAGGTAATAGGACGACTGAGGGGATAGTAGAGCAGAGTGCTATTGTTTTTGGTGGGCGGGATTGGGAGCGATAATTAGTTGAGTCAGCTTACGAGTAATTTGAGATTATGTCTACATTGAGTTGAAATTATGTCTACATTGAGTTGAAATTTGAGAGCGTTAAATTGTCAATGAGTTATATTGGGTAGTTTAGCGTCCTCGGAAAGATGGAGCACTACCGCTGCCTTTAAGGGGCAGGGTTGAGGATGTGTGATAATATATACTCCCGTACTTTTGTAGTTTTTTATTTTAGTTTTTTGACGTCACTAGTAGCTTTTGTAGTTGAGTTGGCTTGCAAGTAATTTGGTAGATGTTGAATTAGAGACTTAGGCTATTGTGAGCTCGTCTGCGGTTTTAAGTTATGCTCGTGAGTCTTATTGTGACAAGATGAGATTACATATAGCTTTGATCGAAATGCTCATAAACGGTCAAGTTTAATTTGAATCTTCTTATCAAAATTAGCCAAGAAAAATCATTTAAAGCCCGACAAGAATTCTTACAACATGTCGATGATCGAGACTGTGCCGCCACCTTTTCCAATAGAGTGTAACAAGCCAAACGTATTTGCTTGTTGTGTTTATGTTCATTGAGTTAACCACATGCACTTCAATACAACTTTGTAGTAATAATGTACAATCTCCTTCCATCAACAAACTCTAAAATGCAACATCAATACAACATTGTACTGTAGTAATAATGTACATAAAAAACCCTCACAATTTAGTGATTTACAAATAACACACCCAACACCTTATAACTTAAACTTGAAAGAATGAAAAATAATCAAACAATAATTAAGGTACGCCCGACATGATAGAGGAGTAACACTGCTTTACTTAGAATCTCCATGAACACTAGATAGACAAGAAAAAAAGAAAAGAGAAAAATAAATCAGAAACCAAAAGAAATTTATAAATCACACTATATAAGTAATAAAAGGCATGATTTATAATCGTCCAGTAAGTTATTCCTCTAAATTTACCCATGCTTAGGTTTCTTCTTAGACTCTTGTTTCTCCTTCTCCATCTTCTCGAATAAGCTTCCATCATATACTCCTCTGATTGTGTCTCTCTGTAGGAATCCATTCTTGTCCTTGCAAAGATAGAAAAGGATCTTCCATTCTATATAGGCAGCAAAACTGCAGAAAACACATGTAATTAAGAATCATTATTGCCAACGTATAACCCTTTAGATTGACCAACACGTTTTTTATAAGACATGCCTTCACTAAGTTATGACTTATAAGTTATAACCTCTCAAAGCGACGAACGGGCTCAGATTGTAGCGAACTAGGTAGAAACTGGCATTTGGAACTTACGGATTTATAGACGATATAAGACTTTAAGAAAAAAGATAAGTAAAATGTCGAAATGCAAGAATATACATGACAAAAGTGCTCATATATGCAACCATTTTCAAAATTCAAACTCGGGTTTAGTCATCCGTCTTGAACACCATTCAACTCCCCCCTAAACATTATGCATGTGTAAGGTTTTTGATTTAGACTCCAAAACATAGAGTTTGTCCATATATTGTCGTACCTTAATTATTAAACACGTCTTAATCTAACAAATCACATGTGCACACATAAATTATCGCAGCATTTGCATAAAACAATCTATGTTTTAAAAGCATAAAAGGGAAGCAACTAACCCTCCAAGAACGTCCTTTGGTTGTTTATTCGCCTTCAACATCTCGTCAAGCTCTTTAGCGGTTAAGGCATTTGCATTTGTGTGTGCGTGCTTGTTGAAGATTGCCTCAAACTTCGACGGAACAAACCTTTCACCACAAACAAAATTTAGTTCAAAATTCGAACCAACCGTTAATTGAGACGGAAAAACGTTAGGTAGATCGATCAGAGTGTCTTGCAAATTTTATTTCTTATAAGGTAGTGTTGACAAATTTTTTTATTTTTTAAAAAGGTAGGATTTTACAAATACCACACTTTTGAAGGTAGGTTTTCGCAAAAGACCGTAAAAATAATCATGTAACAATAATACGGAGTATATGTTTGCACATACACGCACTACAAGTCTACAAACATAAGAGAAGAGCTTTATTTGAAACAACATACCTTCCTTCTGTGTCGTAAACACCGGAATCGCTCCCATGTTTAGCCAAAGTTATGTTTTTAATTTCGATTGGAAACAACAAGGAAGGAAGAATCTTTCCCTACAACATTTCACAAAGACAAATGAGACTGGAGTTTAAGTTAACCATATAGTTTGCTGAATTTTTTCTGAATTTTTTCACAATAACACTATATCTGAATTTTTAGAAGAAGAAAAAATTGCACTATCTATCTTTCTAATCTCTTGGCCACATTTGATCGACATGTTTTGTCAAAAAAAAAAAAAAAAAGAGCAAACAAGTACCAATAAACCACTCAAGAAAAAGTGCATTAACAGTAAGCATTCTCATTAGAACGACATAGGTCTACTGCACATACCGTTTTTACCTTTCTTATATAAGTTTAAATTTTATGTTTTTATCAATAATTTTAGAAAAATTAAGTCATCCAACGACTCATGACTTCAAACAAGTTACAAGTACTACTAGATTAAATTGTTTTGTACTTATTTAAAAACTTACATGTAGAGTATATGTTTATGATATTGATTTTGTACTTCGTTTCACCTTATTCAAATAATGGTTTGACATCTAGATCCTGAATGTCGTGAATGATGAAGAATGTTGATTAATACAGGTCACGAGTATCGAATCAGATATCTCGATCGAGATGTCCGATTGCGTAAACTATATATTAATTGGCCCAGGGTTTAACTACTTGCTTCTAAGTAATTTAATATTGACCATTTCCTAGCACGAGGACTAACTTGCACGCATGAGCATGTTACTAGGCTCACTATTTAGTGTACAAGTATTAAACAATTTGAGGGGAATCCTATTCCCAGCTGACCAGCTCAAAGGTACTCAGGGTGAAAAAGACAATAGTGACACGTAAAACATATCGTTGAGGTATGTCTTAATCAGAAAATCTTCTTTGGTTCGTTAAATTTTCTAGACCCTTTCATCGACTGGCTTGAAATAGGCCTTGACCGTGTTCGGTAACATGTCAAAAAAATAGAAAAGCGGTCATGACATTATTTTCTATACTCTCTTAGACACTTACGCTCTAATTTGTGAAGAAGAGAAAATAGAAAGATAACATCACTCAAACCACATAATACCGTGAGCTAGCTATTGCTACTGTTTTAAGAGGGTTTTCTCTAAAATGGCCGAGTTTGACACACACGCCCATATCAATTAGTTCTAGGCGAGAATCTGAGTAACACATCGAATTCGATGAAATCATTATTCACTAAGACAATGTGCATGTGATGACCTAAGCCTGAACATTCAGTACTAATATTGCCCATATTAATCAGACTAAAAATGTTCTAAGTATGATCTCAACTCTTCAAAACGTTTCTCCACTAAATAAACAACAAGGTATGCGTTACACTTACAGAGTATATTCTATAAGACTATAACCCAATAGAAAAAACCACACTATTAGTTTTTGTAATGAGTTGGATGTGAGTGAGTATTAGATACGGAGTATAGAATATCAAATGTGCAACTGTCATGGCACATACGAGGATGGAATATAGAATTGGACAACGTTAACCAACCTAAAAGCTTGCTTATTATTGGAGTTAAGCATCAATATGGGGTCTCATGTTTACAAAAAGTTTTCGATCGGGGTCTGGGAGTTTCTTTGTTATCGATTGGGGTCTGGCATGACAGACGTTAGTCTGCTGCTCCACGTGCTCAACTGCTCACTCACCCTTCATCCTTCTCTCTCCTCATTCATCTCCAAGAACACCAACAATAATCTCAAATCAACCCAGAAATTTTTCAAAAGAAAAAAGCTAAAAATAACCAAAAATCCTTCAATAAAAAAAAAAAAAAGAAGTCGACTCAACATGAAATTTGGCCTCATCCAACATGAATCTGTAGCTCTAAACCCAGAAATTTCTCCAAAAAAAAAACCAAAAATCCTTATGATCATCGGCCAAAGCATGAACAAATCTCTCGACTCATTCATCAAAGATCTTCCCTAAGTCATTCAAAATTAATTATATTAACTTTCTACAAATTTAGACTCACCCTGAAAAAATCCAAGCAAGGAATGTTGTATGTAGATTGAATTCTGCTGAATTTTGGGAGTGCAAAAAATCACAACGGTGGGAGATGAGACGGCGATGGTGGGCGACGGTGATGAAAGTAAGATACTTCAAAATTCCAGGTGATAAGTAGATCAGAATTCTTCAATCCTCACGCTTACTTGAGCTGATGATGATGAGAAGAACATCAACCCAAGAGAGGATCAAAAGTAGGGTTAAAACACAAATTTTTTTTAAGAAAAACATCACTAAAATTTGATTTCTCACCTTTATCACGAGGGTAAAATGTGGGTTTGTGTTTTAGTGATATCGTTTGATTTCTCATCAAAATTTGATTTCCATCAAAAAATTTAATGAGGATAAAATCATGAGGTAAGGCACAAATTAAAAACAAAGAGGGAAATGCATCAACCTTCAACCAACGGCAAAAGTAACGGAACCCCACCTCAGACCCCAATCGATAACAAACAAACTCCCAGACCCCAATCGAAAACTTTTTGTAAACATGAGACCCCATATTGGTGCTTAACTCTTATTATTGGACAATCATGAAGTTTTGCACTAACTACTCCATGATACGTACGACGAGATACAAGCAGAAGGCACGTAAATCGAAGATCAACAATATCCGTCAATTATTATCGCAAATCACTAAAAGCCAAGAGCTATTCTCTGTTTCTTTTTCTTTATTTATCACTTTATGTTGTTACTTCAATTATCATGTGTAATATTGAAAACAAAATACTTCGTATAGTATTAAACAATCATAGCACCATTTTATATTCTAACAACTTGTAGTTGTAAAAGTGATATAGGCATATAGCTATGAAAATATTTTTCAAAGTTTAGCAATCGTGAGCTTAGGGTTCTATAGGTAATTTCAGAAGAATAATAAGCTTATAGGAAGAGTATAATACGGAGTATATAGTTATGGAGTGAAAAATCCCACAAAGAGTCTAGTACTCAGTGTATACCACGAGTCGTCGAGAGATGTTTGAAAACCCGACTTTCAAATTATTAGTGGATGATAAATAGGCTCGTATCATCCTCCACGCTTTCAACAATAATTTTCCTCCTAAGTCTAGTCTTATTTGTCTCCTAGACGCAACATTAAGAAGAACCTGTATAAACATGCTTCCAAAAGTTAATTGAAATTACTCAGTAGTCTAATTTAGAAAAAATGATCACACCACTATGTGAATTGAGCTCTTATTATACGTTTACTTCAACTAAACACCTCACAAAGACAAAAGACAAAGAATCTTTTCACATTTCACAGATAATTCTTCACAATTAAAGCAAAGAATCGCAATCGTTGCTTCCACTTCACACACATTCATATAGGAATTCAATTTAACTTTTTACGTAAGCCTCTTGTTAAGTGAAGCTTTAAGAAAGGAACAAAGACGACCAAAACAAAAACAGAGTAGGACCGACTTCTAAACGCAACAAATCAAGCAATTAATTCGTTGGGTTCAAACAATATCTCCCTGTAAAATGGGAGCGTGAAGAATGAGAAATTACCGGCCGGGTTTTCTGGCTGAGACCAATGTTTATCACGAACCCCGCAACTGTTGATAATATTAGACCGCATCCGATTGCCCGGAACCCTGAAACCGATTTCAAAAAGCGACACGTAAATTAATTGGAATGACATCATCGTAAACTTTAACGGTTTAAAAATCGTCTGCGTTAAAGGAGTATGCCAAAATCGAATACCACTTTCACTCTATCTAGTTGTTTTTCATGTGTCAAGGCATTTTTCTTTTCTTTTAAACACATGAACATACACGACTGTTAATTACTCACCTATTATAAATGAGTCTAATCGACCGTCATAATGAATTTTAAATGACGATGTTTGTAAATGAATCTAACTACCATAATAATTATGAAAGGACAATGCTAGAGGTCTATAGTGTAGACAGTTGAAAGTGTCTACAATTATCATTAATTTTACTACACTAGCAAAATTTTACTACTCACACAAATAATTTTACTGCATGATTTTTTCATCACAAATTAATTTTACTACTCTAATCTCAATTTTACTACTATTAACTTAATTTTGCATTGTAGACAAATTAATTGTGTCTACACGGTAGACCTTTAGCTAGCTTGATCATGAAATTGACATTTATGCGTTATTAATAATCTTATAGTTTTCAAAAAAAAAATCTTATCAAGAGATATTTGCATTTTTAGGGAAATCAAGCAAAATATAAAGATTATAATTTTTTTGACATAATACAAATATACAATGACCATATTTAGAACCAATAATTAACAAAAAATCCCGTTGAAGGGGTTTAATTGATAATTGGATTTTGGTGCATTACCTTGGAAAGTTTCCCATGGATAAACGGTGCCGTCATGGTTTCTATCAAAGAAGGCGACGTGTTTGGCTAGCACGTTCTCCCCTGTACCTTCAGCTACAAGCACAACGCAACAGTAACACACAAGAAACAGTTTGAGTTTCACATCCATGGAAAAAACCAAACATGGACTACATATACGTACAACGTACTCACTCCCGTTTCTCTCGAATTGTTTAACGTCTTATTTGAATATGTAGGAGAAATTCAAACATCGACAACAACAACAATAACAAGAACAGCATTACATACCTTGTTGGTTATGGTTAACATCCTTGGATTCTCCAGCGAAATTAGCCATGATGATGACAATCTAATAAAAATTACTATAATTAATACCGTTAATTTATAAACACAAATGAAAACAAATATGAGTGCTTTTGTTTTGTTAAGGACAACGAGAGAAAAACTGAAAAGAAAAAACGGTAGAAATGTGATGATTATGATGTGAAGAGAGAAAACTTCGTGGAGGTTTGAGGGTGGTTTAATAAAAAGAGACAGGGGTTTATTGGTCATTTAACTTTAGATAATAATTGATGATTAAAGGGAAAGTAAGCAATAATTAGGAAAGTTAGGGAATAAAAAGAAAGAAGGACGCAGAATGCATCATACTCATACCAGATTGATGGACCTTTTTGCTTTATAATGTGTGAGTTCACATTGTACATTGCGTGTACACTATTGATCGTCATTGGTTTTAGCCGTTTTCTTGTGTTTTTGTGCAAACTATTGTTGTTGTTGTTGCCACTCTTCCAATACAAGTACACACGTATATCAATATCAAGTGTATACAACACTGCCACATCTTTATCTAGTACTAGAAAGTATCTCGTGCTTCGCACGATAAGGTTCTATATTTAAGTCTAAAATTTTTGGGTAATTTATAATTTTTTTTGCACCGTTTATAACAATAATGTCATCAATAATGTTAAATCAACCATAAGAATGATTGTATTAAGTGGAAACTTTGATTAGTAAAAAATTTGATTGAATAATATAATGCATGCATTCATGTTTAAGTAAAAGTTAAACCACAACTAATCATTTTAAACAACAAATAGAAACCGATAACTAACACAAATACCTCTCTTTCAAACACTAACCTAGTATCAACTACTCGTCACAAAAGTGCATTATTTTCATGCTAGAATAAGTAAATTGATATGATACATATATTTTATGAGAGTATACAAAAATTTGTTTGTTATGCAATTGCAAAAGACACGAAATACAAAATGTAAGTTCGAGAGGGTAAGACTAATATATTTATACTTGTATTGCATGTATACTTTAATTCATATACTTTGAATATCTCAAACTACATACATTCATGCAATTAAAAAAGTTCTTTGAATATCACAAACGACATACATTCATGCAATTAAAAAGATACTTTGAATATCACAAACTACATATATTCATGCATTTAAAAAGGTACTTTGAATATCTCAAATTACATAAATTCATGTATAAAGTTATTCATGTACTATGTACTACGTACTCCATATAATGTGGATAACTGAAAATTAAATTTAGAGTGGATATATTCAAACTTAGAAAATTCATTGTACTATATGCTAAAGAGGGTAAGACTAATATATTTATACTTGTATTGCATGTATACTTTAATTCATATACTTTGAATATCTCAAACTACATACATTCATGCAATTAAAAAAGTTCTTTGAATATCACAAACGACATACATTCATGCAATTAAAAAGATACTTTGAATATCACAAACTACATACATTCATGCATTTAAAAAGGTACTTTGAATATCTCAAATTACATAAATTCATGTATAAAGTTATTCATGTACTATGTACTACGTACTCCATATAATGTGGATAACTGAAAATTAAATTTAGAGTGGATATATTCAAACTTAGAAAATTCATTGTACTATATGCTAACTTTATGTTTTTAATATCATAATATGATTTATATCTTCATAGTTTATATATATGTTCGTTTAATCTGAATTTGACCTTTATTCTATTTATCTAGTTTAGTTATATCCTAAGTGCATGTCTTGTGGTGGTTTATTGGCAAGGGTTTAAATACGTTGTACGTGTAATTTCTCAACAACATTGTACTTAGAACATGTCTATGTTTGTAAGGATTGAAATACGATGAACCTGACCAATATTAGTAGGGGTTGAAATACAATGTACAAATGTGCAAGTTTATAACCTATAAAAACTCGCAAAGTGTCTTCACCACACCGCTTAAACTCACTTTTATATATAGATATAAGATAAGATAAGATTTACTTCATTAATCTGTATTTCGATTTTATTACGTGTTTGTTGTTTAGTTGTATGTGGAAATTTTGTGCTGATTGGTTTTGTCACAAACAAACAATTTACAATTTTGAGAATTGAAGTCGAAGTATAAAGATTTTATCGGGGTGCCCTGTGAGTTTATTATTGTAGAAAGGCAAATATTCGTTTGAGTGACGCAAACCATTAATCTCAATATCTCATGCTAGTACTCTGAACTTTCTATAAGGAAATAATATATTTTCTAGTATATATTATCACGTTCATATTGTAATCTAGTTAATTTAGGTTAGTAAATATCCCTTATGATCTTATTGTAATCATATTAGCCAATCTTTGTAATGTCGGCTACCCTAAGATTAACCCTGCCTATATACTCGATCTGTAATAATACAATTAAAGCTTTTCCACTATCTCATACTCTCCTTCTCAACATGGTATCAGAGCATAGATCCTATGCTCGGCCTAAACTCCCCTAAACTCCGAAAAGCTTCAAACCTAAAACCCTCGGCCACCCTCTAATTTAATCCGACCACCCTCCAAAACCATGGCCACCCTCTAATCCGGCCAACCCTCGGAAACTCCAAACTCCTAAAATAATCATGGCCCTCGGCCAAAACCACTTGGCTAAATCATGCCCAAAACTCCACTATAGCCAACCCAGGTACGGCAATACCTCCTCAAAATCAATCACTTTTTATTTTACTCATGAAACTCACTTTTTTCGTTTAATTCTTATGCAAAACCACTAAAGTTCAACTCTTGTTTTTTTCCACGTGATGGCATCACTCTGTCTCACAAACTCAAAAAAATAAAAAATAAAAAGTTTTTGAAACCCAAAAACACTCTTCTCGGCAAAACCCTTCATACATTACCCTCCAAAACCCCAACATCAATCTCCACCGTTGAGATCGATCACCCTAATGTTATCTACACTCTCACCAAATTTCGTAAGGATCGGACCACGTTTGGCCACCGGATCGTCGACTCGATCAAACCCGTGCACTCTAAATCCGGGAACACTACTAATCCCAAACTCCCTACACATCGTGTCAAACGGCACACCCTCCCAAAACTCATACGTTGTCATGATACTCACCGAGTTATCGTGACACGCTGCACCCTAAATCACAACAATCCTACCACTCTTTCCCTAAACCAAAAATTGAGAAACCCTCACAAACTCCAAACCCTCTAAACTCAAAATTCAACAAAAAAAAAAATGTTAACCCAGAATCCACTCTCTGCCAAATTCCATGGCCACCGTTACATATTTTTTTTTTGATCCTAAAACTTGTTCGGATTACATTCTTACCTCCCTCTTCATATAACCCTTGTCAACCCAATTTTCACGTATTCTATATCTCCGCTGGAACACATTCTCCCATGTCACAACTCATCAAGCACTACAAGTCTCAACCCACAATTCAAGTCATCACGAGGCCACCGAACATTGTTATTCATGATTATATCCAAGATCGGCCTTACTCTACGACCGTCCGTCTTGCGGGGGCATATAAGGAAATAATATATTTTCTAGTATATATTATTATCACGTTCATATTGTAATCTAGTTGATTTAGGTTAGTAAATATCCCTTATGATCTTATTGTAATCATATTAGCCATATTCGTATATTGTAATCTTTGTAATGTCGGTTACCCTAAGATTGACCCTACCTATATACTCTTGTGTATAATACTCTCATCTGTAATAATTCAATTAAAGCTTTTCCACTATCTCATACTATCCTTCTCAACACTTTCCTTCTTACGACTTATGAGCAACTTCAAAGAAGAAGAAACATAGCATATTGGATACATGGGAGATAGAACATTAGAATGCATTATTCTATTAGATTCATTTATTTCAGTATTTGTAGACAAATTATGTTCGTTTTAGTTCGATCGCTAGAAGCCTAGAAGTTCTTTCAAAAAAAACAAAATCACCTCTATCTATCCTTTGTTAGAAAAAATCTAAAATTCTCAAAACACTCATGGACGAGGCACTCATGGACGAGGCAGTGTCCACGACCAAAGTGGATCGATCATTAAGAACTGAGAACCAACTATGCTTTAGAGGAAATTGAATTGTGTGACTTCTATAGTCTTGGTTTACACTAAAGGCCGACAATTCAAGGTTCACTTGTCCTCACTAGAGTAAGTTCAAAGGGTAAAACCTACTGATCTCGAGGTAATTTTCTTCATATGTATACACTGTGTTATTGTGTTTGTTTTGCAGATTTCTCTAATTCCTCATTCATGTGGGGGAAGTGGTGAATTATGATTTTTAAGTGTTGTGGTGAATAAGGAATTTATCATTCATGCGGGGGATTATTTGTAAAATATAATTTATGAATAAAAATTCACGATACATTGTACCCTGACGTTGTCTAAATTCGTTTAATTTTCCAAAAGATTTGTCCTTCTAATTATAAAAAGACTCGTTATTTGTTTGTAGATTTTCAATTTGTTTCTCTTAATTGCCTATATAAGTGTCTTTACGTGGGTTATCTAATCGATTGAGAAAACTTAGGTGATGAGCTCAAGTGTGGAAATTGGTTTGAGTCTATTTTCCTACATTTCTTCTGTTGTCTTGTCTCCCCAACTTCCTTATTCGCGTCGTCGGTATTGAGTACAAGCATATGTTGAGTTCGTCGGGTCCTTACTACATTGAAGTATTACTTATGGCAATGACAAAAATTTTGGGAGACTTATGCTCGTGAACCTTGAGTACTGTAGAAGGGGCAATAACGTCTTAAGGACACTGCGTATATTCGCTGAGATCGAATTATTCTTGCATATTTTCATGATTTATTAATTTACTGTAAGTTAATTTCATTTGTTGTTTATGGGCAATCGATTTCCACTAACCATTGTGTGTGAATTTTGTTTCACGATTGAAAATAGTATTGACATATATATTTTCACTAACATCCTTTTTTTCCCATTTGTCTCTATCTATCTTTTATTTTATTTTTCCTTCGTTAACGTTTAACTTGAATACGTTTTACGTATCTAAAGTCAAGCGGCAATAACGAAACGATTTTTCTAATGGGTGCCCTAAGTCGTTTTTCTCTAGTGATATTCTCCTTAATTAATATTAGTATATAAGATCAATATTTTTTTTTCTCCGAGATCAATACTAGTATACTCTTCCACGGATATTTTGGGTGTTTGACCAAATTATCTTAGTTATGCATTCTTCTTTTTCTCTGATTATCAAGGTTGATTATATAACTTCTCATCTATAGTAGATGAATCGCATGCTTCTTTCTCTAGTATTGGGTTGTCAAGGCAATATGGGTTAAAGTGAATAAACGCCGATGCCAAGGTTTGCTCTAGCAGCTAATAGGGATGTTGGATGCCATCGAGCACTAATTTCTCCATTGAAATTAAAGAGAGAGCACTCCCCTGCCCCTAGCTATCAGCTTTCCATCATGATTTCCCAATGTTATATATCTCAAGCTGAATGTTATACTACTCGACAGGAATGCTTGAAACATTCTGGCAAATCTTAGTTTGGGAAAAGCTGGCAGATAGATTGAATTGGCTCACAAAAAAGATAATCATATCATATTGGTGTGAGGTGTTGGTTTGAGTGGAGTGCCAGTAATGACGAATTGATTTGTTTCACTTTGTTGGGTTTTGGGAGCTTATTAACAGTGTAATGTTATTGCGTTAGACTTAGCTTATTACCTTAGCCACTCTTTTCAATGCATAAAAATCACTACTGAAGTTTCTAAACGGCTCAACAGTCACTCTGATCTGATTCGAAACGGAGTAGTATATGGAGTATATGCTAACATAAATACCACATCCATTGCTGCAAGATTGAATTTACTGTTTTTAAAATTGTATCATACATGGCCTAAGTAGTATGTCGCATAAAATGGTTAATATATAGCGTCCCCGTGATTCCACGGGGTAGTAGAAAACTAGTTGTGACATGATTGCTTCCCTTAGTTAAGAAAGTACATGGACTTTTAACATGCGTCCTGTGTTAAGTGTTAACATTTTAAAAAAATGCCATAATGAAAATAGAAAATATGTATAAAATAGTTTGATTTATATAGACAAAAAAGTTAACAAATAAACTCTCGGATTTCCGGGTATAAGTGAAGAAATGGAGTTTAGCACCTTTGCGGCTTTGCACACATGTTAATTGGCACCAAGGGTGTGCTCCTTGTCACTATCTCAAACGTTCTCTGTGTTTGTCTTCAAAAGAGCAATTATATACTGTATGCTGTATAAGCCTTTGTATTGCTCTAATCAGATTAGGTCATAACATTTCAAATTCACTCTAATCAAATTAGGTCATAACATTTCAATATGGGTTAAAGTGCATAAACAGGCGTGGATGAGGAAAATACACTTGTGACATGATTGCCTCCCTTAATTAAGAAAGTAAATGGACTTTTAACATGCGTCCTGTGTTAACACCTTAAAAAAAATGCGATAATGAAAATAGAAAATATGTATAAAATAGTTTGGATTTATATAGACAAAAAAGTTAACAAATAAACTCTCGGATTTCCGGGTATAAGTGAAGAAATGGAGTTACTTACCTTTGCGGCTTTGCACACATGTTAATTGGCACCAAGGGTGTGCTCCTTGTCACTATCTCATACGCTCTATGTGTTTGTCTTCAAATGAGCAAATTATATACTCGTATGCTGTATACGGCTTTGTATTGCTTTGATCTGTATACGGCTTTGTATTCAATAAGTATATGGTACCCCCGGGGTACCATGACATGCCACTTTAAACAGAAATCCAGAAAAATATTCAATGGTCTAATTTCATTTTACAGCCCAAACAGATTTTTAGAGCCCAAACTAATAATAACCCAACCCATATGCATATTCTATCTCCTCCCCTTCCCCACTTCCCTCTAATGCACGACCACCACCCCAACCCACCAGCCACCACCGGTCCACCGCCGCCATCATCAACCACCGCCACACACCCCGCCGACCCACCACCAGAGCCGCTTCCCTCCGGCGACCTCATCCCCTCACCCCCACAACACCTAATTTCCTCCTCCCACTTCATTTTCTCACTTTATTTAAATTTCTCTCTTCTCAAAAATTTCATTAGAGGGGCGGCGAACGCATATGAGGCTCCGGCGAGCACTCGTTGAAGGCGGCAAAACATGAGGAGTGGCAAAAATGGGAGGAAAGAAAGGGTGGAGGGAGAAAATGAGAATATTTATAAAAAAAAAAAAAAAATCAAATTTAGTTTATAAAATAACTTGATTATTAACTTAAATATCAAATTTAGATAATAAAAATTCATCATTAGTATATGGCAACGTGGTCATTACCTTATATAATTAGGTCATTAATATGTATAACTATGGTCATTACTTTATAAAACATGATCATTAATATATACATAAACATGGTCATTAACTTATAGAATTAGGTCATTACCATACGAAAACATGGTCATTACTATATAAAAAAAGGGTCATTACCTTATAAAACTATGTCATTACTATACGTAAACATGGTCGTTACCTTATAGAATATGGTTATTAATATATAGAAATATGGTCATTACCTTATACAACTTGGTCATTACTATACACAAACATGGTCATTACCTTATAAAATATGGTCATTACCTTATGCAACTTGGTCATTACTAATAAGTATTACAATTAACTAACGGTGTTAAGTTTCCATTACATATTTTCGCAAAACGCAAACCTCAGGGGTACCATGGGAATTTCGGAAATCTCAGGGGTACCACAGATAAAGTCGGAAATCTCAGGGGTACCCTGGATAATATCCCTATAAAATATGGTCATTTCTATACACAAACATGGTCATTACCTTATAAAATATGGTCATTTCTATACACAAACATGATCATTACCCTTATAAAACTTCGTCATTACTATACACAAACATGGTCATTACCCTTATAAAATTTTGTCATTACTATACACAAACATGGTCATTACCCTTATAAAATTTTGTCATTACTATACACAAACATGGTCATTACCCTTATAAAATTTTGTCATTACTATACACAAACATGGTCATTACCCTTATATAATTTGGTCATTACTTTACACAAACATGGTCATTACCCTTATATAATTTGGTCATTACTATACACAAACATGGTCATTACCCTTATAAAACTGGGTCATTACTATACAAAAACATGGTCATTACCCTTATATAATTTGGTCATTACTATACACAAACATGATCATTACCCTTATAAAACTTCGTCATTACTATACACAAACATGGTCATTACTATACACAAACATGGTCATTACCCTTATAAAATTTTGTCATTACTATACACAAATATGATCATTACCCTTATATAATTTGGTCATTACTATACACAAACGTGGTCATTACCCTTATAAAACTGGGTCATTACTATACAAAAACATGGTCATTATCCTTATACAATTCGGTCATTACTATTTACAAAAACATGGTCATTACCCTTATACAATTCGGTCATTACTATTTACAAATATGATCATTACTCTTATAGAACTTGGTCATTACTATAAGAAAACATACGAAGTCATTACGCTTATATATCTTGGTCATTTTTATACATAAACATGATCATTACTCTTATACAATTTGGTCATTACTATACATAAACAAGGTCATTACTCTGAGGAAACGTGATCATTACCTTAACGAAATTGGTCAATACTACGACAAAATGTTTGTTCGGTAAAGTTTTGACATTGATTTGTTGTTTTTGTTTTGTAAAGTTTGCAAATGACCAAATCAAAAGTAAACAAATGACCATTATTACAATAAAATAAAAAAATTGAAAGACACTAAAATAAAAGTAAACAAAATCAAACCCAAAACATAATTTTCACCCCCCCTCTCTCACTTACCGACCCACCATTATTAACACCCCCAACCACCGCCACCGCCACCGACCTTCACCATTTAGCAGTCACCACCAACAAAAACTCTACCTTCCCTAGCCCCCTATCTCCACGCCATCGCGGCCTTAAGCGCAGATGTGCATCGGTGTTCTTGAAAATGACATGAGAAGTGAACAAAGAGGAAGAGAGAGGAAATGGGGGAGCAAGGAAAGTGTCGTCTGCGAGAGGATTGGCCGCCGGAGACATGAGAATGGGTCGTTGTTGTGGCGGAGATGGGGTTGGAAGAGAGAGAGGAAGGAAAAAGCAAGTGTATCAGGTGGGGAAAAATGGAGCTTTGAGTTTTGGGCTTTGGGTGAATTAAATAAAGGAAAATGACATTGTGCCACCGGGTGGTACTTATTTTGAGTGCCACCAGGGGTACTTTTGTACTTTACTTAATTATTTTTCTTTTTCAAATATTAGACTAATTTTATAAATGAAGGGTATTATTGGGAACTACAATTAACTAAATGCATTTTTAATTATGTACCCCTTTCACTATCTCTGCATCTAATATACTAGTAATCAACATAGTTTTCATCTTGTAGGATTCTCATCGGATGGGCTCTATGGCCCCCATTGTTTTGTTTTTTTTTTAGGGTCATGGCCCCCATTTTTATACAACCTGCCATTAAAAATGGAATCATGGAAATCCTTGGGTCTTGTATTTTATTTTCTTCCGAAGTGGTGATCTTCTTCAGCCTTAAAAACAACGCGGACTTTGCGAACCGAACAATGAAAACGTTCATCTGTATAAATTTATCCTTCGATGAAAACTGGGTATTGTGGAGCGACATAGTCGAGAGACCTTGAAATTATTTTTCTAGAATTAGTTTACCTTTTTTATTGCAATGAAGTATTATGATGTAAACTTAGAGGGTCGGCGCCGTGTAAATTTCGCATACGATCTGCAGTTTTGTTGGAGGTTGAAGGAGCCATGGGAAAAATATCCACATATTTCTAGATATTTATTTTATTAAAAAATCATAACGCCTACGTAGCTAAGGTGGTGTTATGGGATTTGTATTAGCTTGTGATTCCATGGTTCAATTCTTAGCCAAGGTGTAAAGTATTAATTTTTTTTTTTAATATGTTCAAAACTTTATTGTTTTTCTCTTTAAACTTGGTATAATGTTTTAAAATTACAAGGACAAGGCCATTTAATTTGGAATTAGAAGTCTCTACATCTACGACTTACATATTTTAGCAAAAATTTTTACCATGAGATCAACATATATTCGACGTTAAGATGTTTGATACGAAAATGGTTTCGAATTATAGTGTATCTCATATGAGCTTGTCTTAGCTCTATTAATGTTACAAAGGAATTGTGTGAAAACTTTAATTTCCACATAGGTACCCTTAACAGTAAATTTTCTACTTCGATGTGCCAAAACTCTAGAATTTGTAAATCACATGCTTCGGGATAATATACTCCTTGTTACAATTAGATCGACATATACAATCGACTTTTATCACGCTTCATAGGAGATAGAATTAGAATGTATCTCATCTGAGTCCGTCTAAGCTCTTATAACGTTACGTAGGAGGTGTGTGATTACTTCCATTTTTATAGTTACCCTTGATACGAAAATGATTTAAAATTAGAATGGATCCGCTTGTTTGAGCTCGTCTTAGTTCTATTAATGTTACGGAGGAGTTGTGTGATATGTTTCATTTCTATAGGTACCCTTCATTTCATGAAATTTTATGATCCGGTCGATTAGACTCAGTTCAATTTAAATCGAGTTAGTTCATATTGGTCACTTCCGGCCAGATCGCTTTAGAGTCACTCGAATACTAGATGTCTGGATAAAGTTACTTTAGGTTGTGTTCGGTTCAACCTTGTCACTACGGTCCGATTCAATTATCCGAGTGAAACTTTACTCTATCTTAACCCAAAAAAAAAAACTTAATATATGTGGTAAAGATAAACACGTGTGTTTTAAATATAAATTTTCTTTATACATCTTCATAATGATTATACATATTTGAAGTTGTAACGACTTGTTCTTAATACAATGTAAGTTGTTACGAAACTTAATCAACTTTACTATAGGTCTTGATATCGGCATGGTAATTCAACAATAGTTACATTAGGTGCACGAGCTAGATGTAAGCTCTAGCTTTCTAAGTGTCTTACTTCAATGAGGATATTTTGTCCCATAAAACTGTCTCACTCCCTGTACCCCACCAATCGGATAGATTACAAGAATTCATTAAATTTACTAAAATGAATTTATTAAGGTTATTATATGGATTCTTAAGCTTGTGATTAGATGTGTATATGGAGTGACACACAATATGGGACATAGGATCCTCATTGGTCTTACTTACGAGTTACGATTGAGCTGAAATGGTTCTTGAATAACGAGCCGATAGCTAGAAATAGATGCCCATAATTAATAATAATAATAACAACAATATAATAATAATAATAATAATAATAATAATAATAATAATAATAATAATAATAATAATAATAATAATAATAATAATAATAATAAAAATACCATCAATTATTATTAAATACCATCATAGAAATTAGAAAGTGAAGTTTGGCATAGGCGCCAAACCAAAACTTTTTTAGCGGCAAAAGCAATTCACTTGCCGCCAAACTAAAGTGCTAGGCATATTTTAGCGGTGAGAGTCATTGACGGCTCCTATTTACACGCAAATGAGAACATTTAACCTAGATATTTTTCCTATATAATAAGGCTCTCCATATAATAATTTGTTCATCGTTCAACAATTATACGAAACATATTATCATACATTTTATACATAGTAGCGATTTTTTCACTAGATCATGAAAAGAATGAAGTTCTCTTTGAATCATTTTTATCGTAACGCGAAAGGTATGATAATACTTATAACTAATCATTTGGTGATATCTTATACTTTATTTTCATGATTTGATTTTAAAGTGACTCATTGAAATTTACTTATAATTTGTGTCACAGAGTTGTCCGGATTGTCGAAAAAAAAGTCACTTGATAAATCCCCGAAGACGCTAAGGGTACGTGGGAAACGAGTTTACCCATCACAAATTTCGAAGTTGTCAAATAAGAAAAGAAAGACACGGGTAGAAGTAATAGATCTTACCAAGGACGAGGAGTTTGAATATATAGATCTTACCAAGGACGAGGATGTCGAGATCATCGATCTCACGAAAGACAATGTTGAGATAATAGATCTCACAGGTGAAGATGAGATTATAATTATAGACCTTACTCAAAATTGATTGTTATGTAATGTAATATCAATTTGATTTTTTTTTTCGTTTTAGATAGGAATAATGAAGGTTTATTTTAATGTTATGATTAATGTATTTGAGTTACAATTGATTTAATCAATTTTTGGGGTAAAAAACAGCGCATTTATGGTTTCACTTATGCCATATTGAATGTTGATTAAGTTTTTCGTGCATCTATCCTATTCCTCACATTGACAGAGAAAGGACACCAATATGACACAAAAATAAGTGTACCGGTGCTATTTATTCGTGCCTTAATAGTGATGGTACACTAATCTCCATAATATTCCAATTGCTTAGACTAGAGTAGTGCTGCAAACGACACATGGTTCTCACTTATGTTTCTTGAAATCTCAACATGGGTACTAAATAACGTATGATATGATACCGAAGAGCATCATAAACATGAAGCGCGAGTGAGAGTTTGGTCGTTGTCTGTCACCCAGATATATATACATTCCGATATACAAGTGTGTTGTAGTTTCACTGCAAACAGGCATTCATTCATTTTGGAAGAAACAATTGGCAACACATATGATCAGACTAGGGAGTAATTCCTTGAGTTCAAGATTACATAAGCATTATTAATCCACTAGTAGCACAATAACATAAAAACTCAGATGATGAATGAAAACTCTAGCAATCTAAAAACAGACAGACAAGACATCAGACACGATTGATGCAACCTTGTAGCTACAAACAAATACTAATTTTAATTTGGCAACTCATCCTCAAGTACAACAGTATCACTCAACATAAAACTTATGACATTAAATAACTTATTGGTACTGTAATGTCTGCCTCATTACTAACTAATCGACATACAAAAAATTTCAAATCTCATATCTCAACAAAACTGATATAGCTAATCAAGATTGACGATCCCGTTAGACGATGAGTCCTCATTATTTGCTGTAGAAACATTCCTCTGCTCCGAGCCACTTGATCTTGTTATTTCAAACATTTCCTACAATATACGGAAAAAACAACAACTAGTAAAGGAAGATAGTGATCTAGATATCGTTAGCTAAATGAGGAAGTCCCAGTCTCAATGCAACAAACAACTAGTAAAGGAAGATAGTGATCTAGATATCGTTGTCTACAAACAATGTCCTAATAGACAAACAACTAGGCATGTATGTCAAATAGTACGAACAAGCTTTCACGACTTCACGAGGACATGAGTTAGAAGCTCAGGTCAGACTTTGAAGGTTTGATTTAGTTTGAGGAAGACATCCTTTCAAGTTGGCTTGACAATTCATGCTAGTAATATATGCGCATTACAGTTAGCTACTAATAAACATGACATTATATAGTAATACTGAAAAGTTCACTTTTTCTCACTAGTTCTGAATATATATATGTTATGACTAAAACTGACATTAATTTATTTTGGGTACGAAAGTTGATAGGTTCACCAGATGAAACCAGCTTGGGGTTCCTGCGAAGTAACCATGCCAGGAGCTAGGTACGGCAAACAGCTCCCAAAGTACCCAAATCAGCAATTCTCAGCAAGGTTTCCTAACATGGCTACTGATGCCATTGATTTATTGGAAAAGATCATGTCCTTTCCAAACTATAAGTTAATTAAGTGATAAGACGGTGAAATAATTATTATTTTATAACATGTATGTAATGTTGTTACTCTCCCTCGTCAATACCTCAGTTGTGTAAAGAATGAATCGTAAACATCAGCACACCTCACTAGGACACTAATCTTAGTTTCAGTGCCTCCTTACCCCATCATTTCCCTGAACTCTTAGTGCTACTCTCAGTCTAATCATAACATGTTAGCACTACGACATATATATATTCGTTCACCCCCCCCCAAATGTAATTTGGCAATAGCAATCCTTATTTTTTTCCTTTCAAATCCTCAACAATTTACCTAGCCAAACAAATAACCCCCCTGAATATTGGAATATCCAACTCACTATGCATAACATTTTGCTATTAACTCACATAAATGCCACAAAAAAAAATCACAAATTCAACAAGCAGCACCAGGGGTAAAGATATAGAACTAAACTGCATCACCCATTAGAGTTCACACCAATGGATTAATTTGAATTGACACAAGAGAGAGCTTAAAATTGGGTATAGTTTAGAAGAAGTTTTTGCTCCAATTCACTTACCATTACTTTGTCATACTCATAAACATGTGTCTTGATAGCATCTTTGTTGAGAGTATTTGTTGAGCCACTAATTGGTCCATGCTCACTGATTTTGTCCCCCTGGAGGAATTAAGAGGTGAGAAAAAGGAACAATTTTAATAGTAGTACATCTTATAAGCAAAACTAAAGTAGCATGACAATCTATCAATAGTTTGCTTACCGATATAGGTAACTCATCGTTACTACTTACAACTTGCTTGGTTCTCCTTCTTTTGGGTTTACCATTCTTATCCATTCCCTTTAAAAAAACAAATAACGTTGAGTATTTTCTGAAGAACATAACTACATAAAGTAATTGACACTACTCTTCTTACTTACATGTACGTCGCTGCCGTCAATACTAACACCTTGAGAAGAGCTTTTGCTAAGTTGAGTAGTCTTCCGAACCACCTTTTTTCTTTGGACTCGGACTCTTGACCTTCCAACTGTTTTCACAGCATTCGGGTCTTTTAAAGCAATTTTGGTTTGAGTTCCATTGGTGTTATCGATCATAAACACAACCTCCCTAGGCTCTTCGTTAGCTTGATCAGATTCTATATTGTCAACTGTGTTGCCAACATTCAAGTTCTGCATTATGTTGGCTATTCCATCTAACACGATGTCACACTCTTGGCTAGACTTCATTCCCCTAATAGCAACCTTTTGAAATTCACCCACCAATTTTTCGTACCTTGCGACATTTTCACATTTCTTTGGATCATAGTAAGGTACCTTTACTCTATTGTACGGCCGATCAACATCCTTTCTCCATCGCCTAAGAATGTATTTCTCCGGAACTTCTTGGACACCAGCATCATAGTGAATTTTAAGAGAGTGTCTACACATAATCCCACGCATTTCAAACAGTTTACAAGTACAATAAACATGATTAGAGTTTTTCTCTAACTTCACTATATAATGCACCCTCTTTTCCACTGCCGGATCCCCAAATTCACGAGTATCCTCTACCTTATATTCTTGAAAATCAGCTTCATCTCTAATCATGGTGGGAGTTGTATATATTATGCATCTTACCTCATTCATCACTCTTTTGAATATTTCATGTGTATAAATTGGTTGAAAAGTTCTTTCAGCTGCAAACCTAGTGACAATCTTATAGCTTGTACGTCTTGAGCTATGATCTGAGAGTCGTTCTTTCTCGCACTTTGTTGCTAGAGCAAGATCATATTTAAGCACAAACTCCCTCAACGATGTCTTCCTATTAACATACCCCTTGAAAAAATTATTTACACTCTCATTTCTTTGCGTAGTTGACATGCCAGCCCAAAAATGGTCATTTACATAAGCTGGGACCCATCGACGCCTCTCCTTATAAAGAGTATACAACCACGCATTATTTTGAAGTCCATATTCTTCCACAAAATTTTTCCAGCATTGATCAAACTCATCTGAGGTCATAACATCATAAACACAAGCTGACATGGATTTTTGGATCTCCTTAGAGTACTTGTAACCTTTGAACTTCTTATGTTGCTTCTCCATTATATGCCAAAGGCACCACCTATGCCTTGTATCTGGCATTTCTAACTCAATAGCTCTTGTTATGGGGAGACTTTGATCAGTAATAATACCTCCAGGTGCTTCACCACCCATACATTCGACCCAACTTTTAAACAACCACCTAAATGTAGCAACATCTTCCCTAGATAAGAGTGCACATCCTAACAATATAGTTTCACCGTGATGGTTTATTCCTATGAAAGGTGCAAATGACATGTCATACCTGTTTTTCAAGTAAGTTGTGTCAAATCCAACATTGTCTTTGAACTCTTTGTATGCAGCTCTGCTTCTAGCATCTACCCAAAGCACATTACGGAGTCGACCATCATCATCTAGATCCATCATAAAGTAAAACTTATCCGACTCCTTCATGCATTTCATGAAATAGTTGTACATCGCTATGGAATCTGGTCCAGCTAATTTTTCTTGCCTCTTTTGCTGCAATAAGTTCCTCAAATCTCTTTCAAGAAAAGAAACGTTATGAAATCCTCGTTTTCTCACCACCTCTGCCATGTAACTAGTAGCAGGCCTTACTCCAGCTTCATCAATTATCACAATTCTTTCCACAGCATCTTGAGGCACAATTCTATTTGCACGTAAAAAACGTGCATCTAGTGGCTCGAGAGGATGATTGTGTTCTAATTCTACATGAGTGTACATCCATATACCATTTTTCTCCTTGGCATTGAATCGAGCTTTACAATCAACCATTTGAGTAGGTCTAGGCTTCATTATGTTTTTCGACCTATCAACTGAAATACCACCCTTGTGACAAACCCAAAAAATATGCTTTGGGGGGTTACCAGATTTTCGGGGAGGTTTTACATTCCTAACTCGAGTTGAGAAACCACTCCTCTTACAATATTCACGAAGATGTTTTTCTAACTCATCTTGTGTGGTGAACGTCATATTTTCTTTAGGGGCTTCAGCTTGTTCTAAGATATCATCAGTTTCCCTAGTCTCATCAGAAATTGTTCCAATTTCAGACAAACTTTGATGAGATAGGTGATTTTTTGGTCCATCCAAATCATCACCCAGAGTAACGTCTTCCATATTGGCATCATCTTCTAGTGGTATTATTTCCTCATCTTCAAGTAAATCAATCGAATCATCGTTAAGCAAATCAATCAGCTCATTGCGTTTCTCCACATCACTTTTCTCAACAATTTCATCAATTTCATTTTCTACACCAAGTATTTCATCATGGCGATTTCCATGATTCTCCATATCTAGCAAAACAAAGTTTATATTTACGATAATTATAATAAACAAGGTCGATTAACGGAAGAATCAAACAAAACTCTTGGACAACTAGTTTAACTCTACCTTTATAAAAACAAGCAGTAGCTAACAAAATATAAAATAAAACAAGGAGTATAAATTAACTCTAGCAATATTAGAAACACAAGACCTAGCCATACGTAGCAATTGAACTCAGTTTTCATGTTTCATACTAGGTTATTTGTCCTCACTATACGTACGGGTACATGTTCTCTTCTATTCCTAATAAATGAAACCAATGGATAACATTCGAGATTTAAGCTCCCTGTGGCATAGACTTTGTTAGAGCATTCATGTCATACAAATCCTATACCCAGAAAACGTGCGCATAATGGTCAACATCAATAACAATTTATTCCACAACTTTTTTTGTAGGACACAAGTGTGTTAGTAGCATAATTGTTTTGTCTTTTATAGGTCAATTGCATCGAACAAACTTGATGAAAACAATGAGCAACGAGATTAACATAATTCGAGCATGACCACCGCGATGATCGAATTGAAATTCAACCAACAAGTTGTAAAATTACAGACAATAACAAAAGAAATCGAGCAAGACTAACCTGAATTGACGTCTCCTATTAGTATCTTCTTCTGGGTAGGGTGAATTAGTTAGGGCGTAGAGAACTTGAAGCAGAATATGTCGTGCTGGAGAGCAGCTATGAAGGAAATAATTAGGTAAAAAAAAAATTACTTAATTGAATAATGCTAGATTACACTTATATCCTTATAATTATTGAAATTAATATTAAAACTTGTTTTTTAAAATATGTATTTTAATAATTAAATGTGGGTGGTACTCAAAGTGTGTACCACCGGGTGGCACACTATCGCTGTCCTTAAATAAATAACTATGGGCCAAACTCCAAGCCTACTCCGAAATTTCGAACGGGGGGTACGATGCTCATGGTACCCTGGGGGTACCATAGTATTTGCCCTTTGTATTGCTTTAATCAGATCAGGTCATAACATTTCAAATTCACTCTAATCAAGTTAGGTCATACCATTTCAAATTCACTCTGATCAGATCGAACCAATTCATGACAATTCTCATAACAATCAATAACTATAGTCTGTTTGATGTTATTCATTCATCTGCATTTAGCTCATTTCTAAACATATCCAAAAAAAAAAAAAAAAGAATAGATTAAATCACATAAAAAAAAAGATGCAATCAAATAACTACTCCAAACTCATATTAAAACCGGTATAATTCAACTGCCTTATGAATTTGAAGAACTCGAAATTCATACTTCATACCAACAAACTTTTCTTTTCTTTTTTTTAGGGCCCATTCGGTATAACTGCCGTTTTCAGTTTTTGGTTTTTTTTTCGTAAAAGATTTAATTATATAAGTTGCAAAATTAAATTTAAATTGTATGTTCCTATAATATTAAAACTGAAAACCACTTTTTTTTGTTTTCAAAAACGAAACTTTGGTTTTAAAAACAATTGAGAAACTTAAAATAGAAAACGATACCATACACACCCTTAATTTCTAAAAATTGCATGGACATCTAATGATCTAAACGAGTACTAGACGTGTCCACATCGGAAAAAAAAAAAACAAGAAAGTCACCCTTACGAAACTTCGTTTAATACTTTATTTCAAAAAAAGAAAAAAAAAAAAACTTCGTCTAATACTCATCTCAATCGCTTCTTCTTTACTCTTCCTCGTCCTCCCCCCTCCTCCGCCCCTCTCTATCACACCTCCACCACCACCACCACCTCCCGCCGCCGCAACGATGTCGTCATCAACCTCATCGCCGGCAACCACCAACATAATGCTAGCAATCCACGAGAAAAAAACCAACTCACTGGACCTCTACCGCCCTCTCCGCAACTACATCGTCTACAACTACTCTGAACGCGAGGCCCAAAACCTCGACGACGATCTCGAAACCGCCAAAAACCTCCGCACCGATCTCGAAAAATCCGCCACCGACGCGCCGCCGGCAAAGCGCGACACGCTGATCAAGTACTTCAAGTGCCTCTGTCTGATGGAGACGCGATTCCCAATCTCCCCCGACAAGGACCACATCAACTCCCTCCAATTCACCTGGTTCGACGCCTTCAAGCCGAAGAATAAGTCGGCGCAGGTTAATTTGCACCTTGAGAAGGCCGCCGTGTTGTTCAATTTGGGGGCCGTGTATAGTCAGATTGGGTTGGGGTTTGATCGGAGTACCGTGGAAGGGAGGAAGAGTGCCGTGCATAATTTCGCTACCGCGGCCGGGGTTTTCGCTTATTTGAGGGATAATGTTGCTGTTAAGGCTGCTGGTGGTGCTACTGCGACTGTTGATGTTTCGGTTGAGTGTGTTGGAATGTTGGAGAGGTTGATGCTTGCTCAGGCGCAGGAATGTTGCTTTGAGTCTACTATTGCTAGAGGGAGTACTCCTGGTGTTTGTGCTAAGATTTCGCGGCAGGTAGTTTCGATTGCGATTATTAGTTAGATAGATGATGTTTATTAGTAATCACATTGCGATTTTTTATGTGGATTTTACATTGTAAGTGTTATTGTTAGTGTTAGAGATTAGGGGAATTGTGATTGATTAGTCTCGAATTACGATTGAATATGCTTGTGATTTCCGAACGTGGTTGATGTTGGATGCGAATTTTGTGCTTTAATGTGTGAAATGGCACCTTAATGTGGCCAATTGGCTCAATTCTCTGGTTTGGCACTGAAGCAACCGATGCGATTAGAAGCACAAGTTCGGGTGGGGAGATTGGTTTCTTTCAGAATCATTGATAGTTTGGTTTAGTAGTGATGGTTGGGGGAGATGCATTACGCCATTACCCCGTTTTAGAGTAACAATTTAGTGGGGGTAGGGAATGTGATAGTTGAGCATTGGCAGCGATCATCTTCTCTCCATTTTTTTTATGATCGAATCGTCTCAAGTTGGAGTGATTTGGAAGGACATTTTTATGATTATGCGAAGAGTTAAGCATCCCCGTGCCCTTCTCCATCTCTATCATACCTCTTTGTTTATATTTTCCCTAAAGAGATTTGAGATAGACAGTTAGGCATGTTTAGTTTATATAACAGCCTGACAGGGGATGTGATATCCAATGTTCATGACTCACGAGGAGGATGGGGAGTCAATTAGTTTCCCGAATCATGCTTTCAATTATAGGGCGTTTTCCAAGGCAGATGTAGGAGCTGGAGAAGGATCTATGGAACATGTGGAGGGTCTTACTTGAGGGCAAGATCTTGAACATTCCAGGATCCCTCTTGACAGTGTTACTCTTCGGACTTGGGAGTGAGGAGGCGAACATGAGGGCTGGGTAGTTTTATTTTTGCCACCAGGGGGGTAGCTTGTAACACATTTAGTATAAAAACACTGGATAAACAAGTTTTAAGTGTTGTATTGGAAGGAAAAGCATGCTCAAGGCATTTACAATGAGATACTTCTTTGCAAGCACTCCCTTATCGTGCTCCTCTCAGCCGATGTATGTAACATCTAGTGGAGCTGCTTTGCAAAGCATGGTATATGGTTGGTTCCTTTTGACAAGTTTCTGAAACCAGTTGACTCCTTTATAAGAGATCAAGGTGTTTGCTGAGGCCAAGCCAAGCCAAGCCAGCAAAGAGTATTATTCCGTACCTCATGTTGGAACACTTAAAAAACGGTGCTCATAAGTTTCAAGCTGGTCAAAGCAGCATACACCTTGCTAGATCACTAGAAGCTGTTTTGCTGTAGTTTACTAATAGTAGCTACTAGCTAGGCATCATGGTGTACCATTTTATCATTTCCACCTTGTTTCTTTTTCCTCTAAGTTTGGGTGTTTGAACGGTGTGTGTAGGTGATGCCTGTTAGACACTCTCAATGAGCAAATAATGATGGAGAAGCTATCTTAAACTCTTTTTTTTTTTTTTTTTTTTTTTTTTTGTTGGTAGACCTCTCAATGGCAGGGCTTCGTTTTCTGTGGCTGGTCGTTTGGAATAATAGCTTGATTTGGTGGGGTTGTTTGTTGAACTTGCCTGTTGTTTGATCTACTCCGTACGCCTATAAAACGTGTAGGGCCGGAACACAGTTTTTAAGAAAAACTAGTTTGCTTGCCCGTGCCACGCCCGCGCTATATATATTTATAAAATTTAAACTCGTTTTATAGGAAAAGTGTTGGCTTATTTTTGTTATAATGATTATTTTCCATAAATTAGTTAATACTATACTACTCTATGATAATATATTACCATATATTAACCGATAATTGTAAATAATGCTATTTTTATGTTCTATCCAATTAATATACGCCAAGTGTCAACCTATGAAAGACTTGGTTTCAGGTTTTAATATATAGTACTAGTTTGTATGCCCGTGCCACGCCCGGGGCGTGTATTTATATTGTTTATATTCGTTTTATAAGAAAAATATTGGCTTATGTTTGTTCTAATAAATTAACATAATAATTATTTTCCATATATTAACTAATAATACTATATTACCTTAAGATAATTCTTACCAAATCCTAACCGATAATTGTATTTATTGCTATTTTTATGCTCTATCCAATTAATGTATGCCAAGTGTCATCCTATGAAAGACTTGGTTTCAGGTTTTAATATATAGTATTAGATTAGATAGATAGAATAAAGAATGAGTTTTGGGGTCCACTTGGTGTAAAATTACACATAGGGGTATGTCCCACTTCCACTCTTAGTAAACAAGGGTGTTTTGGTCTTTATATGTACAAATAAGGAAAGATTCTAAGTAGGAAATTTATAGGCGAACGGAGGGAGTATGTTATTAAGGTAGTTTTTTTTTTTTTTTTTTTTTTTTATCTTTTTTTGAAAAAAAAATATCAGCCAACCCAAAATATTACTCCCTCCGTCCCAACTCAAACTCCCCATGGGTTATTTAGAATAAGAAAAATTGATATTTTAAGTTGAGTGGGAGAATGTTAAGAAAAAGGAGGAGAGAGAATGTGGGGATTAATAAAAGTAGGAGAGATAATGTGAGAGAGGGTGTGATAATTTAATAAAAGTAGGAGAGGGAAATATGTCCCAAAATAGATGGGGTGTTTGAGGTGGGACGTCCCGAAATGGAATATGAGGCATTTGAGCTGGGACGAAGGGAGTAATGTCCAACGCTTTGATGCTGTTGCTGTATCTTTTTTAAAGCCAACAATTCTTTTAGTATAAGATCATTGCTGATGTTTATGAATCAATGCACTTTCTCTTAGTTTTTTATATGTTGGCTGAAATTCTTTTCTAATTAATATAGTTTACCTCCGAATTTGCGAACTGCAGGTTGGCATCTTCTACGAGGAGGCTTTAGCGGCTTTAACTGTTCCTCCTCTTAATCAACATTTTGACAAGACTTGGATTGCTCATGTACAGCTGAAAGCCTCTCTGTTTTATGCCGAAGCTTGCTACAGGTACAGTTTAGAGCTTCACGAAAAAGAGGAGATAGCTCAGGAAATTGCTAGATTAAAGAGTGGTATTTCTGCTTTGTCGGATGTGAAAAAATCATCGAAAGGAGCTCCTGCGCAGCTTTTAGATGCTGTTACTAAGCTGGAGGCTAGTCTTAGCCGCAATCTGGAGAGGGCAATGAAGGAGAATGACAGAGTCTACTTGCAAAGGGTTCCACCAGCCAGTTCATTGCCCCCTCTGCCCGCATTTTCCATGGTAAAACCTTTGCCTCTGGATGAGTTATTGGATGCGAGCAAAGAGAAGATGTTTTTGTCGCTTGTTCCAGATAGTAGTACAAAAGCACTGTCCAGATACACTGAAATGGTTGATGATGTTATTAGAACACAAGCTGAGAAGCTGCAGCAGGGGAGTGAGCTGGCTAGAGTAAGGTTGAAGGAAATGGATTTGCCTGATTCACTCCTCTCTCTGGAAGGTAATCTCTCCCTTCCAGACAATCTTAGAGAAGATGTGGAAGCAGTTCAAATCAGTGGTGGCCCAGCTGGTCTGGAAGCTGAGTTACAGCAGCTTAGGGATCTCAGGAGGGTCAATCATGAACTATTGGTGCAGACAGAGGAACAGTTGCAGAAAGAGGCTCAGGAAGATGCCCAGTTTAGAAGCCAATTTGGGACACGTTGGACAAGACCTCAATCCAGTACACTAACAAAGAACCTGCAGGATAGGCTGAACAGATTTGCAGGGAATTTGAAGCAAGCTGGAGACAGTGATGCTAAACTTGAGCGATCTGTTAAGGACCATTTTGAACTCATGTCCATCCTTGATCGGCGTCCGGTATGCTCCAGATGTCCATATTTCTTGATATCATATTTTTTTTTTTGCTTACACCTTGAATTGGTGTTTGTCGGAGTGCGTATATGGTAATTGTTTGTCCTTTTATGAGTAAGATAGTGACGTGTAGGTTCTGCAACTATGCAGGATAATTTCTTTGCATTCCCATCTAACAATGGGTGACCGTTTTTTTTTTTTTTAACAACCTTAAGAGGACGATAAAGCTCCTAGGGAATTATAGGTTTTTCCGAAGTGACTTGAGAAGACGATAATTTTTCATGTTTTCTGAATTCCAAGAATTAGGAGTAAGCAAGTTGATATCTGAAGTGTTGCTTTACTGGGAACTCTTTGTTAAGAATACCATGATAGTCTCGTTATACGCAATGAAAAGGGTTGACTTGCTGGGGCCTGGGACATTGTGATGCTTAATGATTGCTGTAGTTTAAGTAGTCTAGTGGTCTCATCTCTCTTTGGATTGTGTCATGAGCTGGTCTGGTGCCCTTTTCTTCTGAGTGAACAAAACAAATGAATTCCTCATGACTGAGATTAAGCCTGTCATCTTGTAGTTCAGTAGAAGTTCATTTTGAAATTTAGCGCTTTGTACTTCTTTAGAAAGCCAGCATTTGCTCTCTCAACGTCATATTCAAGCAAGTCGTGTTTTAATCTGTCAGGCCTGATACTTCCCTTAGACCATTGTAACTCTCGTCACTGTTGTGTTTAGTGGGAGCACTATGTGTAAATCTGTTTTTAAGCTGCTCTTACTATAAGGTGTATATATAATTTTTTGTTGCACCATATTCTCTTTCCTTTATTGTGATAATTGAGGGGATTGGAAATTTATATATATCAGCTGTGAGCTGCAGTTCTCATATACTTTGGCCATTGAACATACACTTCTGTTTTATAAGTATTCCATATCTTGTTTTTCAGATTGAGGCCATGCTCCCCACCCTTGCAAAGCCGATAATGTCTTTGGACGCTAATGAGGATGCGATAGTTGGAGCTTTGAAGCAGAGTCTGGTAAGTTTGTGCTCTAGGTTCAAATTCAGTTGTTTCACGATTTCTTATCAAAGGCGTTTCCGATTCAGCGGTCAGGTCTCTACCTTTTGTTCTTTGGGATATCTCTGACTTCTCCATGTTCTAGTGTTGTGTCATCCGATTATCGTACACTACTGTGCTATCTTTCAAATTTCATCCTCAGATGTAGTAAGATAATCTCCTGCTTTTGACTGTTGGAGATGTAACTTGGAGCATGACTATTCAAAGAGAGCCCTATTCGCTATTTGAGTCGTATATATGGCATGAAGTAGAAAACATTGACTTAAAAGACTAAGACAAGCTACCAAAGGGCTTAAGTGAATCATATGAGCATAGTGTCTTCCTTTTCAGAATGTAGTCGAACAGGGGAGAGAATAGTGAAAGAATGCACGTCTAATAGGTTAAGTCTTAAATTACAGAGGAACGTTTTTGGACAGGTTGAAGGAATTTGGAAAGAAAAGGTGGGCACTCTAGGGAAGTGGATACACCCTTTCTGTAGTTCTCTTGGGAGAATCAGCCCTGTTATATTCACAATTTGTGAATATATAGTTTGTTTGACTTATGCAGAATGCTGAGCTAATAAGCTATGGTAAATTATTTGGACACATATTTCAGTGTTCAATAGTGAGACTTTCATCTTGACAGCTCCAGTTATATCTGTTTCGGATCCTGGTTGTGGGCTGGTGGCTCACATTGCACTACATATCTGATTACTCCGTACTAATTTTAAATTATTGCTAGTGCTATCAATTTCCCATTGATGTTTATATGTTATCTACTGCTTTTAATTTCTATGATTTGAACTTGAAGTTCTGTATTTTATAGTGATTGGTTTTGTCCACATCATTAGTTTATTTTTTCACGTGTAAGAGTGCACTTTTCTAAAATGAGAACACCCGTTGTAATCATCAACTCATTGTGCAGAGGCAATTGGAAACTCTGGGTGCACAGAGGGCAGGGCTTGAAGACATGCTTAAAGACATGAAAAGAAAGGTGACTGGCTGTGTTGCGTATCTGATTTGTCAGTGATTAATTAGTTCCTTATACTGCTGTTGCATGCAACATCTAGTCAGTGATAGCTGATAAATTTGTGCTGATACTTTCTGCATCTCGGTTCTCTCCCTTCCCACTTTTGGGGATCATTGGAATGGGGACTGCTCTAGTGTTCTTTGTGTTCCTAATTTTATCACTCATATGGTTGTATTCAGTAGTTCGGTAGATGAGAAATAGTATAAGCTTGCGTCCTATGTAACTTCTGCGCATACAATGTCCTGAAATCACCCAAGAATCTATACTAAACTTTAGAAGATAGAGTTGGCCGGCATCATAAACAGTTTCAAGGGAAATGATGAGTCTTGTAAACAGTAATTTCTCAGGAGTATGGACTGAAAATTTGATAAAGTATTGCTACGAGGATCTTCTTCAGAACAAAATGGCATAGGATTATGTGACCTTAATCAGCATTCCACTCTGATATTCACCGACATTTTGCTAACATACACATTATATATGTTAGGATGACATACTTCCAAAGCTGATGACTTCTACGGGATCTTACGAGGATCTCTTTAAGAAGGAGATATCCAAGTACGGCCACATATGTGAAGAGATTACTCAGAATCTCGAGGCGCAGGAGCAGCTGCTATTTCAAATCCAGGTATTCATGTCGTCCTCATGATCCTTTAGCCGCAGAGTCCGTGTTTATATCTTTTCTTGAGTTGCCTTATATACGAAATCGTTAATTGCAAGTAATAGTTGGAGATTGAACAATAACCTAGTGGGTACAATCACACAAAGCTTGTGAGCCTCTGAGTAAGAATCAAGAGCATGCCAGCTTCAAGATCTGATCCACTTAAAAAAATAAAAACCATGCTTATGCTAGCAGAATATCTATTGATAATAGTGATTCACATTCCAGTTGTTAGTGCACCAAATAAGAGCAAATTTGAAGTCCTAGTGAGCAACAGTTCGTACGAGTAAACTTGAAGTGAAGGATACTTCCAATCACCCCAAAAACAACTAAACCCATTGTAAGACAGTGAGAGTACAACAACAACAACAACCAAGCCTTATTCCCAAAATAATTTAGGGTCGGCTAACATGAATCGTCATCTAGTAAACGTTTTGCGTACGCCATGAAATTGCGAAAACGTTGTAAACCTTTTTGGAGTATTTAAACACTTTCAAAGGAAGTTTTATAAAGTCGTCAAAATAAACACTTTCAAACGTTGTAAGCAGGTGAGAGTGAGGCTTTTAAATTCATTCCCTTCATCCATGAATAATTGCCCTACTTCCCTTTTTGGGATATCTGGAAAAATGTTTTGCAGTTCACTTTTCGTTTTTCAATCGCAAAATATAAAACTATCATTAGTTCGAGTCAAAAGTTGACTTGCCTAAAATATATGATTGGTTACACTTGCACCGATACGAGTATTTTCATTTGTTTGCTTAACTCTGGAAAAATCTATTTCGAATCACTTATATAAGTAATGAATTAATTTCTTTTATCTTAAATAAGAAATTTCATGAACACTTATGCTTTGGAGTTTTCGACTGGATGTTATGGCTATGCGCAGTAGTGATTTACTGCTGTGTTGCAGCCGTCCAGCCGCATCAAACACCTATGGGTGTCCCGTGATTGAGTTGTCATCACTTTATCTGTTGCTTCTGACTCTACTAGTAAGTATCGTACTGTTTTTTGGAGGATCTTTAACGTTGTAGGTAGGCTAGAAGTATGCCCCAGTTAGTGTTAGTTTTGAAGTTTCACATTAATGTTTTCTGAGTAGTACTATTTCTGTTTGTCCAGGCTCAGAATGGTCAATTTGCTGCTATGTTTAATGTTGAAGATTACAAAGGTCAGTTGGTTGTATTTACTGTACTGCTGTTAGCATGCTTCCCTTTTGATTAATTGAATCTATTGTGTGCTAATATAGTTTGTCTTACTCATTTTCCTAGTCTCAATACAATCAACAACAAAATTCATACATTCTAGCTTATGTTCTGCTTGTTGTTCCCCGAATCATTTTGTTGTATTCTAGTGCTTGGTATTGTACAAACGGCAAACCCAGTTGAGTCTCCTTGCATAAAAACTGTAGCTTCAAACATACACTTCTTTTGATAAGTAATAGAGGTTATAGATTAAAGGACAGCAAGGGGTGATGTGCATATACAAAAGACGCTTGTATACGAAAGAACACAGGAGTTTCAAATACCACCAACTTGTTCTTCTCTTTAGGGCTAGGATCAGATGGCATATAAACCCCAAAGCAGTGTCTACGATGTTGCAATCTCGGCGCTCCTTAAAGATTGGACAGTTTTCGGTTATCAAAATTGTTAATTAAAAAGCATTCTGATTTTTTTCTGGTTGTGCGACATGATTCAATTTGCAAAGCAATTCTCATCTTGAATTTATTTAGAAACAACCTTTCTATGTTTTAAATGGGGTAAACTACACCCCCCCCCCCCCGGGTGACGTTGGCATAGGCGGGAACCTTTGAGACACTGGTAAACTTGTTGTTCGAGCTAGATAGGTTGCGAATGGTATGCAACAAAGTGTTTTTGTTAGATGGCTGTTCTGATTTCATTGTAGTCCTCGTTGTACAAGTACTTAAGTATGAGACTGAAGAATTACCCTTTTCTTTCTTGTTCTGCAATTATCTTCTTATCTAGTTCCTTGGATGAAGCATGCTTTTGATACTGCCAATCCTATTGGGGTTTGATGTTCCCTTTTCAACTTGCGGTTTTTCAGCTTCTCAAGAGAGATGTTTTAAGCAGATAGAGGCTGCTGTAGCAAAGTATCGCGAAATTAAGGAGAACATAAATGAGGGATTAAAGTTCTATGTAACCCTTCAGGTACTACTACTATCTTTTTTTTTTTTTTTTTTTAAATAAGGTACTACTACTATCTTTTAGAAACCATGATGCATTTTTATCATTTAATGCATCCAAACTACAGTAAAAAGGCGAGCTTTGAATAATATTTGTATCATAATGAGAATATTTCAACCCTGTTTAGTATTCCATGTATTTTTTTATTCTCATTCATGCGTATTTGAAGGTTGGAGCCGTTAGTTTTGGTTTCTGTAGTCATTATGATTTTTCCGTTAGTTTTTCCTTCCAAAAGGATTGAAGGAGTGACATTTTGAGCGTTATGTTGTAACTCTGTTTTCTTAAACATGATAGGACCGTCACTTCTATTTTTGTTTCTGAACTTTCTGTTCAAATATACCCTGAATTGGGAAATTTGACAAAAATGTTTCATGTTTCATTTTCAAATGTCTTCATAAATGATAAATGTCATAAATCACATCAATGTTATCTGGTTGTGTGTTCTTTTCAACTTAAATTTGCTTGTTCTTAGTAAACATTTTAAAAGTTTCAGAAACTTCTCTTAAGTTCAGAAGGTTAATAATTAGTTTAGAATCCTTCAGCCATCATGAAAAACTTTTCTTCCAAAAATATAAAGTGAAAAGTAAGTTCCGATAAATGAGTCGAGCAAGTATAAATTGACTATACAGAGGTTAGATGCGTGACCTTGAACATGAAATCCTGAGTATGTGGGCACTGGAATTTCACGTATGTAAACTGATAATATGCTAAAGGAAGTAAGCAAAGACAATTCTAATCTTCTTTGCTAATTCTGTAAGAGAAGTGAGGGTGATATTTGCTGTACATGAAGTCATAGTTCTCAATTGGTGTTTTTATGACGTACAGGATGCAATTACAAATGTAAAGCAACAATGTAGTGACTTTGTGATGACAAGAAATATTCAGTGTCGTGACATGATTGAAGATGTTCAAAGGCAAGTATCAGGTCTCAGCTTGCAGGACCGGAACGCAAGTAACCAAAGCTACCCGTCAGTCGGATTAGGCCAATCCCATCAGCCTTCAAGACCAATGTCACCGCAAACAGATGCAGGAAATTACTCCCAAGCTTCAGGGACGCAACCAGCTTATGGTTCCTCACAACAGCCACATGCGCCTAATTATGGCCCGTCACCTTATGGTTCCTCACAGCAGCCACCACAGCATCCGTCCATGCCTGGGTATGGCCCCCCTCCTTATGGCTCCTCACAGCAGCCACATCAGCCTTCTTATCAGCCTCCACCTTCAGCTGGGGCTCCATACCCACCCCAGCAACAACCCCACCAGCACCAGCAGGCCCCAGCCAGCCATGAGTATGGTCAGCCTGCGTATCCAGGTTGGCGGGGTCCTTACTACAATGCACAGTCGCAACAGCCTACACCTTTCCCCCGACCACCATACACGGTTCCAGGCCAGTACCCTCCTCACCAAAGTGGTTACTATAGGCCACCACAGTAATGTATTTACGATGCTATCTCGTTTTGATCTTGTTTTTAATTCCTTTAATTTTATAAGCAATAGTGAAGGGGTCATGTTTATAATTTGGGTATCTACTATTGGAATTGCGCGGCTTGTGTAAGTTGTATCTGAGATACTACCACCTCATGTATAGTCAATTTTTCAGGAGTAAAACACAATAATCACCTGTGTGAAAATTATACGTACTACATTGTTGCATTGCAATCCTTTGTCTTTTTGGTGAAAATTGATGCATTACACTTCAGATTTCAGGTGCGCTTAAAAAAATTACGCTGAAACTTTTTTGTAAAGGGAGAGACATGGTGATTACTTGCCAATGTCATGCCGAGAGTGTGTAATACGATTATTTGGCATTAGTGGATGGATAGTTTCATATCATTCTGCATAAAAATAAAACAATTCGTATTGTCGTTTTCGCTAAAAAACAAAGAACAATAGGTTCAAGATGCTACGACAGCACACAAGATCAAAGTATAATTACATAGCTACAAGTGCCAACTAAGTAAGACCATAGCATTCAAGTGGCTCTGGCTGATGAGCTGTGACACGACTGATATCCCTTCTACTCGGATGCAACATCAGCGTGCAACCTGTCATAAAGTCGATAGACTATAGTGGATTTTGCCATTTGTGGTTCTCTTTCCAGCACAGCAATCACATCCTTGAGGGAGATACTAGGAGAAACCCTAGGAGGTGGCGTTGTCACCTGACTTCTGCCTGCTTGTCTGACCGTACCTGCAACATGTTACAGTTATCAGTTTCTTATTTACTCTTTTAGAGTTTTAGCAAGAGGAAGAGGGAGTCTTTTTTAGCAAGAGGAAGAGGGAGTGTTCATCACTCGAGTGTTTCTGTTTAAGATGCTATTATCTCACGCGCAGGCGCATCCAAACTATGTAACAGGGCATTTGTGTATTTAGGTCACGTTTTCCACAGATGAATGCAAACATGAAACGCCAACACATCAAAATTTACACAAGTTCAAAAGGAAGATAGTACTCCAGCAAAAAAATTCAGTAACCTTTAGCCTCCCCCTTCATAATGATCATCACGGTAACTGTGATCAAGTTCAATTATATTCGGCCAAAATGTTACTAAAATGAATTGGATAATTATAGAACCAGTAAGTAATGAATCATAAAACTTACCAGGTGTTGCTGACTGATCTTTTCTTCCAACTCCGCGTGTGTCCCTTGCATTCCCAGTAGCCGTTGCCAAGTGTTTGGCGTTAGCATCTTTACCCACTTGAGAACTAGAAGCACTATCGGGTCCCCCATCACGATTCTGGCGTGTCTGTGCTAAATGCTGCCATCTTGAGAGCATGTCAGCTCCTCCAACAGCAGCTCGAGCAGCAACATTTGCTGCTGTAGTACGCATTTTGTCATCTTCCTCTTTGTTTACCTGGAAACACGCAATGAGAAACGCTAAGGAGAAAGTACATAACTTCCATCACTTCCACTGGTTACTAAAGAAAAAGTCACCTTCAGTGACTTAGCACGTCCTTCGTCTTTCTCTTTCTCAGCATCAACTGCAGCACTGCTATCGGGCTCCTGTAACAGACAACAGGAAAAAATCAATCATTCCATGCTCAATTATTTCCGGAGGACAATATATACATAGATGTAAACATATGCAGAGCCCAAATAAGATGCTCACTTCATTTTGTTTCCTAAGCTTATCGACTTCGGCTTGCTTTTTCTCCCATTCCTCTCTGGCTTTCTGGTTTATCATCAGAATTTGTTTTCGGACATCAGAAGTGACCACTGTGTTGTGTTTCGACTTCTGAGAATCAGCTCGCTGTAAAGCATTGAAATTGTCAACTCAGGTGTCAGACCAGACAACCAACAATTTGGTTTCGATCAGAAAGTTGAAAAGGCGAAGAGAGTACACCTGTTTTGAGACTCTGATCAGACTGCTTATCAATGCACGCAATCTTTCCTCTACACACTAAAGTTGAAATCGTTATAACGTATGAGACTAACATGAGAATGAACTGCAGTCTAAAGACTTACCAGTGAGAGACAGCGTTCCACATCACTGCTTAAGTTCTTCAAACCACATTTGGTCACTGTCAACCACAAAATTTTGCAGCAATGAGCTATAGTTGTTTCGTGTAATCTTAAGCCATTAAAAAATCATCTTAAAAAGACTAGTGAAAGTGATTAAATATCAACTTATTTCAGCCAATTTCTTCTGGAGAGGACTCTTTTGCAGAATCAATCTGTCTTCTTCTTCTTGAACAGCCTTACGAGATGCCTCTGAAACTCTGCTATCATCCCTGGGAATGGAAAATAACTGCTCCTCCTCCTCCTACAACATTAAAGCAGGTTAGGGATGATGTAAGCCGTGTTAATATTGAGAAGTAAGCTCCAGGAGTCGGACAGAAACAGCACTGGAGACCAAACACATACTCTAAGATTTACTCCACTGACGGCAGTAACATCATTAAGATGTTCGATGCTTTGATCAGCAAAACCCCCAGAAACCTTCTGCTTTTTACTGCAAAGTCATGAATGAAACGCAAATTTAGAGGATCTGATGTTGCAAGATCTCAATTTAGATGCATCCAGATCACTGAAATAGCTCAAGACTCACCTTGGGAGAGGGGGAGAGGAAACAAGTGCATCGAGTGGCTTCTTCTGGCCACTAGTAGGCTTCTTAGTTGATGTCTTGGAATTCCCTCCAATCCCACTCATAGGGTTAGTGAAAGCACTTTGAGATCCCACCTACGGCATAAAATATAGGTGATACCAAATTTTCAGGAACAAAATATTGTAAAGAAGGGATTAGATAGCATGAGACAAACAAAGGCCCATCCTCGTCTACACGGAACTCTAATACTTAGACCAGTGAAATACATGGTCTGAATTTACCGAGTGTGAATCAAGGCACCAACGGGCGCAAACACAGATAGAAGGTGGTGTGGAGACAGATAGATATACTGATAAAGATGGGATGATAGATTTCTAAAACTTGCACAGGACTAGATATAGGGTAATAAAGTGCTTGAAGTGTGTCTATTCTAAAAGCAAAAGTAATCAGGAGCTAAATCGTTTGCATATTCCGCTCTCTTCAGTAAAACAGCGGTTAACCTTTAACCATCGAGAAGGTGAAACTACAACAGCAACAACATTATCCCAGTGCCTCACATGCTCCCGCCAACATCAAAGGAAGGGGGCAGGTGAAACTGTTTCAGGCTGACCCGTGAAGAAAATTGCAACGGGAATTGCACAGACTAACTACTGCAACTCTCATGCAAAGCAGATAAGACATTACCCAAAGAACCAGGAGGTATAAACTTAAAAGATATACCTCCTACATAAATAAGTACAAACAAATAGCTAGTGTATCAAAGAAAATACGATGTAGACGCATCTAAAGAGAATACTAAATAAAGGAAGCAGAGATACCTGGGCATCAGTGTTCATTTGGGACGGAACTGAGGTCGTCATACCAGTGGTCCTCATCACTGGAGGAAATACCATTCCTGAGTTTTGCCTGTCTGAAAGTTCTTCATTCGAGGTCCCTGGACCTTTGCCTTGCTCTATAGGCACAGAGCTTGAAAAGGTAAGTCCATGGGATTGGAATATTGGGGCCTTTGGCTGTTTCTCATGAGCCTGCTCAGTAGTCTCCTGCTTTACATAACTCATGGGGGGCAAAGCACCCCGTTTCTGCTCTTTGCCTCCCATAGCTGGCCAAGGAGCAGAAGTATGCTGCGCTGTGGCAGTAGGCTTACTAGGCATGGTTGGACCAGGAACACTCACTGTGTCGCTGTAAGAGTTTTGCCTCTCCACCTTAGGGACATTGATTGCACTGACATGGCTAGCAGCATCACCATGACCTGAACCAAACCCTTGATGAAGTTGACCTTGTCTCATTTGCGAATCATGAGGTTGAGGTTTAACCATGGCAGCTGGTGAGTTGACGTGTGTGCCCGCATAAGGTTGATAAGTACTAGCTCCATACATAGGGAAGGAGCTTTGAGAAAAATGCAGATGTTCATGCTGCTGCTTCGTGAGGCCTTGCACAGAACTTCCTGAGCGACCTGCCATTTGGTTTGCTTGTATTCCCTGAGAATCAGGGAGATGCTGGATCTCTCTTGATTTGAGAGAGTGGCTGTCAACAATTGGGTGCCCCACATCTTTATGTGGTTGCATTGCCACAGGAGGACCACGTAATGGCCCTGCTGATGGCACTGCATGAGTGCTTTGGCCCTTCTGGTGCTGCTGTCCAAATGAGTAAGTATCAGAGAACTGAGCTGCAGTACCAGGTGGAGGTCTTGGAGGCTGAGGCTGGTGCTGGTGCTGGTGCTGGTGCTGATTTTGGTTCTGCGACTATAGATGAAACCATTAGGTTTAATTCAGATCACCATATAAAAAAAAAGTAACTACGTCCTCAGTTCAGACATAGAACCGCAGCCAATATACCTTTGCTTGCATCTTGACCACAGCCAACCTTAGCATCTGGTCCCCAACAATGTTTCTCATATGTCTCACAAAACCATCTTTCGGTATCTCATTCCTCTGAAAATCCAACAAAGCTTTCGCAAATTAACTTCACAGAAACAAATACCAAAAGAAAAAAAAAACCACACAACAGGAAAGCAAACCAATAACAGATCAATAGAAAATAGAGCAGACCCGCAATTTTGAGTACAGAGTTGTTAGTTGCATAGCTCTGTCTTTGTCTAATTCAGGTAGGATGATAGGAAGCAAACTGCCAAAAGGTATTTGCTTTTGCCGGGGAGTTGAGGCACCAACCTGCTCCGGGACTGGAACTGGTTGATTACCACTTATTCTCTGCACGTTTGATGATTGAGATCCACTGCTTGGATTATGCATCCTATCCTGTTCAGGCATCTGAGGATGTGATCTACCTGATATTTGCATTTGTGTTGAAGCTAAAGACTGAGAGTAGTGTCCCGAATTTGGATCTACTTGATGTCCCTGATTGTCAACCTGCATGGGGTTGTATTGCATATGGAGCCCACTATGTGCTTGAGTGCTATTAACTTCTTGTTTGATATCTATACTTGAACCTTGTTCCTTCACGTCAACTTTTGATGATGCCTGTTCCTCTCGCTGCTCTTGGTCTCTTCCTTCCTGCTGCTGGGATTGGTTGGTGCTGTTTTCGTCTTGGTTAGAAGGTTGCCACTGTGAGTACATCTGACTTGAAGCTTGAATGCTATCTTGAGAAAAGGCTGTAACAGTTTCACCAGAGGATACAGCCTCATTATTTATGTGGAGAAAATGAAAAATCAAATAATACTGAAGAGAATTCGAGTTGTTCTCGAAGAAAGCTGCATCAGTCTCAAACTTTCAACGCCAAGATACTAGATAACTTGTTAGATCCAGTCTCAGCAGAAGATAAAACAACATGATAACTGATTATAGACATAAACAGTTCACAGCAAATGTAAGTACAGAGTATTATATTCTCAATATAACAAAAGGGTATGGCACCAGTAAAATAAAAAGGCCTACTAATCTGCGGTAGGGATAATACATACTTAAGAGGGGCGCTTACAAGTCTCGGGCTCCTTAGTATTGGATGTGCCACCATCCATTAGGGCAGCAGTAAATGCTTCAACTTCTGCTCCAGAGTGCATTGACTCATCCTAGTTTCCCCACCAGCAATTGCGTAAGATCGTCAATATCCCAGAAAGATTTCAGAACAGAGAGATGGAAGGTGAGAGATATATATACCTCATCCTCTTCCAGGAGCCTCATGATAGAGGGGTCCATCCCACTCCTCAAGATCTAAACAAAATCGTTTGCTACAACTGAAATGAAATCGAAGAAAGGAAATCAAACAAAATGGGGTTTATGTCATGAAACCGTCTCATTACATTATCGTCACCAAAATCCCAAACAACAGATCCCTCTCTATAAATGTGACTAAACAATCATGCAAAAGTCGATCACCTAACAATCTTTGTTCTTCCCATATGATCCATCTATATATACAATTACGTGAGAAAATCAATTTCAAAGCTAAAAATTCAAGCTAACCAACTTACGAATTCCACTAAAAGCTAAAAATTCTAAAACATCCACCTCTTATTTCTATCCTAACTAACAAATACTTAATAACAACATAATCCAAATCAAGGACGATTTCACGAATTCAACCAAACAATACATAAGTGATAAGTACATTAACTGATTGCAATAATACGATTAGTAAATCAAATTACCATCGAAAATACGAAATTTGGGATTTAAGGGTAGAAAAATTGAACAACTCGAGTGCCTTTTTTTAACAACAATTAAAATTAGAGGAGAGAAAACAAAGTTTGGGTCTTTTATAACAACAATTCTCCGAAACAACGAAATCCCACAATACAATCTATAACATCAATAAAATCATGGTATCAAATTCGATATCAAATTCGAGAAAAGCCCAGCAAAATCAAAGAAAATTATAACATCACTGATCAAATAATAAAAGGAACAATCAAGAACATTGAAATTACCGATTGCGAAACCCGATTTCTTGGCGCCGGCAATGCAATGGAGCCTGAAAACAATCAAATAATTGGAAAAACAAAGATGGGTCATTCAAAATTAGAACATTAAATTGCAAAAATATGAGAATAAAGGAGGACAAACCCGCAAAAATCAAGGGTTCGGCTACAAAATAGGAAGAAATATAAAGAGAAAAGAAAAACCTTGAATTTGAAAAGGGGTGATGAATAAAATTGGAGAAGATGAAGGGGGGGGGGGGGGGGGGGAGTGATGACTGAGAGAGAAAGAGGGGGGGAAAATGGGGGAAGATGAATTTATATACAACACCACCGCCGACGTCATATATGGAGCACGTATTTTTCAAATTAATTTTTCTTGTTTTTTATTATTTTATTTTATTTTAGAGGGATAATCGATTTCATAGCAAAGGGGCTCAGATCACATCTCGTCTCCCCACCAAATTCCTGTAAATTATTATTGATTTTTAGTGGTAAAATAATATGATTTGATGATCACAATTCTGAGATCAATTTCATTGATTAATACTAGTAGCCAATACGACATTTATAATACTATAATCGATATAAATCGATTATTAAGGGTTTGTTCGGTATCATTTGTTGTTTTCACAACACTGAAAACGAATTGTATTCTTGCAAATTTTACCGTGAGACGGTCTCATACGATAAGACTTTTCACACATTTCATTTCATAAGTAACTATTGCTTTTCAAACCCAAACTATTTCAAGAGTAACATGCTAATCTATAAAAAATAACTGATTAATTTGTCTTATACGATGAGATGGTCTCACCGTAGAAAACTGATTTATTTTTGGTTTCAAATTTTTTTAAAAACTTATTGATAAAACTACCACAAAACCATCCACAAAAACAAGGATCACTAGTGGTAAAAAATGACGCTTCTGCACACCCTTTATCACATTATTGTTTCTTGAGACCTTGATGAGTTTCGAATATCATACATGATAAACGAATGCTAAACTGAATTGTGACAGAAATAGTGAATGAAGTGCAGTAATATTTTTGTTGTTTTGTATTTTATCAACAAAAAATAAAAGGATACAGAGAGAGAGAGAGAGATTGAGTCCACGGGAGCTCAACCCAATCTAATATGATCTAAACCATATTCACTACTCGCATTTTATTTTCTTTATTGAGTCGGAGTCGTAAATAGGGTTGTCGAAACCGACCCGGCCTGATTTATTTACCCGATAAGCCCCGAAATTGTGGTAAACCAAACCTGTCCCGATGATGACCCGAATCGACACAACCCGATGATGACCCTACCCGACTTCCTATTATCTGACAATGACCCCACTCGTGATGCCAAAAATTGAACTAACGCCCTTAGATAACCATTTGTAACTAAACACAAATTTTCCTCGATAGGACCGTCCCAAAATCGACCTGATCCGAAGGATCATCTGACCTGATACAAATCGACTCAACACCGACCCGGGCATCCGACGACCCATCTGCCATCTAGTCGTAGAGAACGGACCCAAATGAGAGCGACCACCATGTCTCCTCCTACATTGTCTAATTCTTGTCACTAAAAACATTCGAGAAGTCCCTTCAAAAAAAAAAAAAAAAAAACATTCGAGAAGAACAAGAAAAATTACTTCATTTTGCAAACTCTTTATTTATCACGAAAACCCATTATCCCAAAAGCTTGAAGATGAACAGCAACAGCCAAACCCAGAATCAGAAAGAAGATGTCGGGAATCCCTTCTTACAAGTTTCAAAAGCAACTGATGATCTCTACAAAATTCGAGACACATTTTTCCCGCAAAACCCAGATGACAAAATCTCCAAATTACAGCTACAATCTCACCACTGTCTCAATCTTCTCGATTCCATCCCACTCGGTATGCTTGTCCCAATCACATATATTTAATTTCTTATTATTTTTGTTTTCATAAATAAAAATGTAATTATGATTTGGGTTATTGTTTTTTATTTATGTGTTTTGGTTCAATTTTTATTTGTTTTTGTGGGTAATTTATAGGTTTTGATTTGGTTGTTTAGATTGGCATGTGTATAAGTGTGTGTATGCATGAAATGGTAAGTGTCCGGGTTAGAAAAATGTGAACTTGAGGTTAGTTTGATCGAATGAGACAGGATATTATTCGCGTTGTTGCGTAAACGATATCGGGTTTTCCCTGCTGTTGTGTTATTTGATCTGCTGCCTTGGCTTGGAATATCACCTGGTTATTGCTAGTAAGCTAGCTATGCTATTGCTCGGAGCTTGTGTGCATCTATCGTGGAAGGAAAAATCGATGTTGAGAAGTAACCAATGTGCATTTACAACAATGCGGGCTGTTCTATTACAATGTATTGAAAAGTTACCCCTTGGATAAGTCATATGAACTTAGTTAGAAGTGAGAAAGAGTTAACTAAGGGGCCATCGAGTTGCGTCTTGTTAGGGTATTATATGTTCATTTCCTGTAATATTGTGATGATACCATCCCTGTATTTTGTGCTGTTGGGATATTTCATTGTAAACTTATGTCTTATCTTGCAGAATCCAGAAATTCAAAAGTGCATCGTGCGACTTATGAACATCTGAAAGGAAAAATACTGGATGTGTTTCCGGATTATAGGAAAGAAGCAGAAGATCATCTTTCTAAAGCTGTAGGTACTTGTGCTTTATGGCTGCCTTGTTCGTTTGTCTTGGTTAAAGTGCTCATGTTTAGTCCTTCACTACTGCCTCCAGGTTAAGTTGAATCCGTGCCTCACGGATGCTTGGTTATCTCTAGGGAATTGCTTATGGAAGAAAGGAGAACTAATTTCTGCAAGGACCTGTTTAGAATGTGCATTGAGCAAGGTCATACATAATTTTTTTTTTTTTTTTTTTTGATATCTTTCTTCCTGATTTCGTAAGATGGTCAATTATATTTTAATAAGTTTTTGCTTATATCTTAGGGTCCAGAGAAGAAGATACTATGCCAGTTATCAATGCTGGAAAGAAAAATGGCTAAAGGCATGTTTATAATTTTTTCTGATACTTTTTTAGTCTTTTTCATTGTATATTTGGCATGCTTATGGCCCGTGGTTTAAGAGTGCTGCTGAGAAATCTATTACATTGCGGACGTTGCTGTGCATGTATACTTTGAAATAGTATTGGTGTACTTAACTTTGAGACATTGAGACAAGCTTCAAGGAATGCAATGCAAAGTACACTATGCACAATTTAGCTCCATTATCTTTCCCCATCACTCCTCTCTTATCCTGTAAGAAGTATATTTATCATGCCCCGAGCATTTTCAGGACCTTAGGATTGTTTGGATTTGCACTTTTAAAAGATGAGTGAAACATGGATACATTTCTACAATCATCAGAGTCTTAAGATTCTATATTTTATAGAAGATATGACAAAGAAGCCGACTGAATTCACCTAAAGAATTGTGTTATTAGTTAGTTTAGAATTCTTATTCATATCTTATTTGAAGGATATATGCAGCTAATTGTATTAATGGATATAATTCCGCATGGGGTTGTTGATAAATTGATATCGACAAGACCCAGCCTGATGGCATCTGCCGGTGGGTAGTTCTGCTAAGGGGTACAAAAGAATGATATCCTAGTCTGTGGACATCCCTTGCTCAATTCTTATTTGTGTTTAGGCTTTCCCTTGATTCCAGACTTCCTCCAGCAATTGACAGGTTGCTGTAAATAATTTAGAAAAAAAAAGAACTCTGGTGAATGTCTGCCTTTTCTCTGTTTTTCTGTGGGTGTTGGTTGGATTGCGGTCTCTGATCATGTTTTTCTCGTTAGTGCCTGCTTGTTGCCTGTCGGTTTTTGTACCTTTAATTGACGTCTCTTCTTCATACATGCAGGTAGTGAAGATGAAGCACAACTAGTTGAAGAGAGTATTAAACATGCTAAAGAAGCTATAGCCTTGGATGTGAAGGATGGAAATTCTTGGTGTAAGATTCTGAGATATTCTCTACTGATCCAAACATGATATACATGTTTTTCTATGTTGTGCCCGTCTTGTTGCTAAGTACTTAATCTGCTTAGTACATTCACTCATCTTTCATAGTTATTTACTCTGTTTATATATCCTGGAATTGCCTGATAATTGAGGCATTCGGTGTGAGTAGGTTTCTCCTGGCTTATTAGATAGCACGGAAGTGTAAGTTCGATGATTTCGTGGTCTAGTAGTTTCTTCTCCCTACTGGGAACAATTTTTACATCTCAAGTTTTTCCTTGACCAGATAACCTTGGGAATGCATGTCTTACAAGCTTTTTCGTGTCCGGAGCTTGGGATCATTCAAAACTTTTTCAGTCATTAAAAGCCTACCAAATTGCCGTAAGTGTTTGGTTTTGACAAAGGAACATTTTTTTGTTCCTCTTCTGTACACACTCTCTTGTTTCTTAAATTCATTTGGTAGTGCAAAATATTGGGTCGTAGTTACTTAGGTCAATAAGAGCATCTAGCCTTATCAAGGTCGCAGAAAATTTGTGATGAATTCAAAAAGTTGGAACCGTTGTCCCCTACTTTCCCTTGGTGGGAGCTTCTTTAGAGACAGGTGTGATTAACCTCACATGGAACACAGAGGAGTAGATACATTAGGATGGTCTTTGTAGAAGATAGGTGGTGAATCTGCCATTTTAGTGACATAAAAGCTTTAAAATACAAAGGAACAAGAGTACGAGGATCTTCAAGTGGCCTTGGACTCCCAAAGTGTAATGCCCTCTTAAGTAATGACTGATATGATAATTGATTGCACGAGTAATTCTCCAACTAACTTCTTATTTATAAAATCCTTGATAGATTATTCCCAAGTGAAACCCCATAACAAAACGACCAACGTTGCCCTTCACCTTTCCTTCTAGAAGTCTTGCTGGCTTAAGGGGCTCTTCTATTACGTAATGTTTCTGTTTCTGATTCTGAAATCCGAACTTTGTCCCATAACCTGGGCTGAAAATGACAAACTTGTTATAATATTTTTGTTATATTTCATATGCACATGAGAAGACAAAAAGACGCCACATGCTTTCAGACATGGGTAACCTGAATGATTTGGTTGCTCTTTTTATTTTCTTACATTCTTGCTCCTGTAGAACTGGTCACTTTTTTTTCACATGGTTGTCAGTCAGCTAGAAGCGATCGGCGCTTTTAGTTTTATTAGAGGATGCTGATAGAGGACCAACTTTGAATCCTGCATCAGCTGTGTGGATTTTTGCTCTTACAGTCACAAATGTCTCACAGGAGAAAGATGAAACTATGAAGTCCAATCCTGATCTTTTCTTCAACTGTGCGATTGTGAGTTGCATTTTTTTTTAATTATAGTCCTGTCGTTTCTTCATCTACAAAAGGCTCATAGCAACTTCAGAGTTTAGAAGTGAGCAGTGGACCTGTACTTGGTGCTGTAGCCTTAAACACTGTGCTAATTTCTTTCAGGTGAACAAATATCTAGAAAATTACGAGAAGGCCCTTAGTGGATTTGAAGCAGCTTCGAAGATTGATCCTAGCCTGAATGCTTCTGCAGAGGTCAACAAAATGATCAGCCTTCTTGATGACTTGGACACTACACTCACGGTAAAATATTTCCTGATGATGCTTTATGTTCTACGCTGCTATGTTGTGATGAACTCACATTAGTAAGATAAAATGAAAAATCGGGGAAAAGATAGCATTTGCAACATTATAGTGATATGAAGCTATAAAATACAAGTAATGATATGAAGAGTTGAGGAGCTTTGACTCTTCGACTCTCAAGTGGCCTTGGACTACAATTGAAAGATCACCAGATGATAAATGATATATAATGACAGATTGAATGAAGATTTTCCCTAGTGACTTCCTATTTGTAATATCATAGCTAAAGATTATTTCCTAAGTAAACCCAAGCCTAAAGACATTTTTGCCCTTCCCATTTCCTTCTAGAAGGTGTGTAGGCTTTGATGGCTTTTCGATTACATATGTCTAACTCCTCAATTGTTAGATTGTTATGGTGATGAGAATGGTGAAGCATGTATTTTAAATGATCAAATATTGTCTCCAGCTGATCATCGAGGAGACTTCTGTTTCCTTGGAAAGTTTAAGAGGGATTTTCTTTGGTTTACTCTTGTAAAACATAAAGAGTTCTATTTTTTTTTTTTTTTTTTTTTTTTTTTTTTTTTAAGGAAGGGCTCCTAAAGCGGAGTGCATAAGCATTCAGCTGTGTCGAAAAAAACTATGCATTTTGAACCTTGAATAGAGAATATGAGGAATACAGAAATTCGTGGTGTATGTTGCTTAGACTTGGGTAATATCTTTGTTAAGCATGAAAACATTTCTGCTGTAATGTTTTTTCCTGCTCAAGCTTGGTTAGTTGTTGTTGACGACCTTCCTATATGGGCTTTGCTCAAACCAACTTTGATTTAATAAAGAAAAGGTTGAATCTGTCATGAACAGGGGCATGTAGAGTCAAAATGAAGTGTTCTGATGTTAACAACAACAACAAAGCCTTAGTCCTCAATGATTTGGCGTCAGCATGAATCACTTTATGGACTCATCAATATGGGAAATACACAAAAAGGGGAAAGTAGTTAAACAGAAAGTAAAACAAAAGGAGATAAGCAAGAAAACAAAGCAAGGGCTTAGAATTTCATTTTTTTTTTTGTATCCATTCAATAGATTCAGCAGTTGAAAAGTGGTGTTTTGCATACTTGCTCTTGAAGTGGACAAGGAACCTTTAGCATATCTATCAACTGCACTGGATAGTAATCTGGATGTGTAATATCATCTGGTATCTAAGAATGCAATTTCTTTTATACATGGGCATGACTGTTCCTTGCTTTTGTGAATTCTGAGAGAAAAAAAGGTCATATTAAACCATATGAAGTGATTAATGGAACCTACAATGTTGACGTGTAGTGCTATTTTATTGTTGAAGTTCCTTTCTCAAGTAATAGTTGTGGACATGTTTGGCAACAGAAACTGATGAAATCTGAACGGCTTGCTGGTCCTGTGTCATCTCTAGTTACTGTTGATGGTAAGGGAGATGAGTGCTATGACCCAAAACTTATGTATCTTTCACATAATAATAACTGAGCCATTTTGCTCTATGAATGACTTACTAGGTTTCCTTGCCCAATTTTGATTCAGCGTATCCATCTCACAAAAAGGCAACGGTGGATCTTCTGTGCGAGGGCCTTAATACGTCAACTGCAGTCATGGGCAAAGTCCTTCTCGTTATCAAGCATGAAAATGTTTCTCCGTTGTGAGTCTTCTTGTCTAGATAGGGCTCCTTTGTTTAACTTTGCTTGGCTTGAAGTTCATTTACAGTTTCTTCTTTCAATAAAGTCTCATACTGTTGTGCCCTTTTCTGGCTTTCTCTGTGTAATTGAAAGAAGGTATTAGTAGGATGAGAAATACGGTTAGCAAGTTAGTCGCTTATGTACTTGTCTGTTTGTTGTGATCTGTCTCTGTTTATTGTCTCAATATTTGGAAGAGAGAGTTGCATTGATTTATCTGTTTGATCCCAGTTGCATTTTATCTAGAATTCCTTTTTCTTTTGTTTATTGTTGACCTTTTTTAAGCTTATCTTGTGTGTATGGTGGGGGCCTGAGAGCTTAAAGGTCTTAGTTACTGTAGCTGGTGTTTTCACCTGTAACACAAAGTGAGGGGAGGTTGCTTATTGGCTTAAGCTTAAAAATAATGTCTGTGTGCTAGATCTTTATCCATTGAGTGGATTTACAATATCTAATTTCTAATTTTACTGTGCAGTTATTATCTGGCCTGCGACTCAAATCACTCATATTTCGTTCTATCTGTATATGGGATAGATGCTAATGCGGTAAGATGAATTTTGTGTGACTATAATTCTAGCATATCTCATGCCTTTAGGGAAGCTTCTTCCGTATTTCCTTTTTGAAATAAAAAACACAGTAGAATATAGTTAGTTTCCTTGAAATAAGATGATTTTGGGTATGTTTTTTGTATTTTATTTTTTGGCATCATGCTGAACTGCAATAGCAGCAATTATGCATGTAAAGGAGTGCCTTTAGATCTTCCTGGTTCATAACTGAAGAAAACTACCACTCCCTCACGATAAAGACAACTTAAAGACGCTAAACAGGAAGTTAGATGGCCTAACAGACAGATAGTAAATCAGTAGATTTGTTGTGAATTAACTGTCATCTTCAACAAATATGAAACTGCAATAGTGAATTGATCAAATATACTATAAAATTTGACTACTGTTTGGTTTCTGACAAGCATGACTGACAGTTTGTTAAGTCCTCTACTCAGTGATTGACAAGGTCTTGTCTAGTGAGAAAATCTAAGATATTGCTAGTCTAGTAACATGCTATATACATCTTCAGATAAATAGAAAGCAACATATATTCTTGATGTAATGTCTCCTGGTACCATTAGCTATTCAATTTCTCCTGTTACTGAACAATGCCATTTATTAGGACCACATCTACTAGAAAATAGGTTGTTAGGCTGATTGTTGAAACTTGTCTCAAGTGAACTCTTGACCAGGGTATAGTAGCAATGTTGTGTATCAATCTTGCTACTTATCTTCGCCATGATGATTGAACTTGAGCGAAAGGCCCTCCTGTGTGACATATATTCTTTTCTTTAGTGGAGGAACTAGTCCCATCATATACCAAACTAGTTCTGAATCTATGTTAGCAGGTGCGAATGCCTTTCTAATAGTCCGGGAGGTATTGCCAGGAGGGATTTCAAAAGGCTTTACGCTTAACATAACATACGTGGATTCCCTTGCCAATTCGATCTTCTGAACTTATATCCATATCCATACAGTTGTATCTGGGGCAACTGTATTCTTCTTCTCTAAGTGCAACGAAGTGTGAGAAAGTTCCCAATCACTTATTGCTTATGGCCAATATCTTCCCAACAAAGTTGATGTTAAACCAATCCGAGCATGTAGATCGGAGCTCCAACACACTAGGTCGTAGGCTAATTTCTTCAGAATCAGCCACCTTGCTTTAGAAGAAACTCCAGCAAGTTGGATGTTTTTTTTTGACGTGAGCCTAAAGCATATGGCAATTTATGTTAGGTGACCACACAGCATTTTGGGACTGTGGCAACGTGACATTTCTCCTTGAAATTAAAAGCGTAACATTGGCCATCAGTTGCAAGTGGAGCAAATGCAAGCAGAGTTCTCATCAGGATGGCATTACTTTTTACAGCTTTCATCCTCGTAAAGAATAGTTCAAGTCTATGTATGATCAATTTTTTGTACTTAGATGTTTGCCATTAGACTAATTATTCTTTGGCTTTGGGATATAATGGAATAAAGCAAAATGGCTCATAAAACTGTCTGCTTCTGATATTGTGAAGTAGCAATCACTCGGTGCGATTCTTGAAGCAATTTTCATTTTGGGTCATCCATGCGCAGCCTCTCTATGTTTCAATAGGGGTAAGACTTGCGTGCATCCGACCCCCCCCCCTTACCCCGCCTTATGGCGGGAGCCTTTAAGGCACTGGGGTAAAGATGTTGTTGTAGATGTTTGCCATTAGGTAAGATATTAATCTATCTTTCTATTTGGGCACCAGATCAGGAAAGGGGATCAGATAATAATCCTGCAACCTTGGTTCAAGAGCGTCAGATGTTCATGGAAAGAGAAAGTAAGTTCTAACATGTCAACTTTTTAATTATTCATCTCCTCAATTCTGTTTTCTGCTGTCTAAATATTGCTTCTCATACTCCCGCATTAATGTACATGGCCTGTTCTTATAAAAATTCCAGGCTTACCAATTCAAATCAATCCGCATTGACTTTAAAGAACAGATGATTGTGAACGGCAAAGCTCTTTCATCTAATCAAGCCATCCGTTCATCAGTTTATGCACAACATAAGCCAACTTAGCGTCTCCCAGGTCTGAAGATAGGGTACATATGTGAGGAAATGTAATGCTGAAGTATTTCTTACTGCATTGGTTTGTACATGTTTTTGTGTAAAGTTCTCCCAAACATGGTTAACATATGGGTTCACTCAAGTGCTACCATGGCTTGCCGAAGTGTTGTTTGAAAAGTATTTCATGGTCTATTTTGTCGATAACATGATCTGAGAATCAGTGTCCCAGAGTTCAGAAATTGCGATTGGCTGCAGTGTCTATTCTAGAGACTGAGTGATCCTTATGCCAACCAGAAAGGTCAAAAACAGGGTCAGTTTCACTGATCGAGCTAACTTATTTTGGCAAATGCTATTTATGCACTCGTTGTAATTGTTTCGTCCGCCTTTATTTTTGTGATGATGTCTTTGTGCCATACAGAATAATGAACAACAGAAAGAAGAGCGACAGCATTGTGATTCTGGAGGAATCCTGGAATTTTACTCGAAAATAATAACACTCTGGTGATCAGTACTATTCAAGGCAATGGACGCAAGTGGGAGAGGCAGGGATGGAAGTGAAACAGTTAAGTTATTCAATCGATCTGTAGGATTGATCGGGGATAAGTGATTGAATAGAGAATATGAGAAGTGGAGCAACAAAGACGCATTGGAGGATCGGGTTTAGGAACCAGAGGGCTTCACAACTCGGGGAGGTGGAGGCATTGTTCCCACGACTCGTGCGTGGGAGAGGAACCTCGGGTTTGCTTCAGTGTAGTTGCGTGAGGGTTGTCGCGGCGGGTAGAGCTGGCCATCTTGCCCGTTCAACCCTGGCTCGCCCTGACCCGACTCTGGCCAAACCCTAACTCGGCCAACCCTGCTTGAAGTAGGGTCGGGTTAGGGTTGTGTTTTTCAAACCTTGACCCTGGTCAAACTCGCTCTAACTTGGACCTAACCTTGATAACCCTGATCCTGAACCAACTTTGACCATGACATTGGAGATTAGAATGAACCGATCAAATAAGCGAACAAAGGTAAAGTTGGGTAAGAAAAGTTAGTGAAGAATCTACGTATGTTTTGATTTTTTCAAGATATGTAGACATCCTTATTATCGTAAGTTTATTAAATAATGATATTAATGGAAAAAATTTGTGATAATTAAGAGCAATCCCTTACAAAGTGTGAAAATCGACCAACCCAACCCTGAGCCCTGTTAGAGCCCGGTCAAAACCCTACAGGGTTAGGGTTAGGGTTAGAATTTTCCAACTCTGACCCTGGTCAAGCCCTGTCAGAGCTCGGTCAAACCCTGCAGGGTTAGAGTTAGGGTTGAGAAAGTTAGGGTTGAGATTTTCCAACCCTGACCCTGGCTCGGCCTTGACCCTACGGTTGAATTTTTCCAACCCTGGCTTGGGCTAACTTGGCCCTAGCTCGGCTCAACCCGACCCGTGGCCAGCTCTAGCCATGGGAGGCAAACCCGTCACTATGATGAACCCGATTATCGATGACGACTCTGGTAAAACATTGCCTGTTCATAAGGAATTAAAGCGCTGTTTATTTCGATTTGTGGACGGTCGCAAAGATCAGTCCCACATGCTTTGTGTTAAGTCGTAGTGAGTACTCCATGTTTTGTGTTTTCGCAGACGTTGAGCGTGGTTGTGCAGATGTTGTGCGACTAAGAAGAGAAGAGCTGCCAGCGCATTGCATTCTGAAAATTGATTCATTCTCTATGCTACAAAAAGCGCTTTCTGATACTTCTTTTGAATCAACTCAATTTAGTGCAGGTGGACACACTTGGTGAGATCGATACTCAACAGTTTACCTATATCAGTACATAAACACATGATATATACTCCCTCCCTTCAAATCCAAAAAACCTGTTATGAATCAAAACACGTAGTCTCGGATTTTTTGGATTACAAGAGAGGGTCTATCAAAGTTTTGTTTGATAGAGTAGACAGTATATAAGAACTAGTATTTTGGGTAATGCACCATGATGTGATTTTGCTCATCAATTTCTGATGTCCGGCCAGGGTGATGACGGTTTATCCGAATGGCAACAAGAAAGAACAAGGCGGAGGTTGGCTTTCTGTTTATGTGTCCATGGTCAATGAAGTCAACCGCAGTGATGTTGTCCGAGCACAACGATTTTTCATCTATGATCAGATCAGGGATAACTATCTCTGCGTCCAATGTACGTAGCATTCTATCACTAAGGTGTCGTTTGGATACCGCGGGAATTAAATTACCGTGGGAAGTATGAATTAACGCTAATTAAATTCCTAATGTAAACTCGTAGGAATTTGTCTAAGTGCGTTTGGATACCATGTACGGATTTCGGATTCCCTAGCATTTTTTTCCCATGGGTTGTTTGGATTCACTAATTCAATTCCCATGTTAATTAGTAAGAATACTATTTTACCCTTTACGTTTTTTAGTGGTCAACCACACAAATGTAAGGGGAGTATTAAAATTTTGAGGGCAATAGAGTAATTTTCTGAAATTGGAAGCATGGGAATTTTGAATGACCAAGGGGGGGGGGGGGGGGGTGGGTAATTAAATTCCTATGGTGTATAGGAATTAGAAATGCCCATGGATTTTCCAATGCCTACACTTTGGATAAAAAGAAGTATCCAAACAACCCATCCAAAACCAAATTCCCAGGAAAATGAAATTCCTGTGGAAATAGAGGGTATCCAAACGAACCCTAATACTTATCTCTATTTGCATAAACTTTTGGAGATGTTTTTTCGTGGATTTTATTTATTGTTTAAAGTTCAGAAAATTTTGAATGCTTTTTCGAACCTACATTTCTTTAGGCCTAATAAATTGTCCAACTACCGTGGTAATTTGGAGCAGATGTAAAAGATAAGCGATTCTATGCAATGCAGAATATGTGGGGAGTTCCACAATTTCTATCACTTGCTACATTTACTGATGCTTCCAAAGGATTTCTAGTCAATGATCGCTGTGTATTTGGAGCCGAGGTTCTTCTTCCCAATGGCTGTGTTCGCATACCTACTCTTTCTATTGTGGATAAGGGCTGTAACAAGACCTTCACATGGAGAATTGAAAAGTTCTCCGAGCTAGTTCAACCATTATTAGACTCAGCAAACTTCTCCTTTGGTGAATGGACATGGTATGCAATTTTACATTTTTAAGGTTCGGTTTGAATTTGAAAGAAAAACTTTAAACAACCAAGTCATTATTTGCGGGAGGTTGTGGGGGGGAGGGTGTTCTGGTAGACGTACTGCCAAATTCCCGACGTGCTCTATGGTCTCTTTCCATTAGAGGGTGAGCAAGTTCTCGAAGTCGCACTTTTAAGCTAAGTATCTACTCTATGCTACTTTTATAAAAGATTTGACAGTGTAGAATCTAAACATCATTGTTTGCCGATCCATTATATGTGCAGGGCTTTGAATTTATATCCGAATGGCAGTGAACCGAATGGGAATAGTCTGTCACTGTTTCTGAAACTTAAAAATACCAAGGATCTAATTTGCGGTAACAAATTGTATGCGAAGTACACCCTGTCCATACAGAATCAAACGACAGGCCAAGACTACGTATGTAAAACTGGTGAGTTAGGGCCCTATCCTGTCGTTTTCAGTTTTTGTTTTTTTTTTTAAAAAAAAAAATTTAGTTAAATATGTTGCAAAAATAAATTTTAATTGTATGTTTCTATAATTTTCATAATGAAAATAAAGACTGACAACTAAAAACTCCGCAAATTATATGGTACACCACGGTGTACCATGCCCATGGTGCACCTCCTCACAATAGAGGAGTAGGGACCACACTTAAAATAATTTAAATTATTCTAAGTGTGGTCCCTACTCCTCTATTGTGAGGAGGTGCACCATGGGCATTGTGCACCGTGGTGCATGGTATAAGCACTCTAAAAACTCACTTTTTTTGGTTTTCAAAAACGGGACTTTAGTTTTAAAAAAAACTGAAAATTGAAAACAGAAAACGATACCAAACAGACCCACTTTTCACATTCTCATACAACTCTAGTCAGTAGTCGATAGACAAAACTCGTAGTATAATATGTGAATAGTGACTTTGTGAGTTGTCATTCTCAAAGAGAGCTGATTATTGCTTGTTTGGCTCGTCTTACATGCGCGCGCGGTTGTCTGAGCTAATCACGCACACATCTAAATTTGGCTTTTGACATGGTGCATGCAGCTTATCAGTGGTTTACTTCAAAACCATATAGTTGGGGCTACTCGAAGCTTCTTGGGCTCGACAAGCTTCGCCTTTCAAAGGACTCCTTGCTCATTAAGGATACCCTGGTGGTTGAAGTTCGTATGGAAGTCATGTTCGTGTTGAAAGACAACAAGGTGAAGCAAAACGAAGAGCAGGGAAAGAGCACAACATAAAATGTACGGATTTGAAATGTGGCTAGTTCAAGATATTGAGATCTATCCGAGTGTTAAATTTAGCCTACTGATCGATTCTTTCATGCTCAAAAGACATATATACATATACTAGTATATGATTTTTTATGTTGTTACCTTGGGAGCTTTTCTAAGATGGTACTTGTCTTTGAAAGTCTTAGAAAAAGAATTCGACATATGTCACGTGAAATTTTTATGTTTGTGTCACCTGAAATTTTCATGTTTATGCCTAGTGTAAGCTAGGTTAATGTGGGTATTGTTAAAGATCATAGATTGACCTACACACCTAGTGGTTAGAATAATAACCTGCATGAAGATTGTTTTTACAGGTTCCAATCCGAATACCCCATCCCGGCACAACAATATAAATGCTGCTCCCATGTACCAAAAAAATAGTGGGCATTGCTTTGTTACTCGTATAATTAAGTCATAACCTACATAGGTAACATAGCCTAAGCCAATCGATCAATCATATAGGTGAACAATTATTGAGTTTAGATTAGAAGCTACAGAACCCTAAGACTTCAGAGTTATTCGTCGTATCCATTGTAGCCAAAGACGTCTTTATGGAAGAAGCCGATTATCGATGATGTTGAGTCTGATAAATTATTGCTCGCTAGCTCGTTCCGAATTAAAGCTCTGTTTAGTTCGATTAGTCCCGCATCTAGGAGTTTAAATTAGCATCTTAGTTAAAGCACCATACATACGAGCGGCCGTATTGCTAGCAGAGGGAAAACGATGAGAAATGGTGGGCAACGGGTCAATGAAAGCCCACCATTCTCTCTTATTTTCTGTGCCCTAACAATCTAACACAGCGCTGGGGCTAGCATTTCGGGATCATGAGGTGTATTCCCAACAGAGGAAAAATTATATATTAGCAGGGAATAAGGTTGGTCTAGTGGTTAGGAACTCAACCCACCCCCGAAAGATTAGCTGCTCCTATGTACCAAAAAAAAAAAAAAAAAATCTAATTGTTCTGACTCTCCAAGTCAACCACAGTGATATTGTGCGGCACAACTCTGATTTCCCATCTATCAGATCAGGAATAACTATCCGAGCCTTCAATGTGTGTAAGTAAACATTCCTATTACATTATTTCGTTTAGTTTTTTATGGTTTAAATATGAATTTTTTTTCTAATGCTTTTCCGTGAACGTTTTCGATTTCATTTGGCCTGATAAATTGTCCATAAACCGTGGTATTTTCGATCAGATGTAAGATTTGTTAGGGAATTACAATACAAACTATGAATTACTACGAATTACAACAAAGTAAAACTATACTAACTATGATTAGGGACGAGATAACCTCTGTCCTTAAGGTATTATTAGCCCCCACTATCAATGCTGTTGGGTTACCGGCTAAGTACCCCTAGGATTGATCCCTAAACTAGATTACAAGAACATCAATCAAGTAATCTCTATGGAAATTAACAATAGAAGAAGTTGAAGGAGGAAGATGATTCAAAAAAAAGATTTCATCATCACCATGGGGTTTATATAGAAATTCCAAGGACACCAAAATAACTACCAAAAATAACTACCGGAAGTTATAGGTAGTTATTTGTCCTTATCCAAAAGGCACCAAATAATCACCCTGGATAACTACCGGAAGTTATTGGCGGTTATTCGTCCTTATCCAATTCAATATTATAATTAATTAATAAATTAATTAATTACAATACATCAATATAAACCATTAATCCTTAATTAGAAACCGCACACGTACAAACCGTACAGAGTGCTATCAAACACCGTTCACTTCTTCAATGTAAGACAACTCTAACATTGTAAAACTAAACTTTGGGAAGACTATCTCCAACAATACCCCACTTAGTCTTTACAAAGTAAGTATGTCTCAAACAGCCAATTAGCAGATGCATAAATGAAGGTATCTTTCGATTTGGACCTTCACTTAGTGCTAGATACTCAAGACTCTAACAAAATCTATGGATGCTTGTAGCATTGAGCCAAGATTTTAAAAGTTAGAATCGGAATACCAACACACATTTACCAATTAATTAAAAATGTCCACCACCGGGTAGCACCATTATGGCCATGTGCTAATCCTATTCATAGACATATACAAGAGTAGACCCAAAATTCTTGTCAGAGGCGGCACCACCTCTTATATCTATATAGGTGAAGTTTCTCCAAAGAAAGCTTCATTAAGAGTTTACACTCACCCTCATGGTCAAAACTAGTTTAAAACCTAAACTAGCCTAGTTGGTTATCAACAACTTGTTGTTACCACATTGAACCTTTTAACTAGTGTAGTGCTAGAGAAAAGGTTGGGTTTCCGTTGTCGCCAACTCTTTCACATGAGTCTCAACCCCATTTCACTAGACGTTCCAAAGACCAAGTCTTTAGAAAGTCCCTTGGTGAAAGGATCTGCAAGATTGTTGCAAGTTCGAACATAAACAACAGTCATTATCCCACTTGATATCAATTGTCTCACATAGGCATGCCGTAAACTGATATGTCTAGATTTTCCATTATAAATCTTATTATAAGCTCTAGACAACGTTGCCTCACTGTCACAATGTAAAGAGATGGCTGACATCGGTTGAGGCCACAACGTCTAATAACATGTTTCTCAGCCATTCAGCCTCTTTCCCTGCTGCGGCCGAAGCTAAAAACTCGGCTTCCATGGTGGAATGCGTAATGCATGTTTGTTTCTTTGAGGCCCAAGAAACCGCTCCACCACCTAGCGTAAGCACCCAACCACTCGTGGATGTACAATCGCTAGCACTAGTTATCCAGCTAGCATCCGAGTAACCTTCAAGAACTGCCGGAAAGTTTCCATAGTACAAAGAGTAATTCTTAGTTCTTTTCAAATAACCAAGAATCCTTCCAATGACTTTTCAATGTTCTTGACTAGGGTTACTCGTGAACCTAGAAAGTTTGCATACCGCAAAAGCAATGTCGGGCCTAGTGCAGTGAGTAGCATACATCATACTACCTATAGCACTAGCATACTCAAGTTGTGCAACAGATCTACCTTCATTTTTAACAAGTTTACAAGAAACATTATAAGGGGTACTAGATTCCTTGAAACTCAAATGCTTAAACTTATTAAGCATCTTCTCGATGTAATGTGACTGACTCAAAACAAAACCCCCACTATGTTTCTAAACCTTGATACCCAAAATGATATCAACCTCGTTCAAGTCTTTCATCTTGAAACTAGAGTACAATGCTTTGGTTTCATCAATGCCTTTCATGTTTGTACCAATGATAAGCATATCATCAACATAAAGACATATAATGACACCATAGTTCTTTGTAAACTTAGAATAAATACATCTATCTGCACTGCTATGTCTAAAACCATGAGACAAAACAACAGAATCAAATTTTTCATGCCATTGCTACGGTGCCTGTTTCAAACCATACAATGATTTGATCAGCTTTCAAACCTTCTTCTCATTTCCAGAAAAATCACATTTCTTTCTTAATTCAATGTTAGACCAATAGACATCATCATCCTCATATAACACCATACAAGAATTACACATAGTTTACGAATAAGCCACCATATCTTTAAATAAATTATCTATAAACCATAGATATACATTTATTTCCACAAGACATTCCTTGGCTCATAACCAAACTAAATACATAGACCTCTAAACAGGTCCAAACATATACATGTCTATCATTATAACATTATTACAAAGGAATTTCGAACGAGTGAAGTCAAAACCCACATGCAATTTTCCAATATAAACCACTTACACTTAACCGCATAAGTTCAAAGTCACACATATATTTCATTTCTCTATATACGCCATACCTTACATATAAGTTATCTATCGACCCTTAGATATACACTTATATCACAAAGATATTTTGGTACTAACCCAAACGAAATATATGTATAAACCATACTGAAAACATTACGTGCACATTGGACCAAAGTCCAATCCTTCCGATCACCATCAGAAAGAATGACACAAATCATTTAAATTTCCATCATCATCAAGTAATTACGATTACACAAAACACAAGTGGAAATAAAGATATGTACCATGTATCTGAGAACCGACATGCATGCAAAAACCATATAACCATCTTGACATTTAGAGGCACGGATTAGCGAAAACGCATAACATAGATACCACTAAATTTATCAATTCGTCTCCCAAATCATAATCATGCACACAAAACCGCATGCATATGCATATGTACGTACCACATGAGACATATACATGCATTCTATAACCGACACACATACACCACTAATTTGCGAAATGCGAATTGTGTCAATGTGTGATCATCATGATTTCATAACAAATCAATTTATAAAACCACACATGCATGGCAAACAACAGTGACCGACATGCACGCACAAAAGCAATACAATTACAAACTTGCAATTTAATTCATATAACCGAAAATCATTTGTTAAGTTAAACTTATCTGATTTCCGCGCGTTATTGTTCGGCACAAGTCGCACAACGTACGAATACCGTCTTGCATACCAGGAACATTACAAACATGCATTACCTCGCAATCCGATGCAACCTCACGTATAAAGGTTCTACCGGCGAGTACGAACTCTTTCCATAAAACTATTTCGCCCCCATAGAGTGCACCGGGGAGGATCTTCATGGCGGTGAGCATAAACTTCATCCTTTCCTTCCAACGGGTGAAGTTGGTCCCATCGAACCGATCCAACTTCGTAGCGTCTTGACTGAACAACTTCATAGCAGATTGTATACTAGATTCCATTCTAATAATACCTTAAGATTGTTAGGGAATTACAATACAAACTATGAATTACTACGAATTACAACAAAGTAAAACTATACTAACTATGATTAGGGACGAGATAACCTCTGTCCTTAAGGTATTATTAGCCCCCACTATCAATGCTGTTGGGTTACCGGCTAAGTACCCCTAGGATTGATCCCTAAACTAGATTACAAGAACAGCAATCAAGTAATCTCTATGGAAATTAACAATAGAAGAAGTTGAAGGAGGAAGATGATTCAAAAAAAAGATTTCATCATCACCATGGGGGTTTATATAGAAATTCCAAGGACACCAAAATAACTACCAAAAATAACTACCGGAAGTTATAGGTAGTTATTTGTCCTTATCCAAAAGGCACCAAATAATCACCCTGGATAACTACCGGAAGTTATTGGCGGTTATTCGTCCTTATCCAATTCAATATTATAATTAATTAATAAATTAATTAATTACAATACATCAATATAAACCATTAATCCTTAATTAGAAACTGCACACGTACAAACCGTACAGAGTGCTATCAAACACCGTTCACTTCTTCAATGTAAGACAACTCTAACATTGTAAAACTAAACTTTGGGAAGACTATCTCCAACAAGATTTCGGGTCAAGGATCTCGGTGTATCTGGTGCCGAGGTTCTTCTTGGTGATGGCCGTGTTCGCATACCTTCTCTCGCCAAATTGAGGTTTGTTTTGAAATGATTAATTGTCGTTATAGCTTTGATAATTAACATATGTTTTCCAAATATCAATTGTTCATTATTTTTTATTAATTTTTGATTACATAACTAATTTAATTTGCTTGTCGTCCACTTATCTTCGACGTTCCACCAAAAGGAGTCTAGATCACCAGCTTATAGGAGAAAACAATTTATGTATATCATAATGTATAGAATACTGTATCATCGCAAAACAAATCGAAGAACAATTAGGTAATACTCCGTATACCTTTTCGTATTAATGTCTAACTTTTTTAGCCGACTTTTCGAGAAGCAACTCGAGAAAACAGTTGAACATATAGTTAAGATAAACTTCGCGAATTATCTGCGGCCCTAACATACACCTTGAACCATGGTAGGGGGTATTTGACGTTCTTGCAATAGAGTTCACCTTGAACTATGTTGCAAGCTAAGACTCTTACCACCACTCTCTGTCGACATCAATATCAACAATGATTCCTCTTGATATACATAAACCAGTCTGCCTTTGCATTTTACTGTCTGATCAAAACACCAAAAAAATACTAGCTGGACACTAGGAACGACTTATATATTACGAAATTAAAGGTGGCTTTTACAAGTTGAAATAGAGAATCTTAAAGATCATATGTTTGTTCCAATGTCATGATCGAATCACTTAAAATGCACATGCGTGTTTGATCGATGTTAATGTCAAGATTGAAGCATTTAAAAGACACATTTTTTTTTTTTTAATCTTTAGGAACAAGACTTGTGCCTTTTAAGTGCTTCAATCATGATATTAGAATCAAACATATACAGAGTTATCGTTAAGAGATCTTTAAGATTCTCTTTTTCAACTTGATTGTAAGCCATCTCTCCTAACATAATCGTTTCTGATGTCCAGCGGCTAGGATTTTCTGTAGTGTTTTGATCTTAACAGTAATATATAAAGGTAAGCTGGGCTATATATAGCAACAGGAATCATAGTTGACATTGATGTCGACAAAGATTGGTGGCTTAAGTCATGAGGCAACGTATTCATTTGGTAATTATTTTGTTGGTCATGAGGAGAATAACCAGTAGATACTCCGTATATAGAGTGCTCAACTCTTGCTATTATACGAAGCTCGCATCCATCCAGAATCATCTAATGATGTAGAGTATGGACATGGAGCAAGCATTTTTTTTTTTTTTTTGGAAATTCGGCGCTAGCATAGAAATTAAGTGAAAAAGTAACAAGTACAACCCAACAAAGAGAGAAAACAAATCCTACGAAAGAACAACTAAAACAACAAAGAGCAAATTACAATCTCCACCTCATGGAGCAAGCATTGAAGAAGGGTAAACTATGCCATGGTCTCGAGAGCACAAGAACCATAATGCTCCCACTCACAATAAAGGGGTGGGCCGGCCAATAAATAATAAGTGTGGTTAATACTCCTCTAATTTGAGAATGACTGCTATGCTCCTTGTCCTCCCGAGAGCAAGCATGCTATAAGCATTGAAGAAGGCTCGTGGGTGCACAACTTCGGGTTTGCTTCAGATAAGAGTGCACAACTCTTGCTATTATACGAAGCATCCAGAATCTTCTAATTGAGTTTTGGAAGTAGAGGACTACCATCGGGATTCTGTGGGAGACAAAAGTGTTTTTATACGGCTCGTGGTAGTCGTCGTGGGGATGCGTAGGGTGTTTGCTACATTCCATAATTCCTCTAGGTGTATTATGCTTAAATTCCTAATTTTTTACTGTCATCATGGAATCCAACCTCGTCTCTACAAAACTGATTACCGATACTTCAGCCGGCGGTAAAAATATTTTTCGCTTTTAACTTTAATGTCTATTTCTGGTTCTGAGCGCAAACATCAGTCCCTCGTAGTATTCCATGCTATTACTAAAACTTAACTTTGGTTGTTATGCAGAGATTGTGCGACTAAGAAGAGATGAGCCCCCAAAGCAGTGCATTCTGAAAGTTGATTCCTTCTCTGTGCTTCAAGCTTCGCTCGGTGATATTGCTACGCCTTGTGATAGTTATATTGAATCAACCGAATTTAGTGCAGGTGGATACACGTGGTAAGATCGATACTCTAACACACCGTTTACTTATGTATGTTTATTTTTGGTTACAGAGAGGGGCAAGCCCCAAATTAGCAAACTATCCTAGAACTGGAAACTCCTAATACGTCTTCCCGGATAATGAATCGCAGCTCCGGAGGAGGATATTGAAGAATAATCAGTCTTTGATCTTGGTCTGCCCCTTGGTTAGCTAGCCAATCAGCAGCTCTATTGGCTTCTCTATAGGAATGCTCGATGGTCACCATCCAACTGTTTCTTGCAATCAACGTCCTGTACTCTTTCACTAGCTTGCACAAAGCACCCGACGGCTGATCATCAGACAAGATGAGGTCCACACAGGTCTTGTTGTCCATATGCACTTGGAGCTTCTCGAATCCATTTCTTTTTGCTTCCTCTAACCCTCGTTGAAGTACAATCTCCAAAGCTTGAATGAAAGGCTTCAATAAATTACCTGTATCATCCCGATATATGCCACCTCCCCCAGCTATTCCCGGATTACCCCTACTCGCACCATCGGTATTGAGGCGAACCCATCCTTGGGGTGGGGGAGTCCACCAAACTTGGCCTGATCATCCGAGAGCTACCAGGAGTGGGGATGAGCAAAGAGAATCTGTCATAGGCTTCTTTGGTTTCGCTAAATTGTGCTTTGAGAAACGGATATGGGTCTATGGGTATGTCAGACGTGCGTCCGAAAACGATACCATTTCGCCATTTCCAAATCCACCAGCATATAATAGCAAACTTTAAAGGCCAATCCTCTGTTGCGAGAGGGTTAAGGTTGCAAACATTCTCAAGTAACCAGGTTTTATAAGGAGGGGAGAGGAACGTGTCTAGGCTAGCAATTTCCCCAATTTGCTGCCGAATGAACCGAGAATGGGGGCAATCTCGGAGGACATGAATGGTATCTTCGACTGCTGTCTTGCACCAAGGACACATCGGGTCATCAGTGAGGTTGCGTTTGAGCTTTTTCGCATTGCACATGAGCCTCTCATGCTTAGCTAGCTAGAGAAACATTCGGACCCGCTGTTGAACCGGTATTCTCCAAACATAAGCCCATCCTTCGCCTGGTTGGTCGTTATTTTCGGCCTCGCCTCGTAAGAAAAGTAAGGCTGACTTGATGGTGAATTTACCATTGGAGGAGCCATTCCAATAGAAGGAGTCCGGTAAATTGGGATCCTCTGATAGTTCGTATGAAGCCACTTTGAGCAACTCTTCTTTAGGGAGGAGATTTGCAAATTGATCCCACTTCCAACCATGGTTCGACTCCCACATGTCGCTGACCGAAAGTTCCCGCTGATCAGAGGGGATATCATGAAGCACCCTATCCGATAATCGGCCTCTATCAACCCACGAATGATCCCAGAAGAGGGTGTTTCGACCATTCCCTATCGCGGAAGTAACCCCTGTTCTTATGTTCTCTGCATTTTCAACGACACCCTTCCAAAGGGGAGACATATTCTTCTGAGGTGTGAACATGTTAACGTCACATCTCCCTTTGCAATACTTAGTACACAGAACCGAAGACCAGAGAGTGTTCGGATTGGCAAGAGTACGGAAGCCGAGCTTGGTGAGGAAGGCGACATTGGCTTGGCGAGCCGACCTGATGCTTAACCCTCATTTTTCCTTGGAGAGTTGGAGAGTCTCCCAAGAGATTAAATGGATCTTGCACTAGTTTTCGTCCCCTCCCCAAAGAAATCGGCGAGTCTTTTTATCGATGGCGTCGCAAATTGTCCTTGGTATTTTAGCCGTCTGCATACTGTAAGTTGCTAGGTGATTTATTGTAGATTGAACAAGCGTGGTGCGGCCAGCTAGGGATAGATGTTTTGTTTGCCATCCTGCCAATCTTCTATCAACTTTCTCCTCTAAATGGCTATAAGTATGTCTCGTGATGCGGCCATGAATGATCGGTATGCCCAGGTAAATTCCGAGATCATCCGTGGGGGCGATTTCAAGCGCTTGACTGATGGAGGCTCTGTCGTCCTCGTGAACATTTGAGGAGAAAAATACTTGGGATTTGGCTTTGCTAACCTTTTCCCCTGATGCAGCACAAAAATTGTTTAAGCATTCCTGTATGACAACCGCTTGTTCAATACTCGCCTCCGCAAAAAGAATTAAATCGTCTGCGAAAAATATATTAGCCACGACAGGACCATTCGTGCTTGCCCTGACCAGTTTCCACCTCCCCAATTGTACCGCCTCGTCAATTATCTGATGTAGCCACTCCATACACATCACAAATAAATATGATGACAGCGGGTCTCCCTGTCTAACCCCTCGGGAGGGCGTGAAAGTCTCAGTTTTTTCCCCATTCCAAAGAATACTGAGTTTGGAGGAAGAGACACATTCCATTATCACTTCAATTAAAAGTGGAGGGAGCCGCATATCTGTAAGAGTGTCGCGGATGAAGGACCACCGAAGGCGATCATAAGCTTTTTTCAAGTCGATCTTAATAGCCATTGTTCCAACCTTGCCCTGTTTTCTTCTCATGGTGTGTACCATCTCCTGAACCACAACGATGTTATCCGTGATTTGTCGTCCTGGTACAAATTCACTTTGAATTCCTGAAATTAGTAAGGGAAGAACCGGCTTGAATCTATTAGCTAACGTCTTACTTATGATCTTGTAAATGACATTACAGAGACCAATGGGACGAAATTGTGTAACGAACTCAGGCCCTTGAACTTTCGGAATAAGCACCAAGAATGTGTCGTTGACGCCCTCAGGTATGCCCTTTCCTTCAAGTGCTGTGAGAACCAAGTTGGTGACGCTCTCCGAGATCGAAGGCCATTGCTTTTGGTAGAATAAAGCTTGGAATCCATCCGGCCCAGGTGCCTTCAACGGTGCCATGTTGTGAATAGCTTGTTCGGCATCCGCGCCGGTAAACGGCCTGGTAAGTTTGGACCAAAGTTCATCCGTGAATTCTGGGAAATAGTCGGTTGGAAGAGTGATCAGTTGGGGGCAGGATTCGTCTTCCGTAAAGAGTTGTCGATAGTATTGAGATACTAAAGTCTTAATTTCTCCTTGGTCAGAAGTCCACTCCCCTTCAAAATTTTTTAAAGCCGTGATTTTGTTGTTCCAGCGTCTCATGATCGTGCTCAGATGGAAGAATGTAGTATTTCTATCCCCGTCTCAAAAAAAGTCAACACGAGACTTCTGATACCAATACACCTCTTCTTGAGCAAGGACTTCGTCTAATTCCCTTCTTAATCTGGCCTCCAATTTGATTAGCCCTCCATGATGATTAAGAGCTAATTTTCTTTGGCATCCTGCTAGGCGGGTTAACAGATTCTTCTTTTGCCAAAAATTATTTTGGAAAACAGAGCTGTTCCAATCAATAAGTCGTTTCGAAAAGTCGTGCAACTGTGGTACCAACTCTGACTCTTTATTCCAGTTTTCATCAAAAAAGCTTTGAAAGTGATCGTGAAGAAGCCAGGCTGCCTGAAAGCGAAAGGGCTTGTTGATTGCTGTAAGAGGAGCGAAGCCATTTGGGGAGAATAAAAGAGGGCTATGATCCGATTGGAAGGCGGGCAGGTGTTTAACCGAGGCGGTGTCAAACCGAAGCCCCCAATCAGCATTGCAAAGGACCCTGTCAAGTCTAGCACTAGTCCGAGTCTCCGGTGAGTTACCTCTAGACCAGGTGTGGGCTGAGCCGGAAAACTCGAGTTCAATGAGCTCCATGTTGTCTATCCAGAAATTGAAGTTATTGCATCTCCGAGCCATGTCGGGACTGCTGTCGGTACGTTCAGTAAGGAATCTGGTTTCGTTGAAATCTCCGGCAAGAACCCATGGTTTTTCATTGGCCATTGCAAATTGCTCCAATTCTCTCCAAAGCTCTGATCGTTTACTCGGGTCTGGGCTAGCATAAATAGCCGAGAAGTACCATGGTATATCCCCAATCCTGGTAATTTTCATGGTGACGTGCTGAGAATGTTTCTGAATTGGGATGACGTTAACCAATTCCGGTTTCCAATAAACCCAAATTCCACCACTGAAGCCCTCCGCATCGACTCTAGTGTGCCCCTGTTATTGTAGGGCTCTGCCTACTTTCTCAGCGTGGGAACCCCCCATATGAGTCTCTAAAAGCGCCAAAACCGAAGGTTTGTATTGGCGGGTAATTTCTCTTAAGGCTGTGAGCTTTTCCTTTTTCGCAGTCCCCTGCACGTTCCACACTATGAAGGTGATTGGGGTGGTGTTCGGAGCCAATCGTGGATATCTGTCTACCATTGAACTGGGTATAGTAGGTAGCGATGTCATATATATATATATATATATATATATATATATATATATATATATATATATATATGCTTGCTTAAGCACTGTTAACACTTGGTCAGTGTCTTCCGGCACCGTCATGGTGACGGTCATCTTTGGAATTGTCAAGGTCTGGCCCCCTGTCACCTCCCAAATCACTAGCATTTGATGAGACTCCTGAATCATTAGTCCCATGTATGGAGTGTCCATCTCTCCACCCACAGAAATCTCCTTCGCCGGGGGAATGATCTGAATTCTCGGCGAGGGGAAGAGAGTCTGTGTCCATGGGGAAGGTGGGTGAGACATGGGGAGATTGCTCAATAGGAGTGGAAGTTTGCGTATTGAGTGGCGGGTTTGATGGCTTCAGTGCTGACTCTAATTCTGCTTGGTGTGGTGGAGTGATATTTTCTTTGCCCTGATTAGGTCGAACAAGTGCGGGATTGGCTGCAGTTTCCATATTCGAGTCTTAAATTATGGAATTTTTCCCTAGAGCTTGCCTTGGGATGGAGTTCTTTTGGAATGTTTTTGATTGGGATTGCGTATTTTTTGCTTGTCTTGATTTCTTGGCGTTCTGATCTGTGGAATTTGCCTTAAAAGATGGAATTGTTTCGGAGATAATCTTTATTGTCTCAGTTCCATTTTGACTTGGCTTAAATAAGGAAGGGGAAGAAATCCCAGCCAAATTGCGTGATTTTCCCCCTCTGTTTCCTGAATTACATCCTGAAAAATATGGAACCGTGATCCTTGCCTTGCGTGTTGATCTTTGCCCAAAATAGTCATAGATTTCTCGCTGACCTTTTTGGCAGACGTAGCCATTACTGGGGCCGCTGGTGCCACCGTGTCCTGCTTAGGAGCTGGTTTTTTCCTCGGTTGTTTTTTAACAACCATCCAAGAGCCAATGTCTTGGATTTCTTCAACTGGTTGAATCAAGATGCATATTCTGATCATCAGTTCGTTGGTCGTTGAATACTGGACACTCTGCATCTTTGTGACCAAGTTTTCCACATTTGTAGCAGATGAGTCTAAGGCCTTCATATTGAATCTTCCAAATTTTTCCGTTGAGCGTGAATTTGGATAAGAGAGGCTTTGAGAGGTCAACTTCCACGCTAAGTCTGGTGAATTGTCCTCTCTCCGCTGAGGCCGTGGTCTGATCGATTCGCAAAACTTTGCCAATTTTCGAACCCACTTTTCTCAAAAAGTCCTCATTGAAGTATTCCACAGAGAGATTGGGAATACGCACCCAAGCTGTAAGCACCTTGATTTGCTCTGAATCGGGAGTGAAATTCGGAACCCATTTCCGAATTGTTAAGTAGTGGTCATCTATCATCCAAGGACCCTGAGAGATTACATGATTGTAATCTTCCAAGCAAGAGAATCGGGCCACATAAAAGGAACACCCAATGTCTGTGAGAGTCAATTTGCCTCTGATTGCCCAATTCACTTTCAATTTTCTCATAAGAGAAGTGTACCCAACTGCTTTATCAAACATTTTAATTATAAGCGAGTAACGCCAAGGTGCTCTTAATTTTTTCTTCTCTTCTTTGGAGAGGAGGATAATGGGACATTTTTCTTCTTGGACGTCTGCGGATGGTGGTTCATCATCATCAGAGTCGATGTCCTGGTCAATGAAGGGGTTAGGATGCGTGAGTACACCTATGCCGCCTGACTGAAAACCTTGTAGTTTTTCTTTGAAAGAGGGAGCAGCAGTTTGAATCTGATGTGAGGGTTGTTGATTCGTGCTTAGATCTGGGACAATGTCGTCTAACCCCTTGGTGTGTTCTTGGAGAAATTCACTCAAATGCGTGGTTTTCCTTTTTGCATTTTTGTGGAGAGGAGGGAAAGCACCTATCTCCGGCGACGGAGATATAGAGCTAGTGTTCATTTCGATGTCAGAGTCCGGCCAAGGCCGGGAATTGGGAATTTGAGAGAATTTTCTCTCTCTAGGAATTTTTTCTATCTCAATGATATCTTGTACTCCGCCCACCGTTTACTTATGTATGTACTCGTACATGATGATACTCCCTGTCTCCCTCCATCCAAATTTAAATAACGCGTTATGAATGACAACCCCCTCACAAAACACGTTAGTCGTCTCATATTATTTGGATTTGAAGGGAGTTTATACTATATATATGATATGTTATCGCTAATATATTTTCTATCCACTGTTGCTTGTAGTACGAGTAGTATATTATTAGATAATGCAATAGTTCTAAGTTTGCTTACTTTGTGATGATGTCCGGCCAGGGTGATGACGGTGTATCCGAATGGCAACGGGGAAGAACAAGGCGAAGGTTATCTTTCTCTTTATGTCTCGATGGTCGATGAAGCCAACGCTAGTGCTGATATTGTCCAAGCACAACTCCGATTTTTCGTGTATGATCATATTAGGGACAACTATCTCTGTGTCCAATGTACGTACAATTCATACTACTACTAGACCTTCTTTAGTTCAATTCTTTTTGCATAAACTTTGGAAAGTTTGAATGTTTTACCGTGAAGGCTTTCGATTAATTAATTGTCCGACCACCGTGTTAATTTGAATTGGTGCAGGCGTAAGAGAGAAGCGATTCTATGCAATGAAGAATACGTGGGTAATTCCAAAGTTTCTATCACTTGCGACATTTAGTAATGCTTCCAAAGGATTTCTGGTCAATGATTGTTGTGTATTTGGTGCGGAGGTTCTCATTGCCGATGGCTGTGTTCACATACCTTCTGTATCAATTGTCGATGAGGCCTGTAACAACACTTTCACATTTAAAATCAAAAACTTCTCCAAGCATGCTCAAGAAATATACTTGGAAAACTTATCCTTTGGTGGATGGATATGGTATGTAAGGTTACATACGCCATTTTATGCTCGAAAACTCTCATGTTAGATAGGTTGTTTATGTTTGATTTAAATATTTGAAGGGTAGGTGTTGTATGTTGCCGTACGTGTTAGGTATTCGCATCAGACATTAAAAAATTCTTAAATCACAACTTCTACTCCTACTCCCCACTTTTTATATTATACGGCTCGTGATGGGGTTTTGCTCGTTTGATTTTCTTAATCAGACATGTTGATCATTTTCCGTAGGGCATTGAAATTGTTTCCAAATGGGATAAATGATGGGAAAGGAAATAGTCTGTCACTGCTCCTGGAGCTTACAAATAACAAGAATCTAATTTGTGGTAGCAAAGTTTATGCGGACTTCACCTTGTCGATAAAGAATCAAGAGAACGGTGAAGACTACATGATCAATAGAGGTGAGATACATAAGTTTTTCACATTCTAATGCAACTCTGATCTAGTCTAAAATATTTATTTCGTCCATAGAGAATAAACTTCCCACAACTCGTATGTGAGTTAGTTGTCATTGTTAATTTATGTTAAGGCTTATTCTACATATGCGGGCACGATTGTGTTAAGGCTAATCCTATTTTTGAATTCTTTTTTTTTTTTTAACATGGTACAGTTTCCCACTGGTTTAGTTCAAAATCAAATGATTGGGGCATTTATCAATTTCTGGGACTTGACGAGCTTCGCAATTCAAAGAAATGCTTGCTGATTGAAGATACCCTGGTGGTTGAAGTTCTTATGGAAGTCATGTTCTGATGTTCGCATTGAACTGACATAAATACATGTGTTCTTTAATCTTTATGTTACGTTCTTCCCTACTTATCGTACGTACTTCTTTTGTAACTTTTTCTTTCGTTATTGTGATTTTCAGTTTTTATGGTTAGTTTGTAGTAAAAATAATCAAAAGTGCATTAGATTTTGTTGCATAATTTAGGAAATGGTAGATTGCAGGGTTGGTTATTGGACATTGAAGGCGTTATGATATTACTTATTACAATTGTACGTATATAGAAAGCTAAGGTAGCGCCAACTGCTAGCTAGCCAGTCCATCGAACATCCTCTACGGCTCTACGACGACCTCTATAATCTAATACTATATATTAAAACCTGAAACCAAGTCTTTCCCATGAGGACACTTGGCATATATTGATTGGATAGAACATAAAAATAGCATTATTTACAATTATCGGTTAGGATATGGTAATAAATTATCATACATTAATTAGATAGAACATAAAAATAGCATTAAATACAATTATCGGTTAGGATATGGTAATAAATTATTATAGAGTAGTATAGTATTAGCTAATTTATGGAAAATAATCATTATAGTAATTTATTAGAAAAAGATAAGGCAACATTTTTCTTATAAAACGAGTATAAACAATATAAATATATAGCGCGGGCGTGGCACGGGCATGCAAACTAGTAACATAGATAGTGTAAACCAAGAGTATTATTACACATTCCGAAAATCAAGAATTTACTTACGGATAGTTTTTTTTTGGCTTACGGATAGGTAATAGGTTGGATACACTCATACACAGTTACACACAAACCCCCTTGCTCTTGAGTGAGAGTGGTACTGAAAATATAATAATGGTGGGCCATCCCAGCTGGCCGCCCATGATCAGCTCTACGCTACCTTTTTTTTGACAGTCAACCTGTATCATTAGATTTCATTGCGAAAATCGTCCACAAGTATAGAGTTAAGTTGCGGAGGGTGATCCTCCATCCAAATCATCTCCTCAACAAACGATCTACTAAGGTGGGCAAGCTCATGTGCAGCCTTGTTTCCTCCCCTACATACATGAGAAATAAAAGTAATAGAGCTAAAATTACAAGCTGCTGACAAAGTGTTAGAAACTATCATACCGAAGCTCGACCTATCCACCCATTTTTTACGGAGCTTCGTAATCAACTGGAGGCAATCCGATTCCAAAATTATCTTGTGGAAACCCGCGTCACGTGCCAACTCTAGGCCATATCTCGCTGCACATGCTTCACCTTCATCGGCATCCTCATTTCCCAAAAACGAGTAACACTTTACGTAATTGAAGCTATAAAATCCAGCATTAGCAGCTGCTAAATCATGTACATCCAACAGTCCATTATCAACCCAAACCGAGTCGAGCAGTCTACTCATTCAAAATGACTAAATGAGTCACAGTATGAGCAACTTCGTGATCTAATCTACGAATATGATTAAACCTACGAGACCGAAAACGTTTAGCTAAAGTAAAAATATCTCACACAACTAAGCCAAAATAACTAGACGAAAAAACACCCTCCTCGGCTCCTTGTTGCCATGCCAACTGGCCTGGAGTCCGAATTCTGCTGCCTTAGCTTCAACAACCTCGGGCTGCCACCTATCTTTCAAGTTTCACCTCCCCCTCGATCTGCACCCCTCACTACCACACCTAGCCCCGACCCTACCTCTCCCAAAACCGCCCCATCTGTATTCACCTTCACCTAGCTCTACGTACACTACTATTATTATGCTTACATTCCTAAAACAAGAATTGCCTCTATTTTTAAAATTTAATTCTATTAGGTCTACGTATTGGTTAACTATAAAAAACCCACATCACCTCTGCATTAGTCTCTTTGCCCCAACTGCACAACAACTATTGTGCTAATCTTTTACTGTCATCATGGAAGCCAACATCGTTGCTATGAAGCCGGTTATCGATGACTCTGGTGGTAAGGATACCGTTCTTTTCTAAGTCTAATGGCTAGCCAGCTTAGCTCGTTTAGTTCGACTTGTGGACCGTCGCAAAAATCATTGTTTTGTATATATGTTGATGTTGTGAATAAAACTTAGGGTTTGGTTGTGTGCAGAGATTGTGCGACTAAGACAAGAAGACCCGCCAAAGCACTGCATTCTGAAAGTTGATTCATTCTCTCTGTTTCGAGATGCGCTTTCTGATAATTCCCTTGAATCAACTGAATTTAGGGCAGGTGGATACAAATGGTGAGATCGATCGATACTCTAACAATCTAATTACATGATATAATAGAGTATATTAGGGTAATATTGAGAATGAGAAATGATATTATAGAATATGTTAGTTACGGAATAATATATATTTATTTAGGGTTAGTTATATCATAGGATTATTACGTTTACACCATAATGTAAACTATATAAAGGGGTCTACCCTAAGGTTATGTAACAAGTCATTTTCACGAGTCTTATATCAATGTTAAAGAGTTCCCAAACACAAGTGTATGTTATAATTCTATTATGGTATCAGAGCCTCTTTCCTAGAGGACTCTAAAAGGTGCTTCCGCTGCCTGCCGGTGGGCATGTGATCGATAATGCCTGCCGGCGGGAATTTGGTGTTTGTCGGAGTTTAATTGTTTGTGTTATAATGTTTTAGAGTTTTTAATGGTGGATTTATTTAGGAGTCTTGCGTTTAATTTAATATGTGTCGAATAAAGAACCCCCCCCTCCCGTGTGTTACTGGGTTTGCATAGGTCGAGATGTTCTGGTGGTGATTGAGAGTTTGGTTGATCTTAAATACGCGGTATGCGTACGTGTGTTGGATGGCCGGCACTTAATATTGCCATGCAAATTAATTTTGAGCTGTTTTTGTGAGTTCATTTATCACGCCTCACGGTCAATCGTGATGTCGTTGCGGCGTGGTTTGTTGTTTGATTTTTGTAGGTTTGGGTTCGTGTTGATTTTAGGCCGATCAAGGAAATTTTAAATGGGGGTGTGCCTCCACCAGCCGTCTCGTCTGGTTTTTAGGTGAAGCTGATAATGGGCGCTTCACGATGTGTGGTGTTATTCATGGTATTGGGGATGATTCCTTGTATTTGGCGTTTGTGGTGAAGCTAGTCATGGGCGTTTTGTGGTGCGGACCGTGCTAATTTACAGTGTTTGAGTATCTTTGCGACAACGACGTTCGATCAACATGCCGCTTTTGAAGATTTGAAGATCTCGACGGTTTATCGTTTTGGCAAACTCATTGTAATTTCACTAAAATTACTATGAGTTTGAGGGGGGTAATAGAGTATATTAGGGTAATATTGAGAATGAGAAATGATATTATAGAATATGTTAGTTACGGAATAATATATATTTATTTAGGGTTAGTTATATCATAGGATTATTGCGTTTACACTATAATGTAAACTATATAAAGGGGTCTACCCTAAGGTTACTAGTTATTTAGCCCGTGCAAAATTGCACGGGTTGTTATATAAAAATTTAAGACTACCCGATTTTAAATTCAAGTTTACTAATAAATAAAGGATTCTCATATATAGGTAAGAAAATCCAATTTTCAACGATTATGATGATTATCGTTTATAAAAAGTTTAAGACACTAAAGTATACGTGTGGTTGTCGAACCTCCAAACAACACCATTTTGGACTGATCAATATCAGAACAACTTACCAACTATATTGGCTTGACAAAAAAAATAAACAATTTCAACAATGAAAACTAATTGTTTCTTCGTATTAATTACTCCCTCCGTTCCAGTGAGATGTTAGAAATTAGAATGTTCCATTTTTGGGTGAGATGTTGGTCTTTCTTTATATGGGGGGTTTTGTGTTTGTAAAATTACTTTATTGCCCTCACTTTCAGTTTTCTACCCCATCGTATATTGGTTTTGTGGGGATTTTCTTATTTCTCTTTCCTCTCCCTCACCTCTACTCCACCTTTTATTAGTTTTTGATTCAAAAGCAAAGTCCAACATCCCACTGGAACGGATAGAGGAAATTGTTGAAAAGATAAGAAAATAAATCTAACTAACAATAAATGCAAAATGAACCTCAACTTTCCTTTTATACCATTGAAAAATAGACAAATGTCTTTTCCAAATATATTGTCCTTAGTCCTCACCATTGTTCCTTCTACATTCTTCTCCAAAGTCTGCCCCCTTACAATTTAATCAGAGAGTAGCGACAATTGTAGTTAAATCTCGTTAATTCTCTACCCGTGCAAAATTGCATGACCTGTTATATAAAGTGATAATAACCCTATTTTTATTCTTAGGCCTATGTATGGTGATACAGTTTTAACTTTGATCACTTTTGTGTGCCAAAAAATAAAATAAAAATAAGACCCGCAAAGTTAAACCTCACAAAAGTTGGTCCCATTTGACATCGCTCGCTTTTGTTTTATTTTTGTTTTGTTTATTGTTTTATTTACTTGTGACCAGTGTTAACCCACATATTATTTAACCTCAAACCCGTTGATCAAAATTGACCCATAATCAACACAAACCACCCTAAATTTAAAGCAAACCCTTTTGTTCTACGTGATATGACTCGTTTACAGGTCTAGAAAATTTAGTTTTCGAATAGCATTTCAAAATCTCAGTTTTAATATGGTAGACCTGCAATTATATATTATAAAAATAGCGATTACATGTAAATAAGGAAACTCAATTATGTGAAACTCAAATATCAAAGTTAAAACTCTATTCGAGATGTTTATTTAATTTATTCTCCACACTTTTATATGCTACACGAATTGACCCTAAAATAATATATCCTCATAAAGAAATAAAAATCCTTTCATTATTATTGTTATATAAAAACTTTTCTTCAATTATGGCATGATAAATTTCGTGTATAATTCGGCCGTATAGATTTTTTTTTTTTTTTTTATGATTTTTGGTTTATATTGCAGTAATTAAGGAAAATGTGATAATTAGTCAATATTTCGAGGTTCGAATTTTCGAAAATTCTACGAAAATGTGATAATTAGTCATTTATTTTTTATTGCAGCTAATCTATAATGTATTAGGCGTAATTTTAGGACCGAAATCAAATCGGTAAAAAAAAAAAAAAGCATATGAGATTGAGTTACACGCCATTTAGGTGACCGATGAGCTGCGATAGGTTACACGGAGTACAACCTATTGTTTAAAGTTAAACATAGACGTTTTATAAAATATTATATCAAAATTAGCTGCACTTTTTTTTTTGTATCATTGTTAGATTATATTAGGATAGGATAAATTAGTTATATAATATCAAGGGAATATTATTTTTTTTTACATATTTGATACATTCATATATAAAAGGACAAATTAGGCAATAAAATATAATGCTTCTCGGATAAATTAGTTATATAATATCAAAATAATATCTTTTTATATATTGAGACATTCGTAAAATGATAAATTAGGCATAAAATATATTGCATCTTGGATTAATTAGTTATATATTAGAGGATATCTTTTTTATATATTTCTGATATTCATAAAATGATAAATTAGGCAATAAAATATAATAAATCTTAGATTTTTGGCAAGCTTTCAGATTTAAAATATCGCACTAAGGCGTGTGTCAACCTCAATTCCTCATTTCATTGTGTGTGTTATTTGAGGAAGTTTTCATTTGACATCATCGCTGGCGTGGCATACTACGTGGACATCTTTAGAAAGGCCTAAATCCACCGCTATTAATAAATATATTATGTAACAAGTCATTTTCACGAGTCTTATATCAATGTTAAAGAGTTCCCAAACACAAGTGTATGTTATAATTCTATTATGATACTTACTCCCTCCCTTCAAATACGAATAACCCGTTATCATAACCCCCAACCCTACAAAACACGTAGTCTCGGATTATTTCGATTTAAAGGGAGTGTGATATATTGTTAGCACTAATATATCCTCTATCGTTGTTATGTTTGCTTACTTTGTGATGTCTGGCCGGCCAAGGGTGATGACGGTGTATCTGAATGGCAACGAAGTAGAACAAGGCGAAGGTTATCTTTCTGTCTATGTGTCGATTGTCGATGAAGCCAACCGCAATGATTTTGTCGGAGCTCAACTCCGATTATTTGTCTATGATCAGATAAGAGACAACTATCTCTGTGTCCAATGTACGCGAGCACAATTCTTACTACTAGACTTATTTCTCATCTATTTAATTTGCATAAACTATCAGAAATTCTGAATGTTTTGATTACTTTGCCGAGTAAATTAATTGTCCAATCACCGTGCTAATTTTGTGTAGACGTAAGAGAGAAGCGTTTCTCTGCAATGAAGAGTAGTTGGGGAATTCCACAGTTTCTCTCGCTTGCTTCGTTCAATGACGCTTCCAATGGATTTCTGGTCGATGATTGCTGTGTATTTGGAGCCGAGGTTCTCCTTCTTCCCCAGGGCTATGTTCGAATACCTACTCTTTCGATTGTCGATTTGGGCTGTAACAAGACCTTCACATGGGAAATCGAAAACTTCTCCGAGCAAGTTCAAGAGCTAGAGTCGGAAATCTTTTCCTTTGGTGAATGGTCATGGTATGTAAATGTATGTAATGTTATATATACCATATGTTATGCTCCAAAACACTCTTTTGTTATGTTGTTTGGGTTTGGCTTAAATGTTTGAAACGACATTCCCAGGATTACCAAATTCTCGTAATCGCAAAACCTAAACTTTCATTTTTCTAAATCAACATGTTCAATTTGTGCAGGACGTTGGTCTTATATCCGAAAGGGGATGGTGGGAACGGAAATGGTCTGTCATTGTTCCTGAAGCTTTCAAATAGCGAGGATCTAATTTGTGGTAACAAAGTGTTTGCGAAGTGCATCCTCTCCATTAAGGATCAAGAGAACGGTGAAGACTTCGTACGTGGAACTGGTGAGATAAGTTCGGTCAAATGCTCATGCAACTCTAGCTCATAAACGACATATATGGAATATACTTCTCGCAAGGGCTTGGTCGTTTCAATAATAGTCATATAGAAAATAAATACCGACAGCTAAAAACTGAAAACAACTTTTTTTTGGTTTTCATTAACAAGATTTTGGTTTGACGATGCCAAAAAAAAAACTTTATAATATGCAACGGGAGTCGTCTTTCTCGAACATAGCTGATTTATTGTTAGGCTTATTCTACATACGCAGGCACATTTATTTGAGCTAATCACGAGTATATGAATTTGGCTTTTAATATGGTGCAGTTCATGACTGGTTTACTTCAAAAGAATCTACTTGGGGCTACCGCCGGTTTCTTGAATCTTACCATCTTCGCGATTCAAAGGATTGCTTGCTGGTTAATGATACCCTGGTTGTTGAAGTTCGTATGGAAGTCATGTTCGCATTGAATGATGACAAGGCAAAACGATATGAGGAGCTTGGCGACATCAATATGTTCGATATTTAGATCTAGCCTGATTTTTCATTCCGTGCTCGATCAAAAGGCGACTGACATACATATGGTCGATCTAGCTATATGTTCTTCCCCTAATTAGCTTTTGTTATCCTTTTTTTCCTCATTATGACGATTGAAAGAAAAGCTTGTTATCGTAAAGTTATGAAACCGTTGAATGCATATTGTATATCACTCGTCTCTTGAAGCTAACTTGCACAAAACGCGTGGTCGTCATAAGACGAGGACTGGCATTGCTGCTTTTGATCTAGATGTCACTTGCCTTGAGTCTCAAATTGTTTTTGTCAAGGTGAAGATTTCGACATATATATTTTATTACTACTGATTATGTCATATGTTTCACTAGGTATATATACAGGAACATGTAATGCTGCAAGCGGACAACAAAAATTGAACGACAGTCATGAAGAGTGTGACAATGCTATGTATGTATCAACTCATGCAACCATTGTGTACTTATAATACTTATAATATTAATTTATCTAATGCTGGCGTGGAATGTGTAACATGACTAGGGATGGCAATGGGTCGGGTCTGGGTCGGGTCCGATAGGATCCAGACCCGGATCCGTGTCTTTACAAGCAGACCCAGATCCGACCCAGATCCACCGGGTCCAAAATTTATAGATCCAGACCCAGACCCGCCAGGATCCAGTGGGTCTGGACCGGGTGTGGGTCCAAGATGGGTCTTTTATAAAAAAAAAAATTCATGTTTTGTAGTTGCGGACCTTATGATATTTCCGTCTCGATGTGGTTTACGATCGTTAATGTGTCAATGTGCTTTGCGATCGTTACTATGGTGGACATTTCTCATCCATCTTGTTTTACTTAGAACTTCATATATAGTACTAAGGGAGAGCGGTATCGAAGGATTTTGAGGCAGTGGCGAAGGCTTTTGAGGTCGCGGAGAAAGATTGGGCATGAGTGCGTGACTCATGAGAAGACTAAGAAATGAAAATGAACGCGGAAGGCTAGGATCGTGATAAATTAGGTTTTGTTTTTTTTTTTCTATATTTTTGGCCGGGTCCGCGGGTCCATGGGTCGGGTCTGGGTCTCATATCAAAGACCCATATCCGACCCACACATTTATTATCGGGTCTGGACCCGACCCAGATCCATTGGGTCTCCAAAAAGTGGACCCAGATCCGACCCAAGTGGGTCGGGTCCGCCGGGTCTGGGTCGGGTCCTGGGTCCATTGCCATCCCTAAACATGACGATTAGGTAGCACCAACTCCTAGCTAGCCAGTCCATCGAACATTCTCTACAAGCTCTTTGTTGGGTTCCCGGTTTTGATGATAACAAATATAGTAGTTGTCTAAGGTTAGTATTTTGAATAAGTGATCCTGATGGAACTAACCTTAATGCTCTCGAGTGTGTTTAAGCTTATATTAGCAGGTTCCGCACTTCAAGGTTATGGAACGAGTCGAGGCATGGAACAACTACAACTACAAGAGTGATTTTCGATCATGTAGATGATCGTGTGTTGTAATGGTTAGAACTCTTGTACGGTCTTGTTTTGACACACCCTAAGACTGTCTGCCTTCAGGAAACGTAGCAGGGAACAACGTATGGAACAGTCTTCCTTACTCTGTTCCATACATTGTTCCTTTGCAATAGAATTTTGAAAACGCCTCACTTCAAATCTTCCGAGAAAAAGAATATCTTCAATAATTTTGGAAATTGCTTTTACACTGGTAATATCTCCTATTTTGGTTAATATTTTCAAAATTAGGCATTAGTTTTTATTTGATATCAAAAGATATTTTTTTCCGGGATAAAATCTTTTTATTATGAAAAGTCTATCTTTTGAGAAATATCTTTCTTGATCAAATTAACCTAATGTTTTGATATTTAAGTTTCACGTTGTTTTTCTTGGAAGACACACACATTGAGCAAAAGACCGTTTTGAGCAAAACAGAGTATTTCCTTAAAGGCAGAGAGTTTTTTTAACGGTGTGTCATCTCGATCTAGGCTTAATAGTATCTTACCTGCTTTCAAGAAGCACATCGAGATATCGAATCTTTGTAATCCTTATTTTCTTAAGAGTTTACGGGTAGAGTCACAATATCCGTGGTGGATATTGGGGTAGAGTTCTTTTGGGAAGAACGTCAATTGGTTCTTGTGGTAAGAACGTGAATTGGTGCTTGTATTACTCTTTGAGAATAGTGAACTATTGAAGATTAGAGTAGGGGTGGACGTAGACCTTGTGTTAGAGGTCGAACCACGGTAAATTCCTGTGTCTCTCCTTATTGCATTTGTTTTACTTTCTCAAGGAACAGTGTCTCATACATTGTTCCGTGCACTGCTCCTTACACTGTTCCATTACTTGTATCTCCACACGAAAAGAAAAGAAGTCAGTGTATTCGGGTAAATTGCTCGAATTACTCCAGCCACTCTATTCACCCCCCCTCTAGAGTGCCAGCCTGATACCAACAAATATATAGATGCATTGAACTGTAACCAACAGTATTACATACATTGCGAAAACTAGGACTTTACATATAAGGCCAGGCTACTAGGCTAGGTTGGCGAGAATGAATAACAATCCTGCGACCACCAGTATTCTATTTCTTTCCTCGAGCCCCATCCACCTCGTCTCTCATGATCACGGGACTCGGAGGTGTTGTTCCCGCTACCGTGGGCAAGGAACTTCGGTTTTCCTAATACAATGTGGATTGCTTGGGTCAGTTGGGTGTTTACTGTAGTTTGTTTTGTAGGAGAATTATGGTGCTACGACTTTTTTAGTTCTATTAGGTCTCTGTATTTATTTACTTATAACTCACATAGCCTAGCCATTCGATGATTTATCAAGGCGTAATCGAATCTACGTAAACTTCGAGTAATTCGTCGATAGTATCTATGGGAGCCAAACCCGTCACTATGATGAAGCCGACTATCGTTGATGACGACTCTGGTAAAATATTGCTCGTTCTGAATTAAACCTCTGTTTAGTTCCAATTGTGGACGTCGATCGTACATCAAGTGTTGTCTCGTATTGAGTATTCCATGTTTGTTGATAAAACTTATCTTTGGTGTTTTCGCAGACGTTGAGCGTGGATGTGCAGATGTTGTGCGATTAAGAAGAGAAGAGCCCTCAAAGCATTGCATTCTGAAAGTTGATTCATTCTCTATGCTTCAAAAAGCGCTTTCTGATACTTCTTTTGAATCAACTCAATTTAGTGCAGGTGGACACACTTGGTGAGATCGATACCCAATAGTTTACGCATATTAATTGGCACATGAATACATGATACTCGCTCCATTCAAGTCAAATTTACCCGTTATCAATCAAAACCTCCCTCATAAAACACGTACTCTCGGATTATTTGGATTACAACGGAGGGAATGACATCAATGTCATCAAATTGATGTTTGATAGAGTATTAGATAATGCACCTTGCTGTGTTTTTGTTTACTTTGTGTATATTGTGATGCCGACCAGGGTGATGACGGTGTATCTGAATGGCAACAAGAAAGAACAAGGCGAAGGTTATCTTTCTCTTTATGTATCGATGGTCGATGAAGCCAGCAACAGTGATGTTGTCCGAGCACAACTCCGATTTCTCGTCTATGATCACATCCGAGACAACTATCTCTGTGTCCAATGTACGTACCATCATTACTACTTGACTTGTCTCATTTACTTGCACAAGTTTTATTCACTTGTTTTTCGCGTGCTAATTTGGCGCAGGTGTAAGAGATAAGCGATTCTATGTAATGCAGAGTACATGGGGAATTCCACAATTTCTTTCACTTGCTACATTTACTGATGCTTCCAACGGATTTTTGGTCAATGATCAATGTGTATTTGGAGCCGAGGTTCTTCTTCTCGATGGCTGTGTTCGCATACCTTCTCTTTCGATTGTGGATAAGGGCTGTAATAAGACCTTCACATGGAGAATCGAAAAATTCTCCGAGCAAGTTCAACCATTAGAGTCGGCAAACTTCTCCGTTGGTGAATGGACATGGTATGTACTAATGTACATATCGTATCATGTTCTATAAAAAGTTTAAGTTTAATTTCAATATTTACAACAACAACAACCAAGACTTATTCCCAAAATGATTTTACATTGTAGACAAATGAATTGTGTCAACACGGTAGATTTCTAGCAATTTGCCAAAAAAAAAAAAAAAAAAAAAAAACGAAAAAAAAAAAACTAAAACCTCCTTTTAGTTTGCGGGAGGCATTCCCAGGAGACGAATAACCGAATCCTCAAAATCACAACTACTTTAATGTCTAATTATTAATCTACCCTACTTGTACCAATAGAAAGAGATTTGACATCGTAGAATCTAACTTTGGGATTTTTTTTGCTCGAAATCCGGTTTTGTTCAACTTGTGCAGGGGATTGAAATTATATCCAAATGGGAGTGGTACAGGGAAAGGAAATAGTGTGTCACTGTTCTTGTTCCTTAAGAATGCAGATAATCTTATCCATGGTTCCAAATTGTATGCGAAATACACCATGTCCATTAGGAATCGAGAGCAAGGCGTAAACTACAAGACGTTAACTGGTGAGAAAGCTTCATCGTCACATTCTCCTCTAGTACCGTAAACGATAAACTTCATTCATATGGAATATGTTTCTTACAAGCCAACTCGTAATTAAAGTCGTATGTGAGTTGTCCGCTCAATTATTTGCTCTAATTGATCACATATCTGAATTTCGCTCTTTACGTGGTGCAGCTTCTAATTGGTTTACTTCAAATTCAAATGATTGGGGCTTCGGCAAATTTCTTGGACTTGACGAGCTTCGCACAAAGAAATGCTTGCTGATAGATGATGATACCTTGGTGGTTGAAGTTTGTATGGAAGTCATATTCGTATTGAAAGATGTAACGGAAGAGGATTAGAAACAAGGCAACAGATGCAGAGAAAACAAGTTGTAGATCAAAGCAGCAACAGCAAGCAAGGTCACTTTCAGTGAGCAGAAGTCAAGGCTGGACATGTGAAGCAATATTATCTAGAGTAACATGTTGGATTATGATGATCCAAAAATAACTTAGCTCAAACATATCTTAATACTAATCTGATAATTTGGCCCACCCTATGGAGTATGTTGGATTATTATGATTCTAAAATAACTAAGTCAAAATCAGTTATAATAATCTATCTATATCTAGCTATATATTAATTTAATAATTGCGTGCATGAAAAACTGACATGTCAGCATTAGTAATGAAAACGATTGGATGAGTATATTCAAATCAGATGTATGACAGCCAAGTGGTGGTTAGTGTTGGGCCCCTGCGTCCGGGGGCTACCAGTCCAATTAGTATGATATTATCCGCTTTGGGCCTATCTCTCACGGATTTGTTTTTGGCCTCCTTCCAAAAGGTCTCATACTAATTAGATTGGTAATCTTTAATAAGGAAGTCTTTAACTTATTATTTCTCCGATGTGGGACTTGGTTTTGCACCCTAACAGTTAGCGCGACGGCTGGATACTATCTAGGTCTACGGTGGTGGACTTGGGATATTAACAAAATTTTAACATGACAAATCCTCATGTAAAACATGTGTGTGGATCACCTCTTCACCTGTACCACTTTCGTACCCCATCAATTATGTGTTAGATTTACGTTATTTTGTTTTTTCAAAGATCGTATTTTATGGGAACGATTTATGAAATGCTAGTACGTGATGGTGGGGTACCTACTGGAAATGAGACATGAAAGTGATATACGTAATTCACACACGAAAAAGGTGGCTGGTAAATTTTGACATGTGTGGGATATCGGCTGTTAGTATTTTGTTTGATATATTTGTTTGAGAGGAGAGAGTGAGAAATGGAGTGGATGATATTGATACTTGAATGTTGTTGTTGATTGATGATGTTTGATGTTGTTACATAGCACAAAGCACACAAGTGCTATTTATAGTGTTACAATGGTATTAGCCCTACTAACACACGTCTTCGGTTTAACCTGTTGCAGTTTCTCGCTGGTTCACTTCAAAAACACCTGCTTGGGGCTTCAACAAATTTCTTGGACTTGACGAGCTTCACAATTTAGAGAAATGTTTGCTGGTTAAAGATACCCTGGTGGTCGAGGTTCTTATGGATGTCATGTTCGTATTGAAAGACAACAAGCAGGCAAAAGAGACCGAGGAGCAGTGAAAGACCAGAACATAAATCTGTTGAGTGTTGAATCGACTTGATTAATTGACGTGTTTTTTCCTTCAATTAGATGCTTTTAATTTGTAAGATTTACCCTCTTTCCTTTCCTTCCTTATTGGATGAATAGAAAGCTTCTAATTGACTTCTTATCGAAAGTGTGGATGAGAGCATTATTGGCCAGATATTTAAATTAGTATCGTCTCTTTCAAGCTATTAACTTGTAACCACGGCTGTCGCTCGCCATACGATCACGAGGACGGAGGACTCACATCGGCGGCAGCGGCGGTAGTCGAAACGATGGGCGAAGAGACGCCGATGGTCAGGAAGATTGGACCGATGAAATTGGAGTCCCAATTCTATCTAAAACTTTGGGAATTTTGCTGAATATTTACAAGGGGTTTGGATTGAATTTGAGTTTGATTTCATCAAAAACTTGGGAAGAATCATTAAGGTAAGAAAGACGATGAGAAGGTCTGCAGAAGAAATTTCTGGGCTTTTTTATATTTTTATTCTGTTAGGGAGAGAATGGATAAATTTCCGGAAATGTCTTGCTAGAGAAAGCAATGTTAGGTTATGGAAATAAATATAAAATATTAAAATAGTAATAAGAAAAATTAATAAAGAATTATAAATTATAATTAGTTGAATATTTAAATACTTTTAATTTAAATAGAAAAAGTAAAGTTCTTAAAACTATTAAGTGTCAAAAGTATTAACAGTCTAGAAAAATGATTTCCAATCTATACAAAGTATATGATTCTCTTCCAATTTTTTAATCATGATCATAACATTTGTGACACGGTTTCATTTTGCAACACATCTCTTACAAAAAAAAAAGTTCCAAAAAGAATGTGTAAATAATCATAGAGAATTGGAGAAAAGTATAAACTTTAAGGTGAATTATTATTAGTTTAACAAGTGATTATAAATTACCAGGAAAAAACAAGTGATTATAAACATTTACGTTTACTAATTTAGCCAATTTGACTTTTTTCGTACAAGTGTCGAAAGAGTTTATTTCAAAAATAATTTTCAGAATTAAGGAAATATACGATCAACCAACATTTATCTAATTTGAAAAGCAATGTGTTTAGAATATACTACTCAATAGTACTTAAGAATATATGTCTATACAAAGAGTTAGTAATTCGTTCATGAATAGGGTTAGGCATGGTGTATTTTTTTATGTAGCATGGTTCGTGAATAGGGTTTGGTTGAGTCATATTCTACCACGTCGATTTATTGTATTTCTCGGAGCGTGGCACATTTGATGCAAACAAATGTGACTTATTATTATAAGAAGTGACTACATAGAGTTATCCGTTTACAACTTATATGTTATTTTAATTTTACAATTCGACTCTTCCGTATGGTAATTTAGAGCTGAAAGAGTTATATTTCAAAAAGTTCAACTACTATAATCAATGTTATTGCTTATATGTAAAAAATCAAACATATAATAAAGAAGTTAATGAAATTCAAACGGTATAATTTTTTCCTTTATGTTTAAGTACAGTGAAAAAAGTATGTCTATGAAAAGAGTAATAATTTTGAAGAGAAAAAAGAATTAATACATGAATATGATATAAAAGTTTGACCATATATAATTTATTTTCTCCTTTTTTTTGGATTCTCTTGACTAATATTGTTTCTAATTTTGCAAATGTTTCGTTTGCTAATATGATTGTAGTTAGCTTTTGTGTTGTTAAATTTTTTTAGATCTTCATTGGGCCTATTTATTTGATCTCATCATTTCAAATTTTGTTCAATGTTTTTTGGTTTCCAGACATACTTGAAATTCCCCCCCCCCCCCTCTCTCTCTCTCTCTCTCTCTATGGCTTCTTAACTACTATTATTTCATATTTTTCAAAAGTTTCATTCTCTTATAAGAATCGAAATCAAGTTTAGGTTAAACATTATTATGTCATGTAGCATTGGTCCATGGATAGGGGTTCATGAATAGATTTGAGTTGACTCATGTTCTACCATGTCGAGTTTTTGGATTTTTCGCATAATCGCAACTTTGACGCAAACAATTAGACTAAATATATAAAACTTTGAAATGATAACTATATATTAGGCTTCGATACATATTTATGTACATTTATTATGTCTCAACTAAAATGTATTTTTTTTTCATACATTAAATAAGGGTCAATGCGTAACATTTACAATGCAACATCATCATCAAAATTGGATGAAATATAAATCTTTAAGTTAGTTATTATTTTTAATGTTTTTTATAAAGTTCTCCCTTTACTACTTTTATGTGTGGTAATTTTTTTGTTGAAAGAGTTATATTTCAAAAACTTGGATTAAAAGTTAGAGTCGGGAACATGACACTTATTCAATTATATAAAGATAATGATGTAAATTATTAAGCGGAATACGTTTCTCTTGGTAAGATGATTTATTGTTGAAAGAGTTATATTTCAAAAATCTCAACTAGATTAAAAGTCACGGAATCGGGATTAAGACACTTATTAACACAATTATGCATATAGTCAATGACTTTATTATTTGTAATACGATCAATAAATCATATAACGATATTGATTGATGTAAATTACTAAGCGAAATATGTTTTCTCTTGGTAAGATGATTACGTAATGTAGAATTATGGGTTTTATTTGTAATCTCAACAGATATAACAATAAATGAATAATGCAAATAGAGTTGGAAATTAGGAGGGTTAGATCTATTTCATGTATGGTTAGAGCTGGTTGTGTTGTATTGAGATCGTGTCAGATCATGTCGGGTCTGATTGAAACTGCACGTCGAGTCGATTTTGATTCAGAAGTCTATCAATCAAGTTGGGTATTATGTTGTAAATTTTTTAAAGGTTAGGTTGATTTGTATTGAGATCCTAATCGGGACTGGTTACTAAATTTTTTTATCGCATCATTTTGAGACATCTCCTTTCTCCATTGATATCTTACTTTATGATAACATACATACGTGGAAGTATTTTCGATATGAATCCAACGACGTGCATTTCATAATTTTTTGATGAGTATTTATTCTTATATTTGTAAGTCAAACTCTTAACTCGATCAATACGCAATCTATACTTTTATAGAGGCAGTAGTAATCAACATTTTTATAAAGGATACCTATTACTATTTAATTAAGTGATAGCTAACACTTAATTATGAATTCACAACTAAATTATAATATTTTCATACGTTAATTAAATAATGTTGAATATGTGACATTTATGTGTATAGTGCAATTATATAACAATGTTTTTTTTTTTTGTGAAACGAGTATCATTGATACAAATAGGGAGCCCGTGCGCGGCACGGGCACGCAAACTAACGGTGTTAGTTTCCAATCCCCAATCGATAAAAAAATAACGTTCGATGCCCATTTGATAAAAAGTTGAAAACATTATACCACATGCAAATTGATAGAGGTCTACAATGTAGACACAATTAATTTGTCTACAATGTAAAATTGAGTTAGTAGCAGTAAAATTGAGATCAAAGTAGTAAAATTATTTGCAATGAAAAATTCAGGTAGTAAAATTAATAGTGTGAGTAGTAAAATTTTGATAGTGTAGTAGAATTATTGTTGATTGTAGACACTTTTGGGTGTCTACACTGTAGACCTCTAGCATTGTCCATACCACATTCGTATAGTTAAAAGTGTACACTTAACTCACATCGGCGGTTAATGCATGTCATTTGCCTTTGAGAGCCTCATGAATTCTGATCTTTTAGCAAGTTAATTACCATATATTTGACATGTATACTCCTTATTATTATCGCCAAATACTAAAGGTCTAAAACGCGGACCTTGAATTTGACCAATGTCAGCAATTATATACTATACATTAGTCCACAACTATGAAGTGAAAAAACAACATCATTCATTATTCTACACACGCATTCCTCTCTCACCAAATAATGTTACAAATAAGCCTTATACACGCTGCAGTAAAAACAATGTATTCAAATCAGATTAGATGCATTTAAATTATATCAAATTAGTTCAGACGCATTGAAATCAGACAAGTTTAGTTCAGAATTGTTTTGATAACGATCAATGAATTTAGTCCATTTTTTTTTGTATAAATTCATTGGAATACAACTAACTTTTTAACAAATTTAGATCAGATCAGACCAGTTCATTTGCATTCAAATAAGGTCAGATCAGATAAAAAAGATGCAATCCTATCAAACAGAGTTCAACGTGTTTTTGAAGCTGGAATCCCTGCTGTCTCCTGTTGCTACACGCCTACACCCATATAAATAAGAGATACCAACAGTATTACAATATTATTAGATTAGATACATATCGCCAAAGGTACTCTTCGCGATTGTGTAGGAGAATTCTTATTGTAGACTTACCACTATCCTAATCCTATTAAGTCTTTGTATTAGTCGGAAACCGTGAATCCTGACTCCTGAATCGTCCTTATAAAACCCAACGTACGTAGCTTCGTCAATCGATTGATTAGAGGGAAGAATTTGTGAGTGTCATACGCAATTATTCGCCATACTCATGACGGTAATGTATCCCGAAGTCGACCCTATGCAGCCGATCGTCGATGACTTATCTGCTGGTAATTAAACTGCTATGCGCTCTTTTATTTCAAGTCTCGAGGCTCGATCTGTTTATAACTTCGACTTTTTTTTTTGTAGTGCATGATCCGAATATTCGATGTTTATTTTGAAGAACAGTGAGTATACTTTCATGTTAATAATTTTTTTCTATGGTTGTTATTGTGCAGAGATTGTCCGACTAACAAGAGAAGAGCCGCCAGTTCACTGTATTTTGAAAGTTGATTCATTCTCTGTGCTTCAAAAAGTTCTTCCTGATAGTTGTTTTGAATCATCTGAATTTAGTGTAGGTGGATACAAATGGTGAGTTTGATACTCAATTTATCTACTTAATTATGTCTAGCAGTCTTGTACTTCAATCTACATGTAAAAACTAATGGTAAAAGTGGCGTCTTGAAAACCATGCACAAGGTGTTGTTACTTAATTTTTTTTTTAATGTTCGGTCAGGGTGATGACGGTGTATTTGAATGGCAACAAGAAAGATCAAGGTGAAGGCTATCTTTCTCTTTATGTGTCGATGGTCGATGAAGCCAACCATAGGAATGTTGTCCGAGCTCAACTCCGATTACTCATCTATGATCAAATAAGGGACAACTATCTTTGTCTCCAAAGTACGTACCCTTCTTAATACTAGCCTTATTTATCATCTATTTGCATAAATTTTAGAGAATTTTGTAGGAGTATGTTTTGTCGTCAAGGACTTCAATTGTTTTTCGCATAATTAGAGCATCTGATCTTGATTGGTAAGATCTAAATGGAGTCACAAATACAATTTATTTATGGACGATGCCAAAGGTCTTTAATAGAATTATGACAAACGATATTTGGGGAACACTCTTTAACATTGATATCACTCGTAATAATTGACTTGTCGGTTAACTTCGGGAAAGCCCCCTTATATAGTTTACAATATAATGCGAACATAATATTACTATGATATATCCTAACCCTAAATGATATACCCGCATATATTATTCCTAATATCATTTCTCCATACTCAATATATCGATATCCTATTATACTCTATTACCCCCCCCTCAAACTCATGGTAATTTGAGTAAATTACAATGAGTTTGCTAAATAAGGAAACAAATAATTCCGTCGAGATCTTCAAAACTTCAAATCGGCACGTTGATCGTCGTCGGCATCGCAAATCCAATCGAAATCACTCGTCACCCAAACGCCAGATACAAGGAAACCACAACAATATACCATGACTCACCATGGGTCCATGACCACAAATTGTGAAGCGCCCATTATCAGCTTCACCCAAAAACCAGACGAGACGACTGGTAGAGGCACACCTCCATTTAAAAGTTCCTTGATCGGTCACAATAATAACACAAAAAACCCCAATACTTCCAAACATGTACGTTCTCGATAGAACAATAACAAACAACACATATAATCCCCGCGACAACTTGAGCAATAAAAATCACAAAACCAAAGTGGGTTTTACACCTAATAACTTTGGCATAAAGAATTCTATCTGATCTTGATTGGTAAGATCTAAATGGAGTCACAAATACAATTTATTTATGGACGATGCCAAAGGTCTTCCTTTAGTTTAAACACATCTAACTTAATTTTCTAATGCTCTTGTATGTAGTATATCGAGTTGGTAGTAATAATAAAATTGAGTTAGCTAGCAGGATTAAAATGAATTTGCAATGAAAAATTTAGTAGTAAAATTAGATTCTTATAGTAAAATTAATCGATGATTCTATAATAATTGTCAGTTTTTGACAATTAGGATAAGATTTAACCATAATTAATAATTAAATAATAATTGAAAATATTACATATCTTTTAGAAAATATCAAATTAGATTTGTTAAAATATATATCAGATATTATCAATTGATTTCATCAAAAACGATATTAGGCATTAGATAATTTGACCCCATAAATTATTCTTTAAAAAAAAAAAAACTTTAGGGTAGAGCCCTTTATATAGTTTACATTATAATGTAAACGTAATAATCCTATGATATACTAAACTATATAAAGGGCTCTACCCTAAAGTTATAATGACTGCTTACATAACTTTAGGGTAGAGCCCTTTATATAGTTTACATTATAACTAGTTTGATGGCCCGTGCAACGCCCGGGCTACTTATGTTTAAATGTTAAAAATACGTAAACGATAAAACCTAAGATCTCATTTCAAACACCCGTGTGATATTTGTAACGTATTTAGATGGAAAGTCACATATAAAACCTAAAGATGAAAACTCATCTTTGAAAACCTAAAATCTCATCTCATTTCGAACACCCGTGGGATATTTGTCATGTAAATAGAGGAAAAATCACCTTCAAAATCGAAACTCCCATTTTGTAACACCCGTGGTATATTTGATCAAATTGATATAAATCAAGTAATTATTATATCATATAACTATTTTCCATAAATCAAGTAATAATGTTATTTTTATTAGAATAATATTATCATATATATCTACTTACCATATATATATCTACTTTAGCCTAAAATAATATTATCATATATATCTACTTACCATATCCTATCTTATTCAAAATATAATAATATTATTATATGTCACGTGTCCGCGTGGGAATTGAGCGGGTTCAGGATTACATATATATTAGATGTAAACGTAATAATCCTATGATATACTAACCCTAAATAAATATATATTATTCCTTAACTAACATATTCCATAATATCATTTCCCATTCTCAATATTACCCTAATATACTCTATTAAGTAAAATGAGGTCTAGTTGAGAATAAATAAAAACAAAGGCTCTCTCGGGGAAACGAGACTTGTGAAATTTCTCTCTATTAGGAGTGTATCTTTAATAGAGAAAAACTTCTCTCTCGACTTTGAGACCCATTTTAAGACTCGCCTTAGTTGACGTCCAACCACGGTACTTATATGGTGCAGGCGTAAAAGATGAGCGATTCTATGCCATAAAAAATTCGTGGGGAATTCCAAAGTTTCTATCACTTGCTACATTTATTGATGCTTCCAACGGATTTTTGGTCAATGATCGATGTGTATTTGGAGCCGAGGTCCTTCTTCTCGATGGCTGTGTTCGCATACCTTCTCTTTCGATTGTGGATAAGGGCTGTAACAGGACCTTCACCTGGAGAATCAAAAAGTTCTCCAAGCTGTCTAAAGAATTACACTCGGCAAACTTCTCCTTTGGTGAATGGACATGGTACGTAGTACTCCCTCCATTCATGACCTCTCCTTGGCTGAAAAGTTACTAAAACTGGAAACAGGAAGATTGGTAATGAATTCCCCAGAGGAAAACAGGAAGCTTGGAAATGAATGGAGGGAGTAATAAACTAATAATGTTTCTTTAATTTAAGCCTATTTTATGCTCAAAATTAATCCTACCTCATGTTCTAGATTATTTCAATTCATCATTTGCGAAAGGGGAAAAGGAGGGGGGGGGGGGGGGGGGCTGGCATTACTAGGATCGATCTTTTGGTTCGATGGGTTTTGTTAGTTTGTTATTCTAAATCAATATGTTGATCAATTTTTTGCAGGGAATTGCTTTTATATCCAAAGGGGTCTGCTCAAGAGAAAGGAAATAGTGTGTCACTATTCCTGTTCCTTAAAAATGCTGATAATCTAACTTGTGGTAGCAAATTGTATGCGAAATACACCCTGTCCACAAAGAATCAAGTCGAAGGTGGAGACTACAACACTAAGACTGGTAAGATGATATTTTGTTTCATCCTCCTCATCATGCAACTCTAGTCCATAAACGAAAAACAATTTATTTCGTCTATATGGAAATATGGAATACACTTCTCACAACTCATATGTTGAGCTATGATTGTATGTTTTGATGATGACAAGTATTACTCTTGTTTGATTTCTCTAACACTTGTGATCGTTTTTAGTTGAGATTGTGTTTCAGGTTTTACCGCTTGCTTCTATGTTGAAGAAGAAGAAATCGATCATTTGTGAAGACTAGATAGGTGTTGCTTAATTCTAGTCTTATTGTATTATGAGTAAGTTGAATGTGATCGTTATTGAAGTGCATTCCTACAATAGCAAGTACAGAACCACAATCTGTCTTCTTCTCCTTTGGGAGTGGTACTTTACTAAGTACAGATGTGTGTTCTGTACTAGCTATCAGTACTGGACGAAATTGAGTTAAGGATTTAGAAAACACGTTTTATTCTTTTGAATGGGATTTCAAAGATATTTTCTTCAGATTTCAAATTAAATATTTTAAGAGACTTTTTCTAATTTGATTAGATTAGTTTCTTGTAGAGTTTAAATTAGTATTTCGGAAAATTGTTTTTTCTTAAATGGCTTTTATTCTCTAAGTGTTTTGAAGAAAATATAATTGGTAAAGAATTGTTTTTTGATTCATTACTATCTTTTGGAGATAATATATTTGAGAGTTTTCCTTTGGTTGGAACTCTATCTTTTAATTCGAGAAAGATTATCTCATAATATTTGCTTTTCCAATTAAAACTGATTTTTCCAAAGATTTGGTTGAAAAATCCCATTGCATTTATACGTGTATTTTGCATCAGAAAAAGTCAGACGTTTACATTGAGTGAAAATCCTAAGCTTTGCCTTGAGCGAGAAAAACGTCCAGTACAGACTTGCATTCTGTACTCTCAATAGATCACTTCTTGTTATTCATATCTAGGCCGAAAAGTATCTCTATCAGCTTTTGTGAAGCATTCATTGAGATATCTTCCAACTGTAATCTTTCACTTTTAGAGTGAGAATTTGGGGTACGGGGTTGTACTCGAGCTTTGCACAATTGAGTTGATTGTGCATTCCTCTACTTGTCTTGGGTTGAGCGTGTAGGGAAGAATTTCTAGTGAAATTGTGTGGACCACCTTGGGTTGAGGTCGAACCACCTTAAATCTGTGTGTGTGATTCTTGCTTCCGCTTTCCCTTACTTTGATTTGTTAGTGGTGTTGTGTACTTCTAGGAGCTATAATCTCTAGCCTGTAAGTACAGAACACCATACTGTTCTCTCTAATCACACAAAAGCGAAAAAGTACTACTCAATTCACCCCCCCCCCCTCTTGAGTATTGTTGTCGTTAGATCCTACAATTGGCTTCAGAGCTGGGGCTTCTCGTAAGGTTAATCACCTAGAGAAGTTACAATGTCTACAGGTGACAACAATCGTTGGAGCAATAAGTGTCCGATATTCGAAGGGACTGATTATGGCTGGTGGAAGATTAGGATGGTGGCGTATGTTAAAGGAATAGATTTTCAATGTTGGAGTATCATCAAGAATGGTCCACTACCTATTACCACAACCGATGATAAAGGTGTTGTCTCCGTGACGAAAGAAGAATCGTATACTTCAACGGACTTTGAGAAAGCTGAAAAGAATGCCAAGGCCATGTCCATACTTCAGTTTGCTGTTGGACGACAAGACACACGGCAAAGGAAATTTGGGACAACCTTGAACTCGCCTATGAAGGTACGTCTCAGGTAAGGCGCACTCGTGTTGATATTCTTATGCAACAATATGAAATGTTTTCAATGCAAAAAGATGAGACTATAAATGATATGTCTGCTAGATTCTCTAGTATCACTAATGAACTAAAAAATCTTGGTAGAAATATTAAGGAAGAAGATCTTGTTAGGAAAGTGCTTAGGAGTCTTACAGATCGATGGCAACCGAAAGTTACAGCTATCGAGGAGGCCAAAGACTTGTCAACACTGCCCTATCATGAGCTAATGGGTTCTCTCATGGCTCATGAGATCACCCTTGACAAAAGAGCAGGCCAATTCACTAAAGGTAAGGGGTTAGCACTTAGAGCCGCATCTAGTGATGAAGAGGACTCGGACGATGAGGATACTACCATGCTTGTAAAGAAATTTGTGAAGTTCATAACCAAAGATCGTTCCAAGAGGGCAATGAACTTTTCAGGTAAGCAAACTCCTTCCAAAAGTGATTTTAATCCTGGTTGCTATAAATGTGAAAGTACACAACATAGGATCAAAGATTGTCCTTTGTGGAAGAATGTGAAGTCTAAGGAGAAAAGAGAGAAATCAATGAAAGACTACAAAAAGGCTATGATTGCTGTTGTTTGGGGAGATTCGGATAGCGATTCCGACCTTGAAACAGAAAATGACGCCAACTTATGTCTCACTGCAATTGAGAAAGTACAGAAGTCTGATCTGTTCCATCACGATACTCACATGTGCTTGATGACAAAAAATGGTGAGCTTTCCGAGGATGAAGACAGTAATGTAAGTATCTCTTCCTTAAAGGCTAGTTTACAATCCTTGTCCAAAAATAAGCTTGTTGTTTTGGTTGGTGATACCCTTGAAAATTGTCAAAGCCTAAATGATGAACTAAATGAGTTACAATTTGAGTTTAAGAATGTTGGTGAGGAAAAAGCTTTACTTGAATGTGATTTGGATGATTTGAGAGCTGAAAATTTGGCCTTAAAACAGAAGGTTGATAATCTCAGAAATTCAGAGAAAATCGAGTCTAGCAATAATGGTTCTGCTAGTACAGAACCTCAGTCTGTTCTCTCTGTTTTGCCTAGTGCTGCTGTTTCGGGTAGAACAGTATCTGATTCTGTTCCTTGCTGTACGTTCAATAACTCTGATCTTTTGATGCATATTGAAAACATGATAAAAGGTCTTATAGGCTTGAAGGATAGCAATGACATACATCTAGCTCACAACAATGATCTACAAAAGAAACATGATAAGCTGTGTAATGACTTTGAAGTGCTAAGGGTTCAAAATGAAAAACTTTTGAATTCTCTAAACACTTTAGAAAAGGAACTTGTTGAAGCTAGAAAGATAAATGAGAAATGGTGTAGAAGCAGCACGACTATGAATTATTTGACAAATCAGTCTAGTAACGTGGCTAAGAGAGGATTGGGATATAATGCTTCTCAATTCTGTTATAGACAGAATGTGAAACAATGTGATAGAGACTTTCGTAAGAGGAAATATGTTGGTCTTCTTGAGTATTTGATTTGCAATTATTGTGGTAAAACAGGTCATGTTTTTCATAATTGCTTCAAAAGAAAGTCTGATTTTGATAAGAGTAATAAGGTCGTTAGAAAAGTATGGGTTAGAAAGGATTCACTTGATACTTTTGCTAACAAAAAGGGTCCCAAATTCATTTGGGTACCCAAATCCAAAGCATGATTGTTTTTGCAGGCTAGAAGTGAGAGGGAGCAGCAACGACGATTGACCAACTTATCGTTGCTCATGTACGTAAACAACATTCTCGTGATCCTCTCACATAGAGCCTACAAGATGGGTGTGCGATTTGTGAATTGGTAAGTTTGGTAAAATTCACGCACTATCCATCTTCAAGATTATGGTAAGAAAGTTGGTGGATGCTTTTAAGAATTATATTGGATTGTCATGGATTCAGTTGATTCTTATATTTGAGTTCGGAAGAAGAGATCTTGAACTCAGGGGGAACGACGATAAATGGACAGAACAGAACACCCATCTGTTCTATCAGAATTGTTCCTCACATCAGTTGGTAAGCATGAGACAGTAGCTGATTCTGTCTCTTTCAAGGAGTAAGTATTTCATGCTAATGCAATTGTTTTGTCGTTACTCCTTGTTCCTTCATGGTAAGCTCTCTAAGACCAAATTTTTGAGATACGTCATCTTACTCTGAGAGATCATTTTGAGAAGCAGATTATTTGTCTTGACTTTATGCTACCGATGACCAATTGGCCAATGTTTTTATGAAACCACTTGCTAGAGACAAATTTGAGAAAATACGGTTGGAAATTGGTTTAATAAATTGCATTTAGTCTAGCTATGTGGTATAATTCTTCCAATGATTGGCTAGTCAAGGTGTTTATGACTAGATTGCATGCAGCAGGAATTTCGTTTATCGCAACTTCATGTTCATAGCTAATAAACATTTGGACTCGCTTTCGTCTACGTTAGCTATATGTGTGGTATGTGTCTAATCTGCCTATCTAGAGTCAAGTTGTGATTAATGAGCTTTGTCCAAGTTTTGCACGAGTGTTCCCTTGAAGTTATACGTTGGGACGAATTGAGGGCTTCATTTGTTCGTTTATATGGTACAGAATGTGAGTCTGTACTATCAGAAATTGGGGTTGTGACAGGTTTTGAGAAATGAGGCAGTAGCTACAATATGTGTTCAAATGGGTGGGAACAGTCCTCTGTTCTGTTCTATGGTTAGCGAAGGCACGAGAGAATTCTTCGAATGGGGATCTGCTATCATATGAGGAGAAATCAGTGTTGGGAAATTATTGTTATTTTACTTCCTTTAAAAAAAAAAAAATGAAAGAAAAGAAAACCAAAAAAAAAAAAAAAAAAAAAAATGGTTATGAAAATTCGTACGGAAGTCTTTGTATAACAAAATCCCTAATTCCCAAACACTCTCCTTTACCCAGAAAATCCCCAAATCAATTGTGAATTCAAATCCTAACCACCATGGTTTGTACCGGACTACCACTCCCGCCACCCAGATCATACTGCATCCGACCACTGTTAATTCTTCTCGCAGCTATACTACTTTACTCCTTGGGCGAAGATTGGTGACATTTTGATGGATATGTCCGATTGAAATCAAGTGGAGTGCCCCTTACTACTGCCATACCAGATACTATTGCTTATGAGGTACGAAGTTGAGTCCTGCTCTTGAATTGATCATAAGTAATTATTTCTAATTTCATAGCTGGTATTATCCGAGTTCATTCATCGAAGGGTTTCAAATTTGCAATGTTGGGTTGTTCAATTGTAAGAAGTGCCAGAATCATTAAATTACGACTCCGAGCTACAGCCTCGTGGCTCTACGCGGTGAATCAATATGAACTTACAGGAGGTTGGTGATAATGTCAAGGACGACAACTTATAATGAAAGATCTTCTCCTGACTCAGTGCTAGTTGCTTTTTGAATGCTACTATAATGCCACTGAAATGCTGCTAGAATGCTACTACAATGCTACTATGGTTATGGAAATATCAATGACGAATTGGTGCCTGATTCACGTTCATTTGGTGCTGAAAATATTTCTTTTGTACTGCTTGGTCTAAGGGGGAACCAAGCATTGGTGAGATTTAGTGAAGTGGTGAACTCCCTTATGCACGACGGTTGCTCGATGTGCTCTGATTGGTTCTATTGGTTCTATTGGACAGTAGCTCTGATGTCTCTTCCTAACTCTTTTGTGGCAAATGGTTAGACCTTACTTGATATAGCTTTGTTAGATATAGAATTGCGCTACTCTTGTTTCTTATGAACTTATTGCGTGGCCTTCACCGGCGTATCTTCCTCCCATGTTTTCCCTTTTCGATGATGCCAAGAGGGGGAAGTATAGCTATTGTGCTTCTGTTTGCTTGATATTAAACCTTGTCAAGACTGTTCTTTCTCTTATGTGCCTCTTTAAAGTCTTGTGGTTGTGTATGTTTTTGGCTATATGATGAGGTGGTACTCTTGACATGATTTTTGCTTCGAAACTTGATGTGCTTACTGTCGATGCGTATTTGTTTGTGTTTTGAGCTATTGGTCTTTATTGGTGCTATATCTGAGGGGGAATGTAGTTGCTTGTCATCATCAAAAAGGGGGAATTTGTTGAGCTATGATTGTATGTTTTGATGATGACAAGTATTACTCTTGTTTGATTTCTCTAACACTTGTGATCGTTTTTAGTTGAGATTGTGTTTCAGGTTTTACCGCTTGCTTCTATGTTGAAGAAAAAGAAATCGATCATTTGTGAAGACTAGATAGGTGTTGCTTAATTCTAGTCTTATTGTATTATGAGTAAGTTGAATGTGATCGTTATTGAAGTGCATTCCTACAATAGCAAGTACAGAACCACAATCTGTCTTCTTCTCCTTTGGGAGTGGTACTTTACTAAGTACAGATGTGTGTTCTGTACTAGCTATCAGTACTGGACGAAATTGAGTTAAGGATTTAGAAAACACGTTTTATTCTTTTGAATGGGATTTCAAAGATATTTTCTTCAGATTTCAAATTAAATATTTTAAGAGACTTTTTCTAATTTGATTAGATTAGTTTCTTGTAGAGTTTAAATTAGTATTTCGGAAAATTGTTTTTTCTTAAATGGCTTTTATTCTCTAAGTGTTTTGAAGAAAATATAATTGGTAAAGAATTGTTTTTTGATTCATTACTATCTTTTGGAGATAATATATTTGAGAGTTTTCCTTTGGTTGGAACTCTATCTTTTAATTCGAGAAAGATTATCTCATAATATTTGCTTTTCCAATTAAAACTGATTTTTCCAAAGATTTGGTTGAAAAATCCCATTGCATTTATACGTGTATTTTGCATCAGAAAAAGTCAGACGTTTACATTGAGTGAAAATCCTAAGCTTTGCCTTGAGCGAGAAAAACGTCCAGTACAGACTTGCATTCTGTACTCTCAATAGATCACTTCTTGTTATTCATATCTAGGCCGAAAAGTATCTCTATCAGCTTTTGTGAAGCATTCATTGAGATATCTTCCAACTGTAATCTTTCACTTTTAGAGTGAGAATTTGGGGTACGGGGTTGTACTCGAGCTTTGCACAATTGAGTTGATTGTGCATTCCTCTACTTGTCTTGGGTTGAGCGTGTAGGGAAGAATTTCTAGTGAAATTGTGTGGACGTAGACCTTGGGTTGAGGTCGAACCACCTTAAATCTGTGTGTGTGATTCTTGCTTCCGCTTTCCCTTACTTTGATTTGTTAGTGGTGTTGTGTACTTCTAGGAGCTATAATCTCTAGCCTGTAAGTACAGAACACCATACTGTTCTCTCTAATCACACAAAAGCGAAAAAGTACTACTCAATTCACCCCCCCTCTTGAGTATTGTTGTCGTTAGATCCTACATCATATATATATACGTGCGGGCAGTTATATTATTTGCGCTAGTCACATATTGATTGACTTTCGCTTTTTACATGGTGCAGTTTCTCATTGGTTTACTTCAAAATCAACTAATAGGGGCTTCCCCAAGTTTCTTGGCCTTGATGAGTTACGCAATTCAAAGAAATGCTTGCTGGTTAAAGATGCCCTCGTGATCGAGGTTCGTATGGAAGTCATGTTCGTGTTGAAAGATGACAAGGCGAAATAAAACGAGGAGCAGTCCAAAGATCTATTATTATTGGTGGCTTTTGTAATTCTTTCTTTCCACATTGTAAATGATTACAAAAAAAAGCTTATAAATTTTGTAATTCTTATCGTTACTACAATACGCCAATTTACCCGCGCAAAGGAATCACCAATCGACAAGTAACCGAAAAATTAAAAACAACCGCAAGCAATAACACGATGAGACAAAATATTTAGGGACTTAACCCAAAGAAACCCCTCCAAATCCGGACGTAAACCCACAAGCCAAACGACTGAAATTCCATTATAAAATAGTGCCAGTACAAAGAGTACCGTCCTAAGTTATACACCAACTTAGAACCCTCACAAGATAAATACTAGCGAATTTTAGAGTAACTATATATTAAACCCTCTAAAATTGTCCTAAATTTGGAGTCAAATATTTAACCCTCTAAAATTGTCCCACACTAAATATATTCAACACTCCTACTATTTTTCCCTCTTGTGATGTCACCCACACAATTATCCGAGGGACGAAAAATCCCTGACTGTCATTTATTGTACAGTACATCTAACAACAAAATGACAAAACATTTAACCTTCCCCCATGCATCCCTTCATCAATTATCCAGTCACCCCACATCCTCTCTCTCTTCCCTCACTTTCTCTCTCCCATCTCAATTCCCAAATTTCATCTTCCAGATCAAATCACTTTCATCATCGCCCACCACCTTCATCTAAGCCCAAAATAATCATAGCATCACCAAGATCAACGGCAACACCATTCTTCTCAACCAAATCGCTGGATCTACCACCTTATGCATCATCGTCGGCAACATGCACCATCATCAATCAACATCATTATCATCATATTCGACCACCAAATCAACCACTATCATCAAACATAATCACTCTCACCACAACAACACCCCACTCAGAACCCCAGTTAATTAAGTCACCGGACCTCTTGCCCGTTTAGGGGTTGATTCCGACCGAGGCCAAAGAAGATCTTACGGCCGCCTTCATCATCGACGCCCAGATCTACCACCTTCTGCGTCATCGTCGACAACGGGTTCTACGACCTTCTGCGTCATCCACCGCCACTTCACTTAGCCACAACTAACAACAAAACAACAGCCCCCCTAGGGCCCCAGTTAAGCCGTGGAGCGGTAGCCATCCAGCCGTATTGGAGTACCCAGATCTACCATTCCTCGATTGTATCGCCCAAAAATATGCATAATCCGACCACCACGGTAAGGTTGTAGTTTGATTTTTGCCGTAGGAAAATCTGGTCTTTTGGTTTCCCAACGAGTCATGGTTGTTGACTGGTGGTCGAACGGGTGGTAGATTAGATGTCTGGTTGGGGGGAAAAATTGGGTTGAATTGACGAAATCAACCCCCAAAAGAGGGCACTTTTGGGCTAAAATGACCGAAATACCCCTGTCAGTTGCACTGTTTTATATATGATGGTCTGAAATTTTGCGGGCTCCAATTATCATTTGTGTATGTGTGTGAGTGTGTGTATTTTTCCAAAGAAAAACATTCCTTTATACAACACTCTGACTTTGCTAATGCATTGAACCAGTGACTAATTAATGTCGTCATTGAAACCAAGATGTTATGATGCAACATCTTGCATATACACACACTGCAAAGAACGCAATGCTCATTGAATGCACATTATGTTCCAATGTGAAACAATGCACTTGGAACATTATTAATCCCAACATTCTCCCCCTCCAGCCCAAGAGAGAAACACCGAGTAACAACCATTAGCCTTCAACAGAATTCCAGTTGCACACCTGATAAGTGCGTATTTTAGCTATATTTATGCATATATTTATCCCCGAGTTTGTAGGATTTGTGGTATTTTATGGACTATTTTGGCTATATTCCTTCCTAATTTTCGTTTACTACGATTATTTCGTAAATATTGCAGGAAGACGATTTTAACGCTAAATGTTGCCAAAAGACATGATGGGCCGACGAATTACGAGGACGTCGGAGTTAATTGACCAAGCATTGAGTTAAAACCGCGAATAAATTCCAAAAGCACTTGAGATGATGCGGAAGTGCGCTGGAAAACTAAAATAAAGGCCTATTGGCTTTCATGCCAATCGCAGATATTGGCGATGTGATTGGGGAGCATGGAGGAATTAGAAAACCACTTATATTAAGTCATACGTAGCCCCAACTTTAGTGGGAGTTTTACGTTATTTTAGGTTTTGTTTGCGTTTTGTTCGTACGTTTTGCGACGGCTACTCTCTCAACTCTTGTTCAATCTTTCAGCAGTTTTCATACTAAGTTCTTTTTACTCTTTAATTATGTTGATGATTATTGTTATGATTATTTTCACAATTAGAGAGTAGTTTTTTATCTGGGGTTCGATTGAACTCTAACATGCGATAATTAGGTTTGTTCCCAAATTACAAGTCATGTCTGGTTAATTAGGTCTTTTTAGGGTTGATTTTTATTATCATCTGATTGTTTATCATAATCTCCTATAATTAACATGCGGGAGCCGAGATTATAGAATTGATTTGATTTATTGTTAGTTGATTATGCTAAATTGAATTTACAAGCGGAAGCTGCGATTCGTTTAAGAGCTCCCCTAATTTGGATTTGATTTCCTCCATGGAAATAGGTAGGATTGATAGTTGGGAACTATTTATGCTAATCTTAATGCTCTTGTTATGTGTTAACGCCATGGAAATAGGATTTAACATGTGATAGCTAGGTAGGATTTAATTGAGCCCGGAAGGGAGTGTTAAGTTACAAATGATGGCATAATCTCACCTAATAGTTAGTTGATTGACTTGTGAGTCGGGAACTTAACTTGATTTATACGTGCTAGTGGGGATTTCGTTAGACCCTGGAGCTTTTATTCTTATATTTTTTCGTTTGATTTTATGTTTATTATTGTTATTAGCTGCTAGAAATCACCTTCAAAGTTGAATTTGCGTAGATATCTTGTAGTCTAGAGTGTCTAGTACTTAATTCCTGCCTCCCTGAGATCGACCCGTTTGCTACGATAACCCGTACGCTTGCGGTTAAATAAAATACACAACAAGTTTTTGGCGCCGTTGCTGGGGAGGCAATGGATTAATATTAGTGTAGCTTTAGATTTGATAGACTACGTTTTTTTTAATTTGTTTTTGTGTTTGGAATCTGCAAGTATGGCTATTTTCGATTTTCCTCAATATGAGGATGAGCAGTTTCATCACTATTTTGATCGTCTTGCTGAGTATGTCGGTCAATGTGGTTCTGTTGGGTATCATTGTTATGAGTGGCAGTTATGTCATGTTGTTCACGAGGGTATGAATTATGATACTAGATGTATTGCTGAACATATGTCTAATGGTCAAGTCTGTGTTATGGGCTATGATGAGTGTTGGGAATTTTTCAGGTATATGGCCTCTCAATGTTTGGAGATAGAAAATCAAGCTCTAACTCAATCTCCTTCACTCGATTTATCCGACCTTATACAACATCAGAATGCCCTTATTGCTCAACAAAATCAAATGTTGGACTACTTTGATGGTCTTGTTGCCCAACCTCAGATTTCTCCTTCTATACAGGATAGCTATAATGAAGTGGAGACTTGTGGATATTCTTCTACATTCGAGGATTTTGAGTCCACCCTACCTCTTGGGGAGTCCGTTGTTGAGGTTCCTTGTTTTGACATCAATTTGCCTTTTGGGGATAATATTGTTGAGGACAATGGTGATGGTTATAATTTTAATCTCCCCTATGAGGACAGAGACTTGAAGATTGTGCAAGATGAGAGTAAGGGGAGTTTTGATGATCATGTTAGTTATCCTAATTCTTGGTGGAGAGGTATCACGATTATTGACGACGACGATGATGATTTTGTGGATAATTGTGAGTTATTTCCTGATTTAACTCCCTCAATCCCTTCCATCAATGAAGAGATGATACCTCTGGCTCGTGAAGATGAATTTTTAGAGCCTTGTGTTTTGAGTGATATTTCGTATGTTGGAGATTCATCGAGCACGATTTTAGAGATATGTGAAACTATCCCCTTGGAGGTTGAAGTTAAAGATCAAGAGGCCGTTGAATTTGCGGTCCATGTTGTTAAGGAAAAACCTCTTATACCTCCCGTGATAGATCCTCCACTTTTGGTCTCTAAACCTTCACGTCCCCTACACTTTGCTCTCTTAGTCACCATTGAGCCTGGCGGATCGGAATTGATTCCACTCGTGTCATAGGCATCACTCCTAAGAAACATAGAGGGCGTAGAAAACCGTTTCATTATGCTTTCTCCTCTATTGTTTATACTTTGACTTGTTTGTGTGCTAGTGTTTTCAAGTGTTCATCTTATGACACTTGTGCTAGTTCATTCGACAAGCTATTGAGAGCTTTGACAGCTTCCGCTCTTGAGTATTTTGAGGGGTCGAGCTAATGACCTTAAACAAGCTTTTGATTGTTCTTATTCCCTTGGAGTTTTGAGTGGATTTTATGCTTGTATTGTGTTTTTGGTGTTGTTTTTGCAGGTTTCAAAGAGATGGGCCGAAGCTACTTTGTTACAAAGTTGTGTCTCAAAAGCTGGAATTTACACGAGTAGTGTAATTGGAGATGGTCAATTCTGCCGTAGCCACTACCCGTGGCTGAGCAAGGCAGAAAACGCCACTACTCGTGGCTGGGGCAGTGACTTTTACAATTTATGAGATTTTGCTGGCCACGACCCGTGGCGATTGAAGGAAAAAAGTGCCACGACCCGTGGCTAGTGCAGACGACCAGATTTCGATTACTTCCTTATTAGTTTATTTCCTATTTTCAATCTATTTTTCGGGAAACTATATAAACCCTTTATTTTATGTAATTTAAAAAGTTAGACTTGGTTTTATTATTGCTCTCAAGCCCTAGAGAAGACTACGACGTACGTTATTCTTGAAGACTTATTTTCATCAATTTACGACGGAATTCAGTACTTTCTCTTTCTCAATTTACTTTTAATCATGCTCTCTTGTTTGATTGTTGATTTGTTTGTTTCAATCATGCGTAGTGAGTAGTCCTCTATCTAGGGTTTGACGGAACCCTAACATGTGTTGATTATTTGTGAATTCCCAATTTTAGGTCATGAATCTTGTTTAATTAGGGCTTGTTAAGGTTGAATTATTATCATTCAATTGCTTTTCTTATCTTCTATAATCGAAATGCGGGAGCGGAGGTTATAGGCTAGATCAGATTCGTTTATTGCTTGATTTTGCTAATTGGATTAAAATACGGGAGTTGAGATTCGATTTAGAGCTACCTTTACTTGAATTAGAGTTCTTCTTACGGGAGTATGTTAGAATGATAGTTGAGCCATGTTATGCTGTTCCTAATGCTTTTATTGCTTGTGATTTACCTATGGGAGTAGGACCTTACATGTGATAGATAGATCTAATTGAGCCTGGGAGGGGATATTAGTTACATTTGTTAGCATAAGCTCACCTTATAATTGTTGGATTGACCTATTAGCGGGAATTACGATTGAGTCATGTATGTTAGGGGGATGTCTACCGCCCTAGAGTCTTTTAATAATCCTTGTCTAATCTAAATCATTTTCATAGTTAAATTAATTCACACAACCATCCAAAGTTATAATTAGCGTAGATATCTCGTAATCCATATCGACTAGTACTTGAATTGCGCCTCCCTCAGATCGACCCGTTTGCTACGATAACCCGTACGCTTGCGGTTAAATAAAATACACCACAAGTTGACCCGTGGCGGCCGAGTTTGAGAAATAGAAAGTCCGACTGGGTTTTCTCTCACAGAATTCACTATTTCTCTTTCCCTCTCCTCATTTCCAACATACTACTCTGCCCGACACCAACCCACCGATACTGCCCACCTCCAGCCGACCAGAATGGCAGCGACTTAATTTCCTCCGCCACATTCGGCCACTTCGCAATTTGGTGAGCTCGTTTCCTCTCCCCACTATTATTTGTCCTTTCATTTTTGTCTTATTTTGCATACATTGAGGACAATGCATGATTCAAGCATGGGGGAGGGGTATGTTTCGATTTTTTGCATTTGAGTAGCGAGTCCTGGGACATATGAGCATAATTTGATCAAGTTGGTTGTGATTTTGCAATGCTGTTTTTAATGAATTTCATATTTTGGTTGCATTGTATGGTTTGTGAGATGTTTCCGTTCTTGGGAACTCCATAGCATGATTGTTTTGAGTACCTTGTGACACCGGTATGGTAAGATGGTTGCCGAGACCTATATATGACACTCAGAGACCGTGGACAAAAAGCTACATAAATGGTAAGGCCGAGTGTTAGTTTAGGTGTTCGTTGGTATGACTTGTGCATGAGCTCACATGATTGAGGCCTTCTTTTCTTGTTTAACTACATTACCAAAGGCCACCCTACATTATATTTCCGACATTTACCCCGTCTGTGCCTTTTGCCTTGTTTTTCTTGTTTAACCGCATTACAAGCCGTTTCCCCTTAATTTACCTTACCTTAGCAACTGGCTATGTAAGTGTTGGAGGATAGGAAATTGTTATTGGATACTTTGAGGCTAGCATGGGGGAGTTATTGTGGTTGATGGTTGTGTAATACATATTCGAAGGCGTTGTACGTGTATTGTTTGTTGTTATTATCAGAAAATCCAAAAAAAAAAAAATCAGAAAAATAAAAAGAAAAATTCTGAAAAAAATCAAAAAAAAAAATGCAAAATCCAAAAAGATTTGTTACTTTTCATTGTGTTCGATGAATAAAGTTGGTTGTGGAGTTGTTTGGTGTGAATAAGGGGTGTTGGTACCTTTGTATGAGTAGTATGGTGGATGCTTTGTCTTAGAAGTTGGGATTGTTGGTTGTTCCAATTGAATTGGATGTTTAGGTGTTGTTGAAGTGTAGTTGTTACACTTTCATATGCCGGTTGCTCTTAGCTCTACATTCCCCAAATATTTTCCACCTTTTACCTGTCCCTTAGCCCCGTTACAACCCTTAAAGTCCTCATGACGTGCACTTGTCATTGGTTACTCGCATTGGATAAATTGGAATTTAGGCTATTGTGTGACCCCTGTTCCACATTACATGGACACAAGAGAGTTGAGTGGTTCAAATTTTTCACGTCCGCATGCTCCTCTTTAGCATGGTCATTTCCCTATAGTGAGGGTCCATCGGTCCGTCATTGGTCTTGGATTGAAAGTGGTAAGATTGTTTGGTCACTTGTGTCATATTACAAGGAGGTCTATGGAGTTTGTTAGGATGATTGTTCTTGCTACCAATTTTGTGATCGCAACTATCTTTCGAAATTAAAATGATTTTGAACTTGTGTTTAATATCTTTTCGAAAAGCTTGGTTGGATTATTGCTCATCTCCCTTGTTCTTGCTGCTGACTAGACCTTAGGTTGGGTTTGCATTAGTGTATGTCTCTTGAGTTTACTCGAGGACGAGTAAAGGTCTAGCATGGGGGAGTTTGATAAGTGCGTATTTTAGCTATATTTATGCATATATTTATCCCCGAGTTTGTAGGATTTGTGGTATTTTATGGACTATTTTGGCTATATTCCTTCCTAGTTTTCGTTTACTACGATTATTTCGTAAATATTGCAGGAAGACGATTTTAACGCTAAATGTTGCCAAAAGACATGATGGGCCGACGAATTACGAGGACGTCGGAGTTAATTGACCAAGCATTGAGTTAAAACCGCGAATAAATTCCAAAAGCACTTGAGATGATGCGGAAGTGCGCTGGAAAACTAAAATAAAGGCCTATTGGCTTTCATGCCAATCGCAGATATTGGCGATGTGATTGGGAGCATGGAGGAATTAGAAAACCACTTATATTAAGTTATACGTTGTAACACTACGGAATTTGGAAAGTGGATTATGGAGTTGGTTTGTCCCACATTGGAAAATTAAGGCTCATATGATTAGTTTATAATAGATTCCTACCATCTTACTACCAACAAGGCCTTCACCTTTTAGAGCCCACGAGAGGATTTACAGGCCTAAGGGTGACTCCCATCTTATTGGGTTGTGTTGCGACGTATGATGGATCGGGCTATTACAGATGGTATCAGAGCAACCCTGCGACCGCGTGCTGAGTGCTGGGGTTAGGCCCAGGTCAGTCGTCTAGCGGGGGAGATCTTGGACCTGTGTTGATGTTGATATGGAATGGCCGAGGCGCGACGGGGACGTCGCGTTCTCTAAGTGGGGGAGTTTGTAACACTACGGAATTTGGAAAGTGGATTATGGAGTTGGTTTGTCCCACATTGGAAAATTAAGGCTCATATGATTAGTTTATAATAGATTCCTACCATCTTACTACCAACAAGGCCTTCACCTTTTAGAGCCCACGAGAGGATTTACGGGCGTAAGGGTGACTCCCATCTTATTGGGTTGTGTTGCGACGTATGATGGATCGGGCTGTTACATACGTAGCCCCAACTTTAGTGGGAGTTTTACGTTATTTTAGGTTTCGTTTGCGTTTTGTTCGTACGTTTTGCGACGGCTACTCTCTCAACTCTTGTTTAATCTTTCAGCAGTTTTCAGACTAAGTTCAGTTTACTCTATAATTATGTTGATGATTATTGTTATGATTATTTTCACAATTAGTGAGTAGTTTTTTATCTGGGGTTCGATTGAACCCTAGCATGCGATAATTAGGTTTGTTCCCAAATTACAAGTCATGTCTGGTTAATTAGGTCTTATTAGGGTTGATTTTTATTATCATCTGATTGTTTATCATAATCTCCTATAATTAACATGCAGGAGCCGAGATTATAGAATTGATTTGATTTATCGTTAGTTGATTCTGCTAAATTGAATTTACAAGCGGAAACTGCGATTCGTTTAAGAGCTCCCCTAATTTGGATTTGATTTCCTCCATGGAAATAGGTAGGATTGATAGTTGGGAACTATTTATGCTAATCTTAATGCTCTTGTTATGTGTTAACGCCATGGAAATAGGATTTAACATGTGATAGGTAGGATTTAATTGAGCCCGGAAGGGAGTGTTAAGTTACAAATGATGGCATAATCTCACCTAATAGTTAGTTGATTGACTTGTGAGTCGGGAACTTAACTTGATTTATACGTGCTAGTGGGGATTTCGTTAGACCCTGGAGCTTTTATTCTTATATTTCTTCGTTTGATTTTATGTTTATTATTGTTATTAGCTGCTAGAAATCACCTTCAAAGTTCGATTTGCGTAGATATCTTGTAGTCTAGAGTGTCTAGTACTCAATTCCCGCCTCCCTGAGATCGACCCGTTTGCTACGATAATTCGTACGCTTGCGGTTAAATAAAATACACAACAACACCCGAGTTAGTATCCGGTCCTCACCCTAACTCAATACCACGACCAATGAACCGTGTAGTTAGTTTTAAATACGGTCATCAGCCAAGTTTTGTTAACATGAACCATCTTTCTCATTTTGGATCAAGAACCATGTAATAATTTTGGTTCATGAACCATGTAATTTATTCAAATCAAATCAAATTAAATAAGTTTCGTTGACTTCAGATCAGATCAGAATTATCCAAATAACAATCAATGTATCTAGTCTACTTCTATTTATTAATTCGTCTAAATGCAGTTAATTAATATATTGAGTTCAATCAAATCAAATCAAATTCATTCAAATTAAATCAAATTAGACCAGTTCTATTCAATTCAAATCAAATCAAATTAGATAAATGCAGTCCAGTCGCCTAGGGCGTTACACTCCCTAGCTAACTCTTGCCCAAAGAGATTTTCCCATATTTTTTGGGCACATACGGAAAACATAGAAAGAAATGTGGTGACATGGAGTATGGAACTATTATACTAATGGTTATGTGGAGATACAAATTGAAATATTGAAATGGTCGAGCAGATCTCTTTGGGTTTACCTATAACACTTCAGTCGCTTTTATGGACCAGAAGTAATCACATGTCGTAGATAGGCTATTTGGACCCCACATATATACCAACACGAGTTCTACATGCACACTTTGACTTCACTCATTCATACCCTGATAAACTTCTCATGATATCGTCCATCTTAAGATGGCTCTCCGCCAAACACGCTTGATTGTGGAGTTTTTAGCATATGAACTTCTTAAAAGGAAACTCAACTTTTTTGGTATGAGTAGCTCTGTTAATCGCTTTGATCACTCTTATGAGCCCATTAAGGTCTCGTTTGGTTCACAAAATCAAGGATTCAGGAATGTAATTTGATTTGATGAAACCCATTCCTTTGTTTGGTAGCAGTTGTTGTCCTCAAGAGACCGATTGCACGCGTGTCCATGAAACCCATTGGAATTGGTTTCTGAATCTGAACCCCTCCCCCCTGATTCATTAAACCCAGAATACGGCCTCCATATCCTTATATTCTTCAACTCATCTTCTACCAATCGTGCTGCCTCTTCTAATCTTCTTTCACTTACTTTGTCCCAAATTTTACACCTCCAGTGCACCAGCACCTTCCCCATAGCCCACCACATGAAGTTCAACATACCACTTCATCACTTTGTTGATATATAAATTTATTCATCGTCAATTCCATTACTACTCCAAATGCACGCTTATTATAAATTGATCATATAATGGAGATTGGAAGGCTGAAAAGGGGGAATGTCTGATTTGTAATCAGATTTTCATTCTAAAGGGGATGGTGGGAAGAAAGAGATTAAAAAAGGCTTTGATGAATTTACCCAGGGAGCAAAGAAACAAGAATCATGTTGTATGGTCAACATTTCAATGGAGTTTTTGGTTTCTTTTGTCTTTCTACGAATATGTGAAGTTATTAATGGGCAAAAGCAATTGTCGATTATGATCATTGAGATGACATAATTCATTCTATTGAAGAATAAATTAATATAATTCCCAATTAAAAAATAGCTATGAGTATATAGGAGTATTAGTTTCTTCCTACATCAATGAACCAAACAACATGTATCAGGAATGAGGTTCCAACCCGATACTATCTAAACCCGATTCTTGATCCTAACCCGATACCAATATTTGAACCAAACGGGGCCTAAATCTCTTATAAACCTTCTTCTAATATGGAGAATTAAAATTGTCCTTCTCTTGAGAAAGCAACAAACTCGTTGCGCTAGGCATCTAGCTTCAAATTTGAGGTTTCACGGGTTGGTTCATGTTGACGATCCATTAGAATGAATAGAGTTCAACCTATCTAGATCAGAATCGCTTCGCTTTCGCACTTTATGTAAATTAAACCAAAGGATCGTATTGGATTACGCTTTGGAACCTAGATCAGAATTCGATTGAAACATTATGGAGTTTCTGATTACAGAAGTTCACAAGAATTCATTAATTATTCGGATTTGGATCAAGTTTGTGGATCACTCATCTCACTCAACTAGTTAAGCCCAAACCCGAGTTTACCCTCATACTCTTTTGTGTAAAAGAAAGAAAACCCTGGTCTGTTTGGTATCGTTTCTGTTTTCAGTTTTCTGTTTTTTTTTTTTAAACCAAAGTCCCGTTTTTGAAAACCAGAAAAAAAGGTTTTCAGTTTTCAGTTGTCAGTTTTCATTTAGTATGTCTATTATAGAAACATACAATTAAAATTTACCTTTGCAACTTATTAACTAAATTTTTTACCCAAAAAAACCAAAAAATTAAAACGGCAGTGATACCGAACGGGCCTTTAATTTTTTTTCCCTCACACAATCGGCTCCTTCCTCTCCTCTTCGTAATTTTCACCCGCAGAAACACCTTATCAACACAATTTCAACTTCAAACAGATATTTATCTCTCATAAAAACTCACTTGGAACAATGTTTGCTGGCCTTGGATTTAATACGAATCCAACCCCGCTTGAATTATCTTAAAATCACACTAAATGTTCCCTAGGAGACAATTTAGTGAAACTGTGTTTTTCAATCCAAGATCTCCTGACCTGTCTCGGTGATTTGATGATTTCCGCTGCGTCCCTTGGATTTTAGAAGTGAAAATGTTACGGAGACATTGTAATAACTCTCATCAAAAACATATCAAAATTTGGTAAGGCGGTTACTTCTTTATCGAAAGTTGTAATGATTTCATTGAGCAAGCCTTTTTATTGTCAGTTTGGTATAATGATGATTCACGGCTCTATACTTGAAGATCAACTTTGGACGAAACTTTTGCATATATGTTCTTCCCTTTCTCTATAACAATATATTAAAATTTCGTGGTAACTAGATTTTTGTATAAGAAGTTATGATTATTTTCGTGGGTAAACCTTGATTAAGGCTATTATTAATAATTCGGTGAAAGGACAATTCTCGATGATGTACCTAGAATATGGAGCGAAATTTCAAAGAGATGCTCCTCTTTTTGTCTCTGCTAACATGGTAAAATGTGCTAATCATCCTATTTATTAAACTCAAGTTATTCCTATTTCTTTACTACTGCCCTAGTTTGAACTCGTGCTCGATCAACTGGTACCGTTTGTATTATACATAAAGGCATAACTTGAGTTTCATAAATGGGATGATTACTAAGGGCATGTTTGGTATCGAGTCTGTTTTCAATTTCAGTTTTCATTTTCACTATGTCTATTATAGAAACATATAATTAAAATTTATCTTTACAACTTATTTAACTAAATTTCTTACACAAAAAAAAAACCAAAAACTTGAAACGCAGTGATACCGAACGGGCCCTAAATTTTACCACATCTGCAGAGATAAAGAGAGGAACATCCTCTAAAATTTCGTCCAGAGATTCCAAGTATACTAACATGAATTATCCTAATACCGAATCAATATTAATAATCTAAATTAGGGTTTGCCCATGAAAACAACTATAACTTTTTACAAAATAATCTTGCTACCACAAAATTTTAATATGTTATCATAGGGAAATTGAAGAATTTTTTGAAATTCCGTCCAAATAGAGCCGGTAATCACCATTATACCAAATTGACAATAACATTTCGAATTAGAGCTTGTTCAATGAAATACTTATAACTTTAAATATAGAAATGATCCCCTTATTAAATTTTGATATGTTTCGAAGGGAGTTATGAGAATTCTTATATAAATCGTCACTTCCAAAATCCTAGGGACGCAACATGAATCATCAAATCACCGAGACAAGTCTAGAGATCCTAGATTGAAAAATACAGCTTCACTAAATCATATCATCTACAGGGATAATCCGGTGTGATGTTGAGATGATTAATGAGGGGGTGGATTCTTACTGAAAATATGAATCCAACGCCACCATCCATGCCTCTAAAGCAGTGTTTTAAAAACCGGTCAGTGGTCCGGTCCGATTGGGTCATAAAATCGGGGATGGCCAAACCCGATCAAAATCGGGTTGAACGGACTAAAACCCCGGTTAGACTGCCAAAACCGGTTAAGATCGGTCAGAACCGGCCGGTTCAACCTTGTTTTGACCAGGTTTGACCGATTTGGGTTATTTTTCTATGTATTTTAATATTTTTGGCAAAATTTCAATTATTTTATATTTTAATTATTATGACGTCATCCGGTTTTTTGATCCGGTTGAACAGGTCGAACCCCTTGACCAATCGAACTCCCGAGCCTACCGGTTCGACGTCCGGTCGCTCCAAAGGAGTTTTGAAGAGTGAGATATGATTGTTTGAAGTTGATGTTGTGCTGACAACGTGTCATTCGGATGGAGTCTAAGAACATGAGAGGAAGAGGCCAACGGTTTGAAGGAAGAGTTTTTCTCTTTTACTTAAAAGAGTATAGAGGTAGACTCGTGTTTGGATATAACTAGTAACATGAGATCAGTAATCAAACCCAATCCCAATCCAAATAAGTAATGGATATCTTGTGCACTAATTCTATAACTAGAAATAATCTCATGATTAAATTGAATTCCAATTAAATCTTGTTTTAATCCTCTAATATATAAATAAAAGGTAACGCCGTTAATTATTTAAATTCCCAAAAATTACGGGATGTTACAGACTTCACCCTTAAAACAAAGTTTTGTCTTGAAGCTTTAACTCATCCTCCAAATGTACCTCAATAATCATTCTTTCATACATACAATTCTCTCAAAAATTTCCACGGTCTCCATACATACTTCCATTTAATTCTACGTGAGCATTTGAGCAAACGATAAAAAATGAAAGTAAATTAGTTTTTATATATGTGTATACAGTGATACACAACCTATACAGGGTATCAGAATACCATATATGATAAGAACAACAAGTTAATTTAACAATATATTTGCATGTATGAGAAACAAAGGAGCGAGAAATGCATCATCAATGCACTAAACATCAGAGAATTAAGTCGAAAGGAATGTATAATCAATGCATTTAAAAATAAGGAGCTCAAGTAAAAAAAATTCCATCATCAATACATTTCAGAGACATCGAGCACCATTATAAGCAAGTTTAAGTATTGGCACAAAATAATGCCAAATAATATTACGTGTGCAACGTCACCGCAGAAACAAGTACCTGTGCATCATAAGTTCAAGAAGGTTAAAACGATAAAATACTTATTTGTCCATATGCTATATACTTCTCAATTCTCACGATTGTCGTTTCAAACACAGACAATTATTCTTGCACTTAAATGCATAAACGCTATTTGGGTTTCCTAAGTGTGTTCATAAAAGTATCGTCCCACATCGGTAAGTTGAGGACAATGCTTTATAAACTAGTGGGTACTTCTCATATCACTAATTGGTTTTAGGATGGAAGCTCATTAGGCTTGTGGCATGTGTTTCTAATCTAATCCTACGCGCCCGATGCCATGGTCCCAACAAACGCGCAACAATATTTTGTCAACATATACACTCCTAACATTTTGGATTTAGATTTATGGGGGAAGTTTGTGCACCTCAATCTTATTCATCTTATTGGCTACTGCTATGAAGAGAAGGAGCAACTTCTTGTATATGAATTTATGCAGCACCAAAGTCTAGAAAGCCATCTTTTTCAAAGTAAGTAATTGCGTGTTAGCAACTCAATCAAAGTTACTATAGAAAAAAAAATTGAAAAACAGAAAAATAGAAAAGGAAAAAAAGATAGGTAGAGATGCGATCTGGAAATTTAGGTTTCTTCTAGCTTAAGCAATTATGACAAAGGAAAATCAACCAAAAAAGAGGGGACGGCCACCCAAACCAGGTGGGGTTTCATCTTCAGTGATCCCTCCCGATCCTCCCGATACAAATTAGAAGAACTTGCAGACAGAAAATGAGGAGGAAAGTCAAGACGAAGTGGTATGTCCTCCGCAACCTTTGATTCTAAATAGCTTCTTGAATGCAGTTATTTCCCCCAATTCTAAGCATGTTAATGGAGGTATAAATGGAAAGAATACTAATACTGGAGAGAAACATCATTCAATTGGAGAAAAGGGCGGAAAAGATTCAAACCCTGTGAACAATGGAAATGAAAATACCCCTAAATCTTTTAGGAATGTGGTGAGGAAAAATTCACAGGAGATGAAACTGGATTTTGTGGAAAGTAGTGTTATAGCTGAGGTTAGAATAGAGGAATCAGATGTTTATGAGGAAATGGAATTTTGGAAGAACACTCTAGTGGGTACGGTTGTTGGAAAACGAGTAACTTTGGCTCAATTAACAAGCTTTGCAACAAAGAACTGGATAGGAATTAAGCTCACTCAAATCCTGTATTTTACTAAGGGATGGTATTATATTAGATTCTTCTCAGAGGAGGATATGAATGTTGCTGGTGTGAGTTCGACTTTAGGATAGATGGGGTCTAAACTTCTGTCCTGCAACCAATGAACAAACAGTCAAAGGGGCCCGGGTTTTACCCAGGCGACGCCCCTCCGACGATCAAGTCAGTTCGGGTGCGGTCGAGAGAATTTGTCACAAGAATAGTAGAAAGTCAGGAAATTGTAAAGTGGAATAGAATATGAGTTACCCTCCAAGTGAAGGAAATGAGGGGGTATTTATAGTCGAGGAGGTACCCCTAAGGAATAATCTTAGAGGTTCCCCCTTCATCTTGACCCTTCATTCCCTTGACATCCAACGGATGAGATTTGCTGGATTTATGAACATCATTTGGGCTTTATCAAGGGCATTGGGCCTCTATTTCGAAGGGTTGTGGCCTCATTAATAAAATGAACCCCAACAGAGCCCCTCGGAGTCGGGTTGCGCTCGTCGGTCATCTCGTCTCGACTTTTCCTCGCACCGAGGGCGACCTGACTGCGCATCCCCTGGCCGCCCTTTGTCCGGGCTCATGTAATGCGCCTTGACAAAGTCCTATGATGTCGCTCTCATGTCTTCATTATTCTCAGGCCGTGGAGCTCGTAATTTTTCGATTTTAATCGAAAAACTTCGCCCCTTACGAGTTTTATGGCTGTATGTAGAGCTGGCAACCTTGACCCGACCCGAGAGACCCGACCCGACTCACCCGAAAACCCGACCCGATTGGACCCGAAATTGTGATCACCCGAACCCGACTCGACCCGACCCGATCACGACCCATGACCCGATACAACCCGATAATGTCCAACCCGACAATGACCCGACCCGACCCGTAATGACCCATTATCCGACAATGACCCGACCTGTTTAATGACCCGATAATAATTAAGCTTAATAATGATCCAAATTAGAACAATTTAGTATACATATTGATGGTTTTAACTTACTAACTAAATACAATCCCCTAATTATGCTAAAAAACCAAAAAATATTAACCAAAACTTGAAATGACGCGGAATGATAACCATCAGTAACCAAACCCGATTATGACCCGACCCAAAACCGACCCGACCCGACACAAAATTTACCCGACATGACCCGAACCGAAAGCGACCCGAGTCAAAACCGACCCGACCCGAAAGTTCATCTCGACCCGCCAAGACCCGAGCCCGATATGACCCGACCCGCCTCGACCCGATCCGAAACCGACCCGACCCGCCCGATTGCCAGCTCTAGCTGTATGTGTCATTCTTGTATTCTTGTGCTTTGTTGTTCTTTCTTTGACTTTGCCTTTTATTATTTAAACTAAGCTTCACCCCTAAAATGGCGGTGAATGCGCAACCAAACATCGCCCCTGAACGGGTGCGATTTTGAGTTGTTGAAATAAACTTCGCCCCTAGAATGGAGGCGAAAGCGCGACCGAACATCGCCCCTGAACTGGGTGCGATTTCGACTTCTTGAAATAAGCTTCGCCCCTGAAATGGAGGCGAAAGCGCAACCGAACGTCGCCCCTGAGCTGGGTGCGATTTTGACTTCTTGAGATAAGCTTCGCCCCTGAAATGGAGGCGGGTGTGCAATCGAACATCGCCCCTGAATTGGGTGCGATTTTGAGTTGTTGAAATAAACTTCGTCCCTGAAATGGAGGCGAAAGCGCAACCAAACATCGCCCCTGAACTGGGTGCGATTTGGAGTTGTTGAGATAAACTTCGTCCCTGAAATGGAGGCGAACGTGCAACCGAACATCGCCCCTGAACTGGGTGCGACTGTCGTGGGTAGTCACCATTGTTAAAAGTGGGTGCGACTTCTTCTATCGAGGTGAACAAAGTATCGACCTCGACTTTCGTCACTCAATTATTTGGTGAAGAATTCGAAAAGATTTCAAAAAGATTTCAAAAAGATTTCTTCCAGCCGTTAATTTATGGGAAGGCCAAACGTCACCTCGAAACGGCAATGGAAACAATTGGCTTTAACTGTTCATTATAACAGTTAATGATGGCTTTTACTGAAAATTATGTAAAACCATTTGGTTTTACCACTTTGCCCCTCAACTTCTCCCTATAAATACTTCTCACCGTCCACTTTCACCACTTTTACTTCTTTACCCGAATTGTTCACCTTTTTACTTAGAATCTTCCACAAATTCTCCCCAACTTTTTGAAATTTCTCCCGAAAATCTTCAACTTTTTCGATCAAACTTCACCTTCGTCATTTTAATCGTGCTTCAAATCACATTCCCTTCGGTTTGCGATTGAAGATCAAGTGTTTTTCTCTTCAACTTTTGAAAAAATTAGGGTTTCCGTCCCTAATTTGATTTGAAAATCTTGGGTTCCGGCTTCCGTTTTACTCTCCGTTCAAGATCCGTCGTCCGACCACTTTTTCCGGCAACTTAAGGTACTTTTCCGTCTGTGTCACTCTTTTTATGCTTGATTTTCTTCGTTTTTTGGGGTAACCGTTGGTTTGCCCTAACTTCTTTCTCCTCTTTTCCCATTTTAGCCCTCCTTTCACATCCCAAGATGATGTTCCAAGGTCTGAAACTGGATCCGCGTGACATGGCCAATGTGAAGGTTGACTGCCCGTGGCTTGAGAAAAATTACAAGCCCGGCCAGCGCCCTCTGGCCGATCTGGGTTGGGAGGCGAAAGTATGGTTGTCGCGACCGGGAACGTGGGATGGAAGGTGCATTCCGCTTGGAATTCCCATCGATCCCCGTAGCGCGTCTTCGTTTATTGACTTGGATTCGGAATCCAAATTATCTGATTCCGACTCCGAATCCGAAGCCAACAGTTGTCGCTGGCAATGTCGATATAACGGAACCGTTGCTCTCTTGCCTTCGACGTAGTCAGGTGATTCTTCTTCTGCTTCTCGGTCGCGTGCGCAGACCAGCATCCTGCCACCGGATGCGACTTTCACACAGGCGCAAGCGGTTCAGTATGCCGCGGCTGCGCAACATGCCGCAGTGGATTTAACAGGGAAGTATGACACTGCTCCGATCTCGGAGAAGTTCGTATCGACTTATACTCCTGAGGTGTTAGAGCAGTTTTGCACTAAGTACGGGATCAGGTCACCCGTCGTACTTACCGTCCCTGAACTGGGATCTATCTTGTCCGATCCCCCCGCGACTATTTCGAAGTCCATGAATTGTCCATCAGCAATGGGCTGCGGCTACCTGTTCCTAGGTTCACTGCCGGTCTTCTGACACACTATCACTTGTGTCCCGCACAAGTGACTCCCAATTCCTTTCTGACTATTAATGGGTTTGTAATGGCCTGCTTGGCTGCGAGGATTCCGGTGTCGATTAACCTCTTCCAATCCTTGCATCGGCTGTCTTCCAATAAATACGGGTTCTATACCTTAGGACTCCGCCAAATGCATGACTGTAATATAGTGACGCAACCGACGAAGCCACGTAAGAACAAAGTTGTTTGGAAAAACAATTTTTTCTAGGTCGGCCTGGATGGCACCGCATCCGCTGTCGACCGACCCCTTTTCTCGCGGTTAGCGGGTAGCCCTCCTACGGCTACTCGAGGGCAACCGAAGTTATGTCCTTCCATGTGTGAGTTGCGCGATTATTTCATCCAGGTCAAGGATCCGGAGCCAAGGAGTGTGTTTGGACCCCTACATACGACCAAGCGGTGAAGAACGATTGGTTGTTGGGTGCGGGTCTCATGAAAGCCGCAAACGAGGATCACCGCAGTAGGATACTTGCTTTTGTTTGTGCTTGTCTTGTGACTTGTCTTTTCTTTACTTAACTGTTATTAACTTCCTTTCGGTTGCAGGTGCTGCTCTTGCCGCGGTTGAAGCCGAGATAATCCAACTTTTACCGAACCAAAATATGTTGCGACTTCGCGAACAACGTGCCAAGGCCGCAAACGCTCCTGAAAAAGTTCAGGCGGCTCGCGATGAAGCAGCTGCTATGAACAAGGCCGACGCGGCAAAGAAGAAAGGCGCAGGCGGTAAACGCAAGCGAGGTCAATCCTCTTCATCTCAGTCGATTGCGTCTGAGCCGAAGAAGAAGAAGACTCCCGCCGCGACTCCTTTGGCTGCGCAACCGGTGCGTGAAGTGTCTGTGCGTCAGGAGGTGTCCACGCCGCAGTCACCTGTTTAACCAGAGGTGTCTGCGGAGCCCCAGGCGTCGGTGCAGACGCCCACATCTACCCAACCGACCTCCTCATCAGCTGGCCGTCGATCCGGTAAGCAGCCAGTTGCGGAGACATCACCAGCTACTCCCGCCGCGACTCCTTTGGCTGCGCAACCGGTGCGTGAAGTGCCTGTGCGTCAGGAGGTGTCCACGCCGCAGTCACCTGTTCAACCAGAGGTGTCTGCGGAGCCCCAGGCGTCGGTGCAGACGCCCACATCTACGCAACCGACCTCCTCATCAGCTGGCCGTCGATCCGGTAAGCAGCCAGTTGCGGAGACATCACCAGCTACTGCGAAGACCCTGTCACCAGTAAGTGTTTTTTCTTTGATTTTCTTTCTCGAGTTTATTTCACCACTTGTTCTTTTCTAAGTTGTCTTCTTTTGGAGATTCCTGAGTATCAGCAAGCAGGCAAATCGATTCGCTTCTATCAACCGCAGCCGAGCTTTGGAGGTTCGAGCTTAGATGGAAGCGAGCAGAGCATGGATGCGACTCCGTTTGCTGACAGGGGCACCGTGTTTGGCCCAAGTAAGTCTCTTTTTATACGCATTAATGGTCCTTTTGCTTATCACCGCTCTGACCTTCCTTCGCGTTCAGGCTTGGGCGGCCTTCCTACACGGGTGATGCACCTGTCCGATGGCATGGGGCAACACATGCCTAACGTGGAGGGAATTTGGGCAGTTAGGGGGCTGAGCGACCCTCTTAACAATGCGCTTCTGCCCTTCCGTCATTGGGCGCGCAGCCAGCACACACCCAGCAACTGGCTGGAACACTTTGCCGGGCACGTCTTCAGTGTAAGTTGATCATCTTTTCTCTTTTCCTTGTCTTTTTTCGTTTTGTGTACTTCTTCTTACTTTGGTTTTTTTTCGCAGCTTGCTGGCCTTGTCTCCAACGTGTTCGACACGATGGGCGACCCCTCCACTCACATTGAAATGCAAAAGGACAAGTTTGGTGAATTGTCCGCAATTGCGGCGCAACGGGAGGAGGACATCAGGGCCCTGTGTAACAGCCCGATTTTCTAAGCTAGTTTTAAGACATAATTAACAGTATTGGCGGAAGCATCATTAGCCTAAATCGGACCTGTTACCGCCGTATCTCCCCCAAAGGAAGATACAAGGCTCTCCAAAACATAAAACACTAATAACTCGGTTACAAACGATTATTATGTTATACAAGTATATCAAAAACTTTCAGTGTGTTTACAAATTATAACCTTTGACATACTAATACCAAAGTCTAATACGACCTGACTTCTACTAGACTTGGTGATTCGTCCTCTCCACCAGTATGTGACCCTATACACGTACACCTGCACATCTAACAAAACACGACACTGCCCATTCCAATGAATTGAATGGACAGGGGTAACTCAGCAAAAGCTGGTAAGTTCATCGTACTTACGACACACATATAGGACTATCGAGGTACACCTGCCCTCATTTGTCCGACATATATAGGTCCTGAGACCGACGACGATTGGGTAATCAAACCCATTACTCATGCCACGACCATTTAGAGAAATTAAATCAAGATCATAATAGCAACGCATATAACATGACCTTGAAACTTCAATTGCATACACGTGCCAATCAACATAAGTAGACTTAGGCTTAGGTGCAACTTGTTGCATACAAAGACTCACAGATAACAGGGATCACATTATCAGATAACAAGGATCACCTACTTGTCTAGCATGAATCCCTCTTTATAAGTACAATAGATCATACATCAAATCATGTTGAATTATAATACTACCATTTTCAGTTAAGGCTACATATATGAGCAGGATTATCATATTCCACCTCTAAGCACAACTCGAATTCAAACCCGTAATTCATTGAATCACATTTCATATCATTCATAGTTGTAATTCAGAACTAGACTATACGTTGCACATAGCACAATCATGCTCAGAGGATAGCTCAATACGATACACAACTTGCAATATACATTTTATAGTTTCGTTGGCAATAGGTAAGGGAACGACACGAGGGCGGCAAAGATCGCATTGCGGGCTCACTCGCTTGTTGGGGAACGTCTCCCCCTCATTTACGCATGCCTTAACAGTCATTAGTGTGCACACCCCTTGGAGGTCCTTACCCAAATTCGAGGTAATCTCTCCTAAGGCGACAATCAATATTGCCCATCCGGGTCATTTCAATCACGTAACCCAAATTCGAGGTTACGACTTTCTGTCATACGTTCATCACCTCATGGTACCCCCCCATCAAACCACTGAGCCTCCTTAACCAAATTGCCATATAACTTATACATACGATAGATGATTAGTGCGTCAATCATCAATTAATAAGACATCAAACAACAGGTGATTAGTCCGTCAATCACCAGCCACAATACATTTACATCGGGCGATTAGTTCGTCAATCACCTCTTACAAACACTTTCACATATACGACTATACTCATGTATATGAACTACAATTCACATGAATCACGTTTCCACACATGTCAAGTTGAGAACTCATCCTATCATAGAGTTCACTCATTTAACAACGTACAAACACAAGAACAAACCATGTGTACTCACGCAATCGAATAGATCATGCGGACACAGACCATGTTCACATCTCAAAAACCATCATTTACTAGTATTATCCTATAATCATGCACACCGTGTGCATAACCATGTTCTAATCACCCTCAAAGGGTACTATTCACACAATTTATGACTCGACACATCATATGCTATTTACATGTGCTAAACAAGGTCATATGAGACATAACACCACTCATATTACCATACACATTCATATACGCATGCCCTAGTATCAAAAGATACATTATGTGCGAAACCGAGTTCCCTAAACCATATCATGATTAAACTCAACAATTATCATTCACACATAATCATAACATCAAATATTAGCAATAAACTTATTGATATTTCTCACAACAAGTGTAGGACATGGTAAGTATGAACTTACACTCTTAGCTATCCCGAACGGCTCCATACCGCGAACCAAGGATCCAAAACCTCCATGAATCGGCCTCCGACAAACGATATAATCATGGTACATCAAATTACTATACATCAGTATTCAACTCACCAAAATTCTCCCAAAGAAGCCAAGTATAACTTGTCCAAATCCAATACAACAATAGGCTGCACCATCTTCATGATTCAGAACACATGACGGCTGTTTAGATGCTCATTCAGGCAAGAATTCCTCATTCTTTAGACACAAAACCAACTGTAAATCATAACCCTTCCTCTTAGGAGTATTTCAACACATCAAACGTCGACTTTCATTAACTATTCAAGAATTTATAGCCCAAATACCACAACTGCTCCAAAACAGAGTACCATATGCGCACCCAACTTGTAGGGACTATAAGATTATCATAAAGACATGTTTTCAAGCATTACAAAAGCCTAACATAAATATCTTGAAATGAAGTTCAACCTAGGGTTTTGTTTCGATTGAATACATGAACAAATGAGACTTCTATGATCAAATTACGAAGACCCTATGTTCATGATACCAGCAGGCAGAGCAACGAAACAAGGGTTTACTTTAGAATATGATTTGGGCAACTAAATCATATTGAAAATGAAATTAACCAATTGGAGTTTGTTCCTGTATATCTTAAGAGTAAATAGAAACAAGAATCAAGGATTGATCTTACCAAGTGAAGGAGATATGACCAATATACACAAACTGGTCCAGAATCGCATTCAGAAAGACACCTTAACTTGCAGAGCCAATAAGGCGATCATGATGAACAAATTTGGGCTTACTCTCTGCTGTGAAATTGTAGGAGACGAAGAGTAGTACAATTTAGAGCTTTGTTTCACCCAAATATCATAAGAAACGAAGGAGAAAATGAGTTTTGAAGTTGAAGCAGGTGACTGGAATTACACCGCGAAGGAAGCAGCTCGGTGTCTTCTTCTTAAGACACGAAATTTTGCTGAGTATGCAGCTTGATTGGGATCCAATTAGATATCAACATGAGGTATGATCATCTAGGAGTTATTTTGTAGTCTCGGCACCTCGTGCTTACGAAATAAGATCGGTTCCTAGTCCCGACACTACACACAAACTTCTAAAATTGTGTAGATTGAGATTGTGTAAGTTGAGAATGAACCTATAACTTGTGTCATTTGACTTCATATTCACCAAGGAAAGCTCCTCAAATGATACAATGGAACAATCACAATTTTGTTCCGGGTTTGCATTAAGAGATTACTTAGTGACTAAGAAAACGTTTCTTCACGATTAAGAAAACTATCGAAACGACAATGGATTGAGAATGTAACCGGACATTCCGTAAGTAATAGGTCCTCAATAAACTTAATGATATCATCTAATTGCATAACCGAGATTTCTAATTGGAGATTAGGAGAGTGATTAAGCTAATCAAAGTGATTAAGGAACCGGCTATTACACCCTGACTGCGCATGTTGACGAACTCAACGCTGAAATCGCCGAAGCAGCTGAGCGCGTCAAGGCGTTAGAGGAAAAGGTGGCCGTGGACCGCGGCCGAGGAGAGGGCCAAGAAGGCTAAAGAGGATGCCAGTGCGTCTGCCAGCTATGCAGCCACCACCACGACGGAGAATAGCAAGCTCAAGAATATTAACAAGTCTTTGGGTGAGGCCAACGCGCAGCTGAAGGAGGACTTGGCCTCGACATTAATGAGAGAGGAGCTGCTGAAAGAGACCGAGAATGAGCTGGTGCGCCACGAGTCATGTCCTGTTTTGGGCGCACCGAGCTTGTAATGCCAAGGCTAAGTTTCTCGCCTCTCCTGAGTTTGAAATTCTGCTCAACGACAAAATGGGGGAGGTGCGTTTCAAGGCGGTGGAGGGCATGAAATGCTGCCATGGCTGCGCTAAGGGAGGTGGTTGCGATATCTGAGAAGCATCCAAAGACATTGGCCCCAGTGGAGGTGTCTTCATTCTAGGCTGCTCTTGAGCGCGGTGAGACTCAATACCTTTCCGCTTTCGAAGACCTTGAAGATCTCACACAAGATCAAGATTTTCTAGTCATGAAGCGGATCAGCATTATGGCTCAAGCGCGGTAGGACATGTGGCAGCTGCCTGAAAGTGTCAACTTTAATGAAGCTGCACCTGAACCGGAGCCAAGGGTCCAACCGCAGTGGACCCCTCCCCCCATCATCAACCTAGACGGAAGCGAAAATGAAGATGACGATGATGAAGATGATGATGAGGAGGAGGGTGGCGAGGAGCAAGAGCAAGAAGATGGTGTAGCTCAGCCTGAGGATGCCGCCACCACAACAGTCGATGCAGCTGGCAATGATGAGGGTGTTGCCCCATCAATTTCAAACAACGATTTCTGCACTTGTAGTTTTTATGAACAATTTTACTTTGTTGCCTTGAACAATCTTCTCTTGTATTACCGCGGCCGCCCCTGAAGGGGTGTTTTGGCCTCGGTCTATAACATTTTTTTTTTATGTTTTGTTGTTGAATGGCCAAGTACTTGTCCCATTTCATCTGTCTTTGCACTCATGTTATTCTTCTACACTTGTACTTTCTCCTTGTTTTGCAAAACTGTCTTCGTATACTTGTGAAAATTTGTCTTTTCCTTGAAGAAACTGTTCGCCCCTGAAGTGGAGGCGAACGTCGCAATCAGACCTGGCTTTTGACTTTGGTCTTACTTTACTTAGACAATATCGTTCCTGAAATGGGGACGAGTGTCTGAATTCGGGTGCGACCTGAATTAGCAAGACATGTTTGCAGCCATACGTCGCTCCTTGAATTTGGGTGCGAACTGAACTTGCACAACATGTTCGCCCCTCGAATTGGGTGCGGCTTCGTCTTGATGAAATAGACGGGAATCGCAACCGAACATCGCCCCTGAAATGGAGGCGGGAATCGCAGCCAAACTTCGCCCCTGAACTTGGGTGCAAGTTTGACTTAACAAGTTTTATAACTTGTAAAATTTTTGACACAGTACCTGCAAAACAAAAATAAACAACAACTCATTATCTAGGTGCGCCCCTCGAGGTATTAACCCAAGGGTGGAATATTATGGTTCAACTCATTTTTTGCGGGCCATTATAACCCATCCTTTGTTCGAAGTGAACTAGGATATGAACGAGGGTCGAGCCCAAGATGTCCTTTTGAGCCGATGAAGATTCGACTCGACTATCCGGGCCCGTGGATCTGGGGTGCTACGCCTCATATATACCCAGCATTGCAGTGCGACTGTCTTAAAATAGAACGCCCCCTGATTAATGGGCACGAGTGCGTAGGCGATAATCAATATAATAGTTAACAAAATCTAAATTGTATTTTAATCAATATAATAGTTAGAAGTCGAACAAACCATACAAGGCCTAAGTGCCAATCAATCTATTAGCTAGGTTGATAACTACATGCTCATCGATCGTATAGTAAAAGTAAAATACATACTTATGATATGGAGTATTTAGTTTACATTGTGGGAGAGTCCATGCATTGTAGGCCAGGATAATAGAGAGACCAGTCTTCTATACTTCTACATATCGTTCTCTTACATTATTGTAGACACCCTACTTGGGGGCTTCCCATTTATAAAAGCCCGATGATGAGATGGATAGTGGATGGCGGTGAAAGGTTTGTTTGCTCGACTTCGATTTTTGATCTTGACCCGAGTTATGATTTAGCCCGATATTTAGTCCGATTCATTTACTCCAACTATGGATCATGATTCATGGTAGAAGGTTGCACTTACTATAACAAAAAAAACACATGATATAATAAGCCCATTCAAATTAGACGAGCACACGTAGTAAGAGTCTAGGTGCAAGTAGGATGTTAGCAAGTTAGCAACTCACTGGCATCCCACCCAAATAGGACTTTAAGGCTACTGAACGAACTCCCTTTGTTTGTATTTGTTTATGCCACTTTATCCTATCTTTTTCAAGTCCAAGACATTTAATGCGATCATTCTTGTTCTCCAAGGACTCCCTTTTAGATTGGATAGAATTTGGGCGAGAGTTTGCGTATTTGTCAGGGCCGGCTGGGAGATTTCGGGGGCCCTGGGCGAGGTTCAAAAACGGGGCCCCTAAAACATCGTAAATTAAAAATCAAATTCTTTTTTTTATTGGAAAATCGTAGTATATATTGTATGAAGCAAAAATAAAAAATAAAGAAAATGGTTGGAAAAGAAATCAAAGGAAAAAATGCGACACTTTGGAAAATTACTAAAAAAAAATGCACTCAATAAAGAAGAAAACGGTAAAAGAATGCACTAAATAAAGAAGAAAACGGCAAAAATGATGCTCAACAAGACTCGAACTTGGGTCTACAAATCATAGTGACTAAGTCTTACCCACTGTGCTAAGAAAAGAGGATGAAATTTAATGATACATTTTATTATGTGTATAGAAAACATAGCAGAAGGGGCCTTTGAACGGTTTGGGCCCTGGGCGGGAGCCCATGTCGCCCAGGCCCAGAGCCGCCACTGGTATTTGTCGAAGTCTCGCAGCGATCCATTTCTTGTGGGTTCACGGTTGTAGTGCAACAAGGCTATCATCTTTCTTCCAAGTATATACAGGACCTATCTTCATCCATTTTGGGAAGAGAAAAAAAGGGCATATCATACGTACAAAATTAGCTACCAAAACATAACCTACCATATCATGTTGTGCTAAGTCACCACCTACATACAACCTGCAATACACTACACCACACATACTAATCCTTACATTATCATTCAAATCACAACTCTCATAACAAGGCTAAGCTAGATCGTTAGCTAGTTCGTATCCAAGGGTCAAGATCGAAGGTTGGGGACGTTGCCGAGTGAAGCCGAGATCCGCGCGTCATTGTTAATACATCCACCTGAGGGCCTTAAATAAACTTTCTTCAAAACAGTTTTGCAAATCTTTATTATCTATCTTGATCATGATTTTCGTATGCTGTTGATTGATTATATGTGCTTAGGTTTGCGTCTGAAGGTTAGTAATTCTCATTTTCTAAAGTACCCCCACTTGTTGGTTCATGGTTGTCGTAATTGTTTGGTAAGTGTGGGTTTGTAGCGTGCTATCCGATCTTTGCAAATTTTCAATCCACGTACATGGTTTTGGTTATTCTTGCGTTTGTGATTTGTTTTTTAATTACTAATTTGTAATATTATTATTATAACTATCATGGCATGCATCATTATTATGGTACGTACATTTCTCATATGATCTAGTTCTCGTACACACACCCGCATGTTAATTGCTATATGAATCCGTCGTCAATTATTACCCGCATGTTAATTGCTATATGAATCCGTCGTCAATTATTACTTTATATTTATCTTGGATCAATTAGTAGAGGCCGTCTTAGGACGGGCGATTTGGGTGCCTAACACCTTCCCGAATCGTACCTTGCAAAGGACCCATCCTAGGTTCGTAGGATCCTATTAAAATCCTGCTGGCGACTCCAATTCCAATAAAAAATAGCGAGACCCAATCGGTCCACCCCCAGGCCGGTTACGGTATCTCACAATTATGTGACCATATTATTATCTTAGGTGAGAACATGACACTAATAGCTATTGTAATCCTTATGTCAAAGAATTGGATCACTATCCTAAGCGAAAATAACGCGAGTCATTCATCCATGCTAATTGTATCAGGCTTTTACTACATGCAATAATAGAAGTATAATCGATCATATTAGGCTACGTAGAAGATGATTGTCATATTATTATATATTAAGTGCATGTCCACTACATATATAGGTTGACTTAATGACATTATTAGTCGTTACTACTCTTATGCGCTTAAATAACGTTCATTTGTAAATGAAAAATGATGTTCATATAATGAAAATAATTGTCTACCAGTTAAATACAATATGAGTAATACTGTAATAGTTCCTATATAAGGGTCAAATATTTATGGGTTCAACTTTAATTTATTATCATTATTGTTGGATATCATTTTAAGGATCCGTGCAACGCACTGGCTTACATCTAGTAGACTTATAGATAGACGACACATATTGCGTGCATTTATTTCTAATTAGATATTTAGATGTACCCTGTTTCTTTCCCCGTTGTGATGAATAGAATGCTCGACTTCTTATCATAACTGGTGTAACCATTATTGAACATAAGTACAGTACTCTCGTCTCTTCCGAGGTAAATTATTGTTCCGACGGTCCGACCTCAAAAAACGACGACAATACTTATGGTATTTGTCTAATAGTGACAGTGTTACAAATAAAATTGAGTACAACCAAAAGGGTTGAATTAACTTGACCTTCCGAATATTGTAGAATCATACAATTTCATAACACAAGATCAGATATCATTACCTATTGACCTTGGATTTTATAACGTAACGAAGATAAGTGTATAGGCCGGATAGAACCAAAGTTCCGAACGGAATTACCCCTGTCCAGCTTCTTACAGAAGGAGGTGAAACATTGATGAGGGCCGCAGTATAAGTGGCTGATATAGCAAATAGACAAATATGAAAAAGAGAAGTCCATGGAACATCCACTACAAGCTCAACAATATACATGAGGGATGCAGTGTAAGCAACAGTGTTACTCACGGCAAACATCACGAATCGACCTACGGGAACGTTGGATACACCGTTGTCGTCGGTCCCTCCTGGTGGCTGAATCATGGCCGTGTATGTTGCTGCGAAGAACAAACCTGCCACCACCAGCATTGCATTCTTTTCGTCGCGGGCACGCTCCACCGCGTCTCTTCCTCTTGCCCCGGCTGATGCTACCGACTCCATCTGCTCAAAATTCGACATTTTTAGTTCTTAACTAGTAATAATTAGTAATTAGAATGAATTGGACTTAGACTTAGAGCATGTATTTATAGTGATGATTTCCTTCGCTTCATATAATGGTGAAGTTATCTTTGTTAAATTGTACCGAACAAGTTACATATAACTATATAAGACATAAGACCCGACCATATGAAACTATGTGTCCCATAGATTTAAAAATGGGCGCACTTTTTAAGTACTGCGTGCTTTAATTTTTTATGCAAGACCATCAACTCTTTACGACCCACTTTTCACGTGCTCTCTGATCTTTTTCTCTCAAGTTCATGTAATCGGATCCAAATTGTTCATGTAGGAACAAGCTTCCTTTGTCAATTTCTTGGCGTCATATTTGACCACCTTACCTACTTGGCTACTTGACAACTTGAAATAAAATTCACCATCTATCATTGCACTATCCCCTAACAAATTAAATAACAGTTTGTCAATATGCATGGTTTCGGACTATCTAATTCTGTTAAAAAACCAAATTTTATCTTTCAACTTGTCCAATCATGCCATGCGGAGGATAACAATGTACGATTTCATCAGCCTCAACCAGAGTTTTTTCTCCTCTAGCTAGTAGCTAGTAGCGGACGACATCGGAGATTCAATAATATCTTTTTTTTCATTTGTTTTTTTGATGTGAAGTGGTTTTGTACTCGAGTGACATAGTAGTGGACTAACCAGACTTGTTTATTTACTTACTATTTATTCACTTTTTGTAAACGAAAATACTAATAGTCTTTTATTAATTCGTTCTTTATGACACTTTTTGACAATTCCCTTTTTAATACTCACTAAAAATTCTTGTTCGCTTTTGCTCAAAATTTTGTACACTACATTAGTTTTTCGACACATGGCTACAACTCATACGAGAATAACTGAATAAGTTCTCTACAGATATTGAGATTTCATTATACATAGAAGGATATATACTAGAGTTCGAAAGCTAAAAAGTCCATACAACTAAAATTTTCGCCTAATAATCTAGTTATTTCATCCAAGGCATCAAATTTTCATATTTAATTATTAGTATACCTGCTGGATGAATGCCCACTTAATTAAGTAATTCTAAGGTAGTTGATTGATCGATTACTATATATAGAAGGAAATAGAGCACTCCATTCACTCATCATTATTACATCTAAACTCTAAAGCACAAAGATAGTACTCCCTTCATGCCAAAATATATGACGTTTTCAAGTTACGAGACAAGTTTTGACTTTCAATTTCATGAAAAAATATCTTGTCAAAAATTATAAAAAGTATACCATTGGATTCGTTATGAAATATACTTTCACATGATCATAATTTCATAATTTTTACCCTTATATTTTGAGAGATATCGAAGGTCAAAGAAGTGTCTCGTAACTCGAAAACGTCATATATTTTGAAATGGAGGGAGTACGTTATTAAGGCGGCCTAATCAATTATTTTACCAACCTTAATAGTAGAGTCGTCGGGTTGTCGCCATAAGATGACGACTGTTTATAGTTTAATTCAAGATAGTTAGTTTCATTCAAAACAACAAAAAAAGGGAAGATCATTTTAGATAGGAGAGATCGCTTTACATTTGAGTCGTTTGCGACTCTTATGGATTGTACTGTATATTTGTATATGCTCCTTGTTTCTCGAAATAATAACTTAAAAGATTTTTGAGATCAATCTCAAATTACACTAGCTAGCTCGCTCTCCTTGTCTATCACTTTAAGAGTTTTCTTTTGACACACTTGTATAGCAATATTACAAGGCAAAATCCAACCGGTAGTGCCCATGTCCATTTTCGAGAAGATTCAGGCGTAATGCTGACGAGAGCGCCGGTGTATGTTGCTGTTATACCCGCTATGGACATAATGAATAACAAGGAGGTAGCTCGAACATCGTCTATTAGCTCAAAAATATAAAACAAAGATGCTGTATATCCAACAGTGTTACATACGGCGAAATACAGGAAGTTACGAAACTTGAGGTTGGTTACACCTTCGTCATTAGTTCCTCCAGGAGGCTGCATCACGGCTGTGTATGTCACCGCGAAGAACAACCCTGACACCACCAGCATCGCGCTCCTTTCATCCCGTGCTCTCTCCACTTCCTCTCTTGTAGTTGTTCCTCCTACCCAAAGCGATGCCATCTTCCGGTCAAATGCCAACATTCATATATGGAGAACAAATTTTGAAGTTGTTGAAATGATACTCGGTATTTTTCATGTGTGGACCTTTAATTTGTCTTCTGATTTGAACTTTCTTTTACAAAACATTGCGTTACGAATTGAATAAAAGAGAAAGTATATATGTATGAAATTTGTGGATGTTATTAGTTTGTGCATGTGGAGGGAATATGTACATTCATTCATTCCGGTTTATGGTCGTCAATAATTAATTTAGATCCTCATAGATTTATATACAAGACCCAGTAAACACCGTATTGGAAACGCTTAACTGACAAAGGACAACCTAGAATTAGTCGTTGATAGTCGAAAGGCTAGTTGCATATTGCTACTTGCAACTTTATGTATATATGTGATCCACAAGTTTCTTGTGAAATCGATCGTATGGGTCGATCTACACAAGTGTTGACCGCAACTATGAAATTGATGGGTCGTATGCGTCCTGAATACTCCGTTACTAAGCTTCAAAATTTTGGTGTTCAACCTAATTACTTTCAAAATGTCAGCTCACTTGCTTTAGTTAGATATACATGCAGTGTTACAAATTAGCAATGCCTAAACTGTAATCAACTAACCTGATTATTGTTAAAATCTTTTTTTTTCTTTGTCAATGTATATCTATTGGCAATGTCGAGAATGATTATAAAAACGTAAACTAAATCTCGCTATATATATGATGAACATTGACGAAATTAAGAATATTAAATGACGAGGCAAACTTTGAAACTCAACACAAATAGTCGAACTTACTAATGTGAGATCACTACTCACGGATCCTGGGATGCAAAATTCAGTCCTCGCACTTCTTTTGTTCGATTGGTTGAAGTGGAAGAGCGGGGGAGGAAAACTTACAGTAAATTAAAGCAGTAGTATGAATCGATATCGACCGCGAGTTCCCATTTCTACTGGATTATTGGAGACTGTAAAAACCTTTTGTGGTTGTAAAAGTTTGTATGTATTCTTATTAAATACTCCCTCCATTTCAATGTATAGGACGTTTACAAGTTACGAGACAAATTTAGACTTTTAATTTCATACAAAAGTATTTTGTCAAAGATTATTTAAATTATACCATCGGATTTGTTGTGAAATATGCTTTCACAAGCTTATAATTTCATAATTTTATCCTTATATTTTGAGAGATATCGAAAGTCATAGAAGTGTCTCGAAATGTGAAAAAAGACATATATTTTGAGAAGGAGAGAGTAGTGTATATATTGTTGTGCCATTTTTTATTCTTCGCACATGCAAGTACATTGATCTTTTATAAAAAAGGAAATTTTATTTATAAATCGCCATACGACATGTACAATTAATATAAAGTAATCGAAATACAAAATGAATTAAGATCAAATAAAACTCAAACCTTCGAAACTAGGATCTTTATGTAATTATATACTCTCGCATAAATTGGAATAGATCAGAGGTCTTTGAGGTGGTATAGGTGGTATAGTTAGTTAACAAAATCGTGCATTGATCAACCGGAACCCTAACAAGAGAATAAACGTGCCAATAGGAAGAACATATGCATAAATCCTGAACGAATTATGCGAAATGGCGACAAGTCCAAAACCATACGACATTGCTAAACCATTTATCATGACATGGAAAAAGAACCCGACTCGAAACTTTCGAACAACCAACTCCAAAATGTGCAGCGAAGCTGCAGAGGAAGCAATTGTGTTGAAAATGACGAAAGGTACAAAATAACGTAGGCTCAAATTAGTCTGGCCATTGTCGTCAGTTCCTCCAGGAGGCTGTAACACGCTCATGAACGTAACAACCATGATTATTCCTGACAACACCAACATTGCATTTTCTCGCTCTGGGGAGCTTTCGCTTTGCACTACCTCGTTGTTGGATTGCCTTGCCTCCTGGTTAAACGTCACCATTGGCATCAGCTTATACTACAATTAATGCAAAAAAAAAAATGACTTATATTTTCCTAGAAAAAGAAAAGTTTGCTTGTATCACGGGGGATGACTTTGTCCCACCAAGTATTTTACTAGATGAGTCGTTGTAGGTAACGTACTAATACTCCCTAAGGACACTAGACTAGGAATACATGAGTAATTGGATAGGGTTTCATATATGAGCTTAGGAATATGATTGTGGGTCTTCTCGATGATCTTTCCTTGCTTGTCTGGGAGTCTCTTTTTATACCTGCTCATTTGCTTATCATTGAATCAAATCATTTATTACTCTTCCATTAAATCTCTCTTTACAGCTCTATAACCCATGAATCCAGCATTTACCCCATAGCATTTACTGTATGGTAATCTCTTTTTATAACTGCTCATTTGCTTGTCATTGAATCACGTCATTTATTGCTCTTCCATTAAATTTGTCAATGCAGCTCTATAGCTCCAAGATCCAGCATTTACCTCATAGTATTTATTGTCATAAATGCACCATAATATACATATTAAACAACCCCATTAATTGGAATATCTTCATTATTGTTTCGATATCTTCACAATTAATGGGAATTAATAGCAATAACTCTTGTTGACCCATTCCAACGACCTAGGACCATAAATGTAGAATTCGTGGTACCCGTATAACTCTAGCTATATGGTATTTTGTGACTTTTCCAGGGTAATTGTAACACCCCGACTCATCACCTGAGTCGAAAGTAGTTACCAATGGCAGCTCGGCAGGCTGTAACTGACCCAACATACCAACACGATCATTCCAGTGCACTTTAACCTCACTCTTGCGCACCCTTAGTAACTTTCCAGGAGGTCACCCATCCTGAAATTGCTCTTAATCAAGCACGCTTAATTGTGGAGTTCTTATCAGATGAGATTTTTAAAAAGAAAATCAATTTTTTTGGTATGAGTAGCACTATCAATCCGTTTAAGCACCTCATATGAGCTCTTAATCTCTTCGAAACCTCTCTAAAATTTGGGGTATTACACTCACCCCATCTTAAGATCGCAACATCTTTGTTGCGCTGATACACACCACTTAGTAATGGTAAAAGTGCATTTAAATGGTAGCTTTTAGATCGGTTTATTGGCTAATTCGATTATTTGATAATTTGTGATTTAACATAAAAATTAGCGATTTTGTATGTATTTATGGCCTCAAGATCGATGTGCAATTGTGTGGAACGACAATGAGGCGATGAAAGATGATCAAAGAAGCAATACGACAGGATTTGGACGAGTTTGGAAGTTATTTTAGTTCATTTATGGAAGATCAACTTTGAAACTTCATACTTTCAAATCGTTTGGAATTTCGCAGTAAAACTAGCGGCATATTAAACCTCATGATCTTAGCTTTATTTCCAGGAAGTGGCCACACGTTCTCAGAGGCCAAGTAACGAAGAAGTTATAAACGTTTGAAAAATATCGCCGGAGCTAGTCCGTCGAAGACGACTCGTCTGACTGAAGACGAGTCGTCCCAGTCTGGACGACTTTACCCGAGACGTTAGAGAGATGTGGACGACTCGTCGGTATCCAGACAATTCGTCTGGACGAGTTGTCCTTGGTTGGACGACTCGTGCCGTTGCGTCGGCATATTAAACGGGTTTCCTAATCCTGTTTTGTAAACTTTTAGTATTTATACTTTAAACTTTTGGTAGTTTTAAGCATTCAGTTTTTTAAAGACCTAAAGTAGTACTTTGAATAATTATGCAATGCTAAATACCTTTTATTCTCGAATTATTAATCGAAACCTTTATTCACCGACAATTGTGAGTTTGATTTCTAATCCTTAATTTCGTTTGAGTAAAGGTCTAATTGCATGCTTATCATCGTGATTAGAGTTAGGGGAGAATAAACATATTAATTAAAGATCGAAACTGCGTGTGTCTAGATCTTATTAATCTTAGTTGATATCGTTTAATTGCTTTATGCTTTCGTTTGATTGAATTAGGCGCGCGTCTTTGTTATCCACCGATTAGGGCTATTAGGCAGGGTTGATCTCTCCTCTTAGCTACAATTAAGAAATGATAAGAAATTATATTTCTACAACTAAGTAATCAACGAATTAGAATTAGTTGATAAGTAGGACCAATTAAGTGAATGATAGTGGGTATTAATTGTCTGAGATCATTTCCTCCATTTGTCTACAGATTACTCGTTTGCATTTTGATTACTTGATCACTTATACTCATTAACCCCCATTTTTGTTACTCGACATACATTGATAGTTAGCGTTCTCTGTGGATACGATCCCGCTTGCCTATTTACTACGTTTATAGGTTTGTGTGCTAATTTATATTTGTATGCATACGACTTTAGCCTGTCATCCGCATGTATCAATACATCAATAGTCACAGGCCAAAGATCTCCTCCGCTAGACGGTTGGTCTGACCTTACCCGAGCACCCTGCATGCGGTCATAGGGTTGCTCTGATACTATCTGGTAATACACCGGCTCATCGCATGAGTTGGAAATAGTCACATATGGTAGCTTGCCAGGCTATGTGCTAACCCCGCAGACAAACACGGGTTTTTCCGGCGCATTTTGACCTCACTCATAAGCATCCTGAGAACTTCCCCGGAGGTTAACCACCCTGAAATTACTCTCGATCAAGCATGATTAACTGTGAAGTTCTTATCAGATGATCAGAATTCTAAAAGTAAAGTCGACTTTGCTAGTATGAGTGACACTATCAATCATTTGAATCTCCTCATATGAGCCCTGAATCTCTTCGAAACCTTCTTTGTAATATACCCCATAGTTTAGAGGAGGTTCCCAACAGATTAAGTGCTCATATGAGGTGCTTAAAACAATTGATAGTGCAACTCATACCAACAAAATCGATTTTCCTTTTAGAAATCTCATCTGATAAGAACGCTGCAGGTAAGCGTGTGCGTGATTGAAAGCAATTTTGAGATGGGTGACCTCCTGGTGCGCCGCAAGGACCCGTGTTGGTTTGTGGGGTCACTACACACCCGGCGAGCTGCCATAGATAACGACTTCCGACTCAGGGAAAGATCCTGGCTGGAGTTAGTTTATGGTTGACTGTCAGGCGCAACGAGGACGTTACGATCTTAAGAAGGGGTGAGTGTAATACCCAAGATTTCAGAGGAGACAGCCTAGCAAGCTGCCATGCATATGTAACTACCCTTTCGACTCATGCGATCAGCCGGGGTGTTATAGCCTGGCTTAGCTGACATAGGACAACCTAGAATTAGTCGTTAGTCGTTAGACCTAGCTGCATCTTGCTACTTGCAACTTTATGTGATCCAACAAGTTTCTTGGGAAATCAATGTATGGGTCGACTCAAGTGTTGACCGCAACTATCAAATTGATGGGTCGTGTGTGTCCTAAATACTTTGTAGAGATGAGTAGAATGCAAGTTGCAGCATCTCCGAGCTGACTCAGCATCAGGGAGCCAATCAGAGACTCCGGCCAGCAATGCTCCAGCCAATCATATAGTTGCTCCGTCATCACTGCCACGTAGGAATAGAGTTAATGTTTGTTACAAAGTAGTCAAAGTTTGTTATTTTGTACAGCTAGGAAATCAGTTGTAAAGTTAGTTAGGAGCAGTTAATTATCTTGTGTATAAATACATTCATTCCTGTGTAAATTCATTTTAAGCTTTAATTTTATGAGATAGATTCCAATATTGATATTATGTCAGAAGCTTCACCTTTACACTTTAATGGCGTAAATCTCTAGTTTCTTCATGGTATCAGACGAAAATGTTTCGATTCTGTGCCTTTTTCACACATTCTGATCTGAAATAATGAACAAATTCTTCCTTTTTTGCTTGTTTTTCACATAAACACATTCTTTTTTACAAATTTTATCACATTTTTCTTGTCATTTTCTGCTGAAATAGCAGATTTCTCAGCATTCTTATTACGATTTCTTTGCGACGAGTTCGCGAAGAGTTAGCGCGGCGAAGGTTTTTCTGCACAAATTGCGGAATTTTGTGGTTTTCTGCATCATTTGTAGATTTTTGGTGTCTCGTTGCTTTTTTAGTTGTAATTACAGCCGAATTTGTGGTTTTCTGCAGAAGAAAATCACATTTGGAGGTCATATTGTGATCTGGTGATTTTGTGGTGAAATTTTTCACATTCTCGAGGTGTTTGTCAGTGTGATTCACTGATTGTAAAGACTCTGGCATTTTTCGGTGTTATTTGGGGATCATTGACGAGTATACTGTTCTTTTGTGTCCAATTAAGCTTCTCGAGGAAGTTTCTTAGATGATTACGAATTGTGGTTTTTTTGGTTAAGGAATCAGTGTTGTTTATTTTGTGGTAAGTTGCAGCATCTCCGAGATGACTCAGCATCAGGGAGCCAATTACAGACTTCGGCCAGCAATGCTCCAGCCAATCACGTAGTTGCTCCGTCATCACTGCCACGTAGGAATAGAGTCAAAGTTTGTTATTTTGTACAGGTAGGAAATCAATTGTAAATTAAAGTTAGTTAGGAGCAGTTAATTATCTTGTGTATAAATACATTCATTCCTCTGTAAATTCATTTTAAGCTTTTATGAAATAAATTCCAATATTGATATTTTGTCTGAAGGTTCACCTTTACACTTTAATGGCGTAAATCTCTAGTTTCTACATACTCCGTTACAAATTATGCTTTAAAATTTTGATGTCCAACTTTAGTACTTTCAAAATGTCGGCTCACTCGTATCGGATATGATAATATATGTTTCAATGACTTGTGTCGTAATATAAACTGGTTTTACACTCTCTCTCATGATCTTGGTTAAATTGTTGGGATGTCGATTGACGATAGTCATAGGATCTTAACTAGGGTTCGTGTAAAATTTGGGCTCTTCTTCATTTAACCGTACGTATGTACGTAGTGACTTGTAAGTTTTGTGAACTGTGTATTTGATTAGCTATGACTGCTGAAGAGTTCAAGTGTTAAAAAAGTAGGTTTTAGCTTATATCATTAAACTATAATTAACTAACCTTATTGTTATAATCTTTTTTTTTGTCAATGTTTATTGGCAATGTGGTTACAAAAACGTAAACTAAATCTCGCTATATATGATAGAGAACACTGACGAAATTAAGAAGATTGAATGACGATGCAAAGTTTGAAATTCAACACAAATTGTCGAACTTACTAATGTGATCACTATTCACGGATCCTGTGATACAAAATCAGTCCTCACATTTCGTTTGCTCGATTGGTAGAAGTGGAAGAGCCGGGGAGGAAAACTTACGAACAGTAAATTAAAGCAGTAGTATGAATTGAATCCATATTGACCGCGAGTTCCCATTGCTACTAGATTATTATTGGAGACTGTAAAAATTTGTATTGTTTTTAGTTAGTGAATACTCCCTCCATTTCAAAATATATGACGTTTTCGAGTTACGAGACACTTCTTTGACCTTCGATATCTCTCAAAATATAAGGGTAAAAATTATGAAATTATGATCATGTGAAAGTATATTTCATAACGAATCCAATGGTATACTTTTTATAATTTTTGACAAGATATTTTTTCATGAAATTGAAAGTCAAAACTTGTCTCGTAACTTGAAAACGTCATATAATTTGGCATGGAGGGAGTATATTTTTGTGCCATTTTCGATCCTTCGCGCGCATGCATATACATTGATCTTTTATGAATATGGAAATTTTATTTATAATTCACAGAATCTACAATGAATATAAAATTAATCAAAATACAAAATTACTTAAGATCAAATAAAACTCAAACCCTCGAAAATAGGTTCATTATGTAATATACTCTCGCATAAATTGGAATAGAAGAGCTGTTGGAGGTGGTATAGTTAACAGAATCGTGCTTTGATTAACCGGAACCCTAACAAGAGCATAAACGTGCCAATAGGAAGAACATATGCATAAATCCTGAACGAATGATGTGAAATGGCGACAAGTCCGGAACCGTACGACGTTGATAGTGCAATTATCGTGACATGGAACAAGAACCCGACCCGAAACTTTGCAAAAACTAGCTCCAAAACGTGCAGTGAAGCTGCAGAGGAAGCAATTGTGTTAAAGATGACGAAAGGTATAAAATGACGTAGGCTCAAATTAGTTTGCCCATTGTCATCAGTTCCTCCAGGAGGCTGTAATACGCTCATGAACGTGACAGCCATGATTATTCCCGACAACACTAGCATTGTGTTTTCGCGCTCCGGTGAGCTTTCACTTTGCATTACCTCGCCGTTCGATCGCCCTGCCTCCTGATCAAACCTCGCCATGACTTCAGTTATACCTCAATTAACTTCTAGTCTGCTCAAAAAATGACTTATATTTTCTAGAAAGTAAGAAGTTGCATGTACGATGTTGTAGTTGGTGTACTGGGAATGCTTTATTTCGGCTTATTTATGCAAATTTTTTAGGACACCTTCAAAGAAATCTTGCATGAAAGGCAACCAATAATAATTGACGTTTTGGTATAGTAGTCCAACTAAGATGACTAGTCTTTATTTTGACTGCACATCATCTAGGTACGACGACGAAGTTTTCGTTTATAAAAGTCTTTGCTTCGATTCCGCAATGCATACCAGGCGAGTTAAAAAAGGTCGCTACTTTGGGGATGTGGAGGGATTATGTACATTCGTTACGGTCGTCAATAATCATACAAGACTGGGTAAACACCGTATCAACTGATGATTGATAAACCAAATTAAACCCTTAGTTGCATATTGCGAATTTATGTGATCCACAAACAAAAAGCATTTGGGGAAGTCGTCGTATGATCTATTCAACAAAAGAGTTAACTATAAACTTCATCTGTTGACTTTACATTTCCCTTGAAGGCTTGAAGCTAAAAGTGTTGACTGTGGCGTGTACCCAAGTCACATATCGGAGATTTAAGAGGTAAAAGAATTAGTACGAGAGATTTGTCAGGAGAGACGTATAGATAAAAAGGATCCCAGTAGCATTGCCTTCAAAATTTGTTTTGTCGAGGTTTTTTGGGAAGTATAGTCCAAACAAATCCGTGAAGACTAGATTGAAGACGAACAATATCATAATTATTGAACTCATGGTCGACAGACGCTGGGAACGGTAATATCTGAGGGTGCTATACATGATCAGATAAGGAACAACAATCTATGCGTCCAATGTATGCTGTATGCATCATTCTTACTATCTAGCTATGGCCCTACTTCGTTTCTACATAAACTTTTAATTACCCCTTACTTTTACTTTTTGGATTGTTTACAATTTTGATTTAAATATTTAAAAAGAGTTATAATCAAGCGTTAACAATGTAATGAAACAGCGAGCGGGGAGGATTGTTATACAAAATAGCATTAATTTTTAATTTATTATGAAAACCATATGAAAGTTAATAATGTTATTTGGTGCTAATTTGAACGGACAATGATAGAGGTCTATAATGTAGACACCCAAAAGTGTCTACAATCAGCAATAATTTTACTACAGTATTGAAATTTTACTACTCACACAATTAATTTTACTACATGAAATTTTCATCACATTTAATTTTACTACTCGAATCACAATTTTACTACTATTAACTCAATTTTACCTTGTAGACAAATTAATTGTGTCTACACTGTAGACCTCTAGCAATATGCAATTTGAACAAATGTAAGAGATCAGCAATTCTATGCAATGAAGATTACGTGAAGCATGCCTGTCTCTATAACTTGCGACATTCATTCTATGACGCTTCAAATGGTCCGGCAGTCCAACTTCAAACGCCTTTAATTCCTTCTTTACTTATCCAACTTGGCCGTTTGACCACTTATTAGAAAGCTGAGATCATAATCTTTCACCTCAAATTGATTTCATTGCAAAATTCCAAGTAATTTGGGGCCATTTATCTCCAAAGTTTGCACTACGCAAATGACATCAATACCGCATCTTAACTTCTCCAAAATGTCCTCTTTATACCCTAGAAAGCTCAAAAAACAACAAATATGCCAAGTACATGAAATATTGCGGGAATGAATGATATTCAAGAATAAATGGAGTAAATATAGCAATTATAGCACCGTAAAGTCCTATATAACTATGCAAAATAAGGACTTATCAATCGCACACTAGATCATAGCTCTGGAAATATCTGTAATAACATGAAGAAATTTTGCTACATCAACTTAGCTTGTAGAATTGGCATGAAAATTAGTTGTTCTAACCTCTTCCAAGAACTCTAAAATTACAGGGTTTATATTGTTAGATAACCAACTGAGCCAAAAATCTAATCTAATACTATATATTAAAACCTGAAACCAAGTCTTTCCTAGCATGACACTTGGCATACATTAATTGGATAGAACATAAAAATAGCATTAAACATAATTATCGGTTAGCTTAGGATATGGTAATAAGTATCAAATTATTAGATACCCCGGGGGTACGTAGAGCTACGTACCCCCCGTGTTAATTAGTGGCCCGTCCCAAAAGAAAAATAAAGTTGGCCACGCGTGGACTCAGTCCATTTATGAAACTAACAAACAGATCAATGATTTAAATTGAATAGCCCAATAGTGAGACTTCTGACAAACCCACTACCAAATTTAATACACAAAATTAAAATAACCCAGCAAGCATCATATTCTCTCCTCCCCATCCCCTTTCATCCACCCACCCGCGCAACCATCTCCGGCCACGACTCCGCCGTGCCCCGCCACTCACCATCACTATAGCCACCAATTCCACCACCGTCCCGATGTAACTCTCAGTCCATCAACGGCACCTTCTCTTTCCCCCCATCTCTCTCTCTCTCTCTCTCTCTCTCTCTCTCTCTCTCTCTCTCTCTCTCTCTCTCTCTCTCTCTCTCTCTCTCTCTCTCTCCTCATGTTTTCTCATAGCCGGCAAAAACGATAGAGTCCACCCGAGATATGACCTTCGCCACCAAAAACATAATGAAATCCACCACTACTGCGACCGATATAGGGCCGCGAACAGGGTTGTGTCGGGGTTGGGGAAATCGCGGGGGTATCAAGATTTTTCGAAAAAGGGAGTGGGTGATGGGGGTGGGAACGTCCACTGTGAGTTTGGGGTGGTTGGTGGGGGTTTTAGGCGGTTGGACCTTCAATTGGTGTAGGAGGATTAGAGGATGGAAACGGCGATGACGGCGACTGGGGGGTGGTGTTGGGTGTTGGGCGATGGGTCGGCTGGGAAGCAGAGAAGAGAGGTGAGAGAAAAATCTGTATTTTGGGGTGGATTTTAATTTATTTTCTTTTTATTAATTAGAAAATAAAGTAATGACTAGAAAAAAAAAGAAGTGAAATAATGGTCCAAATTAATGATTGAAGGTAAATAATGGCTGAAAAATACAAAATAATGATTGAAAATGCAAATCAATGACTCAAAAGTCAGAAAACAATGGCTAGTATACATAATGACTAGAAAAAAAAATAATGAGTAAAAACTAGAAAACAATAACTAGAAAATAGTAAATAATGAGTGAAAAATAGAAAACAATGATTAGACATTTGAAAACAATGACTAGTATAAATAATGATAAAAGTAAATAATGAGTGAGAATTAGAAAACAATGACTAGAAAATATTAAATAATAAATGAAAATCAGAAAACAATGACTAAAACATACTCCCTCCATTCATTTCCAAGCTTCCTGTATTCCTTTTAGGGGAATTCAATACCAAGCTTCTTGTTTCCTATTTTGGTAACTTTTGAGCCAATCAGAGACCTCCAAAGTGATAAATGTCCCTTTCCCACTTGGTTTTAATAGTTTTTAATCAATTCCTAAAACTTTGTGCAAAAGCAAACATGAAGCTTGGAAATGAATGGAGGGAGTAGTAAATAATGAGTCAAAAATAGAAAACAATGACTAGTATAAATAATGGCTAGAAAAAAAAATAATGAGTAAAAATTAGAAAACAATGACTAGAAAATAGTAAATAATGAGTGAAAAATAGAAAACAATGATTAGACATTTGAAAACAATGACTAGTATTGATAATGACTAGAAAAAATGCATTTAATGAGTGAAAATCAGAAAACAATGACTAGAAAAAAGTATATAATGAATGAAAATCAGAAAACAATGATTAGAAAATAGTAAATAATGAGTGAAAATCAGAAAACAATGACTAGAAATTACTAAATAATGAGTGAAAAATAGAAATCAATGACTAGACATTTTGAAAACAATGACTACAATAGATAATGACTAGAAAATAGTAAATAATGAGTGAAAAATATAAAACAATGACTAGAAAATAGTAAATAATGAGTGAAAAATAGAAAAACAATGACTAGACATTTGAAAACAATGACTAGTATAGATAATGACTAGAAAAAAAGTAAATAATGAGTGAAAATCGGAAAACAATTGCTAGAACATAGTAAATAATAATGAGTGAAAAATAGAAAAACATGACTAGACATTTGAAATACATGACTAGAATAGATAATGACTAGAAAAAAAGTAAATAATGAGTGAAAATAAAAAAAACAATGACTCGAGAATAGTATATAATGAGTGTAAAATAGAAAATAATGACTAGACATTATATACCGCATTATAGTCATTATTTCTCAATTTTCACTCATTGTTTCTTAATTTTCACTCATTGTTTCTCAATTTTCTCTCATTATTTCTCAATTTTCACTCATTGTTTCTCAATTTTCTCTCATTATTTCTCAATTTTCACTTATTCTGTCTCAATTTTCATTCATTGTTTCTCAAATTCCACTCATTATATACTTCTTTATAGTCATTATTTATCTATTTTCATTCATTGTTTCTTAATTTTCACTCATTTTTTCTCAATTTTCACTCATTGTTTCTCAATTTTCACTCATTGTTTATCACTTTCTAGCCATTATATAGTCAACTAGTAGTAATAATAAACAAGGAAGTAACGACTTTAAAACATAGGGTTCAGTTCTCATGAGAACACTAGTTCCCATGAGAACGATACACTCTATATAGACTCAAATAGATCATAAAAAAAAAAAAAAAAGTTTAACAAAATTATTCTCTCTCCTCCCCTCCCCTTCCCTTACCTCCACCCGACCCCACCCCGAACCACCCTACCCCCACCGCAGGCCAGACCCAACCACCATCGCCGCCGATGAAACCACCACCACCAGGTTAGGAAGTTTCCGGCGACCCAAACCCCCCACCCCCTCGACGCGCTTCCACCTACTCCTCCCCCAATTTCTCATTTTTTTCTCATCTTTCTCTCCCCTCTTTTTTTCACTCCTACAACCAACAAAACTCAAGAAAACATCCAGATTTCCGGCACGAAAAACACCAATTTAGAATGCACAAACAGGTATAATCAAATGCACAACTAGTTGTTTTGGAATGTACATTTAACTATTCTAGGTTGTGCAATCAATTTTGGGAATGAACATTTTAGTCTAATTGAATGCACAATTGGGAATAGTACTATGCACATATAGTTATTGTCAAATGAACATTGAGAAATGGCAGTCAAGGAGGGGGTCACGGTGGAGAGAGAACGATGTGGAGGGTAACGGTGAGGAAATTACGCGAAGGAGGGACGTGCGGTCACCGGTGGTCGCGCGCTCCTCTTGGTGGCGTCGCTGGTGTTGTCGGAAGAACGTGGTGTGTGGTGGCGGTGCTCGATGGTGGTCCAGATGGGTGGTTAGTGAGGGAGGTGGGTGGGTGGGTGGGTGGGGAAATGGGAGGAAAGAGATGTGATCTCAGCCTTTAGCTTTAGATCTAAAGGTTATAAATAGTTTTCATGGTTCCATTTGAAGGAATGGTTGTCTTATGAACCTTATCCTTGAAACATATAGTGAAAATTAATGAGTGAAAATTAAGAAATAATGAGTGAAAATCGAGTAATAATTATGAGTAAAATTAAGAAATAATGACTGAAAATCGAGAAATAATGAGTAAAACCCGAGAAATAATGAGTGAATTTAAGAAATAATGAGTGAAAATCGAGTAATAATTAGTGAAATCGATAAATAATGAGTGAAAATTAAGAAATAATGAGTAAAAATCGAGAAATAATGAGTGAAAATTCAGAAATAATGAGTGACAATTGATAATGACTATAAATTGGTATATAATGAATAATCATTGGGAAGTAATGAGTGAAAATCGAGATATAATGAGTAAGTGAAAGTTAAGAAATAATGAGTAAAAATCGAGAAATAATGAGTGAAAATTAAGAAATAATTAGTGAAATTTAAGAATAATGAGTGAAAATTTTTCGAGTCATTGTTTTCAGTTCTTCACAAATTATTTTGCTAATTTCCAAAAAAAAAAAAAAACCCACCCCCTTACCTTTTCTCTCTCCTCCCCTAGCCCCTCCCCTTACACCACCCGACACCACCCCAGCCCGCCGCGATCCGTCGCGTACCACCACCAACACCGGCCAGGACCCAGCCATCTTAACCGCCTCTCCCACGCGACCCTCCCCCCGCCACTCCACGACACCACCGCCCCTTCTTTCTCCCCTATTATCCCCTTCCTTCTTTTCAATCTTACTTGAAATTCACTATATTGAGGCGATAATGGTGGTGGGTGTGGTCGGCGGCGTAGGGCGAGGGGTGGGGGACGTTTTTCGTACAGTGGCGATTGACGATAGGGGTTGGGAAAGGGAGTAAGAGAAGAGAGAGAAAATGATAAAATAGGGACTTGGAGGACAATGGAGGTGGTGGCGCTGGCTCAGAGACGCCTCCGTGGGGTCGCCGGAGCGGCGCACCTCAAATTGTGGTGGTTTCGTCGCGTGAGTTGGTGGTCGGCGCAATTGGACGGTGGTGGGCAGGTGGTGCGTGGTGGTGGCTGCGGGTGAGTGGAGATGGTTGTGTGAGAATTCATGTGTGATTGGTAAAATTTGTCAATACCAATGATTGGTCCGAGAATTGTGGGGTTTAGTTTATATATATATAGGCTTTTTTTTTTTGGGCCGCTTTTGACATTGGGCCTATATTTGATCCGAGGGGGTACGTAGAGCTACGTATCCCCAGGGTACCATATACCAACTGGTAATAAGTTACATTAATTGGATAAAACATAAAAATAGCATTAAATACTATTATCGGTTAGCATATGGTAATAAATTATTATAGAGTAGTATAGTATTAGCTAATTTATGGATCATTATGGTAATTTATTAGATTAAAGATAAGGCAACATTTTTTTTTTTATAAAACGGGTATAAACAATTTAAATATATAGCTCGGGCGTGGAACGGGCATGCAAACTAGTTTAGACTTATGGTTAGAGCACACATAATAGTTTTATACCTTAAACTTGCCCCTCACATAAAGGCCCACATGGGATAGAAGCGTGGGTAATAATATTCTGGCCCACAAGCAACAACTTAGGGAGATCTTTTATTGAGTCTGCAACTGAACAAAGGAGCCAAAGCGGTACAAGGATTTGGACTTGAGACCTCAGGATCGTTGAGATTCTGATATCATGTTATATAAACCAACTGAGTCAAAAGTTTAGGCTCATGGATGAACACCCACTGTGTCTACAATGTAGACCTCTAGCAATATCCAAAAACAAGATATGTGACATGAATTTAGACATAAAATTTCAACCAATGACATTTCTATCAGCAAGACAACGTTGCAAAATAATACAATCAACCATCGTGCACAATGCTTAGAATGATACAGATATACAAGATCAGATATTTAAAGACGAAAAGAAAAACCTTTTTTTTTTGGAACTTAGGCACCAACCTTCTCATAAGAGATACCCATCGAAATCCTCGAGATTTCACACTACCCTTTTTTAAGCCCACTTTTTTTTGAACTTGAGACATCGGTAACAACGAGACCCTAGTACCATGTTAATGTTTCATCACAATCAAAAGAATGAACCAAAAGTCTGATCTAGATTCTAGACTGATGGTTGTAGAACACTACCTAATGGTTTAATACCTTTAACATACTTATAGTATCCATATAATGCAACCAACGTTCCCGATGGTATGACCCATGTCCATTTTTTCGCTGAAGGTGGTGAAATGTTGACGAGAGCAACGGTGTAGGTAGCTGTTATACCACCTAAGGAAATATTGAAGAAAGAGGGCATCATTCGAACGTTCTCTATAAGCTCTAAAATAGAGTACAAAGATGCACTATAACCAAGAGTATTAAATATGGCGAAGAGCAAGAACTGATACAACGCGAGGTTGGATGCACCGTTGTCATTAGTCCCTCCCGGAGGCTGCAGCACGGCCGTGTAAGTCGCTGCAAAGAACAACCCTGAAACTACCAGCATCGCGTTTCTTTCATCCCGAACACGCTCCACTTCCTCTTGTGATTGTCCTCCTGCCACAGGTGTTGCCATTGTTCGAAAGTCTACAGTAAGATAAATCAGATGTTTATGTAGCCTTTTCGAAAGTTTTGGCCTGATTATTAAGTGACTGAATGTATGAATTGAGGACAGTCTAGCTATAAGTCTATTTATATTAATTTGGATCGATGATCGAGTCAATTCTTTGAAATTTCTTCTCGTTTTATCTATCCAAACTAGTCTTGTAAAAGTCCTCTTCTCTTGATCGATCATAGGTCAGTGTCTAACTATGGTGACTGGTGAGTGCCTGACTGACCAGGCACAACTTTATGTCATTTGAAGTAATGCGTGGGCGCACGCATCAAACTGCTGAGAATTGTAGTTCATAAGGGGTCACCATTTTGAAACTTTCAAGTCCTATATCATACTCCATTTGTTCCAGTGAGATGTTGGACTATTACATATTAGTGTTTCAAGTCCTATATTATACTAGTATACTCCGTATAAGATCTTACTTCCTGATTTGCGATAGACTATCTACTTTCATACTATTTGGACGTCATTTGGTTAATTTGTGCTGGCTAATTAATAAATTTCAGAAGAAACATGTATGCATTGTTCTATAAATACGATTAAGAACACATAATTGAGAACCAAGGCGGCCAAGTTGAGTGAGAGTGATCATCCAACTATTGTATTGTCCTTGTTAAAAAAACAATAAAAAAAACAGTTAGTTGTACTATCGACCTTTTTGATAACTAAAGAAGGAAGGGGAAAAACAAATAGGTGTTACTACTAGAAATTCCGTTATCTATTAGATGGCACCTCGGAAATAAAATTATGTAAGATCTTATCAATTGATACGTTAATGCCTAAACAAGTCCAACACAAAGATAAATCAGATGAATGCATGTAAACCTATTATAATAATTTAGGATGTGTGAACTGAGGACGGTCCATATGTATGTCAGATGGGTATGTAGGATGTATGAACTGAGGACGGTCCATATGTATGCCTGATGGAAAGCCCGGCCGCCTAATTCATATTGATGTGTATCACTACTTGCATTGACTCATCCGATCCCTTTGACATTTCCTCTCATCGGATAGGTCATAACTTAATTAAAATAGTCTTGTAAAAGTCGTCTTCTCTTAATCTATGAGTGTCTATCTATAGTAGCTATAGTGAGTGACCAGTCACAACTTTATGTCATTTGAAGTAGTGAACGGTTGCGGTCGTTGAGCAGCCTTGAATTGGAGTAAAATTTCACCTTAAGTGCTTGCCAAGTTGAATTGGCATGACGAGTCACCATTTCAAGACATATATATAGTTATATATAAGAAAACTGGTATCTCGAGTCAAGACCATAGCCAAAATGTGCCATCTAGACGAAGGTATCTCGAGTCGAGCTAGAATTCCTGAATTCTCGACTGGAGACAACCACTTCTCGAGTCGAGATGTGTGATTCTCGACTCGAGGCACGTGGGTCTCGACTCTCGAGTTGAGATGTGTCTGATCCCTCGACCTCTGGTCTCTTCTCCTCGGTTCGAGCTAGTGTGTGAATCCCAATGAATAGTCGATCTAACTTCTCCTCTAAACACGCTCCGACTTATAGCTCGATCCTCTATTCCTGTTCAAGACTCACCAAATGGCCTTGAGCCATCAAACCCCGTAAAACCATCGATTAAACTTCAAATGATATGTGGTTCACGAGTCACGAAAAAAACAAGCCGCCCAAAGATCCCTAAAGCGCCTAAATGCAGATTAACACACTATATTTACACCATACTAGTATTTGCTTCCTATTAGAGTATTAATTAGTTGCAGATTGCAAAATCATGTGATCCACAAACATCTTTTTGGGAAGTGGTCGTATGATGTATTCGCAAATTTGCGTGTTTCTTGACGCCTAGAAGTAGTGTTGACTATAGCTGTTGGGGTGAACCTATCACCCATGTCACATACTTCCTTTGTCTTCTTGTAAACACCTTATTGTGTTTTGCACAAGGATTAGGACACAAATTATACGGTGATCCGAGCCACGTGTCACGGTTTTAATTAGTGGTGGGCGGAGGAAAAAAGACGCAGAAAAAAGAAAAAAAAATCAAGCCCCATCCTCTTTTTATCCCGTGATACCATTTCTCTCTCCACCCTCTCTCTCCCATGTTCTCATTCCGTCCATGCTTTACCTACGTCGACCCACCTTCATCTCCTGCTACCTGACAATCGTCGCCGGCGACCTACCCACATCTCCGGTATGGATCTTGCATGCGATCATCTAATATGGATATCATATGAATAAGGTATGGATCATAGTAGTTTGGACCATATATAGATCCAAAATTTAAACTTAATATCCAAGGGTTTGGATGGTATAATCTTTTTTGTTTTGTTTTTTTTTTTTTTTTTTTGAAAAAAAAAAAGGTTTTCATTTTTGAAATTAACGAATTTTGGAAGAAAAAAATGATGGATCTCGATCATTTTATTTTTGAGTTCACAAAGTTTCATATCCATGACTTCATATGGTAAGATCCATGAGTTATGGGTGATATCCATGGATAATAATTATAAAATCCATGAATTTCATAGCGGGTACGGTGGCGGTGTTTGGTGCTGTTTTGGTGGTGTGTGCGGTGGTCGACAGTGGTGCTGGGGTTGGAAGGGTCATCGGTCGGGAGTGCAGAGGAGAGAAAGGGAGATATGAGTGATGGTCTGAGTATGTACCCAGATTCCAGGAGGGAGATATGGGTTTCGGTTTTTTTGGTCGCCCAGCCAGTAGCGTCGCGCCACACGTCTCGGACCACCGTGCCCTTGGTGGTCCAGGGACCATAGTATAACAACTAGGATTAAGGTGGTATAGATTACTCCTTCCGATTCAAAGAGATTTTCCTGTTTCCTTTTGCCGTTTGAGGTGCCATGTTGCAAGATTTTCCTGTTTATTTATTATTGTTGGAGATTGTGGATGATTAGTTTTTTATTTTTGGAGATAATGTATGATTTGTTTTTTATTTTTGAAGGTAATGGATGATTTTGATTATTATTTTTGGATATAGTGGAGTGTTGATAGGTGGTGAAAACTTTACTCATTCAGAAAGTTTTGAAATGAGGTGTTTAAGTAAAAGCACACATAAAAGGAAATCAGAGTGTTTAAAGGAAGACGGAGTGAATATCGAAGAAAGAGTTTTATTACCCTTAGGCCTTACAGCTAAATTTAGGAATTAAAATTTTCTTGATTTGTGTGATTTCCAATAAGATACTAAATGAAATAGCAATATCAAAAAAAAAAAAAAAAAAACAATATCAAAAAGAAAATGTAATAAATAAATGAGCTCTACTATTCTCTTTCCTTCTTTAATTCCCCCATCCCAACTCCACCCAAGCCCCACCACATGTCCACGGTACCTCGTTAACCGGCAATCCGCCGGCTTCGACGATAGAATAAAATGACATACACCCTAGTTGGGTGTGGCCAAATCTAACTAGGAATTGGTATTATAAAGTGTGAAAAAAAATATTTATATACAGTCCAACTACTATCGAATGCGAGGCCGGAAAGTTGGGACCTTAAACCCCTTTTCCAGTTTGCTTTGCGGTGACGAAAGGATTGGAGCTTAGAGTTGGACACGCCCGTGTCGGGTCATGTCGGCACGGCGTGCCAGAGGGCCAACTTGGCACGACCTGAGCACGGTCTTCATGTTACAAAATACGATTGAGAACGAAAATGCGAAATTTACCAATGCTTCGAACCATTCAAGCTCAAAAAATTTCTCATTAATTCACAAATTGATGTATGTGAGAATCTACTACCCATATCATCTACCTCAAGTAGATTATTATCCCAAAACCATTGTAAATATAAACATTTTGGCATTTTAATAGACAAGACTTCTCACACACTACTGTTCTGCTACCAATTTCCACTTCATTCACAACGAACATTATAGGAATAGTCTAGAATAGAAGATTCTAAAACTAGGGTCAGGGTTGGAATCCTCTCCTATTGTGAAGAGTATATTATCATCTTACATGGTATCAGAGCCTCATTAATGATCTTGAGATCTCGAGTTAAAATCCTGTTAACCCCCCTCTCTCTATATTCTAACATGGTATTAGGCAAAACATCGATCTAAACACAAACCCTAATTTGCTTCCGCTTTCCTGCCGGTGGGCATAATTCTTGCCAAAATGCCCACCGGTTGGACTTTCACAATTGATTCTTTTAAATTTCTCTTAGATATGTTCTTTCTTTATTTTTAATTTTCTTTTAGTGTTATTAGTCAACGTGATTTTAATTTTCTTTCACTGATCTTTCAATCGTCTCCTCATCACGAGGTAAGATCAACTACTGAATATATAGGCAACTCCATACTCTGTCATTACCGCTTAGCCATTGCTCTGCCTTGGTCCATCTTTCGGGTTGCCTGATTGATCGGTTGTTTCGACCCGATATCCGATTTTCGCATTGCCAGAATGCTACATTGTCATGTGACCCGTCACCGTTGCTTTCCTTTAAGTTAGCTAGGGCTTTCGAGCTATCCCCATCTCAACGTAAGTGACCGGTTTTGCTTTGGCCCCGGTCCCGCGTGAGATTAGTTTTAGGGCTTTCGAGCCATCTTCACCTCCGGCGTGATCCGCTGCTTTGGCCCCGATCCCGACAGAGCACTTTCTACTTGCAACATTTATGGTCTACTTTTGTCACTATCTTGGCAGCCAACCCACACATCTTGGCAGCGAACCCACACTTGCTTGATGATGGCAAATAGGCAGCAATTATTTTTTTGACTTTCAGTCACACCACCAACAATCACCTATAATTCCTTTGGTAATATTTTTGGCTACAGCACCAAGGCACCCTCAGCTTTTTGGGCATGGTTTCGACCACCCCACTTGGTTCGTTTTGACGACTCGCCTCGGCCGACTGGTTCCTCCTACATATTGGTTTGTTTCGACGATTACCTCTGCTGGCCGCTTTGCTTTTGGTTGGGTGCGTTGGAAGGAAGTGTTTATACTGCAATTACAACTTTCACTCTTGTCCAATTGTAGTGTCCGCTATCCTACCGTTACGATTACAGGGGAGTATTGTAGGATATAATATGAGAGTATATGAGATAAAATTGCGATATACTATTAGTTGAAATAATATATGTGAGATATCATTAGGGTAGAATATTATGATATGTTCACTGGTAGGCAATTGTCATGGGTTGCACCAAATTAATTCAATACTCAACCTAAAACTATGTAGTAGGGCAAGTAAGTTCGTAACCACAGGGGGTTAATGTTTGTGTGTGTAACGCCGATTGGGTAACCAATTGGGGGGTTTTGATTGAAAGTTGATTAACTAAACAACTAATAAAACAAACGAGTCGAATTCAATTAAAGAGAAGTCTTGGTTTATGTTTCAATCCACCAACAATCATCAATTGATCATCGATATTCACCTTATTCAATCCTGTGAGTAAATCGTTGCGAAATCGAAATTCCTATTCTTCCTATATTTAGTAATTAACTCGAACGAATCAGCGTATCAAATTTAATTCTAACTATTAATCAACCTAGAACACGCGCCTAGATATATTTCAATAGAAGCAATAAGACCTAGAAGAATTTCAACGAAGATAATCAATTCAAACACACGTGGCTGAAATCGAATATAAATCAATCTCTCTACAACAATCTAACGTTGAATGAGCAATCAATTCGAAAGATGCAGTTGCTACGAACTTAGCGATAGAAACATACGAGTACCATACTAGTAGCGCTCCTAGCAAGAACAAGTATAAATCATGCAGTATTAGGGCAAGAGAATTGAAATTACTCACAAAGGAATTGAATAGATAATAATCTCACAATCTGACGATAATTGACGGCTTCAATTCACAATAACCGAGATGGAGGAATTAGTTCTCCATAGAGTTCTTCAATAATACCAAAATAAGTCTTGAGTTGTAAAATTATGAAAATAAACGTAAAATCTAGGTATTAATAGTGTCTAACAATAAAATGCGGAAAATATAGAAACACGGAAAGTAAAGTCGAAGCTCTCCGCGGACCGCCGTCCAAATGCCGCGGACCGCGCTTCCTTCGCCCTGGACCGCGCCCAGCTCTCTGGTCCCGTCTTCAAACTCCCATAACTTCTTCGTTACTTATCCGGTGAAGGCATGTAACCACATTTTGGAAAGGTAAGATCATGAGCTTTCATCTCCAATTGGTTTCAATGCAAAATTCCAAATATTCTGAGAGATATGAAGTTCTAAAGTTTGCCTTGCAGAACCAAACCGAATTTCGGCATTCTTGAGATTCCAAATGGTCATAATAACCACTAATTCTTGTATCAAACAAAAATCACACCAAATAACATAATAAGCAGTCAAATGATACAAAAACCAACGTTAAACACCTCAAAAACCAGAGTTTAACCACAACGAACTAGTGCACATCATTCACACCATCATGTAACCTATATAAAGAGGACTTCCCTGAGTTATGAAGCTAAGTCAGTAATCTATAATGCAACCCCCCTCCTCTATATTCTAACCTGGTATCAGAGTCTCCTGATCAATGATCTTGAGGTCTCGAGTTCAAATCTTGGTAGCCGCCTCCTCTCTCAAGTGGACTCTCAAGCACATGGTATGGGCGGGTCGGGTCTGTGCATTATCTTCACGCTTCAAGCCCAAAGGGCATTCATGTGAGGGGGCATGATAAGGGGTATAAAAACCAATTATTGAATCTCAACCATCAGTCTAAACTTTTGGTTGAGTTGGTTCTCTTACATGGTATCATCAGTCTAGGTTAAAACCTCTCCATTCAAAAGTCGATCTCATACTTCCGCTCTCCCGGCCGGAGATGATGCTACTCCCCTAACCATCTCCGGCCAGGTTCTCTACTTTTCAGTTTTCCTTTTTCAATGGTTTAGGAATTAGGTTTGATTAATGCAAATAAACAATCTCGCGTTTGGCCTTATATGGCTTATACGTGTAGGTTTAGTCGTCATCATTTCATAGAGCGATCTAATCATTTTCCTTGAATCATTGTACTCAGCACTTCCCTATCTGGTTTACAATGCATGATGCCTCCACAGCAGCCTCCAAGCTAAGGAGACCCGCTGATTGACCCGGACACTATCTTGCAGCCCCTGACGACCCACGTTGTCGCTCAGCCTCACCCACGATCGCCGACGATTGCTTCGCACAGCCCACAGCCGCCCAGCTGCTTCGCCGCTCATGCCGCACATTGAGTTGTCCACGGTCCGCCGCCTAAGCCGCTGTTGCAGCTCCATCGCTGTTGCCCAAGACTTTCGCCGATGCCGGGCTAGCCCTTCGCACTGATTTAAACACTGTAATTTTTTTATTTTTCCTTTTCTTTTCATGCTTCTCCTATCACCCTATGGGGATAGTAGACTCAACCGTCCTTCCTCCCTCATGGGATAGCAAGTCGAGAGCCCACGACCTCGCATACGGATTTGTTTTCGCATTTTGTTTTCTTTTCACAGTGGTCTGTGTTCCTTTGTTATGTGGTTGTGCCTCTCTGATCATGTCGTGCCTTGCATCCGGCCGAACCGTTCGTATAACTGTCGTTTCGACTGCGGGGGAGTGATAGAGGACGGATATAGGAATAGTCTAAAAAAGAAGATTCTAAAACTAGAGTTAGAGTTGGAATCCTCTCCTATTGTACAATATAATGAGGCTCGAAAATTATATCGTGCACCAAGGTGCACAATGAGTATGGTGCACCTTGTCACAATAGAGGAGTAGGGACCACACTTAAATAAATTTAAATTATTTTGAGTGTGGTCCCTACTCCTCTATTGTGAGCAGGTGCACCATACTCATTGTACACCTTGGTGCATGTTATAAGCATTGTGGCCTCTTTAATAATATTGAGTCGATTATAAAAAGTATATTATCATCTTACAGTTTCAAGTTCACGAAGTTTTGTTGAAATCACATTTTAATATACATTAGTTAACTCTTATGACTTTGATACATAAGAAAAAGTCCATACAAGAAATACACAAATCTGGAATGCAATTTATAATCCACACAACTTGACCTCTTCTGATAATACTCACCCTTGAAAAGAAAGACACAATAGTGTAATTACTTTCAATTTCCCCACATTATCAAGTGATCATACATGTATCATAACATCGAGTGAGAGCTGTCCACCTTTATAAGAGAGCAAAAAATCTACTTTACCCAAGTGCTTAAAAGAACGATTATTGTACATTGGCAATGCCGGTAACGGTTATGATGAAAACGTAAACCAAATCTTGCCATGATTAAGAACACCGACAAAATTTAGAAGATTAAATAAAATGACGAGGCAAAATTCGAAATTCAACATGATACAAAATTGATTCGAACTTCTGATTTAACATTTAATTTAATTTATTGTAAGTTTTCCTCTCGCTCTGTTCCACTTCTATCAATCCAGCAAAGGAAATGTGAGGATTATTATTGGAAACTCTAAAAAGATTTTTGTGGCGGTAAAAGTTTGTATTCTTATCATATATTTTTGTGCATTTTCGATTATTCTTCGCGCTTGCATGTACATTAATCTTTTCAGAAAAAAAGAAATTTTATTTATAATTCGCCATACAACATCTACAACGAATATAAAATTAATCAAATTAAAATACAAAATTAATTAAGATGACATAAAACTCAAACTTTCGACACTAGGATTATTATGTAATATAATCCGCATAAATTGAAATAGAAGAGCTGTTTGAGGTGGTATAATTAACAGAATCGTGCTTTGATCAACCGTAACCCCAACAAGAGCATAAACGTGCCAATAGGAAGAATATATGCATAAATCCTGAAGGAATGATGTGAAATGGCCACTAGTCCGGAACCATACGACGTTGATAGGGCAATTATCGTGACATGGAACATGAACCCGACCCGAAACTTTGCAAAAACCAGCTCCAAAACGTGCAACGAAGCTGCAGCGGAAGCAATTGTGTTAAAGATGACGAAAGGTATAAAATGACGTAGGCTCAAATTAGTCTGCCCATTGTTATCGGTTCCTCCAGGAGGCTGTAACACGCTCATGAACGTGACAGCCATGATTATTCCTGACAACACCAGCATTGCATTTTCTCGCTCCGGTGAGCTTTCGCTTTGCGCTTGCTCGACGGACAATCGTCCTGCCTCTTGGTCAAACGTCGCCATTGGCTTCGATCAGTTATAGTTCAATTAGCTAATCCGGCTCAAAAAGTGACGTAAATTTTCTAGAAAAAAGATGAAGTTTTTTTTTTTTTTTTTGGTTTGAACTGATAGAAAAGATAATGTTGCAAGTACTATATGTTGTACTAGTAATGTGTATTTCGGCTTTATTTATGGAACTTTTTAAGGACGCGTTGAAAGAAATCTTACATAAAAAGTAACCAAGAAGTCCAACTAGGATGACGACGAATTGAAGTTTTCGTTTAGAAAAGTCCTTGCTTCGATTCTGCAATGCATACCAAACGATTAGAGGTCGTTAGTTTGGGGATGTGGAGGGATTATGTACATTCGTTACGGTCGTCATAATTTATACAAGACTGGGTAAACATCGCCGTATCGGAAACGCTTAACTGATTGGTTGATAACCTAAAACCGTTAGTCCGTTAGTTGCATATTGCGACTTCATCATGTGATCTTTTTAACAAAAGTGTTGAACATAGACTTCATGAGTTGACTTTACGTTTCACTTAGCCTAGAAGTGTTGACTAGCATAAACACATATACAGACGTTTAATTTGTATCCTAAATGGAACTAAACCTCTTAAGTCTTAATGATCAAAATTCTGCCGTTTAACTAATAATATGCAGAACCTTAAGACGAAAACTAATAATTTGCAAAATTAACCTGAACTAATTTGGAGTTGATTCGATTAGGAACCAATGTGTTTTGGTTTGTAGTCTACGGTGGTCGGCATTATTAATTAGCTAAAGTGGTCGACGTGTTCTGTGGGAGGAAATCGAGCACGACTATCGAAATTATCGAAACAGAGACAAGGCTAACAAAACTTAATACTCCAAAAACTATGATCATTATGTATGAAAAAACTCGTGATCCAAATACTCACTATAATAACAATAATATTTCTATTTCTTGATACAACTCGAGCGGAGGGGAGCTTTCGATCTCTTATACTTTGTCAAAGGATGAACAGATCCGTATGCCAGAAGTATCATTTGAGTAGCCTTTTGCAGTGACGACATTGTTTGCGAGAAGTGTCGATGGTTAAATTAAATTTTTGGGTTTTTCTCGCGATTAATGAAGTAGGATTAGTTTGTGTTACTGATGAAGTGATTTGCTTTCGATAGACCAACTTAATTACCTTCATATACAACGTCGTCAGCTCACTTGTTAATGCTGCAATGCTGGGAATACCACGGTTATAATTATAAAAAGCTTAACTCTATATTGCTACGGTATTAGATTAAGCATTTTGCTACAGATTTACAATGTAGACAAAGAAAATGTGTCTACAATTGCGATGGTTTTGACGTGTACTATGACAACTTCAATTCAAAATTCAACACCAAAAGTCGAACTTATTATTTATCTGATCATGTATTATTGATTGATGGATCGGATCGGATCGGATCACTGTGACACAAATTCTTTCCCCGCATCTCTTTCGGTTGATTCAGGAAAGTGGCAAAGGCAGGGAGGAAAACAGTCACGCCTTAGAATGAATCATCAATTGGCCGCGCCTCATTAACTAATCATTACTACCAAATTATTGGGAACTGTAGAAAAAAGTTGGCTGTAAATTGAACGTATGTATTCTTAATATAATTCTTTGTGCCATGCATTTTCAAATTTGTTGTATGCATGCATATACATTATTGTACACATATGTAATTAAGTGCCCTGTACTTAGTAGTAAACTTCAATTAGGAGGGACACATAACATAATTAGTACTAAAATCACATCCATGCATGGAAGCCAAACTCCCCCCTATGAAGCCGATTATTGATGATTCTGGTGGTAAAATATCATCACTCTTTCGGCTTTGTTTGTTTTGAGTTTTGACTTATTGACTTGTCCACCGTCGCAAAAATCGCTCGCATTATTTTTAATCTCTTTCCTTTTGTACTGAGCATTCATGTTTTTAATTGAATTTATCTTTGGTTTTTGCAGAGGTGGTGCGACTAACTAGAGAAGTGCCGCCAATGCATTGCATTTTCAAAGTTGATTCGTTCCCTGTGCTTCAAGATGAACTTTCTGGACCGCGAAATAATTACTTTGAATCAACTCAGTTTGATGCTGGTGGATACACATGGTGAGTTACTGAAGATCAGTTACTCAAAAGATGTCGGTCTATTTGTCGTGAAACGGTCTTACACGTGACTTTGTAAAAGTGTAATGTTGATTAGTTGTTGTTCGTAAATAGATAATACTTACTCAATTGTCTCAGGGTAATGTCTGTGTACCCAAACGGAAACGAGAAAGAGCAAAGCGGAGGCTATCTTTCTCTTTATGTGTCATTGATCGATAAGGTTAATCCCGGTGATATTGTTCAAGCACAGCTCCGATTTCTCGTTTATGATCAGATAAGGGACAACTATCTCTGCGTCCAATGTACGCTACGCTCCATTCTTACTATCTACTTGACCTACCTCATTTTCCCATACTTTTAATTACCACTAATTATTTTCGTGAATTTTAATTTTTAGAATATTCACATTTTTTTTTAATATACTCTAACGATTTTCGAAATAAAAGTTATTGCTCGATTTTTATAATATTGAGGAACCATCAGAAGTAGCAAAAATTTGGTGCAGATGTAAGGGATAAGCGATTCTATGGAGTGAAGAATACGTGGGGAATTCCACAGTTTCTGTCACTTTCTACATTCTATGATGCTTCCAATGGGTTTCTTGTTGACAATCACTGTGTATTTGGAGCCGAGGTTCTTGTTCCCGATGGCTGTGTTCGCGTACCTAGCCTTTCAATCGTCAAGAAATGCTGTAACAGGGCCTTCACATGGAGAATTGAAAATTTTTCTGAGCTAATTGAACCATTAGACTCACCAAAATTCTGCTTTGATAGACGCATATGGTATGCAGAACAATTTTTCTTATGTTATGCTCCAAAAGAGTCCATCATTCTAGAATTATCTAGACAACGTACACTCTTAATCTAAGTTGTTTAAATTCGGATTATATATTATGGCATTTGTGACATCGTGTTATTCGTTTTGAATACGTGCAATATTCTCTAATTCATCAAGTTGATCATTCTGTGCATCAGGACATTGAAGTTACATCCAAACGGGGCTGGGGAAGGGAAAGGAAATAGTCTGTCACTGTTTCTGAAGCTTCAAAATTGTTATGATCTCATTTCTGGTAGCAAGTTGTATGCAAAATACATCTTGTCCATTAAGAATCAAGACAACGGCCGTGCAGACTACAACGAAACTGGTGAGATAATGACTACTTTTTGTCACATTTTCAATTTCTTATTGTTTCGAAAATTAAGAGTCTGTTTGGTATCGTTTTCGTTTTCAGTTTTCAGTTTTTTTTTTTTAACCAAAGTCCTGTTTAAGAAAACCAGAAAAAGTGGTTTTCATTTTTCAGTTGTCAGTTTTCATTTTCAGTATGTCTATTATAGCAACATACAATTAAAATTTTTTTTTGCAACTTATTTAACTAAATATTTTACACAAAAAAACAAAAAACTGAAAACGGCAGTGATACCGAACGGACCCAAACACTTTTGGTTCGAATTTAAACGTTAATTCTCTAAGAAATGGAACGAATGAAATGGTGCATAAATTTACACCTAAGCTGATTATATTTAAAATGGTGCAGTTTCTCACTGGTTTACTTCACAAACACCTTCTTGGGGCGATTACAAATATATTCTGCTTGACGAACTTTGCTCACAGAAATGCTTACTGGTTGATGACACCTTGGTGATCGAAGTTCGTATGGAAGTCATGTTCTTACTGAAAGACATGGAGAGCTACAATGAAGAGCAGTGACAGAACATTATCTTCTATATAATGTAATTGCTTTTGCAAAGACTCATGGGGGTGTACGTTACTCTAGAAATTTCAATTTATGTTTGATGCATGTGCCACAAATTCTTAGATGAGGCGTCTCATATACACCATGAGACTACAGAATAATGATATCTTAGATGACGAGACCGTCTCATACACAGATGAGGCTATTCAATATCGATTGATCACCAAAAGTAACGTTTTTTTGTTTTCTTTCTCAAAAGTAGCTTGATTCTCAAAAGTAATTATTTAATTAAAAACAATTTCGTAATTGTGAAGAAAAATAATTTCAGTAGTAATTTCACTCGAAAAAACTAATTATTTCTCAAAATTAACTTAATTAAAAGTAGCCTAATAAATGGTCTCATAATGATGAGTCTGTTTTACAATAGAATTAATCATATTGATAAAGGTCTACAGTGTAGACACAATTAATTTGTCTACAATGTAAAATTAAGTTAATAGTAGTAAAATTGAGATTGAAGTAGTAAAATTAATTGTGATAAAAAAATCATGCAGTAAAATTATTTGTGTGAGTAGTAAAATTTTGCTAGTGTAGTAAAATTAATGCTAATTGTAGACATTTTCAACTGTCTACACTGTAGACCTCTATAAGAGCAATTAATGTTACAAATTTCAAAAAAGAAATAATAAATTTTAGTATTTTTTTCTATTTTCCATACAAATTAAATGTTATTTTTGGGATGTGATTATTAATTTATTTTGCATTAAAAACAATGCCCTCACCGGAAAAGGGTTTAGGGTTGGCGTTTTCCGGCACCGCGGTAGCTGTGCCGGGAAACCCAACCCTAAACCCTTTTTCGGCAACCCTAAATCGTTCCCCTATTTTAATCACGACCCTATTGGGTTTAGTAGTTGGGTTTTAGGGTATCTATAGAGTCCGGCGGCTTCGCCGTCGGAAATTGGGGGTGTACGTAATTTTTTCGTCGGAATGATTATTGTTGGAAGAGGACCATGTGTGGTGGTTTTGGTGGTTGTAATCGGAAAGGAGAGCTGGAAATTAAAAGTGTGTAGTAATTTTATTAGAAAATAGCATTAAATGTTTGTTGGAAATTACTATACTAATCATTCTTAAAGAGTGCCGGCACTTTTTAGAAAGACCCATTAAATAGATGCTTAGTTTTTGCTTTAAATCGAGTGGAAGTTTGGTCAATAACGAATGTCGAAAATTGGCATAAAAATTGTCAGATACTCCTAGCTTCCATTCTTTCAAAGGTTCACCCTTTGTTTGTTGAGGAATATGTGAAAAAATCCAAACTAAACAGACATTAATAAACAACTGGGGTACAAAGGTGCTGTAAATTTGTAATCGATCTCATTCTTCGCTTGCTTTAAGACAGTGTGCGTTGTATCCCTGATGACGAGCTAAAAGAGTTCTTTAACTGATGAGAACTTCATTTTCATGCCGTACAGAAGTGGATAAAAAAAAATTAGTTTTTGTTGTTGAATTAAACCTCGCTCTCTGTTTATTTTCGTTTTCGTTGTTGGTTAGTATCCTTAGTACTATTGTTTCTATTTATATAATGGAGTCTAATTTCCAAAAAAAAAAAAAAAACAGTGATTAAGTATGACAATCATCTGTTGAAATAATTAACATACTCATAAACAAGCCAAGATGCACTGATACAGTAGGCATTAACCGAAGTGAAACGGCATATGCACGCATATATAAAAGTAAAACAATCTGTATATTGTTTGAATACTATTTAACAACATCGCGCCATGATAACCCGGCCTCCCCACAACAGAATCAAGGTGAGAATAGGCAGAATAGTTGCAAATGTCCTAGCCGAATGCTGTGTAATGGCGACGAGTGCAGCACCATACGACATTGCTAGACCAACCACCATGAGATGGACCAAGATTCCGACCCGAAACTTTTTTATCAGCTCCAAAACGTGCAGTGAAGCAGCAGTGGAAGCAACTGTGTTAAAGATGACGAAAGGTACAAAATGACGTAGTCTCAAATTAGAATTCCCCTTGTCATTAGTCCCTCCAGGAGGCAGTAACACGCTCATGAACGTTACGGCCATGATTATTCCTGACAACACCAGCATTGCATTTTCTCGCTCCGGTGTGCCTTCAGGTTGCGTTTGCTCGCTGGACAATCGCCCTGCCTCCTGGTCAAACGTCGCCATTGGCTTCGGTTATACTTCAATAATTCACTTATTAGCTTAGTCCTGCTTAAAAGATGACTTATATATGGTATTTTCTAGAAAATAAAAAGTTGCATGTAGCTATGTGCTATGTTGTACTCCTTGATGTTTATTTCGGTTTATTTATGGTACTTTTTGAGGACGCGTTGAAAGATTTCTTTCATTTGTATGAAAAATAGCCAATAATTGAAGTTTTGGTATAAAAGTCCAACTAAGATGACTAGTCTATATTATGACACAACATTTTGGTGAGAAGGTGAAGTTTTCGTTAATAAAAGTCCTTGCTTCGGTTCGGGAATCGGCATTCGGCCCATGCATACCAGGCGATTAAGCACCGTATCGGAAACGCTACCTAAAACTGATGGATGGTAATGGACGGGCCTATTAGTTGCATATTGCGAATTCATGTGATCCACAGAAAAACTTTTGGGGAAGTTGTATGCTCTTTTCAATACAAGTCACAACAGTTGACCATAGACTTCATGTGTTGACTATACATTGTCCTTGAAGCCTAGAAGTATTGACCACATACGGTCAATTTTTATAGTATTTGCCTAGGGGTGTAAACAAGCCAAGCTTACTCGCCAAGCCCTCGGGTTCGGATCGGTCAAAGCTCGGCTCGTGCTCGGATTGACCGAGCCCAAGCCCGAGCCCGAGCCGAGCTCGGGTCCAAACGAGCCGAGCCCGAGCCCCATGGTGCTCGGCTCGCTAAAGCTCGCAAGCTCGGTATTTATTAAAAAAATAAGATTTTATTATTTTTTTGCTGCTATAGGAATATGTATAAGATTGTAGGATTATAGTAAATGATATTCCGAAAATTTAAATTTATATTGAAATGTCTTGAGAAAGCAACCGATTAAGTATACATGAAACGTAACCAATGCGAGATAAGGTTTTTTCTCATCTTTGTGAAACCAATAAAATGAATTTTAATTTATGTTCTCTTGTAATTTCGTCTTGTTTGCTCTTTTGTGATCCGTAAAATTACATAATAAATATTGTTGATTTGTTATATGCTATAATGATTCCGAAACCAAAGAAAAAACGAGCTTGGGGACCGAGCCCGAACCAAGCCCGAGCTTTCACGAGCCCAAGCCCGAGCTTGGATCTGGCGAGCTCGCCGAGCTCCGAGCCAAGCCCGAGCTCGGATATGGCAATACCGAGCCGAGCCTGAACACCCGAAGCGGGGTCCGGAATGGGAGTAGTGATTAGAGGGGACGAAGGCGAGATAGGGCTTGTAGTGTGTTGTCAGGTACGGGAGAGATGGGAACCTAACATAGTGGAGGCGAAGGCGGCGCTCTTGGGTCTCCAACATGCGTGGCAACAGGGAGCAAGTCGAGTTGTGCTGGAGTCGGATTGTCTTCAATTAGTTAATGCTCTAGTGTCGAATTCTTTTTCCTCGAACTATTTTAGTATTATTGCTTCAGACGTTTTGAATTTTTCACGTAGGTTTGAGTCGTGTGTCTTTAGTCATATTAAGAGGGAGGGGAATAGGGTAGCTCATGTTATAGCTCATCTATATCCTATCGATTACTCGACAAGGGTTTGGGTTGAGAGTGGTCCTTCAATTGTACTTGACTTAGTGGCCTCGGACTTTATTTCCGCGGTCACTTGATTTTTTCATGAATGCAGTTACGTTTGATTCAAAAAAAAAAAAAAAATTCTGCTGATTAAGTAATAATTTCCAAAATTAGCCTTAATTTGGAGTTAAATGGAGTCAAAGTCAATATGTTTTTTAGTCTACTGTACAAATCGATATGGTCGGCATTAGTTAGCTATAGTCATCTACGTTCTCCGGTAATTTCGTTAATCTAAATTTTTTGGAGTGGTCGACATTTTGTCATTTGATCTTGTGTTTTGAAATTTTATAAGAGTTAAATTTATTTTTATTCCAAAACCATTTGAGTATATATATATTTAGATTTAGGTTCAGGTAGGAACTTTATATATGTAGGAACTTTAGGAACCATTTTAGGGCGTTCGATGAAGGTGATCTGACGGTTGTCATTGTGTGCGCTTCATTAATGGCAAAGTTGTAATTTGATCAAAATTCCAAAGATATGGGCTTGATAAAACTGAAACTCCCCGTAGTGTAACAATGCAAACCCAAAACACCTCCCCACTCTCTCTCCTCTCTATCCACAGCCATGCCGCTCACCGTCGCCGGCCACCGCCACCCTACACAGGCTGCCACCAAGGCCGGAGTTCCTCCACCACGTCGTTCGGCCGAGTAACGTACGCGACCCCACGCACGGTCCTTGACGCCATAGATAACTTTTGTCTAGAAGCTTCGATCAATCTACCGCCATACTACACCATTTATGCTTCAAATGTTCATCAACATACGCTTGGATGTTCATCAAATTTTACTTGGAAGTTCATGAATTCAATCATTCATACTTGATGAATTCGTGAACAAGTAGTTTTAAATTAGGGAAACACTAACACAAAACTTGATGAACATGGGCTAATAATTGATGAACATGCTACTCACACTTGATGAACATTCATCTTAATTTGATGAACATGCTATTTGAAGTTATAAATACACTAATTGATGAACTTTTTACCTATTTCAATGAATATGAGTATATTTTTGAGTGTTTCTGGGAAAGTGTGACTATGGTAGAGGAGAGAGAAAGTGGAGAAAAATGAGAAAACGAAGGTGGAGGAGGGGCGGAGGGTGTCGCGGACTGTAGGGGAAGAGGTGGTCGTATGGTGGCGGTTCTGGTGGAGGTGTGGGGAGGCGGTCAGGTGGTTGGTGGGTTGGGTGGGTGGCGGTGGGTAGGTGGTGCGGTGGGTAGGTGAGGAGAGTATATACGTTGTATATTTTATGCTGCGTTTAGGCGGTTTTTTGCTGCGTTTAGCATGTTCGTTTTTAATTATTGGATGGATATTTAGTATTATTAATATGGCTACCAGAGTTCCTCTATATATAAGGTTCCTACCAGAACCTGACCCTATATATTTATTTATCATCATTTATTGGTTACCCTTCAAACAAATAAACAAACAAAAAATCGTAATATATTGGTTTAAATTTGCTTAAATATACACTTCCGGTTCCAAGACGTCAATTTCTTTGCTCAATTTCTATCTGAATCGATCGATATTTGTATATGAATGCCGAATTATTTGGTGTAAAACTTATTCATCATTTATAGAATTTTTTGGTTTTTTTTATACGGAGTTACAAGATCATAGGTGCTCGTTTGGTTGAAGAAAAAACGTACGGTTACAATGTAATCAAAGCATTTTAGTGAGAAGAGTTGGATGTTATCATCATTACACCGTAATCACCATTGCTCAATTTAAACCCATGTATTTTAAACCCATGTAATTGCTCATCAATTGCTATTACATCATTAGATGTAATCAAGTATCAAATCCTTGTATGATGTTTCATTTTATTACATTGCCATACTTATCACTTAACCAAACATAACCTTAGCATTCAATTAAATAAAATAAAATAAAACTTAGTGTTTCATGTACTCCCTCAATTTCTTTTGATTCTACGTTTGATTTAAAATCCTCTCACAAGTTCAAACGTTCCAAACCAAACGTAAATAACAAAAAAAAAAAGTGGAGGGAATAGTAATATTTGGGCGTCTTCATTAAAGGTAGTGGCACGCAGTTTGGGTATATCGGCCCAAGGTTAGATAAAATGCACTGACTTTTTAAACTTAAGTTTCGCCAATGTGTCAGATGTGTGACTTACTTGAGCGCAAAGTGTTTAGAGAGTCGGTTTAATTTTGATCAACGTCTAGGCTCTAGGGTGTTGTTGTAATCAGCAAGCAAAGGATTGAGGAGGAGATCAAGCTAACCGCATTCGCGAGTGAACAACGAGAACTTGGGGCAGGAATTTATTGCACCCCGCCAATTTATGGTGGCGGATTGCGAGTTGTGGCCACGGGCAATAGACAGCTAAGTATTGCATTTGAAGTATAGAACCGTTGCCTTTGAGATTCTAACGCAACACCTGGTAGCAACAAATGCAAATGCCTCATGATTCAAAGATATAAATGTTGCATTATGAAGAATATCCAGCAAGTCAGTAGCAGCTAGAAGAAGAAACTTCACCAACACAATCATCGGGTCAACCAAAGTTAGTTACAGTCACTGCCAGCTAAGCATAACAGAATTCCATAACAGAATTCTGTTATGAAGCGGTTACTACTTTGTACTATAAGTAGAGGTTGATTGTAATAAGATCATTCAAGAGTTTTGATAATAAATTTTCTGAGATGATTCTCCATCAATTCTCTCTAATTCTACTCTCTAATATGGTATCAGCTTAGATAAAGATCAAATAACCACAAAACTTCCGCAATACTCTACCTAAATTTTTGCAAAACTTCTCCTAGAAGCCTCTGAAATCAGAGGATTCGAGAGGTTCATCAGCAAAATTATCTACATTTCTGCCAAATTCTCTACAAACAGAGACCAAATTCCTCCCAATTCGATCAAAGTCGATCGAAATAATCCAGATTTTGATCAGAGTTGATCGAAATTCGTCGCTCTTCTTACGATAAGCTTCGTGGTAGCTTTCTCTTCACGCTACTGTGAAAATTTGTTCATTCGGCTCCCATTTGCTGAAACTGAACAAACTCAGCTTCTTTGAGAAGATTCCTGAAAAATCAGTCCAATTACTGATTCACAGCTCAAATTCGCTGAAATCAGTGAAGTTCTGCAGTGGCACAGCAAATTTCTCTGCCTTCGCTCTTCAATTTGCTGCAACACAAGCAAATTCAAAGAGAAATATTGATTTTTTGCTGCTAATCAGTGGAAAACAGCTCAACTGCAACAGTGTGTGGTTTTCTGGTGAATTTTGGGTGAATTTTCTGCAGGAATCTGTTTGTTATCAGTGAAAATGGACAATTCTGCTACAACTGTTGGAATGAATGCCTCTGGAAATTCCTACAGAGATCCTTACTACCTGACCAATGGTGACCAATCAATCACCAAAATCGCTGTTGAAGACTTCAATGGTGCCAACTTCATCACTTGGACCAGACATGTGAAACTTTTTCTCAACTCTAAGAACAAATTAGGGTTTGTGACAGGAGCATTGGCAAAACCTGCTGAATCTGATGACCACTACTATGATTGGATGAGAGTTGACTATACTGTCCTCTGGTGGCTCATACATTCAATGATTCCAGCAATCGCCAACCACATGGGATTTGCAACAACATCCAAGGAAGTTTGGGATGAGCTCAAAGAGAGGTATGGCCAAACTCATGCACCATTTTTGTTTCAACTCAAGCAAGACTTAGCTGAGATAGAGCAAGGTAACAATACTCTAGCTGCATACTATGGTGAATTGAATGCTGTGTGGCAGAATATAGCTAGTCTTGACCCCATCCCAATGTGTGACTGTGGAGTATTATCTCAATGCACCTGTCAAGTGCAGAAAAGGATAGTTGACAGGGATAATAGGGATAAACTTTTACAGTTTCTCCATGGCCTGAGACCTGAGTATACTCATGTCAGAGATCAGATCCTTGCTACTGATCCACTGCCTAAACTCAATGCTGCTTTCTTTAGCCTGCAAAAGCTTGAATCCCAGAACAAACCAATGCCTATGCTTTCTGACATGCCATGGCTACCTCAACTGCTTTTAGGCCACAGACCAGGCAAAACCAAGGTTATCAGCATGCTAATCAGCAAAACACTGACAATGCTCCTACCAGAGAATCCAAAAGACCAAAATCAGATAAGTCTGATAAGAAGTCTGAGTGCATCCATTGTGATAAACCTGGACACAAAACCAAAGATTGTTTCAAGGTTGTGGGTTACCCTGCTTGGTGGAGAGGTTCAAGACCTATGATTGGGGATCAGAAACCTTCAAATTCAGAACACCAGGCATCTGGCAACACAGCAAGCTGTTCTGCTCAACAGTCTGCAACTGCTGGCAACACCAGGCCCTTCTATGGTGCAAATCCACCTGCTAATGCTCCTGTGTACATCACTGACCAAGCTACTGGCAACTACATCAGGGTTGATCAATCTATTGTTGACCAAGTTTACCAACAACTTCAGAAACAGCAAGTTCCTCAGACCATGAACTTCTCTGCAGCTGGTGCATCTACTTCTTTTTCTCCTGAGTCTTACACAATGGCAGGTATGGTTACTGCCTTATCAGCCATTTATACATCTTCTTGGTTGCTAGACTCAGGAGCATCTGATCATATGTGCCATGATATGTCCTTATTCACTCATATTCAGAAGCTAAGCTCACCTATTAGAGTAACTATACCTGATGGCTCTTATCAATATGTTCACCAAATTGGAAGTATTAAGCTCAGCTCCAATATACTCTTGAAGAATGTCTTCTATGTTCCTGGCTTCAAACACAACTTATTATCTGTTGGGAGACTCATAGATGACAATGGACTGACTGTCACTTTTACTGCATCTGGATGCCACATTCAGGGCCTTACACCTGATGCATCTTCAAGGATTGAGGAACGATCAGCTGGCTTATATGTCTTCCACCATGTAAATAGACCATCTTGCTCTTTTTCAGCACCTGAAATAAGTGTTAATGCACGTGTATCTAGCAAAACTACTGATTTCCTGCTACATACAAGGCTTGGCCATGGGTCTTTAGGCAAGCTTAAATATTTAACACCTGTGAGTGATGCTGATAATAAAATTGCAGACTGTGAGGTTTGCATTTTGGCAAAACATCATAAGCTTCCTTTTCATTCAAGCTCTTCTATTGCTTCTAAAGCTTTTGATCTGATTCATATTGACTTATGGGGGTCGTATCGAGTGAAATCTATAACTGGTGCAAGCTACTTCCTTACCATTCTGGATGATCACACTAGAACAACTTGGACTTACTTGCTCAGAGATAAGACACAAGTCAGTACCACTGTTGAAGCCTTCATAGCATATGCTCAGACTCAATTTGACTGCAAAATAAAGATGTTCAGATCTGATAATGGTACTGAAATCGTACAGCAGACCTGTCATCAGCTTTTCCTGCATCATGGCATTCTTCATCAGAAAAGCATACCAGGATGCCCTCAACAGAATGGCAGGGTGGAGAGAAAGCATCGACACCTATTGGACACAGCTAGGGCTTTGTTGTTTCAGTCAGGATTACCAAAAAGGTTTTGGGGGGAGATTATTCTGGCAGCCACCCACCTGATTAATATAATGCCTAGCTCTGTTCTGCAATGGAAAACTCCCTTTGAACTGCTGATGAAAAAGGCCCCTGAATATGATTACTTGAGAAATATAGGGTGCCTGTGCTATGCAGCAGTACATGAGAGTGACAAATTCTCCCCTAGAGCCAAAAAGTGTGTGCTGTTGGGATACCCATTTGGTCAAAAAGGTTACAGGTTATATGAGCTGTCAACCAGAAAACTTTTCAATAGCAGGGATGTGATTTTTAAGGAGAGTGTCTTTCCCTTCCTGGTTGATAAAGTCACCTCACCTACAGAGTATCAACCTGTCAGACACCCTGGCATTCCTCCAGAAACTTTCCTTGATGACATACTGTATGAGTCACAGCCAGCCACACCTGTGGCAAATACCAACCATGAACCTAAAAACCTAGCATCTCCAGGACATGAAAATAATTCTGAGCCTGTGATCAATGAGCATCCAGCTGACTCTGCTCCTGCACCTGGTAATACTCCTCCTGAAGTCTCCCACAGACCAATCAGAACCAGGAAACCTTCTACTAAACTGCAGGGATTTGTTCTCCATAATGTCCCCACCAGCATAATTCCAACTCATGCAGCCAACATGGTTCTGTCAAGTGGAAATTTTGATGACTATTCTGCAACTTACATGGCCTCGTTGGCTAAAGTTCTGTCTGTTCATGAACCTGCTACATTCAAACAAGCTCAGAAGGATTCTCAGTGGATAGATGCCATGGACAAGGAAATCCAGGCCCTGGAAACCAACCATACATGGGAAATCACTGATTTGCCTGCAGGAAAGAAAGCTATTGGTGCTAAGTGGGTCTACAAGATTAAATTTCGACCAGATGGCAGCATTGAAAGATACAAGGCCAGATTGGTTGCCAAAGGCTACAATCAGATTAAGGGGAAGGATTTTAAACATACTTTTTCTCCTGTAGCCAAATTTACAACTGTCAGATGCCTTATTGCAATTGCTGCAGCCAGAAACTGGCCATTACATCAGCTTGACATCAACAATGCATTTCTTCATGGCTATTTGGATGAAGAAGTGTATATGCAATTTCCTGAGGGTTACAAGAATGCTGTACCTGGCAAAGTCTGTCGACTAAAGAAATCACTATATGGCCTGAAACAGGCATCCAGGCAATGGAACGTTGAACTTACAAAGTTCCTTTGCAGTCAGGGTTTTCTAAGATCCAAACAAGACTATTCTTTGTTTACATATACCAATCAAGGTATGTTTACATTGATTCTGGTCTATGTGGATGATCTCATTATTACTGGCAATAATGTTGATCACATTCTCCAATTAAAACAAGCCCTGGATTCTGCTTTCACCATTAAGGACCTTGGTCTACTTCGATACTTCATTGGTATTGAAGTAGCTAGATCTTCTGTGGGAATCATCCTCAACCAGCGCAAGTACATTCTTGATATCCTGGAAGACATGCATATGGTCGACTGCAAGCCAACTTCTTTCCCTTTCCCAAGAAACCTTCATCTGACAGAAGATCAAGGAGAGCCAATTCCTGATCCTGAAGTTTATAGAAGACTGATTGGCAGACTTCTCTACCTGAATTTTACCAGACCCGACATTTCTTACAGTGTCCAGCAGCTCAGCCAATTCCTCAAATGTCCCAAGGAGCCTCACTTTCATGCTGCACAGCATCTGGTCAGATACTTGAAGACCACTCTTCACCTGGGTCTGTTCTATCCTGCTGAGAACAACTTCAAGCTTTTCAGCTACACTGATGCTGATTGGGGCTCTTGTCACTCCACTGGCAGATCATTGACAGGCTTCTGCATCTTTTTGGGTGCCTCTCTTGTATCCTGGAAGACCAAGAAGCAGAAAACTGTTTCTAAGTCCAGTGCTGAATCTGAATACAGGGCTATGAGCCAGACCACTGGAGAAATGGTTTGGCTGAATGCTCTGTTGTCTGATCTTGGCATAACATTGAATCTACCTGTTCCTCTTTTCTGTGACAACAAGGCGGCGCAATATATTGCAGCCAACCCTGTTTTCCACGAGAGGACGAAGCACATCACCCTCGACTGCCACTATGTCCGAGAAAAACTCGAGGAAGGCTTCCTGTACACATCACATGTACAGTCTAAGCTTCAAACTGCTGATGTCTTCACTAAGGCACTTGGGGCTGATCAACACACCTTCTTTCTGGGCAAGTTAGGCTTGCTGGATTCTCCACCAAGTCCAACTTGAGGAGGGGATGAAGAATATCCAGCAAGTCAGTAGCAGCTAGAAGAAGAAACTTCACCAACACAATCATCGGGTCAACCAAAGTTAGTTACAGTCACTGCCAGCTAAGCATAACAGAATTCCATAACAGAATTCTGTTATGAAGCGGTTACTACTTTGTACTATAAGTAGAGGTTGATTGTAATAAGATCATTCAAGAGTTTTGATAATAAATTTTCTGAGATGATTCTCCATCAATTCTCTCTAATTCTACTCTCTAATACATTAGATACAAAATGCGTTGCAATAGGCCTAAAGCAACGGCGGCGACTGCAGCGACCCACCATTGTTGTATAAGGTCTATTGCAACGGTTTTGAAGCCTAACATAAAGGTTTTTGCGGAGTCGCAATATATTGCTTATGAAGTATACATAAATAATTTATTTGCATAATCTTGTTTCGACAAACTTGTATCCCCATAATAGAGCCCATATTACTATCAGAATGGTCCACATCCATCTTCTTACATGAGGAGCAGGTGCAATGCTCATGAGAGCCCCAGTGTAGGTCGCTGATACACCAAATACGGTTACAACAAAAGAGGAGGTAACTGGAACATGCTCTATTAGCTCAAAAATATACAACAAAGATGCAGCATAACCGAGAGAGTTAAATATGGCAAAACTCAAGAAGTGCCTTAACTCGAGGTTTGATACACCCTTGTCATTAGTTCCTCCTGGAGGCTGCAGCACGGCCGTATAGGTCACGGCAAAGAACAGCCCTGAGACCACCAGCATTGCGTTTCTTTCATCCCGAGAACGCTCCACTTCCTCTCTAGCAGGTGATGCCATCTGCTCAAATGTCGCCATTTACCGACTGAGAAATAATTGAGGACGGTTCATGCAATGTATGGTTAATGGAGGGCCTATTTATACTGATTTCCACTCTCATGCATATGTACGGAAACTAGAGATGTAGAAGTAGTCTAGCTTTAGTTCTGCATGAAGCTCATTATGGCACAAAGACAAGAGAAAGAGCGAGCATTGGACGTCAAAGTAGCTCAAGCATGTGATTGTTGGTACGAAAGTGAGGCGTGAAATAGGTGATGTTCATGAGCTGTAAAAAGCAAAATGTAAATGGCTTTGTCACTTGGTACATATCATACTATGTTTTTTTTTTTTTTTTTGAACTAATTGTACATATCATACTATGTTAATTGTATGTCTAAGTATATCAGTATAGTTTTAGGTTGTACTCATCTGAATCTCTTTCAATCAATCACAAAAATCATTTTCTGTAGTCACGCTTGTAGTGCAACTCTCAAAATCATACTCGAGCACTGGCTTAGCTTACCCTCTGTTTTTTACACAAGTCTCTGATAACCTGGTAAAAAGGGATGGCTCAAACTTATAAAAAGCATCAGATTACCAGAGTTGTCATAGCCTCGCTAGGCAAATATCGATCAAGAAAAAAGGAACTATTAACCAAAGTGAAACGGATTAAAACTGTACAAGCTTTTTTTCAAGAGGAAAATTTATTCATATTAATCCAATATACAACATCTTCAGTATTAGAATTATCAAAATACAATACCAAATACAAACAAACAAAATTCAAACCTCAAAAAATTAGGGTCACTATATATGTAAGATTATCTCGCATATGTGCCCTCTATAATAATGTTGTTTCTTGATACAAAATGACACATGAGGGGGCATACTTAATTTCTTGCTTGCACTTATCTGCTTGCCATTGAAAGAGAATTCGGCATCCTTCTCAACGTCACAATAAAATCATTGAATTTCTGATCCACCTATCCAAACCTATTACTATTAATAAATCTTAGCAAAGACCACCTATACGGTGGCAGAACCCCTCAAATAGTGAGAAACGAATTAATTATAGCAAAAACTTGTACAAACCGATTAAATTAGAGCAAAACAGTACAATAGAATATTCGGTTGGATGGAGTAGAGGAATGTTCCTGTGGTATAGTTAACAAAATCGTGCTTTGATAACCCGTAACCCCAACAAGAGCATAAATGTGCCAATAGGAAGAATATATGCATAAATCCTGAAAGAATGATGCGAAATGGCGACAAGTCCTGAACCATAAGACGTTGATAGTGCAATTATCGTGACATGGAACATGAACCCGACCCGAAACTTTGCAAAAACCAACTCCAAAACGTGCAACGAAGCTGCAGAGGAAGCAATAGTGTTAAAGATGACGAAAGGTATGAAATGACGTAGGCTCAAATTAGTTTGCCCATTGGCATCTGTTCCTCCAGGAGGTTGCAACACGCTCATGAACGTGACGGCCATGATTATTCCTGACAACACCAGCATTGCATTTTCTCGCTCCGGTGAGCTTTCGCTTTGCGCTTGCTCGCCGTTGGGTCGCCCTGCCTCTTGGTCAAACATCACCATTGGCTTAAGTTTATACCTCAAATAACTTCTAGTCTTGCTAAAAAATGACTTGTATTTTCTAGAAAATCAGAAGTTGCATGTACTATGTTGTAGTATACTAGTAATGATTATTTCAGTTTATTTATACTACTTTTTGAGAAGGCCTTGAAAGAAATAGTTTCCAATAATTGACGTTTTGGAATAAGTCCAACGACGACGGGGATTGACTAGTCTATGATTTGACGAAGTTTTCGTTTACAAAAGTCCTTGCTTCGGGTTCGGAATTGGCATTCGGATCGGCCACGCTTAACGTCGTATCGTAAACGCTTAACTGACATATATAGGACAAACTGAATTGAAATTGATGGTTGATAATGGAAGGGCCTATTAGTTGCCCATTGCGAATTTATGTGATCCACAAAAAGATTTTGGGGAAGTCGTATGATCTATATATTGAATACAAATGTTGACCAGGCGACCACAGCCTAGAAGTCTTGACTTGCATATAGACACATAGGTTTGTATCTCAATTGTAGACACATTTTACTTTGTTTACATATAAACTCCTAACGTTTTGCTAAAAGTTAACATTTTGTTTGAGAATGAGAAGATTTTGAAGTAGACGCTACATACCTATCCGATAAACATATACTCCGAATTGTATTAATCTCATTGTTTATGCTGATGGATCAAAGACGACGATGATTAAACGCATGCATTAAGGCAGAACATGTTCATGTTTTATATTTTATTTCTTATCTTTTATGAAATGATGTTGATGTTAGTTACTAGTTAGCTAGTAATTCAAATGAAAAGTTACCCGTAAATTCAAATGAAAACGATTAATAGACGTACAAAGGTAAACTAAGATATTCAACACGAATACTACTCGATCGAATATATAGTCGAACTTATGTATATGATCACTATCCATGGATCACTGTGATTGTACAATGTCCTCGCATGTCTTTTGGTCGAATGATGGAAGTGGTAGAGGCAGGGAGGAAAACAAACAGTCCAGCCGTAGTATGAATCAATTCGCCGCACCTTATTCAATGATCACTGCTACCGGGTTATTGGAAACTGTAAAAAACAATAACTATTTTTTGAATGTAAACGTTTGTATTCTTAATATATGATTTGATTTTTTGTGCCATATATGTTTCATTTTCCATGCAATGCATGTACACATATATAACTAACCTGTAATTAATAGTACAATTCAATTAGGAGGGCCAAATAATAATTTGTACTAAATTAGTATCCATGGCAGATAAACTCCTCTCTATGAAGTCGATTATTGATGATTCTGGTGGTAAAATACTTTCTTAAGTATTTACGTGTCTATTAAGTCGATTTGTGGATGGTCGCGAAAATCGGTCGCATATATAGTGTTGTTATTTTGTTAATCAAACATGGATGTCTGATTTTCGGGTGTTACGTTGTGCAGAGATTGTGCGACTGACAAGAGAAGAGCCGCCAGTCCACTGCATTTTGAAAGTCGGTTCATTCTCTTTACTACAAGATGAACTTTGTGGACAACAAAAAAATTATTTAGAATCAACTGAATTTAAGGCTGGTGGTTGCACATGGTGAGTTACTCGATCTTACAATGCAAGATACGGAGTATGTAGTTGATGGCCGTGTATCGATCATTTAGACTTTTGAATGGCAAGAAGCTAAATGCGTTGATACTTGATAGTGGTATTGTTGTTGTGCATTGTGCATATATATGCGATAATGCTTACTTGTAATGTCTCAGGGTTATGTCTATGTACCCGAACGGGAACGACAAAGAGGAAGGCAAAGATTATATTTCGCTCTATGTATCGATGATCGATAAGGTCATCCCTGGTGATGTTGTCCGAGCGCAGCTCCGATTTCTCGTTTATGATCAGATAAGGGACAACTATCTTTGCATCCAAGGTACGTACCATTCTTACTTGTTCCGACTAGATCTACCTCATTTATGCATACATTATTTATTAATAGTAAGTTTTACTATTTGGATTGTTAACATTTGGTTTATATATGGTCGAAGAGTATAAACCAACGACCCTTAACAAGCTAAGGAAATGACAGAGGGAGTATAAAAGTAAATGTTTGGTGCTAATTTGGTGCAGATGTAAGAGATAAGCGATTCTATGCAATGAAGACTACATGGGGAATTCCACAGTTTCTATCTCTTGCTGCATTTAAGGATGCTTCCAATGGTTTTCTTGTTGATGATTGTTGTGTATTTGGCGCTGAGGTTCTTCTTGTCGAAGGTTGTGCTCAGATTCCTTGTCTTTCAATCGTCGAGAAGAGCTGTAACAGGGCTTTCACATGGAAAATCGGAAACTTCACTGAGCTAGATAAACGATTAGACTCCCCAAATTTCTCCTTTGATGAATGGACATGGTATGCACTCCGGTATACCTTACGTTATTATGTCGTTATATATGCTCCAAAAGAGTCCTCCTTCATTAAAGACCAATCCCTTTGTTTGCTGGTTGATATGTTTGGTTTGAATAAGCGAAAAGAATTGAATTAGACCACACTTCGCATTATAAAATGCAATTAACCTAGCTGAAAAATCGAAGGAAGTATTGGACGTATATGTTTACTACATAATGGGCCAACATGGCTATATGCCAATACAAAGGTAGCATGCACCAAATTTGGTATTCGGGACGCTGTTTTGTTCATACTGTAGCTTGTGTTATTGTGATTTGATTCTTATTCTCTAAATCAACATGTCCGTCATTCTATTCTATTCAGGGCATTGAATTTATATCCAAATGGGGCAGGTGATGGGAAAGGAAATAGTCTGTCATTGTTTCTGTGCCTTAAAAATGGTGATGATCTCATTTCTGGTAACAAATTATATGCGAAATACAGCTTGTCCATAAAGAATCAAGAGAAATGTGAAGATTATAAGATCAGGACTGGTGAGATTTATATAACTTTGTTACATTCTCAACTTCTCACATGCAGCTATATACATTAAGCTTTATAAGACCAGACGTCTTAGAGAAAGTTAACATTTAATTTGAATAGTACTCCTATTAAACGTTTATTTTTGGAATCCGACGAGTATAGCTAGCTGGTTATTTACATCCAAACTATCCAAGCTCGTTATTATTGTTGGAGTTATCGTACACACACACACGTTAAACTCGTATATTTAGGTGATCACGATCCTGATTCTCCTTAAACGTGGTGCTCGCAGCTTTTCACTGGTTTACTTCAAATTCGTCTGATTGGGGCTACAGTAAGTTTCTTCCACTTGATAAGGTTCGCGACTCTCAGAATGGCTTACTGGTTGAAGATACCTTGGTGGTCGAGGTTCGTGTGGAAGTCATGTTCTTACTGAAAGACATGGAGAGCTACAATGAAGAGGAGTGACAAAACTTTATCATTATAGCTATTACAGAGACTCCATGCATGGAGTGTTACTCCAGAGATTTTATGTTGGACTACTTATTATTGCTTAATAAGTTTGTGCTTAATGTTAATTGAATCCAAAACTGTTCTATGATTTTCGACTAGTTGAAAACTGATCAACCATCATTTTGTTGTAATTGTTTTCGTTTAAATGTAAAAGAGGATGGAATTCGTACCGAACAGTAGCCATTTAAGTGAAACAAAATTTGAAGTTCCTGAAATTATACTCTTTTTTTTTTTTTTTTTTTTTTTTGTTAACGTGTGGTAAATTTACTAGATGAATTATTAAGGGACTAAGGTTCTACTTGAATTAATGTTTGTATTTTTATTATGATTTTTTGCGCGATGCATTTTCAAATTTCGTTTTTCATGCACGCTTTGGATTCGGCATAGGAAGTACAAGAATAAACTGAAGTGGTCGGGACGGCTTAAATTGAACAGGTAATTAACCTTACAAGTTACAAGAGTTCTAATGTAAGAAATTAACGTATACATTGTGGAATACTGTTTTATTTTTTTATGAGACATATTTATTCATGATTATAATTCTTGAGTGTCGTATTTACAAAAATACAAGACTAAGATAAAAATAAAAGTAAAAATAAAATAAAATTTAAATTTAAATAAAATCTTTAAATCTATAAGGATCATTATACAAGATACTATCCGATTATTACTCGGCCTCTATATATACTAATCCTGCTTCGTTCTTGATAAACAGTATCCTGGTTTGATGAACCGGAACCCCAACAAGAGCAGAAACGTGACACTAGGAAGAGCATATGCAAACAACCTGAACGAATACTGCGAAATGGCGACAAGTCCGTAAGCATACGACATCGCTATACCAATTAGCGTGACACGGTACAAGATCCCGGTCGGAAACTTTCGTCCAACAATCAGCTCCAAAATGGGCAGTGAACTTCCGGTAATAGCAATTGTGTTATTAATGACGAAAGGTAAAACATGGCGTAAGCTCACATTAGTCTGGCCGCCTTTGTCATTAGTTCTTCCAGGAGGATATAACACTTCGCTAATGAACGTGAGGGCCATGAGTATTCCTGATACCACCAGCGGCATTACACCCGGTGAGCTTTCGCTTTGCGCTTGCTCGACAGACGATTGCTCCGCCTCCCGGTCAAACTTTGCCATTCGCTTCAGTATATTTTTTGGCGAAAGAGGCGGGGGCTTCAGTTTATACCAAAATTAAATTCTAGTCCTGCTAATAAAAAGATGATATATTTTTCAGAAGTTAAGAAATTGCAGGTATGTTTTAGTTAAAGGTTATTTCGGTTTAATGTCTTTTATGCTACTTCTGGAGAGCGCGTACAAATAATGTTCAACGAAAAATTGGCCAAGAATTTTGGTTCGTGGTGTTGCCGTGTGGGACATACATTGCCACATTTACCACTTGAGTGTTCGTCGCTGAAATTCTCCCATCCGAAGCTTCTAAGTGAAGATTTTTCTGCTTCCTCGAAGATTTAATTTTATGCATGTTGGACTTTTTGGGAAAGGTTGACTACTATAAATACCCATGAATATGATAATTGGCACAAGACTAAAAAAAATGACTGGTCACCAAGACCATTTCAATTGATTGACTAAAAAAAATGACCATTTCAATTGTTAGAAGTTTACAAGAATTTGGTATGGGAATATTTGGGGTCGATGTATACGATTGACAAGTGATAACTTTATAAACAAATTTTTCTATGAGACGGTCTCATACGATAAGACCTCTCATGCACACATTTCAAGATTAGCTATTAATTACTCCGTATTTTTCAAAACCAACTTATTTCAAAAGTAACATGCTAATTAATTAAAAGTAACTTATCAATTGGTCTCATACGATAAGACTGTCTTACCGTACAATTACTGCAACTTCATATAAACCATCCACTCCTTGGCCAAAGTTGAATTGGCTCAGTCCAAATAATTTAAATACCTTTGAAGAACTCCTTTAAAAAATTTTAAAGTGTCAAAGGTCTTAAATAAAACAATTACCAAAAGTAATAATAATAGTCACTATTTTGCTTTATAAAAACAACATCAGTTACATCACGATAGAAACAATATAATGGTATCTCAAAAAATTATTCAAAACTTACCAGTTAAAGATAAGAGTAGCAGCAGCACTGAAAAGATCAATAGAAATAGAAAACCACATGCATGGTTTTAAACTTTTGAAGACAAAGTGATACTAGGTATGTTTCAGACAACTCGAACAGAGGCATGTCCATTGAAAACGAGAAAAACTAAACAGAAAATTCAAGACAAATTAGCACCATCGCCATCCTATTATGTATTAACCAATGAACAGCTGGGAGCAGGGAAGTGGCACTGCAATAGACTTCTCAACCAAGTACACCTTATTGTCGACATATTTAGCAGCAAAATTAAAAGCAGCATGATCATCAGCATCAGGACGAGGGCGCTCATCAGTAATATCGAAAGTAGCGACCCGAACAAAGAGTAGTAAATCGCCATTGTTACAGCTAACGAGATAGAAGGAAAGGGTACAGAACCTTGGACCGCCAACATGAATAGCTTGCCAAAACACAACATCATAAGAGGGAATACAATGCAAAGTCCACATTGACTCTAAATGCCTACTAGTGAACTGGCTAATGCACGGTTTCTTACAGCATACCTTCATTTTTTCTTTCTTGTCTATATCAACCTGAGCAGCTGCGTAAATGATTAAGCCCCTCTCAGCCTCAGAAGTCGCGAGCTCCAGCTCCACAATTGAGCGATTCAAGCCTGTCACAACCCGGAGATCCCCACCATATGCCTCACCAGGGAGGAAAGGCGCAAAATCCATTCCAGCCTGCAGGTGCAAAGCCCATGGATAACAATTTTTTTCGAACTTACTATGATATAGGGTATCTGCCACCCCATCTAAATCCATTCTGAATTTACCCCAACTCTCTGTGTCGACATCATATACAAAGAGATTGGTGTAGTACAAGAATTCGGTAGCTTGAATGTAAATTCGAGACCCGTGATTTTCATCACTCTCACAGCTCCAAGATCCCGAAACAATGCATTTACCGAAGGGATGAGGGGGGTTGGGTAATGGACGCCAGCACGAGTCAGGAGTACGAGTGTCAAGTACCTCAAACCAGCATACACTACCATCGTCAACATTATCGATATAGCGAGTATCAAGAGCGTAAATCTTACCCTCGAGCGAAAATGAGACAGGGTGAAGCTTTTGGTGATTGAGGCACTCTTGGGCCGGGGACCACTTGAGCCTCTGCTCACCATTCCCAGTAACATCCAAGTACCAGACTTGAGTTTGACAGCCACCCCCAAATAGGAATATTTTGGAGCCTGCAGCAACACAGGCTATTTCTGGTCCGACAGCCATAAAAGATGGTGTCTGGTAGACTGAGCAATCTTCTGGGTCCAAGATAAAGATCTTGATTTCAAACCCCTTTTCATTTTCAGAATCTTTGTCCACAGGACGAAGAAATAATGTGTAAGGCCTAGTCGCAAAGCAGTAAAATGGTTTCTGAGTCTCTTCTCGCCCTTCCCATTCCTCTATGTTTCTCACCTCCTCTTCTGACATTCTCGATCACTTCTCTCGCCACGACTCCGGGGCTGATTCAATATCAAAGTAGCTGGTTAAAGCATACACCAAAGAATTTGGGGTCTCAAATAGCATTATCACCACTGCACGCACTTACATATCATCTTACAATTCAATTCACCCAGACTATATAATCCGAACGCATGATACAAACTTAATAGCTACTCAACACAACCGTAAGATCAACAGCAACCAGATTTGCACTTCAGGAAATTTGACTGACAAATGATCAAGAATATATACATCCTAAATTCATTATTAACAAGAAATTTACTAGGTTATGATAAGTGCGTGGTATTGATCGACCCCGCATTTATAACTTGTAACCTCGAGTCTCGAGAAATTCTAGCGATTGCACGCTAGCATTTGTTCAAAGCAAAATCCTACGAGTCTATATGTAGACAAAATACCGTGATATGACTGCAAGCACGGATTCGATCAACTGTTGAAGTGTTGAGTTCATAAGCTGGACTATTGACACCAAAGAAACAACCTTTTCGTTTGAAAGAACCAAATTTCTACTCACTTGAGTGTATATATAGATATAATCAACACCAAACAACAATATATACTTTTCCCCTTTCGAAAAAAAAAAACAAAATACGGAGTTTACTATTTCCTCCAATCGAACCCTAATACATGTTGGGGAAATTTGGAGGTAGGAGAGTAAATTCATGGAGAAGTTTTCACTGATGAAACTTGCTCATCTAATATCATTAACAAACAACCTCTCTATACTCTTTACAACACAACTAATAAGCTAAAAACTAGGAGTAAGTGGAGAACTATTCCACATCTCACCAAACTGATGCACCACCAAAATGTATGCCCACTAAACCCGTAAACCGAGTTAACTGTACAATAAGGGAACAATGTTTCCAACTTTTTATCAAATGGGGAATGAGATGTTTTTCTTTATCAATTGGGGAATGAAGACTTACAAACCTTTATTTTTTTTTTACCAAAAGAAAAAGCTTTCACCATTAATATAGGGAATACACAGCAGCTGCAACAAACTACCTCCTAAACAATTTTTTTGCAATTGACAGTGGCTATCTCTTCTCCAACTGTTTCAACTTGAAAAAAAAACATGTGAATATCTTAACACAAACTATAGTTTAAGTGCAGGAAATTAAACAACAATAATACAGATCAGATCATCAAAACAAAAAAACAGTCCTAATTGCCCTAATTATTACCAGAACAGAGACAAAAAAAAGACCTAATTTTGGTTCTAAACAATAAAAATCAAGAGAAATCCCCAAAAACCCTAAAATAATCCCGATCAGATTACAAAGAAAAAAATTGACATCCAACAACCAAATAAAACATTTCCCATCATTCTTAATCATAACTAATTAATTTAAATCAATATTACTCCCTTGTTCATTACCTTCAACACAACATGCACACACTGAAGGTTCTAGCTTAGATCTAAAATAGAAAGTAAAAACAAAAAAAATTTAACTTAAACATGACAAATCAAATATTTACCTGAGATTATTGCCAGGAAATGCAAGAATTTCGCTTGCGTTTGAAGCTCAAGAAGTCGTGCTGTGGAGGAGTTGGGAAGGGAGGAGGCGGGAGTAAATGATAACGGAGGTAGTTGATCTGGCGCAATAATGTGGAGCGGGGGGGATTCTAAGAGATAAAGACAGAAAGAAAATTAAAAAACGAGCCGCCACGTGGCTAAAGAAACCAGCTCGGCGACGACAAACTAACGGACGTTCCCTCATTCCCCATTCGATAAAAAAATAAGTCCCCATTCCCAATTAATCGAAAACATTATTCCCTAATCATACAGTTAACTCCCACTAAACCACTAATTACTTTGTGACCTAATTAATAGCCATAACTAACTAAATTCTAGGAACAATTAAAAACTAATCTTTTGACTTAATTATTTTGAATCATAATCCAATAATACAATCCAAGAACCCTAAAAAAGTGTCGAAATCAACAAAACAAACAAGGATCTAATAAATCCAACTTACTTGATGAGATTTTAAATTTCTTCTGATGAAAGAGAAGTTAGAATTGGGAGGGTACGGAGGTTTGTTGCACAAGTTCTAAAAGCTAGCAAATTTTTCTTCTTCAGCATTTATGCAACTGATCCATACGTTATCGACAATTTACATTTAACTCAAAACTCAAAATGATCCGAATATGTAAAATTGTATATACTTGTCTCGATACAGAGGACCGAAGTTTTTGGCCCAAGTTGAACTGGCCGCGGGCTAGTCCAAATAATTGGACATTTGAATAACTCGTAACGATGGTGACCGATCCAATGCGATTCGAATGAGCCTTTTGCCACGTTAAGGGACAAGAGAAGGAACTTATAATTATCATTTCGAAAAAGGGTAACTAACTATTAACCGAAATAGGGCAACTAAAATTATGATTAACTCCTAAAAAAAAAAAATTATGATCAACTTGACGAAGTTGAATACCAATTAACAACATCGTGCCTTGACAAACCGGTACCCCCACAAGAGCGAAAACGTGATAATAGGCAGAATAGCTGCAAATTTTCTAGCCGAATCTTGCGAAATGGCGACGAGTCCGGCACCATACGCCATTGCTATACCAACTAACGTGACATGGAACAAGAACCCGGTCCGAAACTTTCCAATCAGCTCCAAAATGTGAAGTGAAGCTGCAGTGGAAGCAACTGTGTTAAATATGGCAAAAGGCACGAAATAATGTAGCTTCAAATTAGTCTGCCCCTGGTCATTAGTCCCTCCCGGAGGATGTAACACGCTCATGAACGTGACGGCAAAGAGTATTCCTGACAACACCAGCATTGCATTTTGTCGCTCCGGTGAGCTTTCGATTTGCGCTAGCTCGCCGGAGGATCCCTCTGCTTCCTGTTCAAATGACGGCATTGGCTATACTACAAGTATTGATCGATCGATCAACTTAGTCCTGCTCAAAAAATAACATTTCTAGAAACTAAAATAAAATATTGCATGTATGTCGTATGTAGTTAATGCTTAGTTTGGTTTATTTATGTTGATTTTGGAGAACGCGTAGAATTATTAATCTTGCATGCAAAATAGCCAAGAATTGTTGTTGGTGTGATAATTATGAAACAATTTAATTTGTTCATACAAAAGTCCAACTAAGGTGACTAATTTTTGTTTTGGCAGCACATTTAGGTGCGAGCTTCTCGTTCATAAAAGCCATTTGCTTCGGTTGGGGAGTCGGCATTCGGTCATGCGTACCGGTTGATTAAATTTGCATTTAGTGAAAAAGAAAATGAGTAAGATTAATTTTGAGACGACTATGTGCACTCCAAATAACAAAACTGAGACGACTATGAAAATTGTCTCAAATGTAGATGGTTCTCCAAGCTTCCACCTCTAACTTTAGAATCTGACATAGAAGCGGTGTTTTTCCAACCTCAGACTTGCATTAGGTTTATGTAACGACCTTAGCCAGGTTATAACCGACTCAATGCCACGTCAGTAGGCGGTTAGAGTTAGTTGGACCTGTCAGTTACGAAGTTGTTATAAATAGCAGCTCTGTAATCATTCTTCATCATCTATCATTTTTGTAATCACAACTCTTCCCTGAATCTTGTAACATTCTGTTGCTAGCTAACCTTTCATTATTGTTCGGAAGTCTTTCTTAATCACAGCTTCCCTACTTTGTGAAACTAATTGTACACAGTTGTTTCGGATTAATTCCCTAGCTTCTGTTACAATTGGTATCAGAGACCCTTAAAGGTCCTGAATATCTTCATTTACAAGCTACCACTTCCGCCATTAATACACACTTCAAGCTTTTCCCGCCAAAATTCGCCCCAAAATCCAGATCACCAAAACACTCCAAATTTATCCCACTGATTACCCATAAACTCCCGAATTCAAATCTGTATTCAGAAAATTAATTGAACAACAAAATTAGCCAGAAAACCACAAAAAACCCATATCGTTTTCCGACTTTTCGCGAAACTTCAGCTACACGCTGGCAAGATTAACTGTTACCCAGTTATCAACTCAAATGGAGGGCAGGTTGGGAACTTTGGAGCAGACTTTGCAACAAAATCAGGTGCAGATGGCAGAACTGCGGGCACAAAACCAGGCGCAGATTGCAGAGATGCAAGCGAATTTGTTGGCGCAAATGAGGGAAATGTTCGCGGATTTATCCGTCAATAGAAATGAAAACAGGCATGTGCATGACAGTCCCAGGAACAACAACCACACCAATGGAGAAGGTACTACAAGAAACTTCAACTTTACGCCAAAGCTTGAATTTCCTGTATTTGATGGTCATAGTCCTAGAATTTAGGTCAAAAAATGCAAGAAGTACTTTGAACTGTGTAGAATTGCTGAAAATCAGAGGGTTAGTATGGCATCATTGTATATGGTGGGCAAATCAGAATCTTAGGTGCATAGCTACCTTAGCATAAGACCTAATGTGGAATGGGAGGATTTTGTGATTGATTTATGTGCAAGATTCAATGAGGATTTGGGTAGTTCAGTGGTAGAGGAATTTAACAAATTGCATCAAACTGGATCTTTGGAAGAATATTTGGATGCATTTGAAAACCTGAGAGGGCTGATGTTGCAGAGAAATGCAATGCTACCTGAAACTTATTTTCTGGACAGTTTCATTGGTGGGTTAAAACCTGCTGTTAAACCATTTGTGAGGGCCCTGAAACCCACCACAATGGCAGCAGCTGTGCAACTTGCAAGATGTCAGGTGGAAAGTCTGTTAGCTGTCAAAAACCTGAACAAACCCATCTTGGAAAAACCTGCTGCCAGGTTCAACAATCAGCCTGTAAACAAGTTCCAAGGGTCACAATATCAGAACAACAGCAACACCAGGTTTACTCAACCTTTTTCCAAACCAAACCCTGTGCAAAACAAACCAAATCCTGGGTTTAAGAAGCTTACACCAGCAGAAATTGAGGATAAAAGGAAGAAAAATCTGTGTTTTCAGTGTGATGAGCCTTACGCACCTGGGCATAGATGCAAAGGGAGATTGTATAACATGGTGCTCATTCCCATGGATTCAGAAGAGGAAAATGAGGAACATGACTGTGGAAGTGGGCAGTCTATGGAGTATGATTGTATGGGTGAATTGGAGGGACTGTCAGAAGCTTTTGCAGGAGAAGAACAACCTCTCATATCACTCAATGCAATCTCTGGTCATAATTCTTACCAAACCATGAGGGTGCATGGGAAGGTCAAGAACAGTACCATTCATATCCTGATAGATTCAGGAAGTACCCATAACTTCTGTGATGAGGAAACTGCAAGGAAATTAGGGTGTAAGATAACAAACACTTACCCTATGGAGGTGTCAGTGGCAAATGGCCAGAAAATGGTCACAACAAAAATCTGCAAGGGTTTTAAGTGGCACCTGTGCAATGTAGAGTTTAAAACTGATGTTATGATTCCTTTGGATGGTTGTGAATTGGTTCTAGGAGTACATTGGTTGGCCTCTTTAGGGTCAGTGATATGGAATTTCGAGCAATTGAGAATGAGGGCAGGAAGGTGGTTTTGAGAGGAATATCAAAGGAAACCTGCAGTGGATGTCAGGGAAGCAATTGGCTGCTGAGTTGGAGAAACCACAGTGTGGAATAGGCCAGCTTTTCACTGTACATGTCAAACCTGTTGCAGAACAACACTCTACAACAAAACAAGACAGCATACCTGAGGAGATAAAGACTGTTTTGGAGGAATTTGCTGATGTCTTTGCTGAACCCACTGAACTACCTCCTCATAGAAAAAAGCATGACCTTGTAATCCACCTGCAACCCGGTGTCTCTCCCATCAATGTGAGACCATACACGTATCCAGTAGTGCAGAAGAATGCTATTGAGCAAATTACTGCAGAAATGCTGGAAGCAGGAGTAGTGGTAAGAGCTAGTCAAAGTCCTTTTTCATCACCCATTGTTATGGTGAAAAAGAAGGATGGCAGTTGGAGGTTTTGTGTGGACTACAGGGAGCTCAATAAGCATACTGTCAAAGACAAGTTCCCAATTCCAGTGATTGATGAACTACTGGATGAATTACATGGATCTGGAATCTATTCCAAAATAGACCTAAGGTCGGGATACTGGCAGATTAGAATGCAGGAAGGGGACATTCAGAAAACAGCATTTAGAACTCATGAAGGGCATTATGAGTTTGTGGTAATGCCCTTTGGGCTCACAAATGCCCCCTCCACTTTCCAAAGCTTAATGAATACCATATTCAGTAAGTTCCTGAGGAAGTTTATATTGGTGTTCTTCGATGATATCTTAGTTTACAGCCCTGATATCAACACACATGCTCAGCATTTGAGAGAAACACTGCAGTTGCTGAGAAGTTTCAAACTGTTTGCAAAAATGAGCAAATGTGCTTTTGGGGTGCCTAAGGTGGAATACCTAGGTCACATAGTGTCTCAGGAAGGGGTGGCAACTGACCCTGGAAAAATTAAAGCCATGACAGCTTGGCCAACTCCAAAGAATGTCAAGGAGTTAAGAGGTTTTCTGTGCTTAACAGGGTATTACAGGAAATTCATCAGAGGGTAGGGCATTATCAGCAAACCCTTAACTAATTTGTTGAAGAAAAATGCTTTCTTGTGGGGTATAGAAGCTGAGGAAGCATTTACTGCACTCAAGGGAGCCATGAGAACTGCACCAGTCCTTGCTCTTCCAGACTTTAATTCTCAATTTGAAGTCGAGACAGATGCTTCTGATATTGGCATTGGAGCAGTGTTGAGTCAGAAAAACTATCCTATTGCATTCATAAGTAAGGCACTGTCAAACAAGCACCAGGCTTTGTCTACTTATGAAAAGGAGCTTCTGGCTTTGGTTTTGGCTGTGGATAAGTGGAGACCCTACCTTGTTGGACAGCATTTTGTGATAAAAACTGACCATTTCAGTCTGAAGTATTTGTTGGGACAAAAGATTACCAGCTCTTTCCAGAGTAAATGCTTACCTAAGCTGTTGGGACTCGACTATGAAGTGCAGTATAGGAAAGGGAAGGAAAACACTGTGGCTGATGCTCTCTCAAGGGTTGAAGGAGCTGAGCTGCTGTCTATGCTGGTTTCTCAGGTGAGGTCTGATCTTATGCAGAAAATTAGGGATAGCTGGCAGGATCCTGAATTAACTCAATTGATCCAACAACTACAACAAGACCCTTCATCCAACAACAAGTATAAGTGCCATCAAGAACAGTTGAGCAGGAAGGGAAGGTTAGTAGTTGGCCCTAATACCAACCTGAGATCTGAAATATGCTCCATCATGCATAATTCTGCCCTAGGAGGACACTCTGGGGTACATGCTACTTATAAGAGAATGTATGAGTTGTTCTACTGGAAACACATGAAGAAAGACATCAGGAGATGGGTGAAAGAATGTGGTGTATGTCAGCAAAATAAGGCTCTACTACACTCACCTGCTGGGTTATTGCAGCCTTTACCTATCCCTGAAGCTGTATGGGTCAATATATCGATGGATTTCATTGAAGGCCTTCCAAAATCACAAGGAAAGGATACTATACTGGTGGTTGTAGACAGACTGAGTAAGTATGCTCATTTCCTTCTCCTGTCTCACCCTTACAAGGCTTCAGATGTTGCAAAAGCCTATTTTGAGCATGTGTTTAAGCTGCATGGGAACCCTCAGTCTATTGTGAGTGATAGAGACAAAATTTTCATCAGTCATTTCTGGCAAGAGTTGTTTAAGCTGCAGAAAGTCGATTTGTTAATGTCTTCAGCCTACCATCCTCAGACTGATGGGCAGAGTGAAGTGGTCAATAAGTGCTTGGAGACTTATCTTAGGTGTATGACTGGAGAAAAACCTAAGGATTGGGCAGCTTGGATACCTCTGGCAGAATGGTGGTATAACACAAATTTCCACTCTTCTATTGGAACCACACCTTATGAGGTTGTATATGGTCAATCACCTAAACTTCATATTCCATATGTGAATGGTGATAGTGCAGTAGCTGAAGTTGACAAGAGTATGAATGCCAGAGAGGAGTGCATCAATATGCTCAAATTTCATCTTAAAAGAGCTCAAGATAGGATGAAATCACAAGCTGACAGACACAGGAAGGATGTGGAGTTCAATGCAGGGGAATGGGTGTATGCTAAGCTGCAGCCTTACCGACAGCATTCAGTGGTCTATAGGAGCTGCCAGAAATTAGCACCGAGGTATTTTGGACCTTTTGAAGTGTTGAGGAAGATAGGCAAGGTGGCTTATGAACTGCTGTTGGTGATACGAGTTATTAAAGCTGCGGAAGCGTTGTGAAAGTACAGATCTCGAATCTGTACTCTGTCAGAAAACAGGAACAAACCTGAAGTCTGTTTCGTGGGTACAGAACAGGATACTGTACTCTCGAAAGGGTGTAGGAACAGAACCGCAGTCTGTTCGTGGGTACAGAACAGGGTACTGTACTCAGTGCTGTTTTGAGTATACTCGTGTATTAGAAACCGACAAAGAACAAGGATATTTAATCTCAAGTTAGACCTATAACTCGGGATTAATGGGGTGATTATACCTAGACTACCTTGCCTAAGTAATAATCTTATCAAGCCTAATTACGCAAATTAGAAACTCGACAAAGATGAATTGAAGTACGTCTCAACTCACAGATTGGTGATCAAGTGATCGTTTTCTGGGTTTTTTATTTCAAGCAAAGATAATCTGAAAAGTACATAGACATAGGCTATTTATACTACATAGCCACACACAATCGTAAAGTAAAAACTCCCTAAAGACATAAGGAAAAACTGATACTAGGAAAAACTACCTAAAACGACATATGGAAACATACCTAAAATGACTTAAGGAAACTTAGCTAAAATGACACTTTCCTAAACATTTAGGAAACTTTATTGAACTAGTGATAAGGAAAATAAAATGCAGCTCCAATGCTACTCGGGTCCGAAAATGTGTAGTACTCCAATGCCAAGGTTGAAACGAGCACTGCAGTACAGACTGGGCATCTGTACTCTGCCAGTACAGTACAGACTAGTGTTCTGTCGCAACCCCTTGTCGGGCGTTATGTTCCAAGACCCTTTCCATTATGTCGGTGTTTCTGTGCCAATGTCAATCTCCAACTCGTCCAACTTACCAATAGCATTATCAACAACATGATCAAGTGTACTTGCATCAGTTGCCTGAAAAAGCCAAGGTACATCCTGTCCTTCATGTGTCCCAATTAAGAAAGCATTTTGGCCCCCTGCCTCTGGTCAGTGCAGTACCTGCTTTGGATGAAAATCTGCTATTGCGAGCTGAGCCAGTTGCTATTCTAGAGAGGAAGATGGTAAAACGGAATAATGTTGCAGCTGTGTACTTCTTAGTACAGTGGTCAAATGGAACACAGGAAGATGCTACATGGGAGCTGTCAGCAGATTTCATGGTCAGGTTTCCTGATTTTCAGATTCCATGAAGCTTGAGGACAAGCTTTCTATGGAGAGGGATGCATTGTAACGACCTTAGCCAGGTTATAACCGACTCAAGGCCACGTCAGTAGGCGGTTAGAGTTAGTTGGACCTGTCAGTTAGGAAGTTGTTATAAATAGCAGCTCTGTAATCATTCATTCTTCATCATCTATCATTTTTGTAATCACAACTCTTCCCTGAATCTTGTAACATTCTGTTGCTAGCTAACCTTTCATTATTGTTCGGAAGTCTTTCTTAATCACAGCTTCCCTACTTTGTGAAGCTAATTGTACACAGTTGTTTCGGATTAATTCCCTAGCTTCTGTTACAGTTTAGGGTTATTCCATGTTATAAAATAGCCAAATTATTTTGTGCATACATTTCGATTGATTCACCACGACGTTTCATCGGTTATTGATAATCTCGCATATTTCAAATTGCTCTAAGGGCATATCAAAGTCGGATTTCCAAAAAATTGCTCTCTCAAAGTCTTGGAAGAGAATGCAACGTTCTAAAGTGTAGTTTCATATTTAACCAGAGGTTGCAGGGTATGCAATAATTGCATGCCAAGATCGAGTAGTTGAAGCTGTTACGATTATGACTGACTTAGTTGGACTACGTACAATAGAGTACAGTAGTGTCCTTTGTTCTAGATTAGTTTGATTTGCCATTGATTTGGTGAATCTTCTATTTTAGGCCTTAATGGTACGCCTACCATGTGGTCCATGTGTTCTTTGAACAAATTCAACTAAATTTCTGATCATGATCTCATCAACTATCTCAAATCATCAAGCTCTGAAAATTAAGTTGCCTAATTAAGCTTTAACAGTACAAGCTAAATACAACTATTCAAAAAGCTTGATAATGAATTTTAATGCATATAACATCAAGCTGAATTTTGACGTTCCACAGTCGAATCCACGTGTTTACCATCAAAGACATACATCAGGACAATAAACTTACCACTCTTTATATTTCCGTGGCAATTAGTCTAATTACTACTACTGAATAAGTGAATATAATTCATAGTTACCCTCTACTCGGGGTTGTTCCGAATTTGAATTATATGAGGACATCTACATTCCTGGCTCGACCGGCATCACGGATAATCTCTTTGGACTCGGCCGGAACGTGGTCTGGAACCCTAATAACCAAATCCTTGACATTTTTCTCCTCCATCTTGTCGACGAGGAAGTTCAAGTCCTCGACAGTTTCCACGAGCGCATCTTCACCGCTACCGAACACTTGTCGCTCACACTCGTCGCAAATTGCCTGAAGCTCGTCCGCCACCTTCTGTTGCTCCTCTACGTCTTGTTTCGCTCTTTCCAGGCGAACCTCCAGCTCCGCCAGTTCTCCCACCGCAATCTCAGCATTGATATCGGTGAGCTCCGGAAGATCAGGAGATGCACCACTACGAGTCATGCTAATGCTTGATTACAAAGATTTTGGAGAGAGTGAGAGAAAAAAATTAAGAGATGGTAAACACATGCAAATGAGCAACTTTGTTCTTCTTATAACTTGTTAAATACTACTCGCGCTTTACTGAATGCATGTGCTGGATTAGGTTACATTCCGCGGGTAATAATAAGTAGTGATGGTTTGGGTTGCTTACATGTCACATTTGTAACGGTTAGATTGAAATCCAACGGCTCACATGTGATCCTCTAAATGGCGCGGATTGCTGACTTGGTTTTTAGCTTTGCTAGATCTTTGATTAAAGTTTTAATACAAGAAAGCCATTTGAATAATTACAATAGTAAATCTCCTTTCATTCAAGCAAATGTTCATATATTAATGGACAATGCTAGAGGTCTACAGTGTAGACACTTGAAAGTGTCTACAATTAGCATTAATTTTACTATACTAGCAAAATTTTACTACTCACAGAAATAATTTTACTGCATGACTTTTTCATCACAAATTAATTTTACTACTCCAATCTCAATTTTACTACTATTAACTTAATTTTACATTGTAGACAAATTAATTGTGTCTACACAGTAGACCTTTAGCAATATGCTATATTAATTACTATCGTCACTGGTGTTCAAAAACTCTAGTTTCTGATGAAATACGATATATGTAAGTATGTAACTAAGTATTTCACAAATGATAATTTTTTGGATTTCTCTAGCATAGTTAAATACACAACATAAAAATTGTTTGCAAAACTGATGTTGGAAGATTGATCTTGAATTAAGAGAGGGTGTTGATCGAGTTGATCAAATTCCATTTTAAAAGAGTTGAGTTCACATATCTCATTCTAATGTTAGCGTATAACCAAATAAGATAACCTCGATCACATCATATCAAACAATAGGCTAAATTGCTCTACGACTACGGGTATATAAAAGGCGGATTTCCCTTAAATTGCATTGATCCCTCATACTCTTAAGTGTTCAAAGAGAATGCAACACTCCAAATTTCCAACAAGTAATGTCTTAGTTATATTGCAGGGTAATAATTGCCAAGATTGAGTAGTTATATTACCCTGCAGAACACGAGTAATGTCTTGATCAAAGCATGTGAATTGTGACCTCTACTCCAGTTGGGGCAGTACCCTGCAGATCACAAATTGACTATGACTGACTTACTTGCACTCCAATAGAGTGTACTTTGTTCTACATTATTGGCTTGATTTGCCATGCATTGATTTGGTGAATCTTCTATTTTACGCCTTAAAACCTACCATGCATGTGTTTTCTGAAACAAATTGAGCTAAAATTTCTGAACATGATCTCATCATATCTTGAATCAAGTTCTGATCTAAACAAAAGTTGCCAAAGCTTTGACTAAGTGAATCCTACATATTGCAGCATTAATATGCCATTTTCCATACCAGATTTAATCTTGCCAATCTTGGTCGAGTTTACAAATTTTCGATTGCGATTGGTATTAAGGTTTTAAACAAGTTATAAATAAATAAAAAAACTTAAATGCAATGATTGCCAAAATTTGCAAAGAAACTCCGTACCCCAAACTTGAGGACATTTTTACCAACAATGACATACACTGGTACACATGCATATCACTATTACTACGCTACTACAGTACTATTAGTCTACGACTCCTAATTAGCACACTCTAACCTCATAAGTCGTAATTAAGCGGTCATAAAAGATTAATAGCCTACGTTACATAATCCAAATGCTAAGATAGAAAATGGGTTTTTAAAATGCGCTATATATTAGGGCACATGTTACTAAAACCGATAATTATATATTTATATGTGGACATTCACATTCCTGGCTTGACCGGCGGCACGAATCAACTCTTTAGTCTGCGCTGGGATGTCCTCGGGCACCCTGACAACCAGATCCATTGCATTTTTCTTCTCCATCAGGTTGATGAGGAAGTTCAACTCATCAACGGTTTTCACGAGGGCATCTTCACCACTATTGAAAAGGCGACGCTCCAACGCCTCGTACGCTGCCTCATCAGCGGCCTTCTCCCTCTGTAATTCATCAATTTCTCGCTCCAATCTTTCGCGAACACGCTCCAATTCCGTCATCTCTCCCAGCGATATCTCAGTATCGATATCCGTATCGGCCATCACCGGAATATCCCTACGTGTCATGGTAATTTGCTTGAAAATGGCAAAGATTTTGGAGTGAGAGTGAGAGAGAAAGAACAAGATGATAAGAAAAAGCAATGAGGCTTTCACAAAGATTATTCAGTATAACAGGGGTAACTTCTTGTTAAATACTAGTACACACTTTTCTGAATGTGGCGCGATACAAGTACTGGTGGTACATTGATGACCGTTAGATGGAGATCCAACGGTTGCTTTGTAAACTTTATTTTTTGAGGTCTGCTAATTTGGTTTTTAAGTTTTTTTTTCCAGCTTTGATTTGTGTTTGAACAATTTTTTTGATAAAGAAATCACGCACGAGTATTAGTTTAAGTTTTAACACTAATAAAGTAACAAATGCTCAAGTTGTACAAATGTAAGAGCTCCAAATTTGGAGTTTGTTCTAACCTTATTAATTACGTAATCAACTACTCCCTCCTTCTCAAAATATATGACTTTCTCACTTTTCGAGGTGAGACTTTAAACGTAAATATACTCTAAACGACAAGGCTAAAAATTATAAAACTATAATTTTATGAAACCTTATTTCGATACGAATCTAATGAGTATAGCTTTGCCCATAAAAATCTCATTAGTTTTTTGTTAAATCGAGAGTCAATGGCCTCCTCGAAAACCGAAAACGTCATATATTTTGGAATGGAGGGAGTAATTAAACTCTAAATTCTATAACAACTAACGGAGATTCCGTGTCAATAAGTTACTCCGTATCTATTGACTGTTCATTGGAAAATACCCTAGACCACAAACCTTTGGAGCATTTTTGGAAAAGTCGGAAACTAGAAGGTCACATTTAAAAAGTCGGATACAGGGGAAAAAAAAATCATCTTTTTCTAAGTGTATGGAGAAAGAACATTTGGACTAGTACTTATGAGTCATTATTACATCCGATTTAATTTAACTTTGCCATCATATTTTCCGAAATCATTTTCTCAGGATAGGCCAAACTACCAAATTGGTAAAAAAAGTTGGGAGCAAATGACAGATTGGTAAATAAAAATACTCCGGCGACAAATTGGTAAAAAAAAATGAGGCTGGACACCAAATAGACCAAAAACACTCAAATTTGGCCGGCGCTTTTACTTTACCTCACATAGTTCCTTTAATACAATTATTTACTTCTCTTTTTTTACATTTATATTATTAGAAATAAAACTTATAGTATTTATTAGCAAAAATAAAAAACATGGATGGAACAATTTACACAATTGAAGAGAATTAAAGACTTAACAATATAAAATGAAAATTGTGCTTTACAATAGCTCTTAGAACATGGAAGTAATTTTTTCTTAATAATGCAAAAAAAAAAAAAAAAAAAAAACACCGACAAAGGGTTATGATTCTTATGAAAGAAAAGTTTCAACAAAAGAGGCTACAGTTGGCTCGATTATAGGTTACAATTGCAACTGACATCTCGTGTGACAATTTTATGTAATTGTTCAGTAGACGATATGTTAAATAATCCAAGTTTAAAACACTAGACGATATGTTTAATTTAAAATATAGAATCGACACGCGGGATGAAAGTTCCATTTGAATATGATATAGAATTTTCGACATTATTCATCACACTATAGATTTGTGCGAATTCGAAAATTCACCTACGTGCACCTCTTTTGTTGAAAGGTGTTTTTTTTTTTTTTTTTTTTTTTTCTGAAAACCATTTAGTTTAAACTTTTTTTTTTGTGCATTATTTTGAAAAACAAATGTTTTTGCTTGTTTATATTTTTAATATTTATTAATAAGTTGGAAAAGGTAATTAAATCATGGTCTTGATGAAAATATATAGGTAGAAGATTTTCCGGCCAAAAGTGAGTGTTTTTGGTCTATTTGGTCTCCAACCTTATTTTTTTTTACCAATTTGTCGCCGGATTATTTTTATTTACCAATCTGTCATTTGCTCCCAACTTTTTTTACCAATTTGGTAGTTTGGCCTTCTCAGGATATATGAAAATTGATGTGGGAACACTTTAAACTTAATTTTGGAGTTGTCTAACGCAAATGCAAATTTGCAATTGCTCTCCACGTGTTGAAAGAGAATGCAACAGTAGTCCAAGGGATAATTTCTTATTTACCCAAAATTGTTGAAAAAGATTGTTTTTTCACTAGGAGTAAAACTTATTTTCCCAAGGTGTGGAAAGACCGACGAAAGAGATCGATTGCAGGGTAATAATTGCCAAGAATCCAAGATCGAGTAGTTGAATGTTATTGTCATGTAAAAATCTAATTTGCAAAGCATGTGGTTTACTCCATGCAATGGGTAGTATGTACTTCAAAAGTTCAAATTGACTCGGTTGGACTCCAATAGAGTGTACTTGGTTCTACATTGGCTTTGATTTGCAATTTATTTCGTGAATCTTTTATGATACGCTTGTTCGTTGAACAAGTTCAACTAAAATTCTGAAAATAATTTCATCATCTTAAACTAAGCTTTGAACAAAAGTTGCCTAAGCTTGGACTAAGTCTATCATAGCGGCATGTGATCAATATGTGCATGCCATTTGCTAATACAAATATATATCAGATTCAATCTGGGTGATCGCGTTTGCAAATTTAATTTAATTTCGAGTGTGATTTGATCAAGGTTTTGAGCAATTAAGTTACTCCGCATAAGAATACTTGAGCGCGATAAGCCTTTCAATTCACTCGATTGCTGGTATATGCTACGACAGTATATACGAAAGTTAAAAATCAAGCTAAATAAAAATTATTCCATATGTAGCTTTATTGAACTCAATGCAAGCTTTTATTAATGCATCATCCTGAATGTTGACATTCTAATCCAAATAACTTAATTTAAGTAAAGATTACGAGTACAATAATTTGCAAAGATTAAAGAAACTCCCATACACCAAACTTATGGAGAAGGACATGATTAACAACAAATTAAAGACATGCATCGAGGACACTAGACTACTACTACCTCGTTTTTTCCTTGGTCATTAGCTAGTTTAATTACTAGTGCAAGTCGTCTACTACTACTACTATACTAGTTACAAGTACGTCGTCATAGTTAACCTGCTACGTAGGGGTTGTCTCGAATTCGTCCTTATAGGAGGACGTTGACATTCCTAGCACAACCGGTGGCACGGCTCAAGTCCTTGGTGTCTGCCGGGACGTGCTCGGGGACCCTGACAACCAAATCCATGGCATTTCTATTCTCCATCATGTAGATGAGGAAGTTCACCTCATCGACGACGATATTCACGAACACATTTTCACCACTATCAAAATTAAAATGCGGCGCTCCACTAGCAAATGAGCCTTCTTGTTAAATACTCCCACTTTTATATATGTTCTGATGTGCCGCTACTGCTAAGATTAGGTTACAGTGCCGTTAGATTTTGATCCAACGGTTCACATTGTGAATTTTTTTTTTTTTGTAACGGATTGGTGACCTGGCTCGCTCCTCATTTTTATTGTTTTGAAGTCAATTGTTGATCATGGTTCTAACTTCCAAGTACACCTCTTTGGTGATATGTACATACATCTTTCGTTCTTTGATTGAAATTTGAAACGCGCGAATTTCAATGGTCTAGGGTTGTTCAATCTCAAAATAGGGAAATCATTTTGCGCATACATTTCAATATATCAATACCAAAATATATACTTCATTAAAAGATAATAATCTCTTTTCTAAATAAATTTGAACACTTTATCTTTATACTCGGACTACTTGAAGCTAAGTTAGAATAAGAAACTTCAACTTATTTTTGTTTCATATGAATTAAAGTGACTTAGCTTGTTCGAGACGTTCAATCAAGATTGCAATTTAAGAGGATAACAACACATAAGATAAAGGATTACTATAATTTTACTAACAACTCGTTATCGTAAAATCGTCTCAAAATCGAACTTTTTTATTTATTTCTTCCGTCATTCATTCATTCCCTCTTGCCTCACTATTCAGGGCCTTTTGCCAAAATAGCCATTTAATTAAAACTATTCCCCATAATAACCATACAACAATAATATTATCCAAAATGACCAAATTTTAGGAAAATGAATGAATTTGAACCCAAAAGAAACAGAGAAATCATTTGGTCCGGTTTTAAAGTATATATACCACCAATAAAACCAAAACCCCTTTTTCCCCTAAAAAAAAAACTAACCAAAACCCCTTTTTCCCAAGATTCGTCGTTCATCAGAACATCAAGACTAAAGTATGATGTTAAGAAACTTAGAGGTCATCTTGCTGAGTGTATCTTATGGTTTATTGGCAGGTACCTCTTAGTCGTGGCTATAGTGAATTCGCGAAATATTTTTTTTTCTTTTCGTCATGAAATTTTGTATCTCCAAAATTCAGAATTTGGTGGGAGACTGCTTATATGTTCTTGATTTAACAATGATAATTTTAATTTTGATAGACAAATTTGATTGTGAAATTTATGAATTGAAAAAAAGAATATGCTTGATTATTGTGCATACTGGAGTATACTAGGATGCATTCCGGCATGCATATGATGATGTTGGACCGGATGAATGAAGTTGTTGGTTTGGCATACATTGGTTCAATAATACTAAAAATTGATTGTTGAACCGGTTTCCATGGGTTGGTTTGGCAAGATTATGTTTTAGATTGTCATTCTTGTCATTAGTATTAAAGTTGGCTACTATGGAGAATAGTTTCAATTAAATGGTTATTTTGGCAAAAGACCCCACTATTCACTAATCGAGACACTCATTTTCCCGCCAAATTCATCCCCCCCTCCCCCCAATGAAAAGAATCTTCCCCTGTAAGCCTCTAACAAACACCTCCATATAAAACAAACTTAACAAACTTCCAAAACAGAAAACACACTCACCACCTTCACAAAAAATGGGGACCACAAATTCCACCGCCTATCTCATTTTCTCTCTCCTCGCCGTACTCTCTCTCCTCCAAAACCTTCCAACCACCACCGCAATCCCAGAAACCACCCTCTCCGCCGCCGCAGAAATCCTCTCAAACGCCGGCTACAACGCCATGTCCCTCACTCTCCCACTCCTCTCCGCCTCTCTCTCCACCGTCCCATACGCCACCCTCTTCTCCCCCTCCGATTCCGCCTTTTCTCTCTCCTCCACCGGCCAACCTTCCCTCTCTCTCCTCCATTTCCACTTTTGCCCTCGCATTTACTCCCCCGCCGACCTTCTTTCTCTCTCCACCTTCGACCGCCTTCCCACCGCCCTCTCCAACGCCACCCTCGCCGTCACTTCCTCCGTCTTCGACGACTTCATCGCCCTCAACGGCGTCACGATCGGCCGCGCTGATTCTCCTCTCTTCGACGACGGCTTCTTCACCGTCTACACCGTCGCCGAGTTCTTCAGCCCGAGTTTCCGAGTCGACATCTCGGTCACCGTACTCAGTCCTGGTCCGAGTCCGGCAGCGAGTTACGCCACCGCCACACCCGCCTGCCTCGCCGGAGCACACGCCACCGCAACCGGCGCCTACTGGGAGGCGGCCGCCGCGTTGAGGACACGTGGATATTCGCGGATGGCGGGGTTTCTTGACGTACAAGTCAGCCAGTTCGAGCAACATGAATCAACCAGGGGCAAGAATGTAATTACAGTGTTCGCACCGAGAGATGAAGCCATGGAAGGGTATTTTGGTAACTACAGTGATTGGGCGTCAGTGTTCTTGAGGCATGTTGTTGGTTGTGAGATGAGTTGGAGTGATTTGGTTGAATTGAATGATGGGGTTATTTTGGGAACTTTGTTGCAAGGATTTGGGATTAAAATTGAGAAGAACCCAGACGGTAATAATTTGGTGATTAATGGGAATTTTACTGTTGATTTTCCTGATTTTTACCGCAGTGAAAGGATTCTGATTCATGGGTTGAGTGGATTCTTGATTGTGCCTACTGAGGATGCTAAATCTGCGAATGATCAAGAAGTTAGCAGCGGAGGATCGTACGCCCCGAATCTTGATTTGTTGGCAGTTACTAATCATGGTGAATTCTGATCCAAGTTGCTGATTCAAGTAGAATAATGTTGATTGATACTAAGAATGATTTTACGGCTAATTTTCGGCTTTTGGTGAATGTATGTACTGTTCTTGAGATTATCGTAGGGAGGGTAATTTTAGCATTGTTATTCTGAGGTTTTAGTTACTGTAATCAAGTATTTTGATTTCTAGTCAGTGTAGAGAAATTACAATGTTGCGTCACATTTACAATGTTTTGCAAAGAAATATGAGTTCATTGTTCTGATTTTGCATAATTTTGTTGTACTGCACTGTTTCAAGGAATTATTAGGTATAAAATTGGAGAGGGTTAGTATAATTGATTCAATGTTCTGATTGAATTGCACATTTTCTGGTGATTAATATGCTCATCAGATTGCTACTTGCGTGTATAATGTATGGTCTGTAATTCGCAGTTGAACCATGAATCAAAATTATGGTAAATAGCGACTTTGTTCTGATGTTATTAGCACCTGACGAGATTAGAAATCACTACTTAGCATAGTTCACACTTGTTTTGACGCAGGCACTGATACTGTCAGTCTTGTACTTGTTCAAACGTTAGGATATACTCTTGAATTGGAGTCTCCGAGAGCAACAGACGACTTCTGCGATAATAGTTGGACTAATTATCGATACGATGGGAATAAAATTCAAAGGAATGATTGGATCAATCATGGATTCAAATCAGTATAAACAGGGTCGCTCATATATACATGGACCATCTTCAGATAAGTCATTCGTCCATTCAAAACTCGATAAAGGCACATTTCAGGAAGGGCTACATGTACTGATGTACATATATCTGATATGGCATCACCTGATGTAGGAGGAGAGACTAGAGAGGAAGTTGAGTGTGCTAGGGACGCAAGTGACGCAATGCTGGTGGTGTCGAGGAATTATGTGGTATAAAATTGCAGAGAGTTATTAGTACCATTGTTCTGATTTGATTGAACATTTTTTGGTGATTATTATGTCAGATTGTTACCTATATGTATAATGCATGGTCTGTAATTCACAGTCAAACCATGAATTAAAAGTATGTTTACTAGCGAGTGTTCTGATGTCATTAGCACCTGACTTGAAAAGGTGGGGGAGATCAGATTGGTTGTTGGAACAGAGGCGCCCAGTCCAACAACGAACGGTTTGAGTGTGATGGGCGTGAATAGATGTGACAACAATCGTGGTATCAACAATAACACAAAACAATAGAACGTAATGAAAAGACAACAGATTTACGTGGTTCACCAGCGATGTGCTAGCTACGTCCACCAAACAGAGGAGAAACAATCACTATAGAGAATAACACCAATACAAAGGTGTGAGTTCAATCTGAAAAGAAATCACCAAATACGAACGAGATCTAAGAGCCAAACGTTCTTGCGATCAACCAAGAACCCAAACAAACGCCCTTGAATCTACCCAATTGACAAAGAAGGCACACCTTGAGAAAACCCGCAACTATGACTCTCGATACTCACAATTACAATAGGAATCACTCAATTGTGTCTTAGGGAGGCTATGAGAAGACTAGGGTGTTAATATAGTCTTCTACATACAAATTAACCTAAAGGACCGAAGAAACGTGTTTAGGAAACAAAACACGCGAAGCCCAAACGAATAGCCGACAAAACGGCAAATAGCCGCGATCCGCGGCCATGGATGCCGCGGTCCGCGCCTTTGCTTGCTGCGGTCTGCGCCTTTGCTTCTGTTTCCGCCTTGTTTTTCCCGAACGATGAAGCCGCGGAGCCTTGCGCGCTCCGCCCTTTACCCTCTGTCTCGGGTCCTTCGAATGTCCTCTTATGCCCAACTTTACACCCATATAACGTAGCTAACAATGCCCCAAGCTCCCCCCTCGGTCACCCACTACGACATACCCAAATGCGTAAGTTGTTCAAGGCATTTTCCCAACAATCTCCACCTTGACTTGAACACTCTTACACCCAAAGCCAAAACCAAATTACAAACGTACCAAGTGCACCAAACGTGGCCAAACGTAACTCCATCACCAACTTGACCAATGTAGCATCTACCCAAACGTACCGTTAGATACCAAACACATTGCAATGCCGTCGCACCACAACACCAAATAGTAGAACGCAACCATCATCAAACCCAGTAAAATGAAACACCAAACGCCACAACACCAAATGGTATAACAAACGTGCACAAGTTACCAAATACCAACATGTTTCTCCTCCCAAACGGCCGATTGTACCGAACCACCCAAAAGTCTAATTAAAGACACAAATGGCCAAACAAATACAAATTGTCCCACTTGAGTAAACGAACGTGCTGCAGACACCAAATTGCTTATACCAAGCCAAACACTCAAGACCGAACCAAACGTCCCAAAGAGCCAAACTACCCCACTGAGTGAGAGGTACAAACGTTAGACTAAATCTAACTAAAACGCTCAACAAAACACAAAACAAATTCAAATACAAATGACTCCCAAAGGAATCCAAACGACCTCTTTTGAAGTCCAAATGCAACAGACTCGCTAGAGTCCCAAATTGCCCCTTTTGAGGCACAAACGAGCTTCACCTAAAGTTCCAACCAACGGCTCCGCCCGAAGCCCAAACACGCCCCACCTAGGGCGCCAACCGCGCCTCACTGAGACGCAGAATCAAATGTCGAATCCTCCTTTGCTTGACCTTGAGCGCCTCACTGTCAACACCCTCATCCTCAACCTTAAGACTATCCAACTTCAAATTATCAAATGTCGCCGTTGCATCACCCAAATGACTAAGTTGTGCATGCCCCAACTTCGTCGACAAAGAACCAAACGGTAAATCACAAGACGAACCAGCAGTCAGCGTAGTGCCTTGAAGGACATACATAGCTCCTTCCTTGACACCTTTCCAAATTACAGACGAGCCCTCACAAACGCACAAAACAGCTCCATCACCCTGGAAACTATAGCCCTCTTCGACTAACTTTCCTAGTGACACAAGATTTCTCTTCAGCTTCGGAATATGTCTAACTTCATGAAGAACCCGAATCACACCATCAGCAGCCCTAACGCGAACGGAACCAATCCCAACAATCTCACATATAGCACCATTACCCATGGCAACGGTACCTCCAGTAGACTCCTCATAAGAATCGAACCACTCCAAATTAGGACACATATGATATGGACACCCCGTGTCCAATATCCACCTATCTAAAGCATGTGTGACAACAGCAACAACAAGTGCAATGTCTTCTTCCGAGTCATATCCCCCATCATGTGCAATAGCGGTCTGAGGAGCAGCATCCCTAGCTCTATCCTTGATAAGCTTAGGACACTTATCCTTCCAATGCCCGGACTCCTTACAGTAGTTACAAATGTCCTTGCCACGCGAACCCTTTGATCTAGTTTTCTTAGACCCATGAGATTCCGCTACATAACTACTCCCATAGCCACCTGCAAGTTCGCCAGAAGCTTTCTGACGCAATTCCCTAGTGTGAAGTGCTGACCTCACCTCATCTAGAGACACAGTAGTTCTACCCACCACAAAATTCTCAACAAAATTTTCATACGAATGGGGTAGAGACACCAACAAAATTAAGGCAGCATCCTCATTATCTATCTTAACATCTATATTACTCAAAGTAAGCAAAATAGAATTAAGTCGGTCCAGATGTTCCTTGAGAGGCGTACCTTCTTACATGCGAAGACCGAACAAACGTTGTTTCATCAACAACTTATTAGTTAGAGACTTCTTCATATAAAGACTCTCCAACTGATTTCAAAGACCCTTGGCAGTTTCAAAATCAGCAACTTCCACGATCACATCATCGGATAGACACAACATAATCAACGAATGAGCCTTCTCCTCCAAAAGCACCTCCGCTGCAGTTTTCCCACCCGATTTCTCATCATCTTTCTTGGATATTACTGACCAAGCACCTTGCTGTCGAAGATAAGCTTTCATCTTCAACTGCCATAGCCCAAAGCTATTCTCTCCAGTGAACTTGTCAACATTCAATACGCTCACGCCAGACATCTTTCCACCAGAAACAAAATCACAACAAACCCAAATTCAAATAATACGCCTAATTCAAATGCGGAAGCTTTTGCGGATCTAACCCGCTCTGATGCCAATTGTTGGAACAGAGACGCCCAGTCCAACAACGAACGGTTTGAGTGTGATGGGCGTGAATAGATGTGACAACAATCGTGGTATCAACAATAACACAAAACAATAGAACGTAATGAAAAGACAACAGATTTACGTGGTTCACCAGCGATGTGCTAGCTACGTCCACCAAACAGAGGAGAAACAATCACTATAGAGAATAGCACCAATACAAAGGTGTGAGTTCAATCTGAAAAGAACTCACCAAATACGAACGAGATCTAAGAGCCAAACGTTCTTGCAATCAACCAAGAAACCAAACAAACGCCCTTGAATCTACCCAATTGACAAAGAAAGCACACCTTGAGAAAACCCGCAACTATGACTCTCGGTACTCACAATTACAATAGGAATCACTCAATTGTGTCTTAGGGAGGCTATGAGAAGACTAGGGTGTTAATATAGTCTTCTACATACAAATTAACCTAAAGGACCGAAGAAACGTGTTTAGGAAACAAAACACGCGAAGCCCAAACGAATAGCCGACAAAACGACAAATAGCCGCGATCCGCGGCCATGGACCGCGGTCCGCGCCCATGGATGCCGCGGTCCGCCCCCATGGATGCGCGGTCCGCGCCTTTGCTTGCTGCAGTCCGCGCCTTTGCTTCTGTTTCCGCCTTGTTTTTCCCGAACGATGAAGCCGCGGAGCCTTGCGCGCTCCGCCCTTTACCCTCTGTCTCGGGTCCTTCGAATGTCCTCTTATGCCCAACTTTACACCCATATATCGTAGCTAACAATGCCCCAAGCTCCCCCCTCGGTCACCCACTACGACATACCCAAATGCGTAAGTTATTGTTGGAACAGAAGCGCCCAGTCCAACAACGAACGGTTTGAGTGTGATGGGCGTGGATAGATGTGACAACAATCGTGATATTAATAATAACACAAAACAATAGAACGTAATAGAAAAGACACCATATTTACGTGGTTCACTAGCAATGTGCTAGCTACGTCCACCAAACAGAGGAGAAATCAATCACTATATGAGAATAGCACCAATACAAAGGTGTGAGTTCAATCTGTAAAGAACTCACCAAATACGAACGAGATCTAAGAGCCAAATTGTTCTTGCGATCAACCAAGAACCCAAACGAACGCTCTTGAATCTACCCAATTGACAAAGAAGCCACACCTTGAGAAAACCCGCAACTATGACTCTAGGTACTCACGATTGCAAGAGAATCACTCTAATGTGTCTTAGGGAGGCTATGAGAAGACTAGGGTGTTAATATAGTCTTCTACATACAAATTAACCTAAAGGACCAAAGAAACGAGTTTAGGAAACAAAACACGCGAAGCCCAAACGAATAGCCGACAAAACGGCAAAGAGCCGCGGTCCGCGGCCATGGACCGCGATCCGCGCCCATGGATGCCGCGGTCCGCGCCCATGGATGCGCGGTCCGCGCCCACGGATGCCGCGGTCCGCGCCTTCGCTACTGTTTCCGCCTTGCTTTTCCGAGATGAGCAGCCGCGGAGCCTTGCGCGCTCCGCCCTCGACCCTCTGTCGTGCTTCCTTCGAATGTCCTATTTCGCCCAAGCTAACACCAATATATCGTAGCTAACAATGCCCCAAGCTCCCCCCTCGGTCACCCACTACGACATACCCAAATGCGTAAGTTGTTCAAGGCATTTTCCCAACATTGGTCCCCTGTCAAAATAATTAGGCGGGATGAAATGCTGATCAGACCGCGTTTTGCCATCTATTAATGTATGAAATTGCATAGTATAGATCACAGTTGCGTACATCCGACCTCCCCGCGGTCCCTTCTCCTTTACATCAACACAGGCGGGAGTCTTTAAGGCAACGATTGACTGACGGTAATGGTGTTGCTGTTACAGATCAGAATTGCTGATATTTCTACTCAAGTTTAGGATTTCCGTCAATCCGTCCATATCATTTTCTTGGTTATTATTAGTATATTGCAAATATACAACTTGAAATTTTTTATAGGTTGAAATGGTAAGGCGTCATGTTAAAGCAACTTAGGATGGAGACCATGTCTCCAGGCCTAGGCAACTTGATGCAGGGACTCGTCTTAGTGGTGTACTGTACTGGTGTACTTCTTCAAATGTCAGAATGGTCTCGAAGAACAGAGCAAGAGAAGACTAGTTGGTATAAGTTATTACGTACTGATCCAATGGGAATAAAATTATTCAAAGGAATGAATCAACTATCATGGATTCGGATTAATATAAATAAGCTCGCTCGCTTGCTTGCTCAGTTGCTCCCATCAATCATTCAAACATTCCTTCATTTGAAACACTCTATGCCAAATTTTGGAGAAAAGTAGTAAAACTGCAGATACATTTAACACATCTTTGAGCAGATGGCAGCACCTGCAGAAACGGCAAAAGAAGTGGAGGAGCGTACTCGGGACGAAAGGAATGCAATGCTGGTGGTGACACGGTTGTTCTTCGCAGTGACTTACACAGCTGTGTTGCAGCCTCCTGGAGGGACTAATGACAAGGGTGTAACCAACCTCAGGCATCGTGACTTCTTGATTTTCGCCGTATGCAATACGCTTAGTTACACTACATCTGTGTTATATATTATCCAGCTTGTACAGACTGCTCCATGGAACTCTCTCTTCTATGTTTGCATATTTGGTATATCAGGCACCTACTCGGGGGCTCTCTCCGCCATTTCTCCTGCATATACAAGAAGATGGATATGGCTCATCCCGTTCGTAATATGGGCTTTATCATTCATTCATTCGTATACATGTTGGCCAAAATTATTAGACAACGCCGAAGGTGATGACATTAATTCGCAAGTTATATTCGTAAGCCTTCGATCAGGAATGTTATTTGGTCATCTACTCGTACAACTCTACAAGTACTCCGTATAATATTTTATCCAATGGTGTGTAAATTAAAGGAAAAATTTCTAACTCCTACCTTTTATGTTCCAAATCTTCCAAACTTCTACCTTAATTTTAAAAACTTTCAAAATCCTACCTTATAAAACAGTTTTTTTTATCAAACTCCTACCAAATTTTCCTCTCCGGCGAGTTTGACCATATTTCCCGGCGTTGACCTTGTCACATGTCTTTTCCCTCCATTTTGGCGCGATTTTTTTCATTTTGTTGAGTTTTCCCTCCAATTTCTCCCTCCAATTCATCTTCTCTCACCTATTTCCCCACTTTTAGATGCACTTCAATTTCCCTCTCATTTCATCTTCTCTCTCCTATTGCTCACATCTTGCACTCTCTTTTCTCTCTCCTCTCATTTGCTTAATTTTTCACAATGTCCGAGAGCACAATATGCTCAAATTCAATTCAATTCAACTACTAATTATTTCAATTCAATTAGCCACATACAAAAATCAACTCAATCGAACTACTAATTACTTCACTAATTGATACATAATTCAAAAAAAAATTAATACTGATTAATCTATATAATAATATTAATAGGCTAACATCACTAATCCACGTGGCATGACATAGTTGATTTCGCATAGTTGTCATCTGCAAATGCCATGTCACATACCTACGTGTCGCACAATATATAAATATATGAATTAAATACATTAAAACTAATGAAAATATTTTAATTATAAATAGAATAAATAGAATACATTAATCAACTTATTTATTTGAATTAAATAATAAAGAATTTTTCATCTTCTACAATACATCTAAATTTTTTTAATTGAATTCTATGGGTAGTTTGAAAGTTTTTTTTATTTATTGATGATAATCAATGTAATGACTTTTGGTCGTTGGTTTTTCAAGTTTTTTGTAACATACTAATTCGACATACTATATATATTTTGGTCTTTTGCTTGGCTTAGCATACAAAAAATATGGGTTTCATCGTTTTCTGTTTAAGTTTTCAAAATAATGATAACTTTGGTCGGGACGAAAAGTGGTGTAGAAAAGGGATTCTCATATGCAACTATATAGGAAGGTGTTAATGTGTTAGTTCATATAAATTTTATGTACCCATTATCATTGTTTGTAATCCCATATTACTAGGTTCCAAATAGTTATATCATATCACATTATAACTATTATAATGGATCAAAATTGATCAATTTCGTCATTTATTTTTACGATTTGCAAGTGTTTAGTATTAAAATTTTAGTATTGTAACATTGTTCTATGCATCAATTATGAGATTATCGAAGGGCGAAAGTAACAATTTACTCCCTACACCTATATCAATGGTGCAATCTAACAGCCTAAATTCTAAATGTGCAATTTAACACCATATGTTTTTATCATGAGCAATTTAGCTCGTATGTTATTTTCAGTTTATTTTTTTTGTGATTTTCTTTATTCCTCAAAATTTGAAAAATGCAATAATTAATACACTAAATACTTTGTACTCAACTTTTGATGTGAATTTAGGTGTTCATGAGTAAAAAATGTCGGCAAAAGGAGAGATTGTTGAAACGAGTTCAAAAGAGATCAACAGTATATTCGTCCACATGCTGGATTAGTAAACTGTTGGGAATACTTATCGGCAGTACTATTGTCCTCAATACGGAATTCACACATTAACTAACGAGAATAACAATTTGAATTTGGTTACGTTCGGTCAGGGGTATACTCCAAATGATATGATTACATGATGATGGAAAAGGAAAGTTCGGGTCTGTATTCTATCAGGTTAAGTTCGGGTCATTAAAAAGGAAAGTTTTTGTAATACACGAATTAGTTTTGTCCAAATAAACATACAGCGAAAAAACTGGTAATAAACATTGACGATCAATTGAAATTAAGGTATCTCACATATATCCTTTTAATTTAACCAAGCAAAAGAAGTATAGAAGAAATGTATAACAGACCCGTGATTGTCACGGGCGCAAAAACTAGTTAGGGCTTAATCACATTAAAATTTTGGGTTTAATTACAATACCATTGGTTCTAAATTGACAAATTAACTGCAATCAAAGTGAAATTGAAAGTAAATAAAGCCTTAACATACCCTTTTAGACTAGTTGTGTGTTGATCAGTAGTTCTAATTGATCCCAATCGTCATTACCGTCTCAAGCGAGATGAGGAGGACTTGATCGCGTTACCGGGAGGAGTGGCTGAGTCGAAAAATGTGAAGGAAAAGTGAGATGATGAAAATGGGGTTGGATTTGGTATATGGGGATTCTTGAGGAGAAACAGAGAAATTTGTGAAGGAAGGAAAAGGGGAAAAAATATAAGCTGAAATGAAATGGAGGGGTGTCGACTGTCGAGGAGTTACGCGGGTGAAAGAAGGTGGGAGATGAAATAATGATCACGTGCAAGACATGTGACAAGGTCAACGCCGGGAAATATGGTCAAACTCGCCGGAGAGGAAAATTTGGAAGGAGTTTGATAAAAAACTATTTTATAAGGTAGGATTTTGAAAGATTTTAAAATTAAGGTAGGAGTTTGGAAGATTTGGAACATAAAAGGTAGGAGTTAGAAATTTTTCCTAAATTAAATTATGTCTCATTGTCTCAAACTCTTGTGTCCTTTTAGACTTTTATTGAAGATTTTTTTTTTTATATAAGATAAATTCTTTTTGATGTTTTTCTTGTAAATAAATTTGAGAAAAATGGAAGGCCACAAGCAAAAACCCCACCATTTCCCTCAAGTTCCTCTTTAACGTTATGCCTCGATTATCAAAGTGGAGTATCAACTATAGTACTATATACAAATGAGGGTTTAATGAGGGTTCTTGAGGGTTCTTTTCCTTTTAGGTATTTGGGAATTCCTTTGAACTCTGCCAGACTTACAAATGACATGTATGAGCAATTGGTGAGCAAGATTGAATATTCTACTGAATGCTGGTTGGCTAAGAACTTGTCTTATGCTGGGAAGGTTCAACTGATAAATTCAGTTATTTTTGGCATGGAAAATTTCTGGTGTGCAGGAATTCTGCTCCCTAAGGGCATTGTCAAGAAAATTCATAGGATCAGCAAGAATTTTCTTTGGAATATCAGGAAGGGGGAAAGGAAAATGCTGTATAAAAGCTGGCTTAGTATTTGTACTCCTAAAACTGAGGGAGGTTTAAGCATTAAGGAAGTCTTAGCTTGGAATAAGGCTCTTCTTGCTAAATGGATATGGAAGCTGGCTAATGGTCACAATGGATTGTGGGAGGACTGGATTAGAGCATACAGACTCAAGAGCAGCTTGTTAGTTGATGTCAGGTCTAAAAGCAGTGATTCTGAAAACTGGAGAAGCATTATTAGGGTGAAGGATGAGATAATTATGAAACTTAATGGTGGAGATTTATGCTCAACTGTTAAATCTTGGACTAAAGGAGATAGATATGATATGCAGGCAACTTACAACTTCTTTAGACTCAAGCTACCTGAAGTGAGATGGCATAAAGTGGTTTGGAACAGCATTAATCTGCCGAAAAGCAGTTTCACCACTGCATTAGCTGTGCAGAGGAAGCTGGCCACAGTTGACAACATTGTTAGAAGGGGATTGCAGCTGGTCAATGGGTGTGCATTATGTAAAAATGCAGCTGAAACGCACAGACATCTGTTCTTTCATTGCACTTATGCAGCTGAAGTTTGGGGCAGAATCAAAAGCTGGATTGGTATCAATCTTCGAAGCAATGACATTCATCAGGCTATTGAATGGTTGGGAAAGAAGAGAAATAAGAAAAATTGGCGCCACAGATGGGCTGTTTGTGGCATCACAACAACTGCCTACTTTGTTTGGCGGGAAAGAAACTTTAGGATCTTCCAAGATGTGGAGCATGATTTTGAGTGGCTTGTGAAGCAAATTAAGTTTGTAATATGTGTTAGACTTTATTACAATTACTCGGAGGAAGTCATAGATAGCCTAGATCGAGCTAATTAGTTGTTCTTTTTTATAGCCGATTCTATTTAGTGGTGTTTTTTGTAAGGAGATCTTTGTTCCCTTTATGGATGAATAAAGAACAACATTTCTTGCAAAAAAAAAAAAAAAAATATAGTACTATATACAATCACAAACTTTGCTGCCAATATATATTGGCGTCTAATTTAGCTACTAGTATATATAGGTTGCTAAATCGGTAGCTAAATCTGCAACTGCCAATCGATCGGTTGCTAAACCGGTAGCTAAAGTCGGTAGCTAATTTAGTGACTAGGCTATTAGCTACCGATCACATTTGGTAGCTAATTCGGTGGCTAACCTAATTAGCTATACTAAGATGCTCAATGCTAGGTGAGGCGTACTAATGGTGATGGAGTAAAGGAGATGGAAGAATAAGGAGAGTGGAGGGATCCGACCAAAAACCACGTGTAATAGGTAAATCAAGTCGGAAAGTTGAATTATTTTCGCTGAAAATATGTTTTTTGTAGGGTTTGATCGACAAGAAAGGTGACATAAGGGAGCGTTGAAAAAGAAAAATTATAAAAGAAAGTGTTTGACAAAATCTATTGGCGTTGTAGTTGTCAAAATCTACACTATGTTGTGCAGTTGTGCGAACCCGAGTGTACGCGTGTAGCTAGGTATTAATACGAAAAGTGCAAATAAATCTATTGGTGATGAATTTGAGAGAGCTTGAGGATTGGGAAGCCATAGATAAACTAATGTAAGTAATTCTGATAATTTGTAGAAATAAAGCAAGTGAATTTGATTATGAAATTGTGTTGTATTTCTTATGTTGATTCTGTTACATTTGAGTTGCTTATATACACCCATTTGGCTGAGCCTAACAATTAACAATGACAATACTCCTAACAGACACTTTCTACAATTGAGCATACACACCTACCAAGCTCTCAGAGCTTGGCTTCTAACTCACTTTGCCTTCGTGGATTTTTCTAGGATGATGTTGACTGTCCCTGACTTCACATGGTTTGCCATGGTAGCTGTCTTTTGGCACTTTCCAATTGATGCCAGTCTCATTAAAGTTCCCATTTGTCCCTTCTTGTACATGTGATTGTTGGTGAGACTTGCCAATGTGCTCACTCTTTCTGCACTCCCCCTCAAGCTGTGAGTGGTGTGAAACTGTAACTCCCAGCTTGTGAAGAAGTTTAGACTGTTGTTGTTCAGGTAGGATCTTAGTAAAGACATCAGCAAGCTGCTCTGTTGAGGGTACATAGGAGGTTTGAAGAATTCCCTGTTGAATCTTTTCTCTGACAAAGTGGCAGTCCACTTCTATATGTTTGGTTCTTTCATGGTACACTGGGTTATAGCAGCAATAGCTATGGCTGCCTGGTTGTCACACTTTAGATCTACAGGGCCATCTTGTACAACTCCAAGATCCCTGAGAAGGGCACTCAACCAGGTGACTTCACATGCTGTGAGTGCCATGGCTCTATACTCTGCTTCAGCAGATGACCTTGCCACAACAGACTGATTTTTAGACTTCCAAGATATTGGGGAATGACCTAGGAGCACGCAATACCCAGTAGTTGATCTTCTGGAGTATGGACATGAAGCCCATTCTGAATCACAGTAGGCTGTGAGCTGAACAGAGTTTGAACTAGCAAAGAGAATCCCTTGACCAGGGTTCAACCTGAGATATCTGAGAACCCTCTTGGCTGCTTGCATATGATCTGAGGTTGGAGCTTGCATAAATTGACTTAAATGTTGAACGGAATATGCAATGTCTGGTCTAGAGAGTGTCAGGTAGATCAACTTGCCCACCAATCTTCTATAGACATCTGGGTTTGGCAAGGGAGTTTCTTTGTTGGTTTCAAGCTTTAAATGAGGACTGAGAGGCAGCTTGACAGGTCTCCCATTTTCCAACCCAAATTCTTTGAGCATGTCCAATGTGTACTTATGTTGAGAGACAAAAATACCAGACTCAGTTGTGCTCACTTCCAACCCTAAGAAATAGCTCAGAGCTCCTAGATCCTTCATGTGAAATTCTGTATTGAGAGATACTTTGAGGCTTGTGATTTCTTCCAAGTCATCACCAGTGATTACCAAATCATCGACATACACTAGGACAGCAGTAATGGATGTTGAGGAGTGTTTAATGAACAGAGAGTGGTCACTTGATGAGGGTTTATAACCACAATTGACAAGAACCTGTGACAGTCTTGAAAACCATTGTCTTGGAGCCTGTTTGAGCCCATAGAGGCTTTTGTTTAGCTTGCAGGCCAGCTTTCTTTCATCTGTTGTCTCCCCCTGACCTCTAAGCATATCATAACCCTTTGGAATTGTCATGTAAACAGTCTCATGTAATTCCCCATGAAGGAATGCATTAGTCACATCCATTTGGCATGCATGTATGCCATCCCTTCATAGCTGCAACTGCTAAAAGAGCTCTCACAGTTGACATTTTTGCAACTGGTGCAAAAGTTTCTCCATAATCAATGCCATACCTTTGACTGCAGCCTTGTATGACTAGCCTTGCCTTATACCTGTCAACACTTCCATCAGGCTTGTATTTGGTCTTATACAACCATTTGCTCCCAATGGGTTTTCTTCCCTCAGGAATTTCAGTAATTTCCCAGGTGTTGTTTATTTCAAGTGCTTGGAGTTCTGTTTTCATAGCACTTATCCACTTTTCTTCCTTTACAGCATCTCCAAACTTGGTAGGATCACTTTGTTGTGTCAGGGAGCTGACCATGTTGGCAAAACCTTGAGAAACAGCAGTTTGTGCAAGGTTGGCTATTGTTTGTGGCACAGTAGAGCTGTTGACTATGTAGTCTTTTACCCACAGAGGAGCTTTTCTTTCTCTCATAGATTTTCTGATCTGTTGAGGCTGGTTTTGTTCTGACTCTTCCTCATTTTCTTGGGTAGAGTCATCCGGGATGGTGGTTTCAACCTGTAGATCATCTGGTGCTATTGCAGCATCTGTTCCATGATTGTCAATGGGTGTTGGAATTGATGCTTCACCTATCAGCCCTGAGATATCATGAGGTTTAGAGAAGCTCATGCCATGATGTGTGTGTTTAGGCTGAGCAGTTTTCTTGTATGGGAATACAGCTTCACAGAACTTTAATTACATCCCTAGACACAAAGGCCCTCTTTCCTTTAGGGTCATACACAGTATATCCCTTTTGATTGAAAGGATAGCCAATGAAGACACATGGTAATCCTCTTGGCTGAAATTTATCTTTGTCTCTTCTAGGGTTATAAGCAAACACCAGACATCCAAATACTCTTAAATCACTGTACTTTGGTTGTTTACCAAACAACATTTCATATGGGGTTTTATGATTGATGACAGATGAAGGCAACCTATTGATTATGTGTGCTGCTGCCATTACACAGTCAGCCCAGAACATGAGAGGCAAGCCAGCTTGAAATCTCAAGGCTCTGCTCACTTCTAGAAGATGCCTATGCTTCCTTTCAACAACCCCATTCTGCTGTGGTCTGTCAGTTATGGAGGTTTGATGCCATATCCCTTTTTCAATAAAAAATCTGCCACATTCGCCTTCAATAAGCTCTTGAGCATTATCAGACCTGACTCTCTTTATATCCTTCCCAAATTGAGTCTTAACAAACTGGTAAAATCTTGGGATTATCCATGACACATCAGATTTGTTTCTCATAAGATACACCCAGGTAGCTCTTGAGTAATCATCAACAATAGTTAGGAAATACTTATGTTTTGTCCTACTTTCAACCCTGTAAGCTCCCCATGTGTCTATGTGGATAAGATCAAATGAGCTTTGAGCAGTGTTCTCTCTTACAGAAAAAGGAGACATGGTGAGTTTGGACATGGGACAGGTAACACACACAGAATTAGGTGTAGTTTTGCAATCAACAGGTATATCTGGTATGTGTGACATTTTATTAATTGAAGCATGACCCAACCTTGAATGCCAATACTCATAACTAGACATGTTTTTATTCATTTCAAAGGGTTGAATACATGGCACATCAGAAGTTTCACATAGGTTGTCAAAAGAACTTGCTGATGCATTGTGAGTGTTAAGCTCACCAATCGAATTACAAACACCCTTAGGCTTAACTGTCATGCCAAGTACATTAACCATTCTAACAACACTACTGTCTAGCTGATCTAGAGGCTTGTCACACAGATAGTATATGCCTCTATGCTCCTTTCCAACAGCTTTAATCTTCATACTCACAGAGTCCTGAATGACACACATACTTTCATGAAAAACTGCAAACCATCCATTATCTTTTACCAACTTGTGGACAGAAATCAGGTTATGTCTGAAAAATGGGACATACATCACATTTTTCAAAACAATGCCATTATTGAGCTTCACAGTACCACAATGAGTAACAAACACAGATTTCCCATTAGGTAGAGTTATGTTGGATTGTTTATTCAAAGCACATATATCAGACAATGCATCAATGTTGGAAATCATGTGATCTAAAGCTCCAGTGTCAATTATCCAGGCAATATCTTTAAATTTGCTGTGAAATGAAAGGAGTTCTAGAATATTACCTGCAAAATTCACCTCCATGTCATCATCAGTGGACATTAGGGTCATTGGATTCTTCTCAAAGTTGGTCATTAGTCGTTTGAATTGCTGCTCAGTGAATGCAATCATCCTTTCTGACCCACTGTGATCCCCATTATCATTGTTGATTTGAGCTGAGGCTGCAAACCTGTCGGCCTGGTTGTTCCACTGTCTCTTTCCCTTGTAGGTTCCCTTACTCTTGTTGTTGAGATTGATTGAGCTGCTTGGTCCATTTCCTGGTTTGAAATTTGGGTTATGTTTTGGATGCCCAACCGGAAATCCTACATTTTCCCAGCATACTTCTATTTTGTGACCTTTCCGGTTGCATTTCCTGTAGGTGGGAATGTCACCAAGGAATTTCTTTTGCTGTTGTTGAGCAAAGAAACCCTGAGCATCATTGGTTGAGTTTCCTGCAGCAGCAGCCAGGTTTTTCCTCTGAATTTCTTCTTGTTGGAGAAGAGACACAACCTCATCTACTCTGGGCAGGGGACTTCTGAGGAGGATGTTGCTTCTAACATTGGCATAGTAAGGGCAAATCATATGGTACCCCCGGGGTACGATGGGCATGGTACCCCCCGTGCAACTTTTCAGACTGGGTTGTACTTGTTGGCCCAACATTAATTCAGGCCAAAGCCCAAACATTGATTGCACATAACACTTTCTCCCAGCCTATCCCCTGTGACTCCCTCTCACTCTATCTAATACACTTTCTCTCTCCTTCCCCTTACCCCACTCCGTCCCTCTTCCAACAAACATCGCCGCCGTCGCCTTATACTCCGGCGATACAGCCCCCACAACAGGATGTCTCAGGCGGCCAATCCCTCTCGGCTCTCGCCGTCGTCCCTCTTCCCCACCCACGGCCATTCCTCCCTTTCATCATTTTCGTGCTCAACAATCACCATGCTCGCCTAGTGACTGGGGATGGCGAAGGTGGTCGCCGGAGGGTGGTGCTTTTGGTTGTAGTGTGCGTAGTGGGTCGAGCCGTTGAGGGTAATGATTATGAATGATTGAGTAAGGCAGATGATAATTGATCCAGTTTTGCCATTGCTCTCAACCTTCTGCCATTGTCAACCAAGAAAATGTGATGTATTAGTTTTATAACTTTATTCCTTGTGTTGCGCCCTTGTGCATCTATAGATGCAACAAATTACAAGTGCAAGATCAACCGCATCTCTTAGTCAAACCAATTCAAGTTATTTAAAGCAATTACAAGTTTTGTACTTTTGTCTCATTTCGTATTCGACATGTGCAATAATAATAATAATAATAATAATAATAATAATAATAATAATAATAATAATAATAATAATAATAATAATAATAATAATAAGGTAATGGTCAATTTCGTTAAAGTAATGACCAATTTTGTTAAGGTAATGATCACGACCAAGTTTTACATGAGAAATGGCCATGTTTGTGTATATAGTAATGAAAAAATTTTATAAGCGTAATGACCATGTTTGTGTATAGTAATGACCAAATTCTATTAGGGTAATGACGATGTTTGTGTATATAGTAATGACCAAATTATAAAAGGTAATGATCATGTTTGTGTATAGTAATGATCAAGGTTTATAAGAGTAATGACCATGTTTGTGAATAGTAATGATCATGTTTGTGTATAGTGATGATCAAAGTCTATAAGAGTATTGACCATATTTCTGAATAGTAATGATCAAGTTCTATAAAGGTAATGACCATGTTTGTGTAGAGTAATGACCAAATTAGTCTATAGTAATGATCAAATTTTATAAGGGTAACGACCATGTTTGTGTAATGACCAAATTATAAAAGGTAATGATCATATTTGTGTATAGTAATGATCAAGATCTATAAGAGTAATGACCATATTTGTGAATAGTAATGATCATGTTTGTGTATAGTAATGATCAAGGTCTATAAGAGTATTGACCATATTTCTGAATAGTAATGATAAGGTTAATGAACATGTTCGTGTATAATAATGACCAAGTTCTATAACGGTAATGACCATATATGTGTATAGTAATGACCAAGTTTTATGAGGGTAATGACCAAGTTTTATAAGGGTAGTTATTATCAATTTATATAAGGTAATGACCATGTTAGTGTCTAGTAATGACCAAGTTTTTATAATGTAATGACCTTATCGGATTTAATCATTACTCATATATTAGTTGATCATTATTTTGAAGGATTTGATCATTCCTTTATCGAATTCGATCATTACTCAAATTTTAGCAAATTTTGTGTTATAATGAATAATTTGTGTTTATAATGACGAAATAAGTATTAATAATGACCAAATATACTTTGAAATCGTATAAAACAATGGTAATATAATGATACCATTTGTTTATATAACTATGGATTTAGAGTTAATAAATTATGATTTTGTTTAAATATGATGAGTATAGGCAAAATTATTTACTAGAATAAATGATTTTTTTTTCCTCTTATTCTTTTCCCTCCCATTTCCCTTTCTCTTTCCTCCCCTACCCACACGTCCAACCACTAGTCCACCACCACGCCGAGTCAGCGAGCTCTCCCTCACCACCTCTACGCGCCACCACCTTCCGACGAGTTTTCCGGCGCAGCGGCCACTACAAACTTCCGTCACTTACACTACCTCCTCGTCCATTAGACTCCACTAACATTCTCTTCTTCTCCCTCCACCAATTATCTCTGCCCATCGCCGCCACTCCCCATGCTCCGCCGCCCCCGACGAGTTATCTCCAGAGTCTCACGGAGTTCTCTCAAACATTGCCGCCTAAGAGTGAGAAATTTGAGGAGAGAGAAAATGGAGGAAAAAAAGAGTAAATGAGGTGAGAGGAGGGTAACTCGCTACCACGGGGTGGGGGGTTGTGGTCGCCGGAGGGTTGCGCCTCCGGTGGTGGGTTTTTGGGGTCTGGGGTGGCGGTCGGTGTAGGCGGCGGCGGCTGGGAGGGTTGGGGGTGGTGGTCGGGTAGGTAGGGGGTGGGGAAAGGGAGGAAAGAGATTGAGTAGAGTTTGGGTTTGGGTTTGGGTTGTAATTGTATTGGGCTTTAATTAGAATGGGCCTTTTTTTCAGATTGGGCTTTTGTATTAGATTCTGGCTCATTGCTAATTGGATGCTGGGGGTACCATGCTCATGGTACCCCGGGAGTACCATAGACGGATTGCATAGTAAGCATCCAGACCATTCAGGAACTTGAGCAATCTCCTTTCTTCCTCTTTTTGATCCACAGAATCCAGGTATTTGGAGATTTCCACAGTCATCTGAGTGATTGGTGGCCAATCATCTAAGACCTCTTGAGTCTGCCACAGAGATTGGAGTTGAGTGTAGTATTTATTGATGGTTTTGCTTCCTTGTGACACTTCTTGTAATTCTTGTAGGAGTTGATACTTTCTTGCTCCATTACTCACTCCATATGTTCTCTTGAGATAGTCCCATATATCCTTGACTTTTTCAGTGTACAACACAGCTTTCTTTACATCTTTGTCGATGTTTTGGTGAAGCTAACCAACAATGATGTTGTTGCACCAATCCCAAGCTGCAGCTTTTACAGAATCAGTCTTTGATCTCTGTACTTCACCAGTGAGAAATCCCAATTTCCTCCTGGTTGCAAGGGCCAGCTCCATCTCTCTCTTCCATTGGTGGTAGGATGTGATGTCTTTGAGCTTGGTGTCGATGACTAAGCCTGCAGCAAGGTCTGACGGGTGCAGAAACAGGGGGTCTGACAGATCCATCCCTCTGTATGAGAGTGGATTGGTGAAGTTTACTCCACCAGGGTTTGTTACTTCTCCTTCGATTCCTGACATTGGTACAGGTGAAGGATTTTGCGGAAGAGTGTTTTGTTTGATCACAGATCTGTGTTGACAGAATTTTGTTTTAAACAGACTAAAGAAAAATGTAGACTGATTTGACTCCCTAAACCCTCATGGCTCTGATACCATGATGAATTTGAGAGAGCTTGAGGATTGGGAAGCCATAGATAAACCAATGTAAGTAATTCTGATAATTTGTAGAAATAAAGCAAGTGAATTTGATTGTGAAATTGTGTTGTATTTCTTATGTTGATTCTGTTACATTTGAGTTGCTTATATACACCCATTTGGCTGAGCCTAACAATTAACAATGACAATACTCCTAACAGACACTTTCTACAATTGAGCATACACACCTACCAAGCTCTCAAAGGTTCTAACTCACTTTGCCTTCTTGGATTTTCCTGGGATGATGTTGACTGTTCCTGACTTCACATGGTTTGCCATGGTAGCTGTCTTTTGGCACTTTCCAGTTGATGCCAGTCTCATTAAAGTTCCCATTTGTCCCTTCTTGTACATGTGATTGTTGGTGAGACTTGCCAATGTGCTCACTCTTTCTACAATTGGCGTCATAGTTGTCCAAATCATTTTCTTGCAACCTCAATTTTGTATGGATTACAATGGTGTCCCGTTCTGTCAAGTACCGTACGTAGGCAATCGTGTACTACTTCAAATGTCAAAAACAATGGGAATATAAGTTATATAGATCCAATAATTCGATAAAAATTCAAAGGAGTGAATTAGTCATGAATTCTGTTGGGGGTCAGAGTGCGGAAGCGATAGAAATTCAACCAAAGATTTATGAGAAATTAAGAAAGACAATAAAATATGACACCAGACTTTTTAGGTGGGAAAACCCTCTATGAATAGAGGTAAAAAACCACCGGCGAGAGAGCCAACATATCCACTACGAAAATAGGATCCTCAACGGCTTACAGATAAATAGCCAAATAATACTCTCTACGGGTATAACCCAAAATGACAGTAGAGAATATAAGAATAACGAGGAATATAAGAACCTACTCTACGCTTAACTCTCACAAAATGGGTAGCTAAATACCCGAACGGAGAGAAGAAACTAAGCGTATAAAAGAGAGGATTGAGTAGTGAGTAGTGGTTTTGATTTTGTGGGATGTGTAAAATAGCCAAAGGACATGGCTATTTATAGTAGCCAAAACCCACGTGGTCAAACCCTTGCATTAAATGCAAAGGTGCAATTTTCTTTCCCTACTGCATGCCATAGCCATAGGTTTAATATAGGACGGAAGAAAACAATGAACTTCGGCGGACACAATTGTAGAAAATGTGTCACTGTCCAACAAATCTCCACCTTGACACATTTTACAGGGGACTACTCTCGTCGCCGCGAAAGATTGTTCAATTACGAACAATACAAGCTAAGTCAGTGCAATGATCGAACTTAGGTGTTGAAAGTGGCTTGGCCAAAAAATGCCACGGCTTTGATAGGTCACAAACAGATGAAGGAGCAGCCGCAGGACTTGTATCGGTAGAACCCTGCAGCACATACAAACTAACATATCGGGTTGCCTTGAATAACACAAGATCATCAATGGACACTTTTAAAACTCCACCTTCAGCTAAATACTTACACCCATGGGATTCAAGGGTGCTTAAAGAAATGAGATATCGCTCCAAGTCGGGAATGTGTCTGACACTGGTTAAAGTTGTGATGACACCATCATGTGTCTTAATTTTGACCGTACCAATACCGACAACTTTGCATTGTGCACCGTTGCCCATCAAAACAATACCTCCATCAACTGGCTTATAAGTGACAAACCAATCTTTGTTTGGAGACATATGAAAAGTACAGCCGGAATCAAGAATCCATTCATTTTTGGACCTTTTTCAAGTATCAGCAGCTAATAAAACTTCCCCATCTGACTCGGCCTCAACAATACTAGCATGGTGGTATTCGGGTAATTTATCTTTACCCTTATTTTCTCTTTCTTGCTTATTTTTCAACTTAAAGCACTCAGAGAATTCATGTCCCTTTTTCTTGCAATAACGACAAAATTTAGAGTTATTTTCACCTCTATATTTCGACCTGAACTGGACCTCATTGTTACCTCCTCTAACAAATAATCCCTGTGCCGACTCAGAATGAATTTCGGCATCAAATTTCTCCTTGGATAATAAATGGGATTTAACATCTTCAAAGAATAAAGTTACGTAGTTTCCGTATAACATTATTTCTTTGAAGTGTCGATATGAGGGTGGTAAAGAAACAATAAGTAAAACAGCTTTATCCTCATCGTCAACTGTGACATCTTGGTTCTCCAAATCAATTAAAATTGAATTGAACTCATCTAAGTGAGTTTGAATAGGAGTACCTTCAGACATACGAAGCGTAAAAAGACGCTCTTTGAGACGAATTGAAGTTTGTTCGCAAGGCTCTTGGTCATATAAAGAGACTCCAGCCTACTCCAAATGCTGGAAGCAGACTTCTCATTGATGACCTCACGTAAAACCTCACGAGTCAAACATAACTGAATAGCGGACAGAGCTTTTTTGTCAATTTCATCCCACTGCTCGTCCGTCTTACTGGCTGGTTTTCTCGACTTGCCATCTAAGACTTTCTTTAAACCATTCTGGGTAAGAACGGCTTGCATCTGGACATGCCAAATAGCGAAACTAAATTTACCGTCAAATTTCTCGATATCGAATTTCATCGACATGATTGGAAAAAATCTCAGCTGAATTAAAGTAGCTCTGATACCAATTTGTTGGGGGTCAGAGTGCGGAAGCGATAGAAATTCAACCAAAGATTTATGAGAAATTAAGAAAGACAATAAAATATGACACCAGACTTTTTAGGTGGGAAAACCCTCTATGAATAGAGGTAAAAAACCACCGGCGAGAGAGCCAACATATCCACTACGAAAATAGGATCCTCAACGGCTTACAGATAAATAGCCAAATAATACTCTCTACGGGTATAACCCAAAATGACAGTAGAGAATATAAGAATAACGAGGAATATAAGAACCTACTCTACGCTTAACTCTCACAAAATGGGTAGCTAAATACCCGAACGGAGAGAAGAAACTAAGCGTATAAAAGAGAGGATTGAGTAGTGAGTAGTGGTTTTGATTTTGTGGGATGTGTAAAATAGCCAAAGGACATGGCTATTTATAGTAGCCAAAACCCACGTGGTCAAACCCTTGCATTAAATGCAAAGGTGCAATTTTCTTTCCCTACTGCATGCCATAGCCATAGGTTTAATATAGGACGGAAGAAAACAATGAACTTCGGCGGACACAATTGTAGAAAATGTGTCACCGTCCAACAAATTCAAATCAATATAAATAGTATTTCCATCAAGCATACATTGACGGATGGACCTAATGCCCTAAGTTATTCTTACATGCATCCATCTGCTACTAACAGTCACGAAAAAGACTACGTATATTTTCAAAGTATTTTGCCAATTTGAAATTCGAGTTTTGATGAGCAGATGGCATCACCTGGCCTGCTGATGCTGCGGTAGGAGGACAGGCACAAGATGTAGTGGAGTGTGCTGGTAATGAAACAAGCGCAATGCTGGTGGTATCAGGATTGTTCTATGCCGCGACTTACATGGCCGTGGTGCACCCCTCTGGTGGGACTAATAACAAGGGTGAATCTAACCTCATCGTGTTTTTTAACTTCCTGTTTTTCGCGATATTTAACACTCTTGCTTTTGCGGCATCTCAGTTCTACATAATTTTTGAGCTTACAGCAAATGACCTTGCTATCACCTCTTTGTTCAAAGTAGCCGTAATTGCTATATCAGTGAAATATACAGCGGCCTCAACTTCATTTCCCCTGCTTCTGCGAAAAAATGGACATTCTTCATTTCAGGGACAATATTCACATTATTGTTCGGATACTTGTATTTTATTTCCTTTTATCATAGTTTTCGTATGTAATGAACTCTTTCTGTTCTTTAATTTTCATTGTAAAATCGTTACACATCAATTACTTTGGAATGGCTTCTTAAAAAATGAAATTGTCAGGTCGTGGACTAGGAAAGGATTGACTAATTATTTCACATCAAATATACCATTATCAGTGACAAACTCGGTCTTTCAACAATATATTTTAACTTATCGATGACCAAAGCAAACATAAACTCGTGTGACAACCGTTCCAATCAATATGCTCTATCTAGCAAAGTTCGTTCATATTTTTGAGTTTGTTATTTCAATGTTCAATTTGTCGTATTTATAGCCAAGTATCGGAGGTAAAAGTTTTCCCTAAAAAAAACAGAGCGCTAGTTAATTAATTAAAACTAGTTTATAGTACAACTGTACAAGCGTAAGGCTAGTTGGTTTTCTTGTATTGGTAAAAAAATTGTTTGGCAAGTAAAACAGTTCTTGATAAAGGGGCAACCAGTTTGCTATTACCGTTTCTTCTGAAGGAGGAAAACTGGTGTCTTTCTATACAAGAAAACTAGTGCTTATTTCATGCCTAACCTACACATATAAAAACATATCTAGATGTTCGTCCATTCTATACGTACATTCTCTTTAATTCATTTTTACTTCGCAATTCTTCATTGAAAGTTTCTGTCAACTTCATTCAACGATAGAAAATCTAGGTACGTAGTCTCTTGCTTTAATGTTTATGTCATTGAGACATAGTAGTTAAACGATATTTTATCGACAACAACATTACCTCGGTGTTTTAAGATGCACCCGACGTGTCACTAGGGTTTCACATGGGTGCTAAGAAATTTGCTGCTGATTATTTGACCTAATAAGATGTTTGATCTGTGTACAGGAAAATGATGAACCCATTGAAGTACATGCTAGAAAACCCGAAAGTGAATCCGAATCAGCTCGACATTCTACTAAAGAGCCGGTTTTTCAGCTACGGCAAAGTTGCTGCTGGAACTGCAGCCGTAGCTGCTGCTGTAATGATTTATACTCAGAAGGACAGCGATGCCCTGTGCAAAGCAAAGCAATGGTTTAACGACATTCGGGGGTCGAAGAAACCAGAGAAAAACTGAATGCAGTACAATAGTTTAGCAACAAATTTTATATAGAAAATTTTAGAAGTATCATGTCAAAAAACCATAATATTTCATTAATGTCTGTTGCTTTATTTCTTGTACTTTTTAGTCTGATACCATCCAAATCATTCGAACTTTCTCTCAGAGGAGATTTATCATAATTCATAACAGAGTTCTTCATTGAATCATTGTTACTGCTATAAATTCGGTGTGTCTGATATTTCTTTTTATTATTACTTGCGAATTTAAGCTGATACCGGGTGCTAAGCATTCCATAGCCATATATTCATCACCTGCCCCAAAATAAATCAGACAGTCTAGCAATTTGTTTGCAATTGCAGCAAACTATCACCACCCTCGAGTACAGAGGATAGATCACATCACACTACCAGTAGAATAAACATGTTCCGCACCCTGAATGTCCTCCATCTGTACTGTAATAAACTGTTAAACTCGGTGGATAAATCTTGGAAAAACATGTAACATTGCTTTATAACAGAGTAGTTCTAGGAAAAAGTAAACCCTAGCAACTAATGGTCTCAACCACTTATCGGGGCTGTTCTTAATGCATCAAGTTTCTTGGCTAAAACTAAAACAGTGTCTTTCTTCCCCTGCTCAAGTAGAGCTTGTTTAAGACTGGTGAATACAGAAGCAGGAGGCCTAATACCTAAATCCATCATCTTGAGAAAGTACTTGCACGCAATATCCAATTGATTTCCATGGCGGAAGCTATTAATCATAGTCGCAAACAAATGCATTCCTGGAAGTACACCTTTGGCCTCCATCTGATCCCAAACCTGTACAGCCATATTCAGTTGGCCGCTGTTGCAGTACATTCTCAATATGATCTCGTAAGTGCTCAATGTAGGATCACAACCCTCATCATTACCCATTTTTCGGAAGGTTGAGTATGCTTCCTCACATTTCCCAGCTTTTATCAAGTGATGAAGAATTATATCATATGTCCTTGTATTCGGACCAATACCACAACTCCTCATTTCATCAACCACCCGAAATGCCTCATCAAACTTCATCGACCAGCAGTAAGACCCAACCACTGCATTGTAAGTTGGCGCTTCAGGATCAACACCACTATCCTTCGACATCTCAAAGAACTTGAGAGCCTCGCCCAACCTCTTCTCCGACCCCAACCCATTAATCAAAATACAATAAATATGAGGACTAGGCTCAACACCCTTCTCTTCCATTTCATAAAACCTATCCACAGCCTGATCAATTTTCCTCCCCTTACAGTACGCGTTCATAATAATACCATACGCCACAACATCAGGCTCGAACCCCTCATCCTTCATTTCTCTATAAACTTCATCTAACCTCAGCAAATTCTGCTGCTGACCCCATCCTTCCAACAATATAGTATAAGATTTCTTATCAGGAACAAACCTTCTCTGTTTCATTTTATCAAACACCTGGTGTGCCTTTTCAACCTGCCTAGACTTACACAAGTTATCGAGAAATCGATTAAAATCCGATAATTCTACCTTCATCCCATACTTCTCCATCTTATCAAATGTTTGTACAGCATCATCAACCTTTTTCGCCCTAGCGTAACGCCGAATAATCAGATGAAATGTGCATTTTGTCAATAACCCTTTACTTTTCATGGAATTCACAATTACCCAAATCAATTTAAACTGTTTAATTTTACCCAAAGAATCAATCAATGCATTGTAACTTTCAGTTGTATATTGAAACCCATTTTGCTTCTCTGCCCACCTGAAAAACCCTAATGCTAAAACCCCTGCATTACTCAGCTTTCTCAGAGCTTCCAAAACCAACATCGGTGTAACTTCAACATCACACTTTTGTAACACAGAGTCAAAGGTGGAATCTTTTGGTAGTGTTGAGAGGAGTTTGCATATTTTCTGGGAATCATTGAGGATTTTGTTGCTTATTATTGCAGATGTGTTTGGTGTTTCTGTTGCTTCTTCTTTACTCAACAAAGTTGCATGAAATTTTCTGGAGATTAATTGGGGATGAGATATGTTTGTAGTTGATGTAATTCGATTGATAAAAGGAAGTGCATATGAAGAAGAAATGGCGATTTTTAGTGTTCTCATTTGGCGGGTTAGTTTGATTGAAAACCCCATTGTTGTTGGATAATTATTCAAACTTTCTTGATCCCACTTTATAAGCAGTTTACGCTACTTATGACCGCCTGGTTGAGTTGACACGAGTCGGGATTTAACCATTCAAGTATTTGAACAAAGGTCATGAGACCGAGCCCTTAGAAACAAGCTGTGTTAAATAGAGTTGTTGGCGCTTCTATCAGTATTGAAAGAATTGTTTAGCGCGAATGAGTTGGAATTGAGAAAAACGCGTGAATTCAGAGTTGATTGTATACTCCCTCCATATTTTTTACGTTGGTATGGGTTTTGTGAGGGAAACCAAAGTCCAGCGTAAAGAAATGAAAGAGATTGAGGGAGTAATATGGGCGATTTTAGTAAATTGTGCGCGATTATTAGGAACACTGGTAATGAAGCTGGTAAAACTGATAAAAAAGATCATATGATTCCTGCGATGTGATACACAGAGGCTATGAACAAATTGACCATCAGAGTATCTTCAACAGGAATTTAGTACAAGAGGTTTACAAAGGATCTTCCTTGATAAGGAAAAAAAAAAAAGGTTACAAGGGATCAGTGTGTATTCTGCCGCGTACTATAGGGACTTCCTAATTATTCAAGAAGCCGGATTACTCTACAATGAATATAGGTCGTCCGAGCCACAATGCAGGCTCCAGGTGACCAAAATCGGTGAGGAATGTCTCCAACTCTATCCATTATGAACAATCATGGAGACCATGTTATGAGCCGAACCAGTTCAACAGTGTAGATTACCTGAGCAAGGGGGTCTTACTCACGTCAGAGCTTCAGGCCAGAATACAACGGGTTCAACTTCAGCGTATACCCCAACCCAACAGAGCACTGCTACAAGTTGCAACAAAAAATTCAGTGCTGTCATTTCTCATTTGCATTGAGTAGACTGTGAACTCAAGTCATCAAGGTAGTTTGTCATAGATTCTGAGAATCTTTTTGCTTGGAGACCAGGCTTCAGAGAATTGACATCACCCCACTGAGCGCAACCATCAGTAAACCAACTATCGCGGCCACTACACCATGCCCCTGGTGCAACCCGGTTGTGCCTTCGACGGAGTATTTTCTCATCAATCATTGATAGGACAGGATCATCGATTTCAAACCGTCTTGCAAAAGCAGCTCCACTTTGAATCATTTGATCATAATCAGAGGTGCCCAAAAAGTGGGGATCCATCTTTGGAGGACTATCCCATATCATGTATCTCAGGTCATTGTTGACTGTTGTGTTACTGAACTCAGGTGAATTGCAAACTACTGAATGGAAGTACCCTTCTTGGGGCAACATTGCATTATTGAAATACATTAACATAGTACGAGGGAGGTTATCCCAACCAAAGACACAATATTCCAGAAATGGCCGACTTAAAACGACCCAGGGAGAACCTGCCAAATATAAACAAAAGAAGGAATGTCTTCAGCACAGGAAAATATGGTACAGAGTCTGAAATGACAGGACTTCATTAGAAGAATTACCTGTAAAAACTTTGAAAGCAACAGGTGTAGGGCGCTTCTCTGTTGCGGTAAACAACTGACTTCTCCTCGCCAAGTAAATTGATGGGTCAACTACAATAGGTTTAATCCTTGCCTGTCTACATTACATTCAAATTTGAAAAAACAATATGCGTCAGTACAATCAATTAAATATGCCTACAACGATGAAATTAACTTCAAAACAAAGGAGTTGCCTACTCTTTCCAGGCGAGGTCACTGGTGTGATCAATAAAATTGAGATCTCTCTTAAGTGATGAGAATACATGAGCTAAGTCTGGAAGAAAGTCAAAGATGAAACTTTGATTAGCAGCACATACCAACAAGAGTTACCTATAGATTCTAAATTATTACCACCAACAATTGCCATACAACAACAAATTTCAACAAGGCAACAACATGGCATTTAACTACCAAGCAAATTCATAGCATTAATCAGTCTATTCAGGAAAGACACAGAAAAAAGGCTGTCATAGAAGTACTGACATGTTATCCTTTTGTAATAAAGAACGAAAGGATTTTAGTCTACATATAAAAAAAAGCAAAAAAAAAAAAAAAAAAAAAAAAAAAAAGAATACACCACCCCTGGAGGCTGGAAGTAATGTCACTGTTCCACCAAGTTTTCTTAGACGTAAGCGTGGGGGTGAGAGAACAGACATACCCCCCGGGGTATCTAATATTTTGTTCTCACAGATATTTACAGAATGGAGCTCAAATGGAGGATTAAAATGCGCAAAACAGATCCTTAATAAGGTGCCTCAACAATCCAGATGACACCCAGGCCATGCATGTGAGTGGACCAAGAATGTAACCCTGTCGGCATGGAGCAAGTTTTGCAAGAGTCATCCATTCATCTGATGTTCCTAATAATTATCTTACGCTTTATCTCCGTAAAAAGCATCACCACATGAGATACAATGAGAAAACCAGGAACCAATAAATTCTTCACTTCTGGAAAATGATGCAGTAATGCAGTATCCATAAAGTAAAGTAAAGAGTGGCTTCAAATTCCTAATTAAGATGGTCCCTGAATCCAGATGACTCCCACTTTTCAGCATCAAAATTACCAAAAAAAAAAGAAAAAAAAAAAGAAGGAAAGAAAGAAAACAAGGGCCAAGGACATCGTAGAACTTAACAACATGTCCTTGATCTTCCACATTTATATTCTTCAACCATTATCTATGTTCTCCAGTGCTAGCCTCAGGAGAAGGAGACAAAAAAGAGGAGCGAGGAGTGAAAATCACTCAAATCGCCAAGTAAGAAAGACCAAGGAAGAGGCAAGAAGGACAACACCTTGTGACAACAAAAAAAAGGTGAGAGGCCAAGAATTAAAATAAAAACACTAGGCAGTAGAAGGAAGGAGAAAAGGAGGGGCAGAAGGGTGTGAAACATTGTTGAGGAGTTAGAAACAGCAGGAAAGAAATATGACCAGCTCAATTAGAAGAGTGGCAAAGTCAATTCCTAGTGAATTAGTGCCGGAGCGACAATTTTCTTCCAAATCCCTTCAACTTTTGGGAGATGAGACTTCCTAGGGAGAGGGCAACTGGAGTCCCCCATTCCCCTCCTCTACTCTTCCTCAGCCTCACCCAATTGCTATCCAAACATGGCCACTCCTTGCCCTCCCGGTTACTTCAATATCTCTCATCCAAACACTCGGTTAAATCCTACAATACTTCGACACTCTATATACCTGCCCTCATCAGTGCAGCTACCTAGTCAATAAATTGCCACACACTCTGAGGTCTAGACACAGCTGGCCCTATGTTGCCAGTTGTTGTCAAGAGATAAACTGATATCAACGGAATTAATGGTATCTATACCTTCGCCTTGCCCTTAAATTCTGAAGAATAGGGAATCAATGCTACAACAATTATTACGTCCTAAGGATTGCTTAAGATTAACAGGAAATTCTTCCTTTGAAAGCTTAAGATTGCTTTCTTCACTTTTCCAGCTATATAAAACTTCTGGCTAACATTAACTTTATTATTAAAGAAACAAAAGGATATATCAAATGCAAAAATAATGTCTCCTACATTAACAATCACCATTCGATGATGCTCACTGAGTCACACAGATGTTTGAACCAAACCAACAGCTCAACAGAGTACTAGCTTAGTGTTTAGAGCACAAGAAACACAAGGGGGGGGGGGGGGGGGGGATACCTCACAGGTAAACAAGAAACAGGCAGGATGCAACTGGCAAAAACACTTAGTTATCGACTACATACCAATGGCCTATATTAATCTGAAACAACTAAAACCCCCTACAAATGCACACTCAGGAGGATATGTATTACACAAATCAGCAAACTAAAACGGTAGTAAACAGCTGAAAACTAGTCACCTACTACTGAACTATGAAGCGCAGATACTCCTACATCCTGTTCCCCGTACCCAATAACTTCAAAAGCTGGAAATGCCAAATCTTAAGTCCAATTTGTACTCCCCCATCCCTATCCCAGATTCATAGCAGAGCTAAGACACTGGCCACAAAGTCCACGCGACATAGCTACTGATCACAAAACTAAACCGCGCAACAGCTAACCTAAAGCCCTGCTCTCATCTACCCTAAATAATCACACAATTCAATCAGCATGATCATACACCTCACAAGTCTAACCTACTGTCTTGCTCTATTCAGTGTCTAAGAAGTAAATAATCACACAATTCAACATAAAAACCCCTGATCACACACCTAAAAAGGTCTCCCGTCTCCAACACCACAAGTCCACAACCAATTTCTAAAAAAGGAAACCCAATTCTACAATTACAGACACCAAGCTTTATCAGCAATGACCCCCACAAATCCGAAATACAACCCATAAAAGGAAACATAGCATCATATATCATAATTTCCAAAAATGTCATCTTTATAAATAATAACGAATTTAATTAATTAATAAAAAATTAAAAAAAAAAAAAAAAAAAACATACCATCTTGAGTAAGAAGGGGATAATCCTGAGCACTCAAGCTGATAAACCAATCCCACCCACCATCCAACTTCAACAAAATCGACACCGCCCGCAGCGTCGCCGCCACGTACGTCGCCCCCATCCCCGTCAACCACTGTGGCTTCCCAATCACGTCAACATTCCCAAACCCCTGGACAGCCGGCACCGACATAACCGCCGCCGCGAGCCAGTCTCTCTCCTCGTCGGACGCATCGGCGGCGAGGTGGAGCAAGTACCGGTTCCGTGGGTGGTAGACGGCGAGCAGGAGTCGCAGGATCCGCTCCTTGTCGCCGGCGCCGCCGTAGATGTAATAAGCGAACGACGGCGGGAATTGGGGTCCACGGTTGGGTGACGTGGCGGTGGAGGAGGTGGCGTGGATGGCGGAAGAGTACGTTGACGCCGTTAAACCGGAGATTATTGATAAGAAAAGCAGAATTGATATAAATAACGCCGTGAATAATGCGAATAACCACTTTTTTCTTTCGGAAGCTCCCATTAACACTATGATTCTAATTATATGATCATATATAATATCATAGGTTATAAAAATTCATGGAATTGAAAAGATGGGATCTGTTAGAAATGTGATGAATTTATCTGGGTCGATGTTAGATTTGAAGGAAATGGTGAGTTTTTTTTTTTAATAAATTAAAGGTTTGAAATGCGGTGGTGTTGACGGAGGAGAGAGAGAGGGAGGGGGAGTTGAGGAGGGAGAGTGAGAGACACGTTTGATTTTTAAGGAGGAGAGTGTTATGGAAGTGGGGGGAGTTTCATAAACAAGAAAACATTTTTATTTTGTTTATAAGTTACGGAGTAGGAAGTTTGGTTTGATTTGGTAAAACTTCTTTGATAAGCTATACAGAGGAGGAGTTGAATTCAGTCAAAATTAAAGAGGAGGGAGATTAGTGAAACTGATGTTTTATGACAGCCGAGAATGACATGTGAAGAGATGAAACGTTGAAGATTGGAAGAGTGATTAAGGCTTGCCAGATTGATAATGAGGTTTAATTAGATGTTATGTGATGATCCCAACGTTATTTTTTAATGTACTTGGTCCAAAACTAGTATAGCTGTACGGGTACGTGCCGGACTAGTTGTACATGGAAGATGTCGCAAATAGCCGAAATGGGCATTTGGATCGGGTTTAGGATACGTAATTGAGAATTGAGTAGATCCCGTTGTTTGTTTTTGGGTTGGGTTAAGATCGATTTGGTTTAGGTCTATGTGAGTGGAGATCCTCTGTCTCATTCTTGTGTCCCACTCCCTTTACCCCCTCCATTCAAATCCTTAGAAATCAATTAATTTATAAGTTTAAAGAATTTTTTAATGTTGGAAAGTGGGTTTGCAAAGTTGTGATTGCAGGGATATACAGTATAGAGTTATACACAAAGTGGGACAAAGAATCCTCATTCGGTCTGTGTTGGTTTGGGTTAATGTGCGTTAGACGTTGACTCATTCTGTATTGATGAGTTGATAAGGCCCATATAAATTGAATAGAATCTTGTGATCAATAAAGTATTTCATGTAGATAAATCCAAGTTATTAGCCTTCGAATCTAGATTTTGAAACTATCATCCGTTCTTTTACGTTTAAACACACGACATAATCATGTCCAAAAACAAGACACGTCATAACTCAATGCGAGATTTTGTCCTTTAGGCTCTATCAAGGTGAAATTTGTGAGACCGAACACGACGCACCATAAAATGAAATTAAAGGATTGTTGAGATTTTTGCTGGCTAGTTCAAATGTGCTAGAAAGACTAAATCTAAGAACAATGTTATTGTGAATATTGCAAAATTATTTGGCCTGAAAGAGAATCGTATACAACCTAGAGGAGCTCTATATGTGAAAGGTAGATTAAACCTAGTATGATTTGCACAAAGTGACAAATTTCATTTACATACTACAAGAACAATTCTACCAACTTCACTGAGAGGTAGATGTTCATGTGCATTTCCTCTTGTGTTTACGCCATAAGGATTTCCATGTTGGGCTGGGCTTGTGAGTGGCATCTCATGAGCCCAACTCCCTCTTACTTTTATTAGGATTGTTTCCACCCAATGATCCACCATTTTTCTTTTTCTTTTTGTGTGCTTGTGTACTACATAGTGTTGTAGGTGCTATACATAAAACTCTAACAGCCTCTTTGGTATGAAGAAATTGAGAGGAAAAGAAAGGAAAGAAAAATACTTTTTATGGTTTTCCAATGTTTGGTACCATGGGAAATAGAAAGAAAAGAAAGGAAATGAAAGGAAAAATTTATTTGTTTTCTTGGGTAAAAAAATAAAATAAAATACAAAAAATTGTAAAAAATGCAAATTACCCACTTTACCCCGAAATTTTATTTCCGTCCAATAATAAGAAGGGGTAACATAGTATTTTACTCAAATTAAGGATCCAATTCCTATCATTTCCTTCCATCAAACCAAACATTGGAATTGCTAATTTCGTTTCCTTCCATTTCCCTTCTTTTCCTCTCCCTTCCTTTCCTTTCTTTTCCTTTCCTTCCGTTTCCTTCCAACCAAAGAGGCTGTAAAAGTTATTTGAGTTTACAAACACAATGACACGACGATTATGCATGTGTTAACTAGGTGAATTTTATGTGCACATTCACAAGTCATTTATGCCTCAACTTTTTTTATACAGAGTACTATATATCCTTTGCATTTGAACCTTTAAGTCGCCAAAGCCTGGCCATTTGATACAGAGTATGCATGATCACGATTTAAGAATCCGATTCACACCCAAATCCCATACTTGCTCTTAAGAATTAACTCAAAATTCATTGAGCATGTATTCGAGAAGTTTGTACACCAAGTCACTAATTATACGTACTCAAGACATTACTTGCGCCATAATGTTGAAACTAAATAGCGTCATATTATCGAGATTATAATCAAAATAATAGAGATTATAATCGAAATCGGCTTTAGAACAATTAATTTAAGACCATCGATCAAGCATATTTTGGGGGCGAAAAAACTCAAAACAGATAAAACCCCGGAACACCCGCAACAACAATGATTGAGCGTGCTTTAAGTACTTGATATATACTTTGGTTAATATGTGGACATAAATCCCAAGACAAAATCAACATCTTCCCCTCACTCCTATAAAAACCATAATAACAACATCACATTCCTCATCATTCCCTTTACATTTGAATTTGAAACTTCAACTAACTTCAAACTGATTAAATTTCCCATACAAAACCCATTTAGCTCTTCTGATCTTCATCCATATTGACAGGGCCGGCCTTTAGCATAGGCGAGATAGGCGGCCGCGTAGGGCCCCCATTTTTTTTGGCCCAATTGTAACAGCCCGATTTTCTAAGCTAGTTTTAAGACTTAATTAACAGTATTGGCGGAATCATCATTAGCCTAAATCGGACCTGTTACCGCCGTATCTCCCCCAAAGGAAGATACAAGGCTCTCCAAAACATAAAACACTAATAACTCGGTTACAAACGATTATTATATTATACAAGTATATCAAAAAAACTTCCAGTCTATTTACAAGTTATAACCTTTGGCATACTAATACCAAAGTCTGATACAACCCGACTTCTACTAGACTTGGTGATTCGTCCTCTCCACTAGTATGTGAACCTATACACGTACACCTGCACATTTAACAAAACCCGACACTGCTCATTCCAATGAATTGAATGGACAGGGGTAACTCAGCAAAAGCTGGTAAGTTCATCGTACTTACGACACACATATAGGACTACTGAGTTACACCTGCCCTCATTTGTCCGACATATAAAGGTCCTGAGACCGACGACGATTGGGTAATCAAACCCATTATTCATTTGCTAACCATTTATAGAATAACCTGTCATGCTAGCAATACACATAACACGACCTTGGCAATACGACCATGCACACCAATAAACACAACAAGACATTAAAAGGGCTCGTACGACATAGCACGGCTTACAAATAACAAATATCACCATAACAGGCAATCTCATGTCACATTTGATTTCATATGCAACCTACTTGTCACGCATAACCTTCTGACAAGTACACTAGATCATACATGAAATCATGCTGGATTATTATACTTAACATTAAATTTAGGGCTACATGTATGAGCAGGAATATCATATTCCACCTCTAAGCACATCTCGAATTCAAACACATAATTCATTAAATCACATAACATATCATTCATAGTTCTATTTCAGAACTAGACTATACGTTTCACATAGCACAATCATGCTCACAGGATAGCTCAATACGATACATAACTTGCAATATACAATTTATAGTTTCGTTGGCAATATGTAAGGGAACAACGCGAGGGCGGCAAAGATCGGATTGCGGGCTCACTCGCTTGTTGGGGAACGTCTTCCCCTCATTTACGCAGGCCTTAACGGTCATTAGTGTGCACACCCCTTGGAGGTCCTTACCCAAATTCGAGGTAATCTCTCCTAAGGCGACAATCAATATTGCCCATCAGGGTCATTTCAATCACGTAACCCAAATTCGAGGTTACGACTTTCTGTCATACGTTCATGACCTCATGGTACTACCCCATCAAACCACTGAGGCTCCTTAACCAAATTGCCATCTAACTTACACATACGACGATTAGTGCGTCAATCATCAATAAGACATCAAACAACAGGTGATTAGTCCGTCAATCACAAGCCACAATACATTTACATCAGGTGATGAGTTCGTCAATCACCAGTCACAAACACTTTCACATATACGTCTATACTCATGTACATGTACGATGCATGTGTACTCACACAATTGTAATAGATTATAACGACTTCACAAGTATTGCACCAACTCAGATATATAACTTCACGTTCATATAAGTTTACATTTAAACATAAACCACGTTCACCTCTCAAAGACATCATATACTAGTACACTATCAACTAATGATGCACACCGTATGCATAACGATGTTCTAATCACCCTCAAAGGGTACTATTCACATAAAACATGACTCGACTCGTCATATGCCACTCAAAAGTACTAACAAGAGTCATATGAGACATCCCATCACTCATATCAATCATACACGTTCATGGAACAAGGTAAGTATGAACTTACGCATGCACTAGTCACCAAAGAGTTACATCGGGCACTTAACCGTGTTTCTATACACCGTAACATGATAAAACTCAACAATTATCAATTTATCATTCACACATAATCATAATGTCATATCATTCATAAACTTTTTTTTATATTACTCACAACACGCAAAGAACATAGTCAGTATGAACTTACGCTATTAGCAATCCCGAACGGCTTCATACCGCGAACCAAGCATCCAAAACCTCGATGAATCGGCCTCCGACAAACGATATAATCATGGTACATCAAATTACTATACATCAGTATTCAACTCACCAAAATTCTCCCAAAGAACCCAAGTATAACTTGTCCAAATCCAATACAACAATAGGCTGCACCATCTTCATGATTCAGAACACATGACGGCTGTTTAGATGCTCATTTAGGCAATAATTCCTCATTATTTAGGCACAACACCAACTTTAAATCATAACCCTTCCTCGTAGGAGTATTTCAACACATCAAACGTCAAGTTTCATTAACTATTCAAGAATTTATAGCCCAAATACCACAGCTTCTCCAAAACAGAGTACCATATGCGCATCCAACTTGTAGGAACTAGATGATGATCATAACAACAGGTTTTCAAGCATTACAAAAGCCTAACATCAAAATCTTGAAATGAAGTTCAACTTAGGGTTTTGTTTCGATTGAATACATGAACAAATGAGACTGTTATGATCAAATTACGAAGACCCTATGTTCATGATACCAGCAGGCAGAGCAACGAAACAAGGGTTTACTTTAGAATATAATTTGGGCAACTAAATCATATTGAAAATGAAAAAAAATTGGAGTTTGTTTCCATATATATTAAGAGTAAATAGAAACAAGAATCAAGGATTGATCTTACCAAATGAAGGAGATATGACCAATATACACAAACTGGTCCAGAATTGCATTCAGAAAGACACCTTAACTTGTAGAGCCAAGAAGGCGATCATGATGAACAAATTTGGGCTTACTCTCTTCTATGAAATTGTAGAAGACGAAGATTACTACAATTTAGAGCTTTGTTTCACCCAAAGATCATAAGAAACGAAGGAGAAAATGGGTTTCGAAGTTGAAGCAGGTGACTGGAATTACACCGCGAAGGAAGCAGCTTGGTGTCTTCTTCTTAAGACACGAAATTTTGCTGAGTATGCAGCTTGATTGGGATCCAATTAGATATCAACATGAGGTATGATCATCTAGGAGGTATTTTGTAGTCTCGGCACCTCGTGCTTGCGAAATAAGATCGGTTTCTAGTTCCGACACTACACACAAACTTCTAAAATTGTGTAGATTGAGATTGTGTAAGTTGAGACTGAACCTATAACTTGTATCATTTGACTTCATATTTACCAAGGAAAGCTCCTCAAATGATACAATAGAACAATCACAATTTTGTTCTGGGTTTACGTTAAGAGCTTACTTAACGACTAAGAAAACGTTTCTTCACGATTAAGAAAGCTATCGAAACAACAATGGATTGAGAATGTAACCAAACATTCTTTAAGTAATAGCTCCTCAATAAACTTAACGGTATCATCTAATTGCATAACCGAGATCTCTAATTGGAGATTAGTAGAGTGATTAAGCTAATCAAAGTGATTAAGGAACCGACTATTACACACTACCCTCCTTATAAGAAGTTTCGTCCTCGAAACTTAGAAAAGGTATTGTAACAGATCAGAGAACCCTCATTAGAATATCAACCCTCCTTAACATGCAGAATTCTTAAACGTTTCCACCACTCTACGACGTTTCTTCAGCTTCCAGTGATTTAGTCTAATAACATACTCAATATGCCCTTCACGATTAAGAAAGCTATCGAAACGACAATGGATTGGGAATGTAACCAAACATTCTTTAAGTAATAGCTCCTCAATAAACTTAACGGTATCATCTAATTGCATAACCGAGATCTCTAATTGGAGATTAGTAGAGTGATTAAGCTAATCAAAGTGATTAAGGAACCAACTATTACACCAATACTGTTAATTCAGTATATGTAAAATAAAATGTGATAAAAATCATGTAGATAGTTCTAGCCTAGCGGTCAGTGGTTTGCAATACAAACCCTAGGTTGTGGGTTCAAATCCTACTAGAACCATTTATTTGGGCTTTTTTTTTTTAATTAAGATGTACATTTGATTGAGCGATTCTAGAGGACATAGGGCCCCCTATCGAGGTTTCGCCTAGGGCCCCCAAAATCTCCGAGCCGGCCCTGCATATTGAACACATATATACACAACTACATACACAAGTAACAAATGGCGACATTTTCGGATTGAGCAGTTCGAGCAGTCCATCACGCACTCCTTCGTTTGTGCACCGGAGTCATCACCGGCGTATGACTCTAGGGACGCTCCAACTCAATCCTATAGAAAGTAACCGGAAACAGCAGCAGCAGCCGCGACAAAGTTCGCTTATGTGATATTTGATTAACAATGATCAGCAGCCTGTTATAATTGGTAAGAACACATACATTGACGGATTATCTCCTGTATTCCTTGAATCCATTCCATGTGGTGGAAGAAGATGAGGATGATCTTGAACAAGTTATGTCTCTGAAAACCCGAAAACACTAGCAGATAAAGTCATCTTGTAGTTCCCCAATCAAGGGATGTAAACTACGTAATGGTGGTAATAATAGGAATGGGAGGAGGGGAACGATGAGTAAAGCTACTGGTTTTACTGCTTCACCAGGTAGTGTTCGTTTTCGGTTTTTGTTGAAGTGATCATGGCGTCCAATGCTCATTGTTATTCGTGAAGGTGTTAGGAGTGACAACGACCCACATGTGAGTTGTTGGATAATATCCTACATTAAAGAAATAGAAGAATAAGGACTAGTTTACAAAGTGGTGGGTTACTCCTCCTATTCCCAATTGGTTTTAGCATGCAACCCCACCAATTTGTGATCTAGTCTTCCACGAGGGGGCCAATATTCTCATGATGACTCTGACATGGTATCAGAGCCCAAGATTGGTCTTGGGTCCGACGATCTGGTCCGTGGATTTACCCAGTTTGGGAGCCGACAAATTTGATTGAGGTTTGACCCCAGGCAGGGGCTTTGCGAATTAACCTGACTGGGCAAGGGCGTTTGACGAATTTGAAGAGCAAAGGATTTGATGGACTCACATGTGAGAGGGTGTTGGAGTGACAACGACCCACATGTGAGTTGTGGGGTAATATCCCACATTGAAGAAATAGAAGAATGAAAACTAGTTTATAAGGTTGTGGGTTACTCCTCATATTGTCAATTGGTTTTTAAGCATGGAACCCCACCAACTTGTGATATAGTGTTCCACGAGGGGGCTAATATTGGCTCATGACGACTCTAACAGAAGAAGAACTTATCGAACACTACTAGATTTAGATATCCATTCACCTGATACTGTCATGCAGTATTCTTGAATTAATTTGTCCTACCATATACTATGCTTTTTGTTCTTTTAATAATACTCCACATTCTTCATCATATATGTAGTTTGCTACTCTGCTTCAATCAAAACTAATCCATTAGCTAATGTGATATATACCTTCCTTTAGTCACTAGATAAGAAGAGTAAGGAATGTTCAGACGTTTAGTGATGAAGATTATGGAGGAGTTCCAAATTGGAAGTTCTACTTTTGATGAAATTTACACTAAAAGTGTTTCTCAAAATCCAAAAACAGTTTTTCAGCTTTGAGTGTTAGTTTGATCAGTTTTCAGTTTTTGAAACCCAAAAACTGTCTAGAAACACTTCAGAACCTTCGCCAAACACACTTGAAATTTGTGCGATGACCTTAATCAATAGACCATTATTATTATTCAAAAAGTGAAAGAAATAATTAAGAAGTATGATATAACATTTTAACCGTCAGTTAAAAAAAAACATTTTAATCGTGCAACAAAGAAATAATTAATAAGTATGATATAACATTTTAACCGTCAGTTAAAAAAAAAATATTTTAATCGTGCAACACACAGGCTTAAAACTAGTGATTTGAATTTCGGGTTTTCTAACGTGTGTCCAAAGGGCACATGTTAAGAGTCTATTTGTTTCCATAAACTAGTTGTTGGGCCGCGCGCATCGCGCGCGGCCCCCCAACATTTTCGGTTTTCGTATTTAATTCCCATTAGAATGGCACAATTCTGCCGAAGACGTCGCTCTCTTGTGCGGATTCCAATTACTTTTGCGACCACACAAGCACATTGTGTTTCTAGAACTTAAAACTTAAGCACAACACGAATTACATTGATAATTGTTCAACAAAACAAAGCAATAAATTGTTCAGAGCCAAAGCGAGTAGTAGTAGACACAGTGGCTTAGATGTTAAGTCTGTTGTTGGCGTTCTTATTACATATTTAGCGCATAGGCACATTAGTAGTAGATATGAATGGGGCATTGCAAAATACTTCAACTCCAGGCTAGAGTTCATTAAAGTTGAAGTAGCCCCAAATCATCAGATTCTGTGCGCGCTCCCGGTAGAAATGCACGACGAATACACTCGGTGGTGCGCCCGAACATATTCTGGCTGGTTGAAAATGAGGTATTCGCCGGTACACTGCCTAGTCCACCCTACTGGCGCCCTTGAGACCCCACTTTAGGACGTAACTGATGGAGAGGGCCATCGTCGGTCCGAGCTCGAGGCAAATCTTCTGGGTCTTGAGCTCTTCTTTAACCTTCACAAAGAATCGATATTGCTCATGTTACATCAAAGATTTGTTAAGCATCACTGTGTTTTTTTTTTTATCAGAGCAACTACTATAATAGAGCAATTTCATATGAACTACCCTTGACAACAAAGAGCATGTTTTTTCGGGTTTCCAAAGTAAGGGTGGACCGGAAATAAGTTTAGTGTGTTAAACTGCACCAGCAGCTGCATTTCTAACTGAAAGGGACTCCACCAATAAATTAGGACACAATTAAAAGTGAATGCCCAGAGACACGAAGAACAAACGAGATTTAGCAAGTTTGAAGCTTACATCTCTGTCTTTGGCGCATAGCTCATCAGCAGTAATTCCCAAGATCTTTTCTGTATCCATTGTATAGGCAGAGAAGGTCATAGATCCCGTGTCATCAGTTCCTTCAAATGTCATGCCAATTCTGCACAATTGTAAGGGTTAATAAGTATGTGGGTTAAAAACATGCAGCAAACAGGTGTCTAAACAAAGAACTTGCAAGAACTGACTTGGGAATCGACTTCACTTCCTTTTCGTAGCATTCCGAACAGTCGAAAGTTACATCCTTTGCACAGCTGCTGTTTTTGCCGCAGTTACTGCATGCATAGTACGCGCGACCATCATTTATGTCGAAATCTGGGATCAAAATATTGATCCAGAAACGATCCTCCTGCCACAGATCCTCAACCTACAATACATCAACAACATGTGATTTGGTCGGTTCGTGATTAAGCGTGGAGGACAGTTAGCAGGTTGTATTGTTTAGTGCGCATTGATGTTTTACCGTCTTAGCCTTGAGTTCAGCTAGGGTAATGGTCCTCTCTGCTTTGATAGGATTCCTTGCGCTGCAAATTGGTTCTGTTTTATTGGTCAACATGTCCCTGTTGTCGCTGGCCCTGCGAGCAGTTAATGGTACATTAAAGTGCAGTGAGCGAGGGAGTTGGACTGAAGATACCAGCATTTTAATTAAGGTCATTAGTAGATAATTTACCACTTTGTCAGCTTTGCGGCCTGTGCACCCCTAGACTCAAAGCCAACCATGGTACAAATAGTGGTCGATAGTGAAAAGCCTGCACCATTGTCCCAAACATTATTTTGAATGTGCTTTTCTTACAAACTTGCAGAATAAGATAGGCGTTACCTTTGTAGCTTGATGGCTTTAGAGCCGTGAATACGACAACAGGATAAGTAGGCAGCAGTGCTTCCAACTTGTCGCCAACATCCATTGTAAGGTCTTTCCAAAGGGAAAGCAACACACTGCGTCCTGAGCTGTTTAGACATTTCAGCCAGCCAAAACAAAATTGTTTGCCTATTAGGTGAACGTAGATATCTCACATGTCTACCAGAAAGAAGATAATTATGCACCAAAAGAGCACTATATTGTATATGTTCCGTTCGATGTTTTGCCGTAAGGGGTAAAGTGCATGCTTGTCTGTAAGAATATTTGTTTTCATTAGGCCGAAATTTATGTTGCCCATTTACCTTACGTAAAGTGTTGTTTTTTTGAAGCGAATTATATGAAGGTTAAGAACTGTACCTATTGTCCAAGATGACAAGCTCACGGACCTGGACCTCGTCTGACTGACCTACTCTCACACTCTGTGTGGGCTGAATGTAAATTGGCACGCCAATAATGCCTGTGGTTTAAAACGACAAGCAAAGAACGTGTTCTATAAGATTAAGGTGTTGAGTTGTAGTTACGGAATGGTGTGTCTGTTTAAAAGGATTAAATGCTTACTGAATCGCTCATCGCCACCCGAGGCTCTTGGCACATCTGCTATTGTTAGGTAGTCGGGCTCTCCGGCTTCTTCAAAGGTCCCCACCTTCTGGATTACAGTCCTAGCGCCAAAAGTCATCTGGTATTAGATCTTAGCATTTGGCCTAAGGAATTTCTTGGGTATCGGCTTAACAATGGCATTTGAAAGTTCGTAGATATTCTGACTCCCAATCACCTTTTCATATGCCTCAATGTCATCATTGAACAGGGTTGCCTTCATTTGTTGTCCCTGAAATCCAAAAACACTATTACTGCCAAAGGTAGTTATAACTACGAATCAGATAGCGGGACTTGTATGTAATTTGTACTACCTCTTCATCCTCAAAAGTGATCATCTGGTATTTAGTTTTAGGGGAAGTCTGCTTCCGTGACTTGTCTATGACCTTGACCCGCACTGTGTAAGGTCCGCTACGATCTGATAGGTCCTTCAGGTACTTTTTTTCGGATTTCTTGTCGGACTTCACCATCCTGCACAGCAACCGAATGACCATGCAAATGACAATAAATATATTGTAATTGAACGTGAATAAGCACTCCTCATTTATTACGCATTTCTGCACAGGCGACATTGTGAATCACTGATAATGATTCTGCATAACAAATTGTAAACAATCTTTTTTTTTTTTGGTTACAAAGAGGGGCAGAGCCCCGAACGAAAAAACAAGAACTAGGACCTAATTAAACGAGGTTTTGAAACCCCAAGAACATCTTCCCGAAGGATCAGCCTAAGAGCATGAGGAGGATATTGTAAAATGACGAGTTTCGAGTCCTGATCAGCTCCGCAATTAGCTAACCAATCTGCTGCTCTATTTGCTTCCCTGTAGGTATGCTCGATTTCGACAACCCAACTTCCTCTAGCAATCAGATTCTTGCAGTCTTGCACCATATTACGCAGGGCCCCAACTTGTGGAGCGTCCTTGGTTACCATGTTCACGCAGCCGAGGTTATCCATATGAATTAGTACTCTTTCAAACCCGCACCGATGAGCTTCTTCCAATCCTTTTTTCAAAGCTAGAAGTTCAGCCCGCATAGATGTGCAAACCCCATAATTCGATGTATAAGCATGAATAAAGTCTCCGGAGGAGTCTCGAAAGATTCCACCACCTCCCGCTGGACCTGGATTACCCCGACTAGCTCTGTCTGTATTGAGTAAAACCCAACCATTGGGTGGAGGTTTCCACCAAATATGCACTTCCCTAGCTGAGCCCGGGGAGGGGATCAAGATAGAGAACCTATCAAGAGCACGCTTGGTTTCTGCGAACCGAGCCTTGAGAAAAGAGTACGGATCAAGTGGTATGTCCGAAGCGCGATTAAAGACTATACTATTTCGCCATTTCCAAATCCACTAACAAGTTATTGCAAACTTGAGAGGCCAATCATCCGTTGCCAATGGATTAGAATTCTGAATGTTTTCGAGTAACCAGGTATGTAAAGGAGGGGATCGGAAAGAACTTAAGCTAGCAATTTCCCCAAGTTGCTGCCAAATATGACGGGAGGTAGGGCAGTCCCGTAAGAGATGACGGGTGTCTTCACTACTCGCCTTACACCTCGGGCAGGTGGGATCCTCCGTCAATCGTCTCTTGAGACGATTTGTGTTGCACATAATTCTCTCGTGTTTCACTAGCCATAAGAACACTCTTATTCGTTGCTGCACGGGCAGTTTCCAAATAAAGCTCCAAGCGTTACTCTCGGTGCTAGGATCTTGTTGACCCCGAAGGTAATTCATGGCTGACTTGATCGTGAAGCCCCCGTGTGATGACCCATTCCAGAAGATAGCATCAGGAGTGTCGCCTTCTGTCAATTCAATAGACGCAATCTTAAGTAATTCTTCTTGAGGTAGGAAGTCTGAGAATTTCTCCCACTTCCAGCCGTGTTCCTTATCCCAAAAGTCACTTACGGGGAGCTCAAACTGCTCAATTGGGATTGCTCGAATGGCCTTGTCGACCAAACAACCCTGATCGACCCATGAATGGTTCCAAAACATGGTGTCACGGCCGTTGCCCACTGCAAAGGTCACTCCTGCTTTGATTGTACTCGCATTCTCTACCACTCCCGCCCACAGAGGAGACATGTTACTATGAGGAGTAAACATGTTTATGTCGCAACGACCTTTGCAGTATTTAGCTCTGATGACCGAGGACCAAAGAGTGTGAGGACTGGCTAGCATCCGATACCCGAGTTTTGTCAAAAACGCGGCGTTAGCTTGTCTTGATGATCGTATTCCCAGTCCTCCCTGTGATCTTGGATGTTGAAGTGTTTCCCAGGAGATAAGATGGAGTTTCCTATGATTCTCGTCCCCTCCCCAAATAAATCTTCGGGTTTTACGATCTATTGAATCACAGGTTGTTCGTGGGATTTCCGCGGTCTGCATGCTATAGGATGCAAGATGATTCATTGTCGATTGAACTAAAGTGGCTCGACCCGCGAGTGAGAGATGTTTTGTTTGCCATCCCGCTAATCTCTTGTCGACTTTCTCTTCTATGTGGCTGTACGTGTCCTTTGTGATGCGACCGTGAACAATTGGCATACCAAGATAGATACCTAGGTCATTCGTGACTCCGATGCCGAGTGTTTGACTGATATCCAACTGCTCTTGCTCAGATACGTTTGAGGAGAAAAAAATCCGCGACTTATCGACTTACTTTCTCGCCAGACGCATAACAAAATTTCTCAAGGCATTCCTGGATGATGACAGCCTGCTGAACAGAGGCTTCGGCAAAGAGAATTAGGTCATCTGCGAAAAATATGTTTGCTACAGGCGGGCCTGAACGACTCGCTTTCACAGGTTTCCAATGCCCTTCTCTGACTGAATCTTCGATGATTTGATGGAGTCTTTCCATACACATAACAAAGAGATATGACGAAAGAGGGTCCCCCTGTCGTACACCTCGGGTGGGGGTAAACGACTCCGTCATCTCACCATTCCAAAGGATTTTGAGCGAAGAGGAGGTTACACACTCCATTATTACGTCTACAAGAAGAATCGGAAGACGCATTTCCAAAAGGGTGTCTCTGATGAAAGACCATTTTAGACGATCGTAGGCCTTCTCAAGATCAATTTTAATTGCCATCGTCCCGACTCGGCCTTGCTTACGCCTCATTGTGTGAACCATCTCTTGGACGACCACAATATTGTCACTAATCTGGCGCCCTGGGACGAAACCACTTTGAGTGCTCGAAATAAGGAAAGGGAGAATTGGTTTGAGTCTCTGAACCAACACTTTGCTGATGATCTTGTAAGCCACGTTACAGAGGCCTATCGGACGGAATTGTGTGACAAATTTAGGATTGTTGATTTTGGGAATGAGCACCAAGAAGGTATTATTGAGACCTTCTGGAAAACCTTTCCCCTCTAGCGCTCGAAGTGCAACGTCACAGACACTGTCCTTCACCAATGGCCATTGTTTTTGATAAAACAGAGCCTGAAATCCATCCGGCCCGGGTGCCTTCGATGGTGCCATGTTGTGTAAAGCTGCTTCGATATCGGCGATCGTGTACGGTCTGGTGAGTTTCTCCCACATCTCGTTGGTAAAATCTTGAAAACCATCAGCTGGCAGGTCGAAAGAATCTGGATTTGGATTATCATCAGTGAACAATTCCCGGTAATAATTTAATACAAGCTGTTTTATGTCCTCCGGGTCATCAATCCAGTTCCCCTCTGAGTCTTTAAGAGCCGTGATCCTATTTCTCCATCTTCTCATAATTGTGCTTAAATGGAAGTATGAGGTATTTCTATCCCCATCCCGAATGAAGTCGACTCGGGATTTTTGGTACCAGTAAATCTCTTCTTGTTCCAACACCTCATCCATCTCCCTTCGAAGTCTTGCTTCTAGTTTGATGAGACCTCCGGTAATTTGCTGTGATAAACTCCTTTGGCAACCCGCAAGTCTGGCTTTTAGGTTGTTTTTGCGATGGAAGATATTTTGGAAGACGTTTGTGTTCCAATCTTGAAGTTGGTTTGAAAGTTTATGCAATTGAGGAACCAACGAGGCGTCTTTATCCCAATGATCTTCGACAAATGTCTGAAAGTGCTCGTGGAGGAGCCAAGCTGCTTGAAATCGGAATGGCCGATTTACGCTGTTTAGGGGGACAAATCCGTTGGGTGAGAAGAAAACTGGGCAATGGTCCGATTGGATTGCCGGGAGGTGCTTCACACTTGCATTATCAAACCGAATCCCCCAATCGCTATTGCATAGCACTCTATCAAGCCGGGCACTTTTACGAGTCTCCGGTGTGAGACCTCGAGACCAGGTGTGTGATGCACCGGAAAATGCTAGCTCAATAAGTTCAATATTTTCTATCCACTCATTGAACTGATTACTGCGGCGTGTCGTTTCTGTGCAACTGCTGCTTCTTTTACTTGGATAGCGAGTTTCATTAAAGTCGCCTCCTAGAACCCAGGGTTTATCATTTTCATTCTGACTCCCAATCACATTTTCATATGCCTCAATGTCATCATTGAACAGGGTTGCCTTCATTTGTTGTCCCTGAAATCCAAAAACACTATTACTGCCAAAGGTAGTTATAACTACGAATCAGATAGCGGGACTTGTATGTAATTTGTACTACCTCTTCATCCTCAAAAGTGATCATCTGGTATTTAGTTTTAGGGGAAGTCTGCTTCCGTGACTTGTCTATGACCTTGACCCGCACTGTGTAAGGTCCGCTACGATCTGATAGGTCCTTCAGGTACTTTTTTTCGGATTTCTTGTCGGACTTCACCATCCTGCACAGCAACCGAATGACCATGCAAATGACAATAAATATATTGTAATTGAACGTGAATAAGCCCTCCTCATTTATTACGCATTTCTGCACAGGCGACATTGTGAATCACTGATAATGATTCTGCATAACAAATTGTAAACAATCTCATAGGATATAACCTGTATATTTTTCTTAGAACGTATCACACTTCAGCGACACACGTTTTTCTAATTGCGCACTTTGCTATTTGCTTCTGTTTAAGATAAGTTGTGCTATTCATGCCGATATTATGTTAGCAACCATTAACTTTGACATCTTGTTAACTTGTAAAATGTGGACATGATTTGTGTACTTTGAACAAGAGAATAAGTTTATGTATTCCAAACTTATTCCGGTACATCTAACCTAATTACCTATGCTTACCTTGTTAATTAAAAGGGGTGGGGGGGAATAGGTTAGTACTCACAACTCACATAATATAGGAAGAACATGTAGATTTCAAAATTATTGTTCTTTTAATTTGAGTACATGTTTTCATAACATAACAAAAACCGACATTGTTTGTAAAAAATAAGAACATCATTTCAGTGATCCTTGGAAGCTCTTGTAGAGCAACTACAAAGTAACATAACTATAAAGAAGTGTAATAAATAGTAGAACATCTGTACATGATATAGTAGCAGCCCCCATACACAACAAAAATGAACTTTTTCACTGCACATAAGTACAACTACTGAGTGGGGACACTAATGTAAGCTAAAATGCTGCATGAAAGAGACAGCTACTTGTTTTACCAAGCTTTTGGGATGTAGCAGCACAAAAAACATGTAGTTGATAAGCGACTTTAAGGCAACAACAGGGCAAAAAGTGCCGAAAAGTAGTTGTAATATGAGAACAGAACATGTAGTTTGGAATAGAAGTACACAGCAGCACAACATATTCATTAGACAGAATTAACTGAAAGAACAAAAGGAATGTGCTTACTTTCTGTGGGTAGAAAATTCTGGTTCTCCTTGCATCCTGTGTATTTTCTTTAACCTCAAACCAAAGAAATGACTTATTGTAATTAAGAGATATGATTGAAAGACATGTAATATATAAAAGAATGTGAGTCTGACGGTTTTTACAACACCTTGTCTCCTCTGAGCATAAAGCAGAATCCTGGCTTTTCAGTTAAAGGATCTGTCAAATCCGGGTGAGCTGTCGAGTTTTTGTGGTTGTATATCTTCCTTTTCAGTTTCCACTACATATAATAGTAATACATAGAGGTTATAATTGAATGCATAATTACCCTCACAAATACCTATAACTAACACCCCCACATGCCTCGTGAACTCTACCATGAGTGTACTAACAGCCTTGAAATCTTGAAACCTAACTAACTGCATAGTGACTTAGTTAGTGTAACTATATGCCTATATTTTTATTTTTCCCCAAAAAAAATATGTATGTATTTATATATCTTTTTGTTTTATCTTATTTGGGTGAAATGAAAACTGAATTCCATTATGACTGCCAACTCAATGAGATGCTACAATGGTAGCCCTAGTACACGCCCTTTTTTTCGTTTTCTTATTTACAATTAGTCTGTTCGTTCCCCGACCTAAACCCGTTTTATTTGCAAACAGCGGAACTTAAACTATCCAAACCAAACGATCCACATAGAATCAATTTTTCCAAGACATTGACGTGGCAACCACAGTGTAGAAGGCAACAAGCATAATACACAAGATTAAAGTAGAAGTGCCTAATCAAACTAAGCAGAAAATATTAACAAAGGGTGAAACGACAGCAGAGGTGATTCAAGCAGCTTTCCTATGTCAAGAAAGAATTAGACGTGTAAAGCCACATTCTTTTTTCATAAATAGCAGTATGCAGTCTACCCACATTCCTAAGCTAAAACGTTTACATCCGGAATCACTACAACGATCAACAATTGGCATGATACTCAGCCACCCAAGCAAGAATAAAGCGAGAGTTAGCATTAGTGTAATTTTTTATAAACCAAATATTGAAAGCAGGCACACCACATTTTTGACAATAGGCGGTGTTAAAAAGTATGTATAAATAGGGTAAACAACATCGTGTTTGAACAAGCGTAAAACAAGGGAACAAATAGAGGAAGCAAATGATCATTTGCTTGGTACCTTGTTATTTGTGCTCGGGTTCGGTGATTCTGCAACTAATCCACATGGACATTTTTCTTGATTGTATTATCTATATGCCTGTGACAAGAGTAGGTATTCAATTGGCGAGAGAACAATTAAATTAAGCCTGGTAAAATGGCTTAACAACCAGTAGCATGTCCAGAAGGATGCAATTTCACAGAAACTGACCTTTAGTCGAAGCATTCTGCCTGTTAATTTGTTATTTTCGTTTCCAAGTGTGTGGAGTTCAGTAGCCTGTCCATAAGGGATAATTGTATGCATTTAAAACCTGAAAAGACTTGAGGCGATCAAGCGGTCACGCACGATCTGAATAGTGCGAGGTGAACCTGTTATGAAGGAGAAGGCGACACCGCACACGGGCTTGTATGTCTCAGCATGGCATTTGGGATATCTAACTTAGCAGCAACACCAACAACCTGTATACTTTCTGAAAGTTATTTAGCCCCTAATTAGACTCCTCTAATTAGTACTTAATTACCCCTAATTAAGTTTAGCTAGGATCTTTTGTTGCATGCAAGATTAAAGCATAAATAAGGTAATAAAACATATTTTTTATACCTTAATCAAGAGGAATTTAGACCTTCCTTCAAATGAAGGATCTTGAGCTGCTAATTTATGGGGATCCTCCTCCTTAGTCTTGAGTTTCCAAGTTAGGAAACCTCCTCTCTTGATCCACCAAAGAAGCTCTCCAAAAAAATCTCACTAAAAGACTAGTTTTTATGAGATTTTAACCCTAAAACCAAAATAAAATTAGCTAACACTTTAGCTAATGTTATTCTAGGTTTAGTGAAGTGTTTTGATCAAGTTTTTATTGACATGCAATGAAGAAAACTTGATCTTAAAAGAGTTGGAAGTAGGCTGAATTTCTAGAGAAATTAGAGGGTTTTCTCTCTATTCTCTCTCTAAAACAAGTTTTTGTGTATGTAGAAATGATGTGTTGTGTTTATTTGACATAAAACACACTATATATAATGGTTGTGGCAAATGACCATTTTGCCCTTACTAATTATACCCCTTAACATCTTATGTTACAATTTGGGTATAATTTCTACACTTATTTCTTTAAGTGTTAGTTACTTATTATATCTCTATATAATAATTACTAATTACATCATTTTAAGCTAAAATTACAATTCTTTGTAATTTAAATAGCTAATCGTCAATTTTGACAATTTACACAAAATCCATAATTTATCCGACTCGAGTTCCGAACTCGTAAAACACTATCCAACATAATCAGTTAACTCTATTACTGATACATTAGGGTTTATATTATATTGTATTAAATACAAATATAATATCTTTTGGAGAAACTATCTTTATCAGTGTGACCGGGAGGGATCAGTTGATTACCGCCGTCAAAACGACAATAACGTCAAACTCTAGCCAGCCAAGCGTTATCGATTTACGTTAATCAACTGACTTAGTATTTATAATATATCCCAGGTTTATTCCTAATTAGATTTAATTAGTCAACGCATTATTGTCGGAGGACATCTACTCCAACAATCTCCCACTTGTCCGAGACAAGTCATGCGTTACCGATTCTCTTGTCCGTTATATCTCCCACTCAATGCGAAGTATCTTTCAGGTCGAACTTGCATTGGATCTTTATCAAAAGTGGTTTTCTCGATCTGGATTATGACTGTCTGACCGGAATATCTATCATAGATCTCTTCCGAGCGTGGCCACGCATTTCCAGTCACAATTCCTCGAGTGGCCCAAAGATATTATACCCTGACGTGGGTGGACGATCCCTTCTTGAATTATCTTCTTCGTTTCATACAGTCGGTAATGACCCAATAGATGTTCTTTTAGCCTCCTTTTACGGCACGACTTAGGACATAAATCAAAGTCACCACCTGCTGTATAAACTTGGACAAATAATCTCAGGTCAAAAGAATCGACTAATAGGAATAATATAGATTACCTTGCCACGACCAGGCACAAAGGTTCTATAATTGGTCAAATGTCTGACAAGGTGTCTTCTACAGCCTGTCTATGTAATCGGTATTCATCTCTATGAATCCATGACTATTGAACTAGTCATCAACCGACTTACAATCTAGTCAATTGAGACGTCACCTCATTTTATGACTAGAGACAGAATACACTGTTGATCCTGATCACTTAATAGGGTTCAAATCGTCTCCACGACCTATTAGGAATCAACAGAGCATATATATAATTCAGCATTTTCTTAAAACTGAATTAATAAAAGAGTTCAATAAAACTTAAAACGATGAATTTAATTATCATATATGTAAAAGGTAATACACTTATTAACTATTACAACATATAATCTAACACATGTCAGGCATACGCCTCAAACCCATCGAGACAATATGACCATTGTGTTTAGCCTGTGATAATGGCTTGGTTAAAGGATCAGCGATATTATCATCTGTCCTAACCTTACAAATCGATATATCTTCTCGTTCCACAAAGTCTCGAATTACATGGAACTTCCTGAGTACATGTCTAGATTTGTTACTAGATTTAGGCTCTTTAGCCTGAACTATTGCTCCACTATTGTCGCAATAGACTGGAATAGGATCCGCTGCTGTAGGGACTACATTTAATCCTTCCAGGAACTGCCGGATCCAAACTGCCTCTTTTGCAGCTTCTGACGCCGCAAGATACTCAGCCTCCGTTGTAGAATCCGCAGTCACCGATTGCTTGGTGCTCTTCCAGCATATAGCTCCACCATTCAGTATGAAAACATATCCTGATTGAGATTTTGAATCATCTCGGTCTGTTTGGAAACTAGCATCCGCATAACCCTTTACACGAAGCTCAGAATCCCCTCCATAAACTAAGAACGTGTCCTTAGTCCTTCTTAGGTATTTAAGGACGTTCTTAACGGCTATCCAGTGGCTCTCGCCTGGATTGGCTTGGTAACGACTTGTCATACTCAAAGCATATGACACGTCTGGACGCGTACACATCATAGCATACATGATCGAACCGATTGCGGAAGCGTAAGGTTTCGATTTCATGCGTTCAATATCCTCAGGTTCAGTTGGACATTGAGATTTACTCAAAGTTATCCCACTTCCCATAGGTAAAAATCCTCGTTTAGAGTCTTTCATATTGAACTTGTCAAGAATCTTATCAATATAAGTTTCTTGACTTAACGCTAGTATTCTTTTTGATCTATCTCTATAGATTCGAATACCTAGGATGCGTTGCGCTTCTCCTAAATCCTTCATCTGAAAATGTTTCCCGAGCCAGTCCTTAACAGAGTTAAGCATAGGGATATCATTTCCAATGAGTAATATGTCATCTACATATAGGATTAGGAGAGTTACTTTACTCCCACTAAATTTCATGTATAAACAAGGTTCCTCGACACTTCGGGTGAAACCATTTTGTTTAATCACATGGTTGAACCGATGGTTCCAACTCCGAGATGCTTGCTTAAGACCATAAATGGATCTCTTAAGTTTGCAAACTTTCTTAGGACTGTTTGGATCAATAAAACCCTCAGGTTGTGTCATATACACTTCCTCTTCCAGAAACCCATTCAGGAAGGCGGTTTTAACATCCATCTGCCATATCTCATAATCATGAAAAGCAGCAATCGCTAATATTATCCGAATAGACCTAAGCATTGCAACTGGCGCAAAGGTCTCGTCATAGTTTAAACCATGAACTTGTGTGAAACCTTTAGCTACCAATCGAGCTTTGAAAATATCTTGATTTCCATCCATGCCGGTCTTGATCTTAAAGATCCATTTGCACTGAAGAACCTTGGTTCCTTCAGGCAAGTTAACCAAGTCCCATACTTGATTCTCGTACATGGAATCTATCTCGGATTTCATTGCCTCCAGCCATTTAGCAGAATTCGGTCCAGTCATGGCTGCTCTGTAGGTTGCAGGCTCATTGCTTTCTAGAAGCAAAAGGTGATCACCACCATCCTCGATCACACCTAGGTATCGATCTGGTGGGTGGCTTGATCTGCCTGACCTTCTAGGAGTGGAAAATGGAACCACAGAGTTAGACGATTCAGGAATGTCTTCTGGCAAAACATCCTGAACCTCATTATGCATTTGTGGCTCCTGAACTTCACTAAGTTCAAATTTTCTCCCACTCTGTCTTTTAGAAATAAATTCCTTTTCTAAAAAGACAGCATCTCGAGACACAAAAACTTTGTTCTCTAGACGATTGTAGAAGTAATATCCTCGAGTATGTAAAGGATAACCTACAAAGAGACATTTATCAGATCTTTGTGCAAGCTTATTGTCAGTCTTATTTTTGACATATGCTTCACAACCCCAGATCTTGATAAATGAGAGGTTCGGAACTTTTCCTCTCCATAACTCATATGGAGTTTTCGGAGCTGATTTAGTCGGGCATCTATTGAGTGTGAAAATGGCAGTTTGGAGAGCAAAACCCCAGAATGAATCAGGAAGCTCAGTCTGACTCATCATTGATCTTACCATATCCAACAGGGTACGGTTTCTTCTTTCGGCTACACCATTTAATTGTGGTGTACCAGGAGGTGTAAGCTGTGATATGATTCCACAGTCTTTCAGATGAATATCAAAGTCATTACTAAGATATTCACCTCCCCGATCAGATCGTAAGGCCTTGATCTTCTTTCCTAATTGGTTTTCTACTTCCTTTTGAAATTCTATAAATTTCTCAAGTACCTCACTTTTATATTTAATTAGGTAGATGTAGCCATATCTACTAAAATCATCTGTAAAAGTGACAAAGTAGTCATAACCTCCTCTAGCAGTGATTGTCATTGGACCGCAAACATCTGTATGAATGAGGGCCAATAAATCACACGCTCGTACTCCTTTTCCTGAAAAAGGTGCTCGAGTCATCTTGCCTAAAAGACAAGATTCGCATGTTCCATATGATCCAAAATCAAATGGTTTGAGAACTCCATTGGCTACGAGTCTCTCAATGCGTTTTTCGTTTATATGCCCTAAACGACAATGCCAAAGGTAGGATTGATCGGGATCTCCTATTTTGAGCTTTTTATTTGTTACATGATAGACCTCATTTATCAAATCTAAAACGTAAATACCGTTTATAGATTTGGCTGTTCCGTACACCATATCATTAAACGAGAAGGTACAACTGTTGTTTCGTATTGAAAATTCAAAACCTTCAGCGTCTAAAACAGAAACCGAAATTATATTCTTACTTAGAGTTGGTACAAAATAGCAGTTATTTAGATACAACTCTAGCCCTGAGGCCAGTGACAGAATATACGTTCCTACTGATACGGCGGCTACTTTAGCTCCATTCCCGACACGGAGGTCAACTTCACCTTTTGCCAGCCGACGTGCCTTCGTCAGCCCCTGCAAGTGATTACAAAGGTGAGATCCACATCCAGTGTCCAATACCCAGGACGTGGTACTTGCATAATTAATGTCTATCATATATATACCTGGTTTCGACTTCTTCTCCTCCAGGTACTGTGGGCAATTTCGCTTCCAATGGCCGAAATTTCCACAATGGAAGCATTTTTGTTCAGGAGTCGCGCCTCTCTTAGCAATAGAATTGTTGCCCGAAGCAACTTTTCCTTTTCCTTTGCCACGCGCGGGTTTCTTACCCTTCCCCGCACCCTTCTTGAACTTCCCTTTTTGTTTTACCGCCATGGATAAAACATCTTTATTCGCGCTCCCACTTGACACCAAATCCCTCTCATGTTGTACAAGCATGGCATGCAATTCATGAAGATTTTTCTTTAAATCATTCATGTTGTAATTCGTCCTAAAAGGACCGAATGTTGCAGGCAAAGAATTAAGCAGACGGTATACCGCAAAATCTTCAGAAATTGGGCATCCTAACTTCTCAAGAGTTTCAACATTCTCGATAAATTTGAGAACATGAGGACCAACTGGTTGGCCCTTTGAGAGCTTAGTCTCAAAGAAACTCGAAGCTGCTTCGTATTGAAGTATTCGCGGCTTTTGCGAGAAACTAGTCGTGAGCCTAGCGAATATTTGATATGCACTAAAATCAATCATGCGTTTCTGTAAACGCGGGTGCATAGCAAAAATCAATACATTCTTAATCTGGTCAGATTCATGCTTGTACTCTTCATACATTTGTATCATATCAGGGGTGGCGTCGGGACCTGGAGCGGGAATCGGGGGTTCGTATAGAAAACGTTGTTTTCTATCAGATTGAAGGGCTAATCGCAGGTTTAACTCCCAATCAGTAAAATTGCTTCCATCCTCCTTTAGTTCATTCTTTTCCATAAAATTACGAAGCCAGGAGTCTTTGGATATTACTGAATTGGACATTTGAGCCATTTTCGACTTTAAACTACAACGTGGGAAAAACAATCAATTAAATTCATCGTCAAATTCACATTAAAATAATTATTTGTGAATTTAGGCATTTATATAATGATCTCTCTAAATTATATAAATGATTCCGAGATCCGATCTTATATAAATCTAGGCACGCGGAGGGCGATACATCCTAAATTTATGTAATTTCGGTAAACCAACTCATGATTAATTCTACACTTAGAACTCTCGGTTGATCGATTTCAACTAAATCAATCCTTTAGTCCCGTATTGCAAGACTTGTATTGCAAATCACGTCAAGATTAAACCAAAATTCACTCGTAATAACTCTTTATTAACCTACTCCCCAAGGTAAAAAGGAAACACCCCGCTAGGGCGAGCGTGCCCCTAATGAACAAGGGTTGCATAGGTATGAATTGTGGAAGGACTAAATCTCGATTTTAAAATTTTTTTGTGAGAGATCTTGTCATATTTTATCTATCGCTTTTAAGTGAACTAAATCTAGCGAGTCGTGGATAATGGATATGACAATGTGGGATTTGCGTTTGGTTATAATTGTGCAGAAATTAAACCAAGCATGCATCAAATAAATCCAAGTCCTAGTATGGCCATAAGACTAGAACCTAATAAAAGCAATTAAACCTAAACTAGGCTTCAAAAGCTTCAAAGGCTCCGTCTTCAATTCGATCTCGAGTCACCAACTATTGGCTCCGTGAAAAGCGCCGGTCTTCAATATAAACAAATGTACATATGGACTATCCTATTATACATTTTTGAAAAAATAAGGAAATTAAATATTATTACAAACCGGCGATACGAGATCGCAATTATTACAAACCAATCGGATACCGTCCTTACATTTCGGTACAGTACCGATACTATAGTACTCTATGGCCATACTATACTTAGAATCATGCAAATAAGACCGAAAATCAGATTTTCAACTTTACAGTACAAGCAACCCGATAAATTTAGGAATTTCCGATTCTAACTTATTAGAATCAATAATCAACACTTAAAACACCTTTCAAGTTTAAACTAACCACCAACAAATTAGTTTTTCAATATTTAGTCTCCACTAAAATTGAATTAATTAGTTTAATTTGATTATATTTGCTAACTATTTGTCCAAAAAACACATAATAAACCCGAAAATATCTAAATAAATCATAACTAATTATGAAAAAAATTTAGAAATTATTTCATTATGTGATTTAAGCTCACAACCAGTAGCTAATTAAGGACAAAAATATGCAAAATTATTTTGGTCATTTTTTCTTAAGAAATCAATTTTCCACCATTTACATTATTACTAATTAATAACAAATGGCCAATAAAAATTATGAAATAAATTTATGGAAATTATACTCATTATAATTCTGGAAAAATTATAAATTTCTTAAATTACAAAAATCAACATGCATGTTAATCTAATTACCCATTAATTAGAAAATAGCATTAATCTTGTAAAAACAACCAAAAATAAGCAAAAATTAGCAAATAAATTCCTAAAATATCATAATTTCGGTTGGAGCATCCACATGCCCAAAACATCACATGCAACTTTAGTTTGTATGATAAAACCAATTTTTATCATTAAAAATTAATTAAGTTACCAATTAACCTAATTAAAGCTTAAAATTAACATGCAACTTAAACCGATGCTCTGATACCACATGAAAGTTATTTAGCCCCTAATTAGACTCCTCTAATTAGTACTTAATTACCCCTAATTAAGTTTAGCTAGGATCTTTTGTTGCATGCAAGATTAAAGCATAAATAAGGTAATAAAACATATTTTTTATACCTTAATCAAGAGGAATTTAGACCTTCCTTCAAATGAAGGATCTTGAGCTGCTAATTTATGGGGATCCTCCTCCTTAGTCTTGAGTTTCCAAGTTAGGAAACCTCCTCTCTTGATCCACCAAAGAAGCTCTCCAAAAAAATCTCACTAAAAGACTAGTTTTTATGAGATTTTAACCCTAAAACCAAAATAAAATTAGCTAACACTTTAGCTAATGTTATTCTAGGTTTAGTGAAGTGTTTTGATCAAGTTTTTATTGACATGCAATGAAGAAAACTTGATCTTAAAAGAGTTGGAAGTAGGCTGAATTTCTAGAGAAATTAGAGGGTTTTCTCTCTATTCTCTCTCTAAAACAAGTTTTTGTGTATGTAGAAATGATGTGTTGTGTTTATTTGACATAAAACACACTATATATAATGGTTGTGGCAAATGACCATTTTGCCCTTACTAATTATACCCCTTAACATCTTATGTTACAATTTGGGTATAATTTCTACACTTATTTCTTTAAGTGTTAGTTACTTATTATATCTCTATATAATAATTACTAATTACATCATTTTAAGCTAAAATTACAATTCTTTGTAATTTAAATAGCTAATCGTCAATTTTGACAATTTACACAAAATCCATAATTTATCCGACTCGAGTTCCGAACTCGTAAAACACTATCCAACATAATCAGTTAACTCTATTACTGATACATTAGGGTTTATATTATATTGTATTAAATACAAATATAATATCTTTTGGAGAAACTATCTTTATCAGTGTGACCGGGAGGGATCAGTTGATTACCGCCGTCAAAACGACAATAACGTCAAACTCTAGCCAGCCAAGCGTTATCGATTTACGTTAATCAACTGACTTAGTATTTATAATATATCCCAGGTTTATTCCTAATTAGATTTAATTAGTCAACGCATTATTGTCGGAGGACATCTACTCCAACACTTTCTTCCTGAAAAAATAGCAACCCGTATACTTTGACTATTAGATTCTAGAAGGAGACTCGAAACAACACCCATCAAAATCACACGACAATCTAAAATAGCTAAATGATCGCGTGCAATGTATTACCTTCATAACCTCATTTCCCGACCTTGGAGCTAAGTTGTAGTACATGAGATGTGAAGGAAACCAGAACGCAAGTGAAGCTATTGATGATAGATAAAAACACTTTGGGGTTGACTGGAATTGACAACAGTAGGAATAATTATAGTGTTTTCATACTTAGTTTTTGATTCTCAAACTTTTGAAATACCTGTATCCAGCCGCCTTGGAGGAGATTGCTCCTGTGCATAAAGTAAACCTAAAGTGTGGATGTTATTAGTACTCTAAGGACACGTATTGGAGTGTTAGCAGCTCTAGAATTACTGCATCCCGACGTGTTTGAGTGTTAACGTTAATCTGACACCAAGCGTTTACATAGCATGAGCATAGCGTTAGGACAGCACAAAGAGAAGCTGGCAGGGATTTGAAAGAGACCGCATGAAAGTAGACAACACACGACCAGCTGAAATAGTGTAAAGGTATTTATAACACTAATGTACATTAAGTATTGTGTGAGTTAGCCACTCAGTAACGCCCAACACATCACGAACGAAAACATAGCAGAAAAGAGGCTGTCCCACAATGCAGACTTAAGGGTTCTTGTGAAAGAGGTAAAAGTTACACACAAAGAAGGGGTAAACAAACCGGGGATTACAAAATAGGACACGGCATGCTAATGACCGCGGCATTAGAGCTACCTGTCTGCAGATAAATTCCTGAGCGCACTTACCATCTGCACTAAGCACGAATAATTAGCATGCGAATGATAGATCTTAGAAAGCACAAGAAACTAAATATCACAGACCATAGGACAACAAATACCAGTGTGACACCACCCAGCTTGAGTTGTATTACGAGTCATAAGCAGGGCAAAAATTTGTCCTTGAGGACCTGCAAGATAATATAAGACCAAAGGTTAAGTTTTACACCAATCATTAAAATTGCTGATTATTTTAAAGGGAGGGCACATATTCCTCTTGCGATTAACTTGGCACAAGAAAACTTAGCACAAATGACCAAAGCACATAAATACCCTACATTTGATTTTCCATGATGTTTAGATACAGATAAACAAATAATTTTCAAACGGAGGGCGAGCCCGATAGCCTACCATTTTTTTTACGCTGGTATAACTCCTGACCTCCTTAAGACCTCATAGGCAACAACATTCTGAACAGAATTCGTAGTCGATGACTCTTCCGCAGTCTCCCCAACAACTACTTTTAATTGGTGCGCTGTCTTAGCCCGGGACAAGGCCACGTACAACTGGCCATGTGAAAAACAAGGTTTTGGTAGATAAACCCCCACACGCTGGAGGGTCTGCCCTTGCGCTTTGTTAATAGTCATGGCGAAGCTTAATTTGATTGGGAACTGTCTCCGCTGGAACTGGAACGGGTATTTAGACGATGCTGATGGTCTCAGTATGATCCTTGGCAAAAACACGTGTTCTCCTTTGTACTGGCCAGTTGATATTTCGCACTCGATCATATTCCTGGAAAACCTCTTGCATATTAATCGAGTTCCATTACAAAGCCCTGCAGTGGGGTCTAAGTTCCGCAATAAATAACGGGGCAGTTTTCTTTTAGCACAAGCTCGTGCGGACTCATCCCTCCCGGACATAGTGTGTTAAGGAACTCTGATGGGTATAACAGGGCTACGTAATTAGCCCGCAAAGTCTACAAGCATAGAGTGGTTTCAGACTTCACATTTTGAGTGCACTAACATCTTAAGAACACGTAGCCATTCCTCTAAACGAGCACATATATCACATTTCTGTGGGTCTACAATTGCACTTATCTTTCCAACATACCCCGTTAATAATTTCCACATACAACCAAATCAGAGAATATAAGGAGCATACAAACCATTTCTGAAATCCGATACCCAAGTAAAATTTTAAAGCATTTAGGAAGAACTGTGGTAAACCCTATATATTACAACTTCAAAGTATATAACCCTGTGGCGTAAATCGTTAAATTTCGGTCGCTCTATGAGTTTGACATACTCACACTGACAAAATATGCAGCATTCCTTCAGCTTAGAACATCCATTAGAGTTCCGCAGGTTTTCATGCACATCTATCTCGTCGACATTGTTTGTATTTTTCACATGCAAAGCAAGACAGAATAAATACGTTAGAAAACCGATTTCCAGAGTCTAAGATCAACTGAAAATTTCAAAGCATTTAGTTCAAATTTTGAGAGGCAATTCACCTGCAACTCCCAAAGCAACGTTCCCCGGGGAAAGGTTTTTTCAAGCTGCTACCATCATTACTTGCCAGGCACCTTAATTCCTGGTTCCTAATACAGTCGGTTCCCATTAAAGACTGCACAAGACACACAAGTAAAGAGATCGCATTGATTTTGAAACAAATAAGTGAAGAGGGTCATAGAACGAACACCCGGCCTAAATATAATGCTTGTACCTAATGCAATACTTACCAAATGTATAGTTATGAGACCATGCAATCCTGAGGCCACATAAACTCCAGAGCCGATCACCAAATAAGACCTCAGCGTAAAAGCAGCAATTCCACGAGAACCACAACAGAACATAGGAAATAAAATGAAATGGGAAATTAGTTTGTATCTAACCTCGAATTAAACCCAATCAAATTACTAACAAATAAACACTGTATTGAAAGAGCACGAGCACAAAACATTTCAACACTTACACCTTGCACGTAAACAGCGCATTTATAACCCCCCCCCTAATTTTCTATAAGCCTCGTACTCCCAACTATGCATTAGTTTGTCTTCCTTTAAAAAATAAAGAGCGTCTAATGAATAGGTTAGGCTGTGGCACTGTCTTAAAAAAAGAACTTGTTCGGCCTGTAAATGGCGAGCTATCAAGGGTACCGCACGAGAAGCCGAGGAACATACAAAAAGCATTTCCGGAGAGCAAGACTGGTGAGCCAGCCCCACTAATATCCGTGCGGCTCCCCGGACAGCACGCCATTTACGCACCACAACCTCTCCTTTTAACACCACCAATACCTCAAACGAATTACTAACAAACAAACACTGTATTGAAAGAGCACGAGCACAAAACATTCCAGCACTTACACCTTGCACGTAAACAGCGCATTTATAACTCCCACCAATTTTCTATAAGCCTCGTAGTCCCAACTAAGTATTAGTTTGTTTTCCTTTAAAAAATAAAGAGCGTCTAATGAATATGTTAGGCTCTGACACTGTCTTAAGAAAAAGAACCTGTTCAGCATGTAAAGGGCGTGCTATCAAGGGGACCGCACGAGAAGCCGAGGAACATACATAAAGAATTTCCGGGGAGCAAGACTGGTGAGCCACCCCCACTAACATCCGTGCGGCTCCCCGGACAGCACTCCACTTACGCACCACAACCTCTCCTTTTAACACCCAACAATACCCATCCATTTTCACATGCAAAGGCCTCAAAGAAACAAATTGGTTAGAAAACCAATTAGCAAAGCTGGAGCATATCAGAAAACCTAAAAGTGTTTAGCCTAAAACTCAGAAGGTGGTGAAACGGCGATTCCCAAACAAGAGCACTCACAGAATTAAGACCCCAAGCAGCCTCTGCAAAGTGTCGGGCATCTTAATCCCAGAAACCTAATTCAGGGACCTCCCCTTTAAAGTCAGATGAAATGTACCACCCACAAAGGACAACATAGCGAAGATGATACGTAAAGGCTAATGCTAATAAAGACTCACAGTAATTATGCGTGTACGACTAACAGCAATAATTGGTGTGCTTTCTTTAGAGACCAAGTTCCACACACAACAAAGGACCCCCCTCACTGTTGAAGAAGAGGGCTTTCTCAGACCGTAAAGGGCAAGCAGTTTAGGGCACTGCACGAAAGCCAGAAGGGCGAACGCAACGCAGTTCTTGTGGCCGAAATCGATGGACCAACAACCCCAATATTCGTGCAGTACCCTTAACTGAATGCAACTTACGGAATGCACCCCCTCTTCTTAACAAACAAACCATATGCATTCCAAGGGCAGAGCAACTACTCACTACCATTTTAGCGTAATACTCGTACCTTAATCGCACTAATTACACCCGCAACCTCAACCGCTGTTCTGTAGCAACCGTAATCCAACGTTTCATGAATAATTTAGATTACGGTGATTATGATGAATAAGGAAAGCAACATGCAAGTGTAGCGAGACACATATTCGCAGCGGGGACGCAGCTGACAAAAACCTATAACTCAATCCTAGTATGAGTGATAAGGTAGGTGCTTGTACCCCGAAAATTAAAAAAGATCAGTTGTCTTTACCGCTCATAAAACTTACATCTTGCACATAAATCCACACTCGTAACCCCCACCGCTTTTCTATGATAGCCATAATCCAGATTGTCCATTAGTTTGCCTCCCTTTAACAAAAGGTATCAACATCTAATGAACAATCTCGATTATGGTGATCCTGGAACAGCAATGGAGGTCACGTTTGCGCTCATTATATACAAACTGCAGTTGCCTGCTATCACGTGTGCTCGCCTCTCAGTTTACAACAGTTCAACCACAGGTCAGCCTTTCTAGCCCTATATCCCCCCCCCCCTCTAAAGCAAGGGAACCCGGTGAACTAACCCCAACCAGTATTAGTGCAGTCCCCCTGACGGATCGCCACTTACGCACCGCCACCTCTCGTCCTAACAACTAACCTATACTCAGACTAAAGTATTCAGGCCTAAAAGCCACGACACAAGAACCCCCTGTTGACCCTCTAATCACCTTTTGAGAACAGCAACCTTATAAAAGGATAAGGAATCCCAGCTTACCTTTATATTGGCTCACAGCAGCCGCACGTCCAACGGAAATAAGCTACACTCCAAAGGGCCAACAATTAGATTCGTCCAATGAAGCCGCATCACTCTACAACCAATTGGGGACATTATCCCAGCCCCAAATAAACAAACTAATTAGAAACCTGTATTGGCATAGCATGAACTTCGAATTTATCGTGTGTAAAGAAAACTAACCTGCTCACGTGCGCCCAAGCCACTCTAACACGTACCCAGTCACAGCACATGGCAGAAAAGGAAGAAGTGGAACCAGCCTCTACAATCGCGCGAGAATGCATTAACAAATACCCTAAAGTTGTCCCCGAGCAAAAAGAACTAAATAAACACATGCACAAATTGACTATACCTTTAGCACAAGTCTTGGACTGCCAACCAGCGACACACCAGGTCATGACATCGCCACAACATGCACAGATTGAGTATATAGAGAAGCTGTACAATGTGAACACATCAACAAAACTCAAGGCTATCTCAATATACCACACATTGATGGCACGAAATTCGGAAATTTGAGTGCGAGGGCCTCTGAACCGCAAGACCAATTCCAACCACAAAAGTCCCCATATCAAAATCCAACACACTAAAATTCACCAAAATCCAACTCAGATCCCACATATTCAGTAAAATGCAAGCACAAATCAGATTTAACACTCCAAAGCATGTTCATATGAACTTTACCACAACAGATTCATCCATCAAGCACAACAATACACCTTACATTGACACGGCAGTCCAGATAATTTGAAACAATGAATTGCAATCCGCAAAGACCCACTTAACAAAGGCTAAGTTCTACTCATTTTTCAAACACCAACTAATGTCCAAATCAGAGTTCCGTTTTTTGTTGTCTTAGCTCCAATTGATTCACAATTTCCATCCAACCGCAAAAGACACGCACCCAAAACAGTACCTTTAAAGACAGTGGTAACCATACAACCAGACAACCTATAACTACACACCAGCGAATATGCCACAAATGTCAAGGACGTCAAATAGCATCGAAGGTAAAAATAAACAATCAACAGAGCTCATAACAAGAACCACTCAGAACAACAAGCACTATTCGCAGTCAAATGGGCCGAAAAGCTCAAAGCTCACAAAGAGGGGACGCACACAGAAGGTACAAAGGCCCCCAAAATTGAAAGAAGAAGTGAACAAACCTGAGTAGTCAGGTACACACTTAGTCCACACCCGCCTGCAACACAAATTGAAAACAGCAAGAGATTATTAGAATAATTTACCAAAACACCTAAAATTAAGTGAACCGAAACACCAGGCACCGATATTTAAACACCGAAGCATACGATAATTTTTAGGTCAAGAATTGGCCGTACAAATCACAGCGAGGACACTAAAAATGCAATCCACCTGCAACTAAATGAATCGTAAAGCCACATTTTCGTATATGCCCGCATTTAATCTTAAAGCACCCAAATCAATCTTAAAGCAACAACCAAGCTCATATCAAGTTTCACATTAGCATGTCTCAGACGATCCAGAAATTAGCAAATAATTAGAAAGAGGAAATCACTTAGCTTAATACTAATTCCCAATATTACTTTGCAGAATAAGGAAGTTATATAGTAACGAATGATAACGAACAAATCAAAAATGTCATCCGATCTGGGTAACATATAAAGAGGAGCCAACACAAGACTGTAATAACCACATAAATCCACCAAAACAAGACGAAGCCAAAACCCCCCAAATCGACACCCCGAATAATAAAAAAAAAAAAAAAAAAGGTAAAAAACAGCATGAAAGCTGAACTAAGAAGACCCCAATGGACATCCTGAATAAAAAAAGCAAAAGCCAGAATGAAAGATGAACTAAGAAGAACCCCAATCGACATCCCGAAATAAAAAGAAGAACCAAACAAACCTCAGTAAAAAACAATGAAGCTAAAATCATAAAAGCATTGAAAACCACCCCAACAAAACAATCGGCATAAGCACCCAAGTAATTCATCAGTTAATAAAATCATCAACTCAACCCCAAAACACCACGAACACGAAAAAAAAAGAGCCAAGAAATACAACTAAAATCACCCTCACAAAGTAATCAAGCCAAAAGGAGTGACAAATCACATTTCGAATCACCGCAAGCAAACATCAACATTAGAAGACGAATTAAACAAACCTGAGTGAGTGACCTCCCAATTAATAATAAGAAAACGAAATTTAAAACAAATCAAACGAAATCAATCTAAAATCAGACAACACTGAAACTCTAACTGAGAACAAAACCAATAAATGAAACGAAAACCCAGATCACATCAAACCCAAATCAACAAATCAATAAATAAAACAAAAAAGGAGTGAAGGTAGACACCCAGGAGAGAGAGGAAGATCAACAAATATATGAAGTAAATTAAGCAAACCTGAGAGAGTGACTTCCCAGATCCAATCCAAGTAAGGAGAGAGAAGGAGACGATGAATGAGTGATACCAGAATGAGAGGAGCACAGCAGGAGAGAGGGTATGGATAAACATGGGACGGTGAAGATTAACGCGCTTGTGGAGAGCCAAGCGCAGCCCTTGGATCGATTACTGTTGAAAATGAACAGTAAAAGGGCCTGCGTTTTGTGAACAAAAGTGTGCGTTTTGGGTGGAAAAGCTGCGTTTGAAGAAGAAGGAGCTGTCGTTTTGGATGTTACTGTTCACGAAGGAACAATAGCCGATTAAGGCGTTTTTAAAAGGTAAGGAGATAAGTGAGATTCTCACTTGAAAAGACAAAATATGGAATCTAAGATGATTTGAATAAATGTGGAAACAAATATACTTTTAACATGTGCCCTTTGGGCACACGATACAAAAGCCGTTTTAATTTTGGGCACAATCCAACACTCATGATAATCTTTTTAATATTTATTACTAAAATTGATATTATATAGCCATTTTAAGTCATGTTTGAGTTAAACGATCAGTTGTCCAAATATTTGCGTTTTCCTGAGTCAGTTCGTATATTTGGGCTAAGTCTACTTGTATCGGAAAAAGTAATCGGTGGTTTGCAATTATGAATTATGCAGATGACCAAAACTACGCAAACACAAAACTTTTCTTGTTCCTTAGCTTGATGGGCGAAAATGTCAATAGTATACGAGTACATTACTAGCTATCCCTAATATTTCCATACAAATTTCCTGCAAATTTACTATGAATTGAAATGGTATTGGTGACCAGTCAAGTATTTCAAGAGATCAAACCTGTTACTCCAATTCTTGGCAGCTTGATTGGGGCAACCGTGTACTACTACAATACTACTTCAATTCAAATAATACAGTGGGAGCGGACTACGACATTTCCGAGAACAGTTGAAATAAAGTTATATATAATCGACGACATTTCCAACACTAGTTGAAATAAATTACAACCGATATGGTGAGATGAAAATTCAAAGGAGTGAATCGATCATAGATTCAATTCAATATAAATTCGGCACTCAATCGATGTGTTAACCGTCCTCAATTCATATATATACATGCATCCATACATAAAAAAAAAAAAAAAAAAAAAAAAAAAAAAAAAAAAAAAAAAAGAGAACTCATCAAGAAGGCCAAATTATTTTACCTTTAATTTGAGCAATGGCATCACCTGCGGTAGGAGATCAGACACGCGAAGAAGCGGAGCGTGATCGGGACGAAAGAAACGCAATGCTGGTGGTGTCAGGGCTGTTCTTCGCCGTGACATACACTGCAGTGCTGCAGCCTCCTGGAGGGACTAATGATAAGGGTATAACCAACCTCCAGTTAGGTCACTTCTTGACTTTCGCCATATGTAACTCTCTCGGTTATGTTGCATCTTTGCTGTATATTTTTGAGTTAATAGAACATGTTCGTCGAGTTCATATCTTCTTCCTTGTATCCGTATGTGCTATATCAGCGACCTACACTTCGGCTCTCTACAGCATCACGCCTAAGTCTAAAAGGAATTCGATGTCGACCATTCTGGTAGTCATATGGGCTGTATTAGTGGGATACTCGTTTCTTAAAACACCATTCTGCAAATTTTATGCATGGCTATTTAAATAGAGTAGGGCTATAATTCGCAGGCTATATGTGCGTGTAACTAGGCAAGTCAAGATTATTTAAAGTTATTGTTGTATAATTATTGTTGTATAATTATTGTTGAGTGACTATCCAAATCAACACAAGTTAATCTTTCACAAATTTGACAATATATTTCATGTTTGCTTGATACACTATATACTACTTCTTTGACCCGTGCAAACTTGTACGGGACGTTTCACCTCTTTGTTCTTAAAACTGGTTTTTAGTTTGAGGATGTTTGTACAGATATCCAATACTTTTTTTTTTTTTTTGGTTAAAATGTAAAAATTTTGATAAATAAAAGAAGTGTTACAGAAGGCTGTTGATATACCAATCAGCTTAGCATGCACCAAAAAATACAATGCCCTATTTATAAACATTCTATCTTACAATCCCCGACCCTTTCCTTCACCCAGATTTTGTTTTGAGCATTCAGATTATACATAACATTCCTCAATCTAATCGCAACCTCCATCCTCACAGTCTCAGAAATGCTCTTCGGTCTCATTAGAACATTCTTCATTCTGCATTTGTTTCTCATTGCCCAGACATGATAGATCAAACTGCAAGTTATTGCAGCTGCTATTTGATTCCTGATTTTCGAGCCAAGCTTCTTCTTTAGACAGCAACTTATCACCTCCTCTGTTGGAAACAAGAGCTTTGACCATTTCCTGACCTCCAGCAAGCATCTACTACTGTATTTACACTTGAAAAACAGATGTGAATGAGATTCAGCTTCCTCCTGGCAGAGTATACATAAATCATCATTACACACACCTATCCTCATAAGCTTGTCTTTGAGCTGCAATTTTCCCATCATAGCTAGCCAAGTTATAAAAGAGGCTCTAGGCACTACATGTCTCACCCATATAATTTTTCCCCAAGCCACTTTAGGACAGTCTCCTGCTAACCACTTATACCCCTCACTGACAGAATATCCTTTTGCATTTCCATTCCACACTCCATTGTGAAATCCATTCTTCATTTTTTCTTTAACTTGACAAATTTTCTTCCAGTGCCAGCTAACATCAGTAGGTGGAGAGTAACTCTCCCAATTTGTTCCTTTCAAGTATACACTGTCCACCCACTTAAGCCATAACGTATCCGCTTTGGTGAAAATCCAATGTACAAACTTCCCAATACAGGTAATATTCCATTTAAGTACATCTCTTAACCCTAGCCCTCCTTTCTCTTTTGGCAAACAGATTCTTTCCCAAGCCACCAATGGGACCCTGACAAGATGCTCACAGCCATCCCATAAAAAGTTTCTACAGATTGCAGTAATTCTCCTAAGCACTTGCTTTGGCAAGAGAAAAATCCTAGCCCAATAATCATGTAGGTGCAAAAAAACAGCCTTGACAAGAACTAACCTGCCTGCTTAAGAAAGTTTTCTTGCACCAATTGCTCTGATTCTGCATGCAATTCTGTCAGCCAAAACATTGCATTCTTTTACAGATAACCTACCAGCTGTAATAGGTACACCTAAGTACCTGAAGGGTAGATTCCCCCTCCTGAAATTCGAAAAATTAATCAACTGCTTTACCACATCAGAGCCTACCCCTGCAAAGTATATTTCTGACTTAGAGTTGTTGACACAAAGGCCTGAAGCTTTGGAGAAGGTTGTAAAACCTCTAAGCATCAGCATGACTGATGAAGCATTTCCTTTACAGAACAACAGTAAATCATCTGCAAAGCACAGATGATTTAACTGCATTCTGTGGCACATAGGATGGAACTTAAAAGCACTCTTCCCAGCCACCCTCTTCAAAATCCTACTCAAATATTCCATACAGATGGTAAAAAGCAAAGGAGAGAGGGGGCCGGGTCACCTAGAACCTCCGCGCACCGCGCATGTATCACCGCGGACTGCACCCCGATTCCGGCGGAGCGTCGTCGTCCTTCTGACCTGGGCGCCTCAGTCCCTTGTCATTCCGACGACTATGGTGTAGCCAAACTCCAATGGTGGTGGTTCCAACCGGCCACCACAAGTCACACCATCTCCACGGCTGACTATTTCTTGCTTGCTCATCTTCATTGTTCCGATTTCGTTGGCGAAACCGTGACCCAAGTCACATTTCCCAACATTTGGGCTAAGTCTACTTGTATCATAAAAAGTAGTCGGTGGTTTGCAATTATGAATTATGCTGATGACCAAAACTACGCAAACACAGAACTTTTCTCGTTCCTTAGCTTGATGGGCGAAAATGTCAATAGTATACGACTACATTACTAGCTATCCCTGAGGATCAAGGTTGGCCTAGTGGATAGGAACTCAACCTGCCTAGGGGTTGTCCCGGGTTCAAATCCTCATACCCCCACCCCCCGCAGCATTAGCTGCTCCTTTGTACCAAAAAAAAAAAAAAAAAAAAAAAAAAAAAAAAAAAAACATTACTAGCTATCCCTAATATTTCCATACAAATTTCCTGCAACTTTACTATGAATTGAAATGGTATTGGTGACCAGTCAAGTATTTCAAGAGATCAGACCTGTTACTCCAATTCTTGGCAGCTTGATTGGGGCAACCGTGTACTACTACAGTACTACTTCAATTCAAATAATACAGTGGGAGCGGACTACGACATTTCCGAGACCAGTTGAAATAAAGTTATATATAATCGACGACATTTCCAACACTAGTTGAAATAAATTAGAACCGATATGGTGGGATGAAAATTCAAAGGAGTGAATCGATCATAGATTCAATTCAATATAAATTCGGCGCTCAATCGATGTGTTAACCGTCCTCAGATCAATTCATATATATACATGCATCCATACATAAAAAAAAAAAAAAAAAAAAAGAAAAAAAAAAAAAGAAAAAAAAGAACTCAAGAAGGCCAAATTATTATACCTTTAATTTGAGCAATGGCATCACCTGCGGTAGGAGACCAGACACGCGAAGAAGCGGAGCGTGTTCGGGACGAAAGAAACGCAATGCTGGTGGTGTCAGGGCTGTTCTTCGCCGTGACATACACTGCAGTGCTGCAGCCTCCTGGAGGGACTAATGATAAGGGTATAACCAACCTCCAGTTAGGTCACTTCTTGACTTTCGCCATATCTAACTCTCTCGGTTATGCTGCATCTTTAATAGGGCATGTTCGTCGAGTTCATATCTTCTTCCTTGTATCCAGGGGCGAACCCAGGATTTTAAATCAGGGGTTGCGAAATAAACAAGTTAGTCGGAGCGTGAATAGACTTTCGCTACACTATCCTCTCTATTTATATCCTCTCAACTTCCTCATCCACACCGATGTGGGATAATCCCACCTACACTTCGCACAACACTCCCATTTTAAAGTTTCGTTATCACAACACTCCCATTTTAAAGTTTCGTTATCACTCACCTAGTAGTACAGAGTACTAACTTCATTATCTAACTATAGCCATCATTATCAATTCAACAAAAATCTGGTATATTGAGACGTGAAATCGACATTTCAATAACCCCCATTGACATGCATAATGACATAATGGTATCTCATACATAATCCACCTTCACTGATGAAGGTTTGGGAAGATGAATGAAATAGTTAAAGGGGGCTCCAGGTTTTTATAGAAAACGCAACCCTCATACTTCTCTCTAGGAGCGATGTGGGATGAATCTACTGCTTCAAGAAAAACTATCAACATAAATACTCATTTGTCCCACATCGATTTGGAAAACTTGAAGAAGTTGCTCCACTTCTATATATTAGGCTAGACGTATCTTTCCTTGGGCTTTTGATGTGCTGGGCTTAGTTACTATTTATTAATTTTTTTATTAATGAATATTATTATTATTAACCCACATTAAAACTTCTTGATTTTTTCCATTTTGGCAGGGGTTGCAGGGGCAACACCTTGCAACTACCTGGGTTCGCCCCTGCTTGTATCAGTATTTGCTATATCAGCGACCTACACTTCGGCTCTCAACAGCATCACGCCTAAATCTGAAAGGAATTCGATGACGACCATTCTGACAGTAATATGGGCTGTATTATTGGGATATTCGTTTCTTAAAACACCATTGTGCAAATTTTATGCATGGCTATTTAAATAGAGTATGGCTATGATTCGCAGGCTATATGTGCGTGTAACTAGGCAAGTTAAGATTATTTAAAGTTACTAGTCTTTACACCGTGCTACGCACGGTTTTCATTGATTTTTATTCGTAAAATAATATAATAGAGAATTTAAAATATTAGTCATCAATGTCTTCGGTATTCTTCAAACCGCATAATCCCAAGCCTCTAACTTCCCTCTCCACTTTATTATTATTTCAATATTTATTTTCACCACAATTTTGAACGATATCATATACCGCTATTTATCAATCACCCCTAAATTATTTTGATTTTCATATATTTGTATTTATAACCACAACATTAATGCCCTTTATATATAATTGTGTTAATAAAAGCATCAACAAAAGCATTTGGCATAGTGGTTTATGTGTCACAATTTCACATGGAGGTCGCGGGTTCAAGTCTTAGCAATCTCATTTTTGCGGTGGATTTGTTTATGTGGCTGATGAGGTGGATTCGCATGTGTGACATGCATGTTTGCCTGTCACCTACGTGGCGCGTGAGGTGGAGGATGACGTGTCGCGCCCACACGGTTTTATCCAACTTTATATATATACTAGTTTAATACCCGTGCAAAATTGCACGGGCCGTTTAATAAGATGATTATGTACACGAAATTGGTTATAGTACTTTTCTTTCTATTTAAATGGATCGTTCTTGGAAATGTAAGTCTAGTGATTATGACGGAAATTGTTTGAAAAGACAATGCCGTAACCCTAAGACAAAAAAAAAAAAAAAAAAGTCATTTTGAACAAATTCAGGTGCCACTTAAAAATAAAACATAAGAAAGGCACGTATAGTTAAAAAAATGTCTCCCGAAGTCTAAACCGAAGACTCTTGAAATCACCACCCCTTTCTCCTAACTCATGTTTGACCCATAGTTGTTTGCTCGTGCATATTTTTTTAGTCTAACTTCGCTTGACCCATTGACCGATAATACTCATATAAAAACAAATTTAAATGTAATGCCGCTAAAATAATACTCCCACATTAGAAGTATAACAAAAACCATTATAATAATTCTGGTCAGAGATAACCTAACTTGTTGACCCGTTTTGACTCGTAATTACCTCACAAATTATGCTAATATGGTAGTAGCCTAATTGTGAACCACTTCGATTTTCACTATATAGATACCAAACAGAGTGTGTATACACAATTGTGATTACTAAAGGTGGCTGATTACGTGTGTAAATGGAGAAAGTCATGTGATATATATTATTTTAAAAGCTTTTATACCTCTTTTAAAAATATATTTCGGCTAATTCGTGATGGACCATATTTAATGTGATTGAATATATTTTAGGTCCGTATATAAGGTACAATTTCATACTCGGTATACGATATGTGATGATTGAATTTGACTATGGACTATATTTTCTTCTTATGATATTTTCTTAAGGCCCGTTTGATAGGACTGCATCTTTCTGAACTGATCTGATAAAATCTGAATGATTCTGATCTGATCTGAAATGATCTGAACTGAATGATTCTGAACTGATCTGATCTGATCTGAATATGTTGAATTTTTGATTGAATTTCAACGGATTAGTATCAGTTATGGACCAAATACATTGATAAAAATTTGAACATTTCTGATCTGATCTGAATGATTCTGAACTGGTCTGATCTGATCTGAATGCTTCTGAACTGATTTGAATACTATTGCGAATAAGTCCTATCAAACAGGGCCTAAATAGGCCATGAATCAGCATAGTCAACATTGTCAATCAACCGCACGAAGATGTGGTCGTTGTTATCATCATCGGTCACACCTAGTCTAATAGGACAGCTGGCACTGGAAGCCATGAGATTAGCCATTTGAATTAACTAATAGTATTGTTTTAAGAGGTAAGCATATATGGAGAATTCTTTTAATGCAAGAATATAGAGAGTTATACGGCTGATTTGTTTTAGTACTATTTTTTCATCTTATTTTATTAAACTTATTACCATAAAATTAGGAAATCAAATCCAAATTCATTCCTAAATTCATGCCTTTTGTTAAAGACTTGATCAAAATCGCCAGTCATGCTAATGATTGATATCCAAGTTTAGATTGATACTGGCCATACTGCGTCAATAAAGATGAATTAAAATCCAATAAAGTCCTATATATAGAATCTTCTAAGTGAACCATGATGAAGTTCTCCCGCTTGCATGAAATTGTGTATAGCCTGCTTGTCGTACTTGTCCTCATTTTTTTGTTCTTCTGATCTGCATCTTCAGTTCACTTCTCCATTCTCCTCCCATTCTGGGAGGTCTTGACACATACGAAGGTGAATTCCTCGCTTAATGTACAATTTACAATCTGTTCAGAACATACGCTGGGATTTTTTGTTGAAAAGGCATAATAGTCTTCAATAAAAAAAAACGGAGCTCGAAAAAGAAAGCCTAACGAACCAATGCCTACACCAATGATGACGAAGACGATGAGAACAATGGCCAACAATCTGTCGGAATTGATCACATGAACTTAACGCTGGTAAGTGAATCTAAACAAAATAATGACATAAATTAAAGAAAAAAAAAATGTCTAAATGTGGTTCTTCAACGAATACCCACCAGTCACATACATATGCACCCTACAACTTCTCAATGACATCCTTTGTATAAACTGATGCTTGACAAAATATTAGTATAGAGAAATATTGAATAGTAGAATCTGAGAGTCCAAGAGGTTGCGCGTTACCTCGCATACCAACAAACTTGCAAATCACTGATCGCGGTCGTGAAATACTTTGTGTGGTAGTTGTGGTACGGTCTCGTTACAAACTATTGTTCCATTGTTGGTCTCCCGATTGGTCAATTGCTTGCAAAACCAAATATCCAAAATCAAAATGTGAAGTTTCAAAACAATCTCTGCAAGTAATCAATCGCGAGCTAAATAAACAAATAAACAATGGTCTCACTTTTGTGCCGAATGCACGCACGTACTGAGCTATAAAAGTGTCTCACTTCATACTAAGGTATGATCTTCAATTTAGTCTGTCAAATTCATGACAAAATTCATCACTAAAGTAGCACTGATGCATATAGAGCTTGTAAACAATAAAATAAAAATGCAGTGTAGTGCAATACAAATGAAATTGGTTTACTCATACTCGTAATTAAAAACTTCAATAATAATCAAATCAAGGGTGGTTGGACGGTTGGGAAGCTCTGACGTTTACCAGGCCATCCTCTGATTCCTGAGTTTCAGCCGCAACTCAATCAACAAAGGTAGCTCAGACTTCAATTCCTTCAACTTCATGCCGAATTCCTCCTCCGAATGCTTCTAACAACAATTCTAGTTCCGCTTCCTCCCGAATCAACCCTACTATTATAATTTTCAGATCCTTTTATCAAGAAAACACATCCATAATCTCATAATTCTGAACTAATGAAGAACCAATTAATTATAAACACATTCATAAATCGTAATCGAGCTAAATGACCTGAATCGAGCTCATTCCAAATTTACAACAAATGCAGACGATGACTATCCATAAGAAATGATACATGCATAGCAACGACCTCTAAAAGAATGATATGGAAACCAAAGCACTACAATACAGCAACTTTGGCCGAAACAATAGCTAATTACAGTGTATGAATTCATAGAATTGATCAATTCCGTGAGCCGTAAAATTCTAAGCTATACTCTTTACTCCACATGATTGATCTTCCTTTATTAATCTATTTTTCGTTACCCTCAACTAAGGGAACTCCCTCTGTACCACTTCTTGGAATAGTAAAAATGATTAATCTAATAAATTGGAGAATTACCTTGAGTGTTAATAGGGTTGTGACCCAAATGAACGCTTAATCAATCTGCTGCTCTCCTCGACTGGATTTCTTCGTAACTGAAAAAAACGCACAAATCGAATCAGAAAAATATCAGAGTTTTATTTAATACCTTGTAAGTTGTAAATGAAGATTTGATCAATGTAATTTCTTATTTATGGTGTTGATGTGAATAGATTCTGTTAGTTGCTTGAATGATATGCGGAGATATTCATGGAGGAATATGGAGATATTCACAAAATTATATGCTGATTAACATAATTTTCCGCGTACAATATCGAATTTTTAGGGATTTTCCTTTGTTGAATATCGAATTTTCAGGGATTTTTTTTTCCTGAGGTGATTTTTTCGATTAAAATATAGGGTTATGACGTCAGCTGTGACATGTCATTGAGGTGGCAGCTGAGGTGGACATGCTAAATGGCTGTGAAATCTACCGGCAATGCTCAAATATATGATATGATATATGATTGTTGTATAATTATTGTTGTCGATACTCGATAGGGGTGTAAACGAACCGAGCTTGCTCGCCAAGCCCTCGGGTTCGATTCGGTCAAATCTCGGCTCGTACTCTGATTGACCGAGCCCAATCTCGAGCCCGAGCCGAGCTCACATTTAAACAAGCCGAGCCCGAGCACGAAAGCTCGTTTTTTAATTTCCAAAAATAGCTAATTTTTATTATTAATCTTTTATATTTTAGGAAGTTATGCTCAAATTTTACTAGTTCATACGTTAAACTTATTGTAATGTGTCTACGATGTACGATTTAGTGTAGTATATAGAAAATATGTTGCATTCTTGCTGCGCCCAAACCCGAGCTTGGATTTTGCGAGCTCGCCCATGCTCCGAGCTGAGTCCGAGCCCCAAAATGGCAGTTCCGAGCCAAACCCAAACATACGATGCTCGGGCTTGGTTCGGCTCAAACGCCTAATTGTTGAGTGACTATCCAAATCAACACAAGTTAATCTTTCACAAATTTGACAATATGTTTGCTTGGTACACTATATTTTGCTACGTATCGTATCACATGATGACTATCCAAATTAGCAAAAGTCCAACGGTAAACATATATAGATTTACACTGATTGGGGGAAATTAAAATGTTCAACCACCCATCTGGAATTCTGGATATTCTAATAAACTTTCGGCTTGTCGAAGAAAAATTCTACCTTAAAATTGTGTAATGTTTAAATGACTTCTCAAGGGATACGCAAACTTATTAGTTACTAATACAAACTCAATGATTGAATGTTATAACTTGTTAACTTTCAATTAGAACATATAAACGAAAGGTACGTATGCAACAGATAAACTTTTCGCTGGTCCATATGATCGACCACATCCAACTGTAGGTTGGTAGCACCCTGGCACAAAATATGATTTTATGTACATGCTAATCGAGCTAATTAAGATAATTAGTTGATAAATGAGTCGTAACAATTCGTTAACAACGTCATCATCATAATTAATCCCCCCGTAATGACCACTACCAGCAAGTACATCAGCAACAACAATGATTGAGCGTGCTTAATGTACTTTAGAGTTGTTTGGTATGTGGACATAAATCCCAAGACACAATCAACATCTTCCCCTCACTCCTATAAAAACCATAATAATAACAACATCATCATCATTCCCTTTACATTTGATTTTGAACTTCAACTAACTTCAAACTGATTCAATCTTTTGACATGATCTTCCCTATAAAACCCACCTTCCTCAACCAGCAAGTTAGTAAAACAAATACACAACTAACAAATGGCCACATTCCGAAAATTCGGATTGAGCAGTTCGAGCAGCCCGTCACGCACTCCAGCATTTGTGCACCGGAGTCGCCACCGGCGTATGACTCTAGGGACGCTCCTACTTAATCCAATAGAAAATAACCGGAAACAGCAGCAGCAGCCGCGGCAAAGTTCGCTTATGAGGTATCTGATTACCAATGATCAGCCTGTAATAATTGGTAAGAACACATTGATGGATCTCCTCTCAACCTCGAATCCATTCGATGTGGTGGAAAAAGATGAGTATGATAATGAACAAGTTCTGTCTCGAAAAACACGAAAACAGGAGCAGACACAGTCACTTAATCGTTCCCCAATCAAAGGAAGTAAACTACGTAATGGTGGTAATAGGAAAGGGAGGAGGGGAATGATGAGTAAAGGCAAAGCTGGTTTTGCTGCTTCACCAGGTGTTCGTTTTCGGTTTTTGTTGAAGCGATCATGGCGTCCAATGCTCATTGATATTCCTGAAGGAGAACTTATGGAACATTACTAGATTTAGATATCTATGCGTACACCTGATACTGTCATACAATATCCTGTACTGTGTTTTCTGCTTAATTTATTTGTCCAACCAATCAACCATATATGCTTTTTGTTCTTTGATCCATTCTTCATCATATATCTAGTCTGCTAATCTTCTTCAATCATAACTATCTGATCTCTTAGCAAATGTGATACTTTACTATAGTAGTCACTAGAAGAGGAAGGAATGTTAATTAAGACGTCTAGTGATACACTATACATCACGATTGCACATATCCAAATATCTAATAAGCTCCGCCTTTTTTGGGACAAACACGCCCCATTCCTATATGTGTATCAGTGATACAGTAGCTAATTGAAAAATGAATTTTACAGCCTACCTGAGCTTGAAGGTGATCAGGTAGGCATTCAAGGCGTAAACTAATGAGCGCCTTAGCAGATTCGAGCCAGCTTTTACATGTGGAAGAAACACCATCACGAGATTATCATATGTTGCTTAACAAAATTCAAGGCCTGAACTACTTCATCCAAGAAATGAGATTATAATAGAACGGTACGATACGACAGAGAGCACTGCAGTTAATTTCAAGATCATAGCTACACTCGACACTGACCACTTGACTACTTGAGTTAGTTCCAAGATTCTAGCTGTGTTCATGATTAAAACACGAAAATGAGATAGTGGCACCGATGGTACATAACCAAATTTGTGAAAAGAATGTATAGGAGCTCCACACAGCTTAATAAAACGCCAAAATAACATTAGAAACAATAATATAAAGATAAAAACTTTACTATAGGAAATACTAGCATGTAGGCTACACAATGTAGCTAAGAGGCTAGGACATGATCACATGATATGATATTAAAGACCACTAATATCGATTTGATTGATATGTATTCATGTAGATTGCTAATACGAGTATTTGGTTAGAACATGCAAAGGAGAATTCGAAAGATATGTTAACAATCTAATGAAACGAAAGGAGTACTACCGAAGGTACATGTAACGGGAAAGTTCATGGACACAGAGAACAGCTTTTTGAAAGAAGGGAAAGAATAAACTAGCTTCGCTCTCCTCCGATCTTCCATATCGAAAACACGAGCCAGAAAGTACACGCAATTCCCAAGACAACCAGGAAAATCCTTAATCGAGACAGAGTAGCATACCTCCTCGGACAACACGAAAACTCGATCACCCAACGAATTTACCTCAACCCAAGTCCCCCATTCTTCATCCAACCTAAACACATTCAACTCCACCCTCTGAGAATCTACCCACTCGAAATCAACAACAAACAATTCTCCTTCCGAAACTACCAAATTCTTACTGTGACCAAACCCGATAAGCGGGGGCGAAAATTGAACAAGGCTGATCGTTCTACCATTAACCCAATATAAAGTTCCCATACTGTCAACCACATATATCTGACTGTTGAAAACCACAATGTCGTCGAATTTATCCCCTTTATTTCCCAAATCAGTCCATTTTTCGTCCTTAAACTCGAAAAATCCCAACTTTCCGTCTCCACCATAAATTACAATGATCCCACATTCACCAAATAAGACAACTTTTTTTACCACAGTAAGCCAGGGTTTTGACTCCAGGAGCTGGGGCTTGAAATTCAGGTAGTACCCTTTAGTTACTTCAACAACACGCAAACTCAAAACGTCAATACTTTTAACAACTGGGTTGTCCGCGCTTTTTATGATTTGATTATTACGAGAGTAAAGTGGGTTCATGATTTTCATTTCACCTGAAGATGACTCGGTTACCTTGATCAAGCAAGCGGATGATCGGGTTTCGTCTTCGAGGCGGTAGACAGTGGCAGAGGAGAGTGTTGCGGTGGCTTTGAGCGGAGGAGGAAAGTTGAGAGGAAGAGAGAGAGTGGGTGTGTTGTGTAAGAGTGGGACGACGGACCTCCATCTTGTGCATATTGCTCTGAACCGGAAAACGTCGACGCGGGTTTCGAGGCACTTTCCGATCAACTTTAGGGTTTCTTTTGGGAGGTCTGCCCAATTGTGCCGGCTGTTCTTCCTCATGATCTCGTCAACTTTTGTTAGAGAGGCGGTCTCATACAAGACTTTTTTGGGATTCTCCAGTCCAGGGTTATTAACGGCTTTTTACTTGTTGAGACGTTGCTTTGCGCATCTGTCGCCTGTGAGGTTTTGCAGGTTTAGGGATTGACTTTTTTTTTTAGGTCAATGTGTTGACTTCTTCTTTAGTCCACTCTGTGCATAGGTTGTGTATGTATGTGTGGGGTATATAATACTCCTACGAATTTTACAACTAGTGCTTTCCGTATTCGACCGGTGATGTAGAAAAAAATGAGGAAATGATGGACACGGGTGAAAATTCCACCAATTCACTCACTTTCTTCTCTAATGTTATGCCCAACATTATCGGTGCTTTACACCACACAAAATTATGCCGAGTAAATGTAAAAACCAACTATAATTCTATAAATGACAAAATTAGATTAAGCATGTGCCGCACCTAAGCTACCATTTTTTCATCACCATGTTTCAAGTCCATATCATGTCTGTGTTCGTTCACATGCTACATACATAGGATGCTAGTACATTGCTTTGGTAAAACTCATTCTTCGCAAGCCATTTTAAGTATATTGGTTATATGACTCGAATTGATCATGTTTCGCAACAGACTAATAGATCTAATCTTTCTCAAATCTACTAAAGATCTCAATACCCCTCGTGCATATGAAAGAGATTTGTTAGACTTATTTGCTGAAATTATTAACTTTTGGTGTATGCTTCGTATATATGTCATACTCCCTCCTACGCAAAATGATTTCCTCCTTTTGAAAAGAGTTTTGGGCAGGCATGCTTGGAGCTACTTTTATACCAAATGAATCGTTCACTTGTTGTAAAATTTAGTACTCGTACATTTTCTATTCCCGCATTGCATTGTACCAACTCCACTTAATTTTAAGGTAAACGGGTCTTTTATTTGGTGTATAAGTAGCTTCCAACATAGCTATTCAAAAACATGGGGATCCCCTGCTTTGTTTTCTCTTTTTCTATCTCTGTGTCTCAAGCAAACTCATACTAATTTTGGTCTTTTCAAGCGTGTCAAATTCAATCAAATTGGGGGAAAAAAGTTATTGATTTTCGTTACTTTGTGAGTGATAAATGACTAGATGATACTCATAATCCAATACGTATTCGATTTCCCAGAATACAACTATCTTTCTCGATCACTACACAAGGTAGATAAAGACAAGGAAGGCAAACATGAATTCAACTATCTTCATTTTGAATGCCTAAATGGTGTTCTAGGTGAGATAGTATTGGCAATTGTGACTCATAATATGGAAAATTCAGCATCGTGTTCAGACCACGAGTGATAGTGTATCCCGAACATCATTTCTGCAATGTAGATTGAAACAGTTATACCATGGAAAAAGTATACGCTGGTGAAAGCTTTAATCACCGCTTGCAACTAGAAATCTAGAAAACTCTGAGTACATAAGTTGCCATTTTCTTATTAGACTGGGTTATCAAAGTGTCAGACACAAATGAGAATCTGAGATGAAGCTCTGACCAGAGGTCGTCACTAATGAAGACTAAAGACGGAAAATGAGACAGCGGCATCAGTGGTGAGGTGCTCAATTTCCGACGAGAAAGTAATAGGGACTCCACACACCTTAATAAAAGCACCAAAACCATTACCAATCAACAATATTAGCTAAGATAACAACTTTACAACAGGTCTTGTCCAAAAAAAAAAAAAAAAAAAAAAAAACTTTACAATAGGATCAGTGGAATACTGTGTAGCTAAGAGCCTAGGAACATGATACGAAAGAACCATTGATATAGAACCACTCCCTCCATTCTTTCAATCCGAAGAAGAAACTGATGTAACGGGAAAGTTCATGGACAGAGAGAACAACTTTCGGAACGATGGAAAACAATCAACTGTCTTCATCCTCCTCCGATCTCCAATATCAAAAACCCGAACAAAATATGGTCTGAGCTTACGATTTAAACGTCGATCTTCGATTCTCGAATCAACAAAGTAGACACCATTCCCGTCACAACCAGGAAAATCCTTAGTCGAAACAGAGTAGCATACTTCCTTCCCCAACACGATTACTCGATCACCCAACGATTTCACCTCAACCCAATTCCCCCATTCTTCATCCAATCTAAACACTCTCAAATCCACCCTCTCGAAATTAAACACCGGCCTCGGCTCCGCCGTTCCCTGACTCTCGTCAAAGTAAGAATCAACAACAAACAATTCTCCTCCCGAAACAACCAAGTTCTTACACTGACCAAGCCCAATAAGCGGGGGCGAAAATTGGACAAGGCTGATCGTTCTACCATCAACCCAATACACAGTTCCTACGTAATCAACCACATAATTCTGACCGTTGTAAACCACAACGTCGTCGAATTTATCCCCTTCATTACCCAAATCAGTCCATTTTTCATCCTTAAACTCGAAATATCCCAACTTTCCTGCTCCATAAATTATCACTACCCCAGAATTACCAAATAAGACAACTTTTTTCACCGTAGTAGCATGAAATGGCGTCGTCTTATTGAATTTCAGGCGGTACCCTTTAATTACTTCAACAACACGCAAACCCAAAATGTTGATACTATTAACAGAATTACCAGAATTTTTCATCCAAGTGTTACGAGAGTAAAATGGGTTCATGATTTTCATTTCACCTGAGGTTGACTCGGTTACCTTGATCAAGCAAGCGGATGATCGGGTTTCGTCTTCGAGGCGGTAGACCGTGACAGAGGAGAGGGTGGCAGTGGTGCTGAGTGGCGGAGGGAAGTTGAGATGAAGGGAGAGAGTGGGTGTGCTGTGTGTGAGTGGGACGACGGACCTCCATGTGGTGCAGATTGCTCTGAACCGGAGAACGTCGATTCGGGTTTCGAGGCGTTTTCCAATCAACTCTAGCATTTCTTTTGGAAGATCTGCCCATACGTGACGGTTGTTCTTGCTCATGTCGAATTTTCGAGAGACGATTTCCTACAAGACTTTGTGATTTTTCAGGGGTTTGGGGGACTTTGTGACTATGCGAGTGTCTGTTTTGGGCATCTGTGGTTTTCTTTTCTAGAGTAGGTATTGACTTCTTTAAGTCCACTTCGTGCGTAGATTATGTGGTGTAAATCATACGACTGATTGAGTGTGGATATTTCAAGGGGGGGAATACGCGCTTGGCACTACTATAGTCTATAGTTTATAGTGACATAATCTCAACTGAACTATTGTGATTTGCACGCACTGAGAAGAATTCATCTGAAGTAGTTGAGAACAACTAGGATATGAAGTAGTATACACTATAAACTAGTACACCAAAATGATGGTTATAGCTGAGACGTAATTGTAGCATCATTTCTGCTCATCAAAAAATTAGATCAAAATTCATGTGTCTAATCAATCTTCATCTTTAAAAAAGAAAAAAAAAAAGTTAGGAAACGATGTTCTTTTGACTTGTGGTATGCTAGTGACCTAATGTCCATTGTAATCTAACTAAGCAGTTTTGCATTCCGAAACACTCAACACTGTCAAATAGACCAACTTCCTGAAAGTTCATCATACCGAGACAAATATGTTTGGTCATGTGTTAATGTGTATCAATAATTCAGTTTACATCAAGCCTTTCTCTTTGTGGCGCCGTAAAATCGTAAATCAATTCAACTGGCTAATTTGGCCAAAAGTGAGCTACTCTATTTGTGAGCGATCAAATGTAGAGCTAGATTTTCAGTTTCGGGTAAATGTACGTACCTTTTCATTTACTGTTGCTCGAATTTTCCGAGGAGTATGGCTGGGGTTAATTCAGCAGTGTATCGTCAAAGTGTAGTGGCTCTTCATAAGTTCTCGTTGAGATCACAGATTTGACATGCTCCAACTGTCACTATAACTCTCTGCCATGATCAGAACCACCAGTGATGTCCAACCATTGAATGGGCGTGCGCCTTTACCCTTTCCGGTCACTTGGTCGTATTGTTCCCACAAATAGCCAGTTTTGTAATAGTTCTGAACCACATTTCTGCAATAGAAAACAAAGGAGTATAAGCTGGCGCAAACCTCACGGCATATTGCAACTAGAATGCCCAATATCAGTTGCCGATACCTTATAAGATTCGTTCTCAAGTCATTATATATTGTTCTAGCTCTCAACTTGGATGGGCCATCCGCTGCAAAGTAGGTGGAAACAGATTAAGCGATTATGTATGCTCTAAAAGACTGAATATGAATCTCAGCTGTACCTTCTGCATAGTATTTGAGAGAGGAGAGGATCATATAATTCATGTTCATCCAAACTTGTCCCCTCCAATAGGGTGGATCGTGCTCCGTGTTGCGTTTCATGTATACTGAACTGAATAAAATGATTTAAGAAGCACACCCATCAGTTTTTTTAGTTGCCTCAGACCGTCAATACATTTATATCCTCTGACATCTGAAATTCACAGGGTTAAGGGTAGGCAGTGGAAATTGAACCTTGTTTTAGAAAGAGAACGAATCCCGTAATCAGACCACAGTATGCTCCTGTTTGAAATAAGGTCGAGCTGTTGTCCTAATATCTCCGATCCCTGCAACAGAGCATTAAGGATCACTCTAGTAAATGGCATAAAATTACAGCATCAAAGAATGCGATATAACGTATAGAGTATAGCACGACATAGCTGTGTGTGTGAACAATACATGTTCCAAGCAACACAAATCAACAAAACCAAAGCATTGAGTCAATCAAATGGAAGCGAGCATGCTATCTAGCTTAGATAGGATGTTGCATTTATTTTTCCTCAAAGAAAGCTAAATAACCCAATCTTCATGATAGCACTTCTAAACAAAAGGCAAAGAGCAAAAGAAAAAGGGGGCTCATAAATCCACGGCATGAATCAACTGATTTACGCCCTTTTAGCGGGTTTATGACTTGCCAGGCACAAAAGAGTGTGGAACAGTGATTCTAGTGTGGCGTTATCATTATTCATAACCCAAGAAAAACCATCACAAATTGCAAGGCACTAAGGCAGGCTACTACTTTAAACTACTTGATATGATTTAAAACATAATGCTTAACTCACAGGTGGAATAAGTTTTCCCATAAATGGAAAGAGGCTGACATAGCCAACATGTGGTACAAACTGAAGTTTAGGAGTCTCACGAACTTCCCGGACCATTTCTTGACTAGCATAATTCCCATTCATAATCAGCTGTTTGTGTAAGCGGACCTATAAAAAAGTTAATGTTAAAAAGAGGGATGGATGATAGTGAAAACAGCTCGACGAGTACGATAACACAAAAGTGGTATTGAATTCTTTGACTTGAAGCAATGTAATAATTAGTAAGGAAAGGAACAACACATCAGCTAGCAGTGACAATAACGCCAATGATGTTATTCACCAACTTGCAAAAATAATTGAGACAAAGATGATGATTCAATTTTTAGAAATTAAACTATCATCTCTAAATTATATTAACACCTTTTCAAGTGAGCAGTTACTATATTTTAAATTTGTCTGAACTAGAGCATATGATTGTTTGATTGGAGTAGCCGAGTTGCATAAAACCAAAGATAGCAAACAATGAACAAGGAAAAAAGTCTGTTGTGGTAGTAGTCGTTGAAAAGAAATAGGAAATACAAAACACAATCAGAATCATCACGTCCGTTTTACACTCGTATTTATTACTAGAAAGAACTGGAGCATTTCCCCCACTTCCCCTAAATAAGTGAGAATCGAGGGCATTTTATCAGTTAGCAGCACTGCAACGACAAGCAGAAACAGAGCAAGTCTCCAAAGAAGAGTTGGATCTGGATTCTTTACCAAGGTTAAGTCACTGCATGAAGTAGAAAAAGAAGCATACCTTTTCAGTGTGGTTACCAAAATCAAAATATGCTCCATATGCCTCGTCAAAATGCATCTGCAGAGAAGAGCAACTTGTTTAGGTCACTACCAGGTTTTGTGATAGAAATTATAGTAGAAGGCATAGATACGTAACAATATCGTGATGATATGATCAAATCAAGTATGCGCAGTTCTAATGCGGACAATGCAGCTTTTTTCTTCCCACCTTTTATTTAACCCAGCTTAACAGAATTCTATCAAAATGCAACAGCGAAGCAAAAGGTTCTATAAATTCTCACTTGACGGGAGGTTTGCTCTCCCCACCCAAAGAAATTAGAGAACCACGAACCTGGTTGAGAATTTTGAAATTTGACAGTTGTTTAGCCATGAAGCCATACTCCTGCAACAAACAATTCACAAGCCTCAATAGTTTTACACTTTTACTGACGAACCCTGATACTTAAGATGGATTTCACTCCATAAAACATACCTTTCCAAGTCCACCATGATTCTCAGAAATTTTGGAGACTGTATGCAAGCAATCTGCCCCAAGAAGCATCCAACATCTAAGGTCCAAATGCCTCTCATCAGAACTAGGGTGAGAAGCACGTGGATAGTCATCCAATCCTGATTGTAGTGTCTGGAAGTCACCAAATGCAATGACATCATTGACCACATACAAAGACTTAAAAAGAAATCATAAGATGACTCTGTATGTGAAGATAATAATCATCGTCAAGGCAGATTTAAGATCCAAACAAAGATAGGCAATAGCTGGTTAAGTCACTGGAGATATCAAGACCAAAATCATGGTTGAGCCTTTGTGGAAGAGTCGCCTACAAGGTACAACAATACAAGGGATCGAGGAACAGGGAGGGTACTCTTTGTTTACACTAGCATGAAGTTTCCTTTACCATCCATTCACAAAATTATCACATAGAAGCAGACATACATAAAGTATAAACTATAGAGTATAGGGCACCAAGCTCATGTTCCTCAAATCCTGCCAAACATGACGACAGGAATTGAAGGGCTAATATGTTTTGTACAACCAACTAACACGCAACCATGAAAGAATCATATGTATCATAGAAGTGTTTGACTAAAGTTTAAGCTAGCAATTCTAGCTGACCACTATAAGAAACTAGGCTACTTGAGATCAAATCACAGGTACCTAGTAACCCATAAGTAGCACAAATTTTAAGGTCTTTAATCAGACAGAAGCATAACAATTTATAGGCAGATATAGCAAGTACAGTGAATGCATAGCTACATAGTAACTGTCCATACTTTTGGATTTAATTCCCGAATGGTTACGTTATCTCTACCATGCCAAAAGTAGCTGCTTGGTACCTTTCCTGCAAAAAAAAAAATAAAAAAATAAAAAAAAATAACGAAAAAGAATAATCGTGACAAATTGTCAGAAGGTGTGAATGTTCATGAGGCCATAGACAAAGAAGAAGTGAACAGGAATTATATTCACACTAACAAGGGAAGTAAACCTAAGAGCAGAACAAAAAGAATCCGCAAAATGATTAGAAGTACAAGTGAACAAAAGAAAAGAACAAGTCCTGTGAATGACCGTCCTACAGTAAGTTATGGTAGAACAAAGATATAATGTTTCAAAGTGAGTTCATAGCTCACCTAAATATTCATTCCTGAGTTCATTTTACCATAACTTACTTTAGACCCTCTTACCAAATTTTGTAAAGAAAAAAAGAGCACCTGATTGTGACGTGTTGAACCATCTAAACCATGCATCAAGGCGAATAAATGCACGATCCATGAAGGAAGAAATCTCACTGCTTTCAGTTGCAGTGAATCTGCCTGCCTCCATCGCAGAGACCAATTCTGAAAGAGGGGTCATTATGTACAATAAGCAACCACATATGGTTTCTCCCGAAGGATATTGTTAATTAGGGTATCTAAACATTACAAAAGCACGGCCACAATTTTATCACAACCGCATAACTAATAGCTACAAGGATGCATGCGATAAGTTCATACACAAAACATAGTTCATCTTTGTTACTTTCTAGATGAATAGGGTACTTTAGAAAAAGACCAAAAACTGCTTAAATGAGTTCAAAATGACTGAATATAACCTAGACTGACGTACCATGTAAAACCAGAAATAAAGTAGGAGGATTGCCATTGGATGGATACTGGAGAACAAATTCCTCAGGAACTTTACTGCAGTTATTGCAAGAATTTTGTACATAAGAACCAATTTCTTGGGAAGAAAACCAAATGCATACAAGTTATGCGACTAAGAACGTTGAGTTGAGAAACAAGGCGTCTAAGTCACCTCAACGCTTCAGCACCCAATATCTGTTCACGTGGAATCCAACCTTCAATATTCAACAGATCTAACCAGTGACCAATAATATCCAAGCATATATGGATATCCCAGCGCCTATTAGCATAGACAAGTCAAACGTAAAATTAGCTCAGTACCCTGTAATGCAAGATACACAACTGGAGAGTCAAGTCAATTATATGGCACACCAGATCAGCAGTTGATGAAAACCTTCATCCCACAAAAAACCTCTTGGAAAGAATGAACGACTAGGAACAGCAGTATAAAGCTCTGCAGGCCAGTACAACAGATAATCATCACTTTCTTTCTGCAGGACAATCAATTGTCATGAACCAAAAGAATGACAAAAAAATCCCATGAATGACACCAGCACCTTGGTAAGCAAAATTTAAGAGGAAGGCATGCAATAAACAATGTGATTGAGACAGGATAGATGGCAATAGTTAAAATTTAAAGATCTGACAAAGCTTCTATTGAGACAGGACAATGAACAACACTTCTTCTTTTTTTCCTTTTTTTTCTTTTTTTTTTTTTTTTTTGTGCGGAAGGTAATTTTGTCATATGATATCTTTGCAGCTCCAAGCAGTGTGAATAGGCTCAACTTATATTACTTAAAATTACTTCAGTTCTTTTCATGTTGCCTCTGCATATCTTGATCAGAATCCACTTCTTATGTGATTTGTGGCTTGCCAGATAGTAAAGCTGTAAAAACTCAGAATGAATTGATTGTAGTCTTGCCATCTCATACTAACAGATACACACTCCAAATTTACTGGGTATGCTGTGATTTGTTGATGTTGTTGTTGGCGGTACCAAGTCTTGAACACCCGACCTATAGTCGAAGGCAAAGAACCTTTCAACCAATAGGCCGGATGGGGGTTGGTAGTATGCTGTGATTTGTTACTCTCTGATTCTTAGAGTTCTTTCCTAGAGTAACTCTATCTTGCCTTGAATAGACAAACAGACTTGGTGCCGTTGGTGGGGTAAAACAGGTGAAAAAAAGGAAGCAACATGAACAATCATGCAACATATTACATCACAGAAATAATTGATAGCTCCCTGCTCAAGTACAGCTTTTTTTTTCGCAACAACTGTTCTGATTTCACAAAGCATAATCAGGACTGCAACCACTTCCTTCTTTTAAGTGAATTTTGATCAGGTAGGTAACTGGCTTCGGGAAAGTACCCATACTACTAGAGAATGACATTGTAACTTGATCGTGATTGCCTGCTCCAACATCCCAAAAAACTTGGAGAGGATGGTTTCCCTCTGACCTCAAAAGTTAGAGGCATTTAATATAATCCTAAAGGCAATTGTCTCTTGATTGTATGCCAAATAAATGGAGTTATAAGTAATCTCTGTAAAATTCAGTACCCAAAAAGACTTACAAAACAAACAGGTACAGTTGCAAAGAAACTTACATCAGATCTAGTCGGCACAGAAATTTTAGACTGGCCATAGAAATATCCAATGCCACCAAGCATATTTGCAACAGCAGCCTTACCAACAACAATAGATTGGGCATCAACCTGAATGAACACAAGAAAGAAATACAGTTCATCAGGTCAACAAATACTATTCTTAGAAAACAAGATGAACATGAACATACTTTCTTTTTCAATTCTTGATGTTTTTCACTGTCTTCAAGGTTCGTATGTTAGTAGTGACTTAATCAGGCTCCATTCAAAATTACTGAATCTTATTCGATAAGAGGTACTAGTTACAAGACAAAAAGGCATATACATGTCTTGAAGAGCTGATAAACATTGTTGTGTTCAATACCCAAAGATGAGGGGACAAGGAATAAGAAAGGTGACTTCAACATGACATTAGTACGGAAACAAAGGAAGCAATCAGCTAAAGAAACATTCCAGCAAGCATGACAAGGATTATTACGACTAACGAGAAGCGGCAAATAACAAAAACTGAACGTGTGGAGCAGAAAAGACGTTACAAATTGATACCTTCTCAGACAAGTTGAAACACCTCTGAAATTTATCTTCAAATTCATCCTTCTTCTCTCGTAGGTGCTTAGCCAGTGAATCACCTGAATACATATCACGTCACTTGCTTTAAAAAAAAAATCACAATATAGTACCATCATCATATGACACATCACAACGTGGTCAGAGTATTACTTTTGTAGTCTTAACCTTTTTCTAAATATGTTAATCTCTAAACTCAGCCTATAAAAGTTTACGGAACTGCTGGAATTCGAGAATAACTTCTACATGAAATAGCCAGAAGTACGTATCTTGGCAAACAACAGCAGACGTCTATATGAAATATTCTTTCCACCTCACAAGTTTCAAACTTTGATTTATGGCACACCATGATGTAAATATACCAATCAAAGTACTTATTTGGTGCTCGTAGGCAGTGGAACATCACAGACATTCAACCTTCCAGGAAAAAAATACATTCACTAAATCCAAGGGAATTTCTCAATGAGTCAATGCTGTTGTCCATTACAAAGAGTTAGTCATCAGAGAATATCCACTTATATACAACGAAGTCAGCAACTACAGTCATAATATCTGAAGCAAATATTAATCGAAAATTCAAGTGTTACTGAACAATTCACCATATTACCACTTCCTGCGTCATGTTACATAAACCAACTATCCCCTGAAATCTTATTTCTATTGGAATGGGGCTACCTGGATTAGTATAACAGTCAACAGTAAAAAAGAAAAAAAAATATTTTCGTAAATACTAGACGAGTATAATCAGATAGTTGTCTCAACTCACAGCATGCTTCATCTAAGAGACATAAGCATAAAGCAGTGATAGGCTGAAGCATTTAAAATAATTACAACAGGAACACACCTGATAGTCTACGAATCCGTTCTTCAACTTTTGAAAGCTCCAAGTCAGTTCCCGACACAAAAGTCAAATCTGCCTTGAAAGGAACTGTTGCAGAAATCTGCAAATGATTCAAAAGCTAAAATGCTTGATGGAGAATAATTATTGTCATGATAGTTGGGTAGGAGACACACATAATTTCTCACAGCACAAACGGATACCTGAAAGACAGCCACATTAGGAGAGCGGCCAGGATTATCTGGAAGCTCTAGATGGCCAAAACTTCTGAGCTACAATGAAATAGAGATGAGCAAAATACGATTAATATAACTACAATTATCTAATAGTAGATAAGCAAAATGCAAAAGCATAGTAGTTGAGGCCTTAGCAAGGCATCAGTCTTTTAAGGAAGTTCACCTAAGTGAACAAAGAGCACAGTTGGAAAACCCTATGTGCTGGAAGATTGACTTATGAGAGAAAAGATCTTATGGCTGATGGGTTTTCTGAGGAATCTCTAAGATGGTCTTAAAAGGTAATTGGGGCATTAGTAAATCCCTTTCTTACAATTTATTGTCCTCTATTAACTGTACATGCATTTAACCTGTACATTAACACCACCTTTGGAAAAATGATATCAGATTGAGCAACAGGCTACCATATTCATAAACATCCGTGATCACTATGGTGGCATCTTGTCCCAGGGATCACTTATTTTACCAATAGGATAGCCATAAATTTAAATCAGTCCCCAGTGTCAATAGTGATTTATGGACAAAGAAGAAAACTTTAAGGTACCTGATGTGCAAGAGAAACTTGGACAAGATCGGACAAATTGTGGAAATGTGGTGTCTTAAAACCAGAATAGTGAATTTCCAAATCACTCTGCATGCAATAAACAAAAAGGTAGCTGTTAGTAGCAACACATTCGTCCATCCTTTTTAATATACATCAAAAGATTTTCTACGACAAAAATACAACCAGACAAACTACTCTAAATGTCAACGTACACAAACTGCTAAAGTAACACTTTCTCAATAACTGCAAGTATCTATTTCATGTGAATACTAGGGGACTCCATGAACCTGCTGCTCCCTTGAGCAAGCAGGTCATGGCAGTCATGACAACTGGAGAAGCACAGTGATGCATTTTAGCAGGATACACAGTCAAGCTGGAAAGCCAACTATTGATGATTGTTTATTTATTAGTAACTAGATCAGATAAGATTGGGTTTTCCGATTATTCTTAACATTTAACATCAAAGATGAGAAGAAAAGTTAAGAAAAAATGGCAAATGCTCCATTCCAGTTGTTACATCACTCGAGTTCAATTTACAAATGGCTGTGGGAATGCATAAACAACAACAAAACAACAAAAAAAAAATGGCACTGACACATAAGGAGATAGAATACTGCATGATTAAGCTTATCTAGTACTGAGTGCATACTGTTGATTCCAAATGCAACTGCCAACCCCCAATCTCCTCACGTGATCCTGAAGCCAGTTGTGAGCTTTCACGAATGTCCAAAGCATCCCTATTCAAGCTGATTTCATCACCGCCTTCATTAGCCACATAGAAGAAGAGATGACCAGCTCCCCAATCATCCTCACCTGGGCTTGACCTGTGGCCCAATCATGAAAATACAGTCAGCACAAATTGATAAATACTATCAGCTCTAATTGAATGAACCTATTCAAGACAAGCTCCCTATGTCATGCACAAAACTTGTACAAGTCCTCAAGAATTAGATAAAACAATATGAGATACTCCGGAAAATGCAAACACAGATTTAAGCAGAGGGTCTGAACAGGCAATACTGGCTTGTATGTGTAAAGCACAAATCATTCCAGTCATGATAAGGCTCAAAGATACCATTGTCTTGAATATAAACTTGTTTTTATCAACTCCAGTTAATCATTAAGCACTATCCACCATTTGCCTATCAGTGATGTGGATTGAAGAAAAAAAGAAGCCAATAAGCACTGGCGTACTAAATATACATATTCAAGCACTGGCATTTCAAAGAGCAAAAGTGCAGCCCTCTTATCGTTTAGATGTCACATACGGAGTACATTCTATACATATTAGTATCATCTCAACAGCTGAAAAACGCTATCATGAGCATTTTGTCATTCCACCAGAGAATTTCGTCCAGTTCAACCTTATCTAGTGCAAAAACATTTACTCGTATCAACTTAACAAGTATACTGGCAAAGAAAACCATGAAGTCAAATAAAGCAGAAAAATAATTACTTCTCACTCTGTACATCAATACGAACAGCCCAGTCGCCTCCATAACCACTACCCTCCAACTTTGATTTCACGAAACTAGTCTCCAAAGTCAGCCCATGATCCTTTATAAGCTGACGTCCATAGTCTCGTCCATTGTGATGAGTCCAACCATAAGTGCCAAGATCATCAGAATCTTGACACACATGTCGCATATGATAACGCCCATCCTTAACACCAAGCCACATTAATCCAGCTATCAGAGACTGCGGCGTCCTGCAGCCAATACAGCCAAATATCACATTCGACAATATTACATTGCAATACCAGCATAACAAGTACACAAATGTAAAGGCCACTCTCTTACGAAATCCATTTTCTTTCACATTGTTTCATGTTACTAATTTTGCAGTCTCAATTAGTAACAATTCCACATAAATATCGACATTTTGGTACGTATACTTGCTAATCGGATGGCAAGGATTCGTGAAACTTCAATTGATATTATCCCACATCCGTAGACGAACACGATAACAGCATAATGATCAACATTATCATTCACATACATTACAATGCAACTCTACCATAACATGTTTTTATCAAGTTCTCACTAATCATTTTCAATTAAATTCCTAAGAAAATACAAGCATATATAGAATTACCTAGCGCGAATTCCGAGATAAACTTGCGGACGATAAGTTCCCCAATATAAGCTCTCTCTATGCTCCCCTTGAAACTACATACATAAAAGGGAAAATCGAGGTATAACAACAACAACATTACTCTAGTGTCTCAAACGGTCCCGCCTATAGTAAGGTAAGAGTTATAGACGAGTAATAATAACACTAATTGTGTCGAGAATCGCAACATCGACTAACTGCTACGAGTACTTCACAATACAATAAGCGCGAAACAAAGATAAGAGTAGAAATTAAACCTGAGGAAGGTCCATGAGCTTAGGAGCGGGAAAAGGAGTGATAACCCTAGGTTTGGAGCTAGCTTCAATTGAATTTATCATCAAATAATAATTGTAAATAAAGTAGGTCGAAATCGCGACCGCAATAATCGTAAATGCAAGATAAATCTTGAATAATGTAGTTGATGAGGAAGAATATGGAGTGTTGCGAGGTCTGAGATGAGATTTCTGCTTGTAATTATGATGATCGTCTGTATCAATTGAAGGTTTAGGTTTGATTCGAGCATTTTTCCTTGACGTTCCGGCCATTTTTGTGATTTTAAATGTGAAGTGGAACGAGAAATGTAGCAGAGTTTTGCTGGCAATGGGGGTTTAGAGGAGAAATGTTGGTTGCTTATTCGCCATTGATGAGACGAGAAAGTAAAAGGAAGACGAAACACTTTGGGTTGGGAAAATGGGCACAAATAAGCGGGAGTAACAATCTAATTTATGCTCGGTATATTAGATTCTGATCTGCTCTGATTTGATTTAAGTGTTTCTGATTTGATTTGATTTTAATTGAATTTGATCTGATACGATTTTGTTGAATATTTTTTTTTTTTTTTTTGAAATAGATTTTGTTGAATATTTAGGTGAATGTAGATGAATTAATACCAAGATAGAATTAGATTCATTGATCATTATTTGAACAATTTTTATCTGATATGTTTTGATTTGAACGACTTTGCTCTGATTTGATTGAAATGAATCTGATCTGATATTATTTAAATAACTTTAATTTGATCTTGATTCCTCGTTTATTAAGTTCTATCGAACAGTTGTAAATAGTCAATTTAAATAAAAGATGAAAGATATCATATTTTTCATGTTCATGCTTCAAACATAATGTGGGTGAGAAAGTTTAGTTTCGTTGAATGTTTAAATTCATTGTAAGTGAGTTTATGAGGTGTGATAGGGACATTTGAAAATTTGTCATTGAGTATAAATCTTACCCGTTAAAAGGCATTTTGAAATAGATGCATGATACGTCATTGAACATTGAACACGTAAAGAAACAATATTGGTACTTTGAATTTCATGCACGAGACACTTTTATCATATTCTTATTTATTAATTATTTCATTTCAAAATAAAAAAAAATTATACTGACTAATTAATTGTTTTTATATAAAATAACTAATTAAATGTTAGTTATAGTTAAGATGTCTATTAATCTAAGTAAATCACCTGCATAGTATCATTGTGAGGACTCTTACTTTATCTTTTATGATATTTATTTTTTTCTCAACCATTTTTCACAAAAGTTTTAAACTTATCGACATATCTCAACCAAATTCGTACTTGACTTTTCAAAAGTATGCGTGAATGGATCTTATATTGAATTACATTTCGACACGAACTAAATGGTACATAGCCCAAGTTATAAAAGATTATATTATGTTTTCAATAGATAACTTTCATACACTATGCGATGATTCTCTGGTGATTGTCGAACTTTTTGTAACCATGGTTAACAAAATCAAATGGTTGAAATTTATCTTATCCTAACTCAATGGTCCCGATTTCATTCTTTTTCCTAATTGTCAAATATTCACAACTATAATAGAAATTTTTATAGTAGTCGGTATTTGACAATTAAGATAATGAATGAAATCGGGACCATTAAGTTAGTATAAGATAAATTTCAACCATTTGATTTTCGAACCATGGTTAAAAAAAAGTTCTTATAATACACCTTACCACACAGGTAAGATTACAAATTATAATAATCTTTTATGAACTTCAAATATTTTTTCTTTAATTAGTTTTATTTTGTCTATCAATTCTATATTTCTATCCCATGATGACACTATTTTTATTATCACTAAAAATCAATAATAATTTACAAGAAGTTGGTGGGGAGCAGAGATACGATCTGAGCCCCCACACCCTTTGCTATGGAAAAACCAATCCTAGTAAAAATATGAGCTGCAGCCTGCGCACCGATATCCTGCGTCCTGGAGAACTGCTGGATCCGCTTAAGCAGAGCAACAACTGTGGGTTCCAACTCCCCCAAAGAGAAGAAAGAGAAGGGAAGGAAGCCATAGCCCAAAGCAGCGCACCTAACCTCGTACTTAGCACGCTTACGATCGGCCGCTTCCCGCACCACCTTACCTGGTTCGAAATCGGTCAAACCCGTCTGAGTCAAGGGCGACGACCCAGTCAGATCGACGCAAACGTCGCGCCCTCTATCCCAAAAATAAAGCAGCATGTCAGCTGGGCGGAGAGGTCGGCCATCGTCACCAATCATACCAATGTCAACCTCCTTTCCAACAGAGATCCCTGACCGATAACAGATGTCAACCAGCGTGTCACGAACAGCATCATGCCGATGCTTGACGCCAACCAATCTTGTACACGAAACAGAATGATCCCCGAATATATCACCCACAAAGACCCGCGAGCAAGCAGAGCACGAGAGATCCATGGTGAATAAAGGCACCCCCAAACGGTAGCAAAGCACACAACGATAAGTGCGACCGTTCATAATCTGACCCAATCCTGAAATAGGGACCACTAAGCCAATCAGAACTGTGAGCACCCTGCTGAGAACTTCACAAAGCCAATTGACGCGGTGTCAATTAGACTCAAACCGGTTCGGAGTAAATAGGGCCGCGGACAGGGATGGTGAAGGAGGCCTAGAGGGAAAAGGCCGGGGTCGTGAAGTGAGCCGTACAGAGAGGCAACCGAGAGCTTGTCGGGCTGTGGACATTAGACGCTCGCCGGCAACCGAGTGGGTGGGTGAACGTTGGATGTGTGGGGTTGAAGGGTGGCCCGTAATGTGGTGGGCTCGGAGTGCTGAGGAGGTTGACGGGGTGGACCCGCGCTGGCGAAAGGAGGAGGGGAACGATTGGAAGGAGGCGAGGGTTGGACGACATTGACTAGTGACATTGAGACGTTGAGCATGGCCATGGCATTCTGATTTTTACTCGTAGATAATGAAATTTTTTTTTTATGAAATGTGTCGATAATGGACTTTGATGGAGTACTTTTTGCCCTTTATTTTTTTCTCAATTTTGTAAGTTTTTTTTAGAATTAATTAACACAAGTAAAAAAATATGCTAGTATAAAATGTTATTTATTATTCTATTTGAATTTTTTTGAAAATATGCCAATAATCTAAATTTACTATTTTTAAAAGATTGTGTGATAATTTCTATTATTAATTAATTATTAACCATAGTTAACCTTATCATAATTGTCAATAATTGACAATCACCATAAAATCATCGTACTCAATGTGAGAGATTTACAGATATTGGACTCTCTCTGTGGATTTCTTGACTTTCCGACGCCCTGAAAACGCCACAAATTATTACTAGTTTTTAAATTTTTATATTAGATATTAGATTAAAATAGCTTTCGAACAAAATTAGGCTGTATTTTAATTCTTACTAATATTGGTGGGAAAATATAGCTTCTTTGTATTTGAACCCTTACAAACATATACATGCAAGTACAATATTGGTGTAAAAGTAGTTACGTTCATCGTATTTTAACTTTTACTAATAAACTACCACTTGACATGAACTAATTATGCGAACCCATCTAGAGGGACGGACTTTGCGACGTCACCCGTCCTAGGGACATATTTTTATAACCTCTAATCAATGTACATTTTCTAGGTTGGAGATCAGCTACCAACCTCCTAATTGACTTCCTCCTAGGGACAGTGCGTCCTACCGTCCCCCTATCGACGGGTGTGCACACTCGAGTCTTTAGGGTAGTCTTACTGTAACTCTAGATGTGGGATGGCTTGGGGTAGGACCCTTGTCCATACTAGGAACCTGACGAAGGCTCTATACGTTTACTAACAAAAGAATACTCAAAAGCAAAATAATACACACAGCAGCTTTATGTCTGTGTTGGAGGATGTGCTTCTGCATTCCACACGGGTCATGCTCGACTCCACACGAGACATGTACTCTCTCTTGCGTAGCTTTGTCTATAATTTGTTAGCGACGCGCCAGTAAGGCGCGTATCTTAATAATTTTCATTGCTTAAACTTCTTACTCAGCATATGCTAACGTTCTTTGTTTTGAATTGTGTCCCTACCCTATTTTGGGGCCTGGGTCGTCCTTTTGGTGGCGCAGTTGACAGGTTTGCAGATTGAGATGCATTGTATGGTTGAAGCGTAATTGCATGTTGGGCATTTCGGTGAGTTGTCAGATATTTCAATTGGGGACGATTTGTAGTTTATCTTTTGGTTTAATTTCGGATTTTTAGATTCAGCTAAAAGTCTTCTGCTGTCATTTGTTCTTCTTGTTTATTAAGTTTGTTTTGAAATTTAAATTAGCCTTGCCGTTGACTTGGTTGTTAGTGACGGCATAACAATCCTTTGTTTTTGTATTTAAAGATAGCGAAAATTTAGGGTTGATACAACTGTCTTTTTTGAAAATGGTAGAATTAATATTTGTTATAAAGTGCACATGGGCACTCTATCGAAAAACCCTAAATTAAATTAGAAAAGAAGCGGAAATGAAATAAAAATTAACATCAATGCTAAACGCGTAGATGAGAGACAACGCAACTCTGGTTAATTGATGATTGACGAAGCGTTGCAAGAGGAACCATTCCAAAAAATAAAATGTGACGGAAGATCATGAAGAACGTGTGAGATGTCTACAGACTCCAATTCGTTAAATGGCAACCAATTAATTGAGCGTTTACATTATTATTATGTCGTCAGGGACAAAATAAATCTCATTATTTTTGTAAATGGTGTATTGTTGCTTTATCTATTTTCGCAAGAGTTTGTGATATGACACAAATTATGGGGATTTCAGATGATTTCATATATTCTTATATTGCAATTTGCAACAATTAATATTTTGTTGTCTTTTTTCATGAAATATTGTGCTAATAATATTATGGTGATGTCAGATGTTTCCTTTGGGCATGTGATGCACTCAGTAAAATTAAATAGAAAGCAAATTTGGCAAAATCAATGTTTGCAGATCACACTACGACCTACCAGAAAAAGCTTAGTTTCGACAGGATCATAGCGGAGGCAGATGTGTCTAAATACTTACCAGATTGTGTCACCATTAATTAATAACCCCCAGTGTGGCCAAATGGTGCAAAATAGAATACGAATGGCGAATGGGTGCCTTTTCTTTTCTATTAGGGGTGTAAAAACTTGGGACAACTTAATACACACACCTCTAAAGACCAGAGAATTGCAAAACCAAAGTCAGGACCACAATCTATCTCTATCTCAACCAAACCGGTAGGGAAGTTCTACCAGGTCAAAAACCCAGTATCACGGGTTATAGCAACAGAAGGAAATAAGGAGAGAAGGCTTTAACTGAGCCAAAACAAGAAATGTAGAAAACTCAAACTACCCTTAATAAGTCGACCAAAACACCTGAACTGAGTGATACAATGGATGAAATGGGGTTCATAATAGTCACAAGGAGAATTAGGAAGAATAGTGGCAGTCCTTAACCTCACACTTAGGCACTAGGATCAATCTTTGCTCAGTCTGAACTTAGGTTTTCCAATTCCAGTGCTCGACAAGAAATTTTCAGGTGAAGAAGTGCCAAGAGCGGATGATAAGCCGCTGGCTTTTTCCCTCAATGATTATTGCCACTTGTAATATAAGGAGGATTAATGACCCGCTCAAACAACATGAGATTAAGGAGCCCCTGGGTAATAATAAGCTGGATTTCGCGGGAATTTTAGAGTCTAAAGTGAAGGTAAATAATGTCCCCGCAATAGTTAGAGCAAAGTTCACAGGTTACAAAGTAATGTACAACTACAATGAGTATCACGGGGGTAGAATTTAGCTCATATGGAAGCCACAAACAATCAAAATGACAATTTTAAAAAATCATTCCCAATTCATACTGTAAGGTCCACCATATCGTTACACAGAAATCTGTGCAACTATAATCTATGGCACCAATGGTAGAGAGGAAAGACATGATTCGTGGAAGGATTTCGACATTTTGGCAAGGCAAATGGTGAAGAGTTAAAAAATGGTAAGAGATTTCAACGTTATCAGAAATGCAGCCAAAAGAATAAACACACCCAATCCAAATGTTGCAGAAATGGCAAAATTCAACGACTGTATTGCTAAATGCAAACTAGGTGAAATCTAGTCAAAGAGGAGAATTTACTTAGACAAATTTGCATGGAGATAAAAGCGTATGATTAAAGTTGGACAGAGCTCTGATTAATCCCTACTAGATGATTAATTTCCCTTGCTACAATCATGCCCAAAGGCTATCAACCACTGAGCTATCATAACAAATGCTTTTAACTCACTGCCAGGGCCGGCCTTTAGCCCGTGCAGGCGGTGCGGGCGCACAGGGCCCCTCAGATACAAGGGCCGCTTAAATATTTGTTTAGTTATCAAGTTGCAAGTCGAAGTGTGTAGTGCAGCAGTAAGTAATAGCCGTTGTAACGCAACCTTTATGTTGCGGGTTCGAACAACATCTCTGGCATTTTTTTTCTTTCTTTTTGTGAGAGTATGTGGGCCCCAATGAGCTCAAAGTCCAACTTTTATGCGTCCTTCCTTTAATTTGTTTTTCTTTTTTCGCCCCTCCTTGTCTTATTTCTCTTTTTGGGCCAATTTTCAAACAAAAAAGACCATTGTCCTTTATTTTTGTTGGTTTTTCTTTCATTTTTGTGTTCATTCCTAGAGATCCAAATTAGGAGTACGAGTATGTTTTTACACGATTGTTATATCATCCATAAAATGTTGTTTGTTAAAATATTTTTGGCTTTGTACGTATAGTTGTATCGTAGAACGATTATTTTAAAGGGGCCTCGATTTTCGTTTCGCTCAGGGCCCTTGAAATCTACGAGACGACCATTCTCACTGCCCCTAAAGTAAACAATCAAGTTCATCAACTGCTTGGCTAACCATAAAGCCTTTAAGGAAATTATTCAAGATGCATGGATACTAGTTGCTGGCACTCCAATGTACAGAATCTTTGGGAAGTTAAAAAATATGAAGCATGTACAACAAAAGTTGGATATAGATCACTACTCAAAACTTCAGCCAATGCTCTGAAATGCAAATGACAGTTACTCAAATGTCAGCAAAAGAAGCCATCCATGGCTCCACTTTTGAAGAGAGATATTGTAAATTCAAAACGGCAGAGCTCACCATGTTGGCTCAAAGAGCAAAAGTCAAAAATTTAAAAGAAGGGGATTGCAGTTCCAAGTACTTCCACTCAAAATTGGGTGAGAGAAAGCACATGAACACTATTGGCAGCATTGCTGACTACACCGATCAAACAGGCATTACAAATTCTTATATCTAATATTATAAAGAGCTTATGGGAACAAATACTCAACACTTCATGCTTGTGCGACAAAAACATTTGTACCCCTAAGTTGAAACCTAAGGCCATGTACAACGCTGAATCACACTCTCCATAAAGCACTAACTCTCCAACACACTCTCTCTCCTTGGAGAGTCAATACCTTACTTCACCCCTACAATGCTATCACTCTCATGTCTAACTCTTCATCTCACTTTTAGTGGGCCGATTAGTATTATTTTATCACATCTTCTCACTTTCCACTCATATTTTACTATTTTTTTTCGTAAATAATCGTTATAAGCTCGATATGTTTCAATATTATATACCACATCAAAATTAAATTATATTATAATCAATATATTTTAAACTACATAAAAGTAGTATTTTTTTTGTAGCCTTAAAGCCTTGTGCGATTCAATTTATAAAATTATTATTTTTTAAATAAAAAAAGTTTTTTAAGTAAAAAAAAGTTATTTGTAATAATTCATTATTCTCGAACTTTATTAAGTTAATAAAATAGCTAAATTGTGATTGATTATCGTAATTTGGTACCATATTATTTGAGATTGGGTGGGGAATATGAGAGATGATAGAGTTGTAGCTAGCTACTTGTGTGCTGCAAATAGAGAGTTAGCTACATCAAATGTTGATGGAGATTAAACTCTCCATTCTCTTGAAACACAGCACTGTGAGGTTGAAATTAACTTATTCTTTTTCCTCTCTCCCCAATAGTTAACTCTCAATTTCGTTGAATCACACCGATGTACATGCTTTAAGTTAAAGTCGGTTTCTTTAGAACCAACTAAGGCATTAAGAATTCGTGAACTCACTAACCACCCCAAATTTCAATAGCTTGTCTTGTTGTTGATCTTAAAAATAGCCTTAGGGCATCGTTTTTTAGAGAAAAAAAAATATTATTTCACCTCTCCACTGTAGAAATACACATCTAAGTATCATTCAAAACGGTCATGTGATGACATTGTAAATGAAAGCTAATAAATAAAAAAATATAGATTATACCTTTGAAGTACCACACTCGTCGCAATGTATAAAGGAGCCCTGAAAATTACCAAATTTGGAAAAAACTAGCTGCAAAACACATATCAGATGATCAATTAAAACATTTCCAAAAAAACTTAAATTCTACTGTGACCAAAACACAAAACCTTAACTTACGTGAATGTCCTCATTAGTAATATTTCGATCTGAATTTGGTATATAACGTTTGGTTGGAGTAGAACTTGAAAGTTGCATTATAACACCAAAGTTGAATCGATAATTTCAATTCTAGGGTCCTCTATCTACTTTGTGATGTATAAGTTCTTTTATTGATAAAAGAGCATCTAGATGGAATTTAGTAAGTATGAGAAGCTTTGGAAAGGGATGTCAAAGCTGTTCTTCCATCAAAAGGAGTTGTCGACGCTTGGTAAGGCACGGCAAAAAGGCTTTCAGTCAAGTGTCAGTTTAGTTCCTTGTCTGATTCCTGGCATCTAGATCGATTCCTAACAGCTGCTATTCCGGCATCACAAATAAAATGCACCCGTCCTTATTCCGCCTATCCTTACTAATGAGCAATCAGACTTCTTTACTTGGGCATTTGCGCCTTATGAATGAATGCCATATCATCTGTCCCCTAGCAAACATCATCAAATGGAAAAATATTATCACGCACTTCCTACAACAACCCAGCCAATGTCACACAGTTTGTAGTACGCTTGAACGAATTTGCAAGCGAAAATTTGTAATATGTTGTTTTCACATCCGATCCATTTGATGTAACTCTAAGTCAAATGAGCTATCAATGCCATGATTATACTTTGTGAATCCTTGTTTGACACTAGAGAGAAGGTTTCATGATAATCAATGCGTTGTCTTTGAGTGAAACATTTGGCAACAAGTCTAACTTTGTATCTTTCAACCTTGTCAAATGAATCTCTTTTGCTCTTATAAACGGAGGGCACTTTGTTTACACGGCGTGTAACTCAAAATTAGCTACACAGCCAATCTCTAATAGCCACGTAGACAAGCAAATAATTCCCTACAAATGTATTTTTGGGCTAGCGCTTGCAACTGGCGGTTCTTGTAGCACTTTATTTATTATTTTTTTTTTCTAATTTCACATTATTAGCAAAATTACATGTTTGCCCATAAACAAAGTTACTACGGTGTACTTAGTATTATATACTAGCACTTTTAACCTATACTTTGGATCGAAACCACTAGTTCCAATAACGATTACATGTACCTAGAATCTAGCACAAATTTTACCGTGAGACGGTCTCATACGATGAGACCTCTCACACATTTCAAATGTAACTATTACTTTTAAAAGCCAACCTATTTCAAAAGTAACATGCTAATTTATCAAAAGAAACTGATTAATTGGTCTCACACGGTGAGACGATCTTACCGTAGAATTATTGAGATCTAGATGGCTATACATGAAAATACCTATTCCATATATGTCATTTGAGCGATTCCTAATAGTAACAGTTCCAAAAGTTAGAACTGATTCCGACTCATGAACCACCGGTTTCAAAAGATGTCGTTTAATTTCCCAAAATAAGTACCCAATGTAAGTCTTCTTATTGTAGAATGTAGAGTTTGGAGTCACAAAGTAAGTCGCATACTCAATTTGATGTCAGTATGTATATGACATAGTGACATCAGTATACATATTGACTTTTGAGACTTAAATTGAGTTTTACCAATAATGATACTACGGAGTAGTATGTTTTATATTAAATAGATTACATATGTTTTAACAAAATACGGAGTACAACTTAGATTTATCGGGGCTCAGCTAGCTCGTTTTAACCAAACATATTCTTAGGGTTTGGCGAGCAAACTCGGATCATTTAAATTACAAATTCTGAATTTTTAACGTGTACGTGAAGGCACTTTTTAATGTTTGAAATTTTTTTGATGCACTCTTGGACCACATATTAGTCGATCTGTACACTGATATAGCTAGTTCGTCATCTTTTTTCAAATTGTCTTTAACCGCTTATGATCTACTCCGTATAAGACAAAATATAATTTTTAAGGTGGCCTATCCATATAATAATTTTATTAATACAATAATTTAACTATCTACAATAATGAAATGTTTTCTTGGAGGCTTACATAATTTTACAAAAATGCACGAATGAAATCTTGGAGGGAAGTTAGTTTCAAAGTTTAAAGTTGCGCCAAAAACAGAACAAAAAATTTGTGGACAAATCTTATTGCTCTTCGCAAAAGTTGGAGGGAAAAATTTGAGATAGAATGTTTTGGTGGGAAATCTTATTGCTCTGGCCTAAGCAATTTCAGTCAAGTCCAAGAAGAACCGTGAGCAAGCCTTCTCTCCAATAGCGTTTAATTTTTTCTTAATGATGATGAAAATAATTTCCACTAGATTTAGCTCATGTGTTTAATTAAGAACTCTAATACATTTTATGTCATTACCCAAATCACTTTTAGGTAAAGGTAGGATAAGAGAACGGTGAGAACCCCAATATATAGGGTAATCTGCCCAGAACTTTTGGTATCATTTTTACTTTAATGTTCAAATGATAGATTTAGAATACCCTTGATAGATCTTAAGGGGAATTTTGAAGAAGGGTACATAAGTAAATGTAACTATGGAGGGAAAATTTTCGTTACAATTGAAAATTTCATTGAACTTTCATTTAAATTACATTTCAAAAATTCACCTTTCTATTTTTAATTAATTATATTTTTATTATATACTAAGTCCATGTGTTAAATTGCTATTGGTTGTGTATCCCTTTGAAAGTTACACAGTGTGTAACGAAGGATTTCTCCCATATAAACCCACTTGCATCCAACAATGGATGCTATTTCTGGTGGGTCAACAAGATAGCATATCTTATTCTTTGCATTAGACTCCATCTCATCTTCTATGGCATCATACGAAAAGGCGGATTAATCGCTCTCCGCTTGTGGCTTGTGAAAAATGTTTTGGATCATTTTCAAATCCAACATCAAAATCAGATTTTTGAAAGTTTCCACCCATTCCAAATCTCGAAATGAGTTTTAGGAATAGCTTTCTGGAATCCGATTTAAAATATAAACTGCAATTTTTAAAGGTTCACTCCACAAGGACAAAGGTAAACTTGAATTGCTTATCATGATTCGAACTATCTCTATAAGCGTACGCTTTCTTCTTTCAACCACACCATTTTTGTTGTGGTGTTCTCGGCATGGAATATTTGGCAATTATACCCCCCTCTTGAAGGAACGTAGCAAATGGGCCACAGTGTTATCCCATTTCAGTGTAACGTCCATAAAACCCTCCGCCTCGATCAGATTTTACGATCTTGATCATCTTTTCCTTTTGTTTCTCTACCTCTAATTTGAACACTTTAAAGACATCAAGTGACTCAGATTTCTTTTTAAGAGATAAATATACATATACCTGTTGGTACACATTTATAATTGGGCCACAGCCCTTAACAAAGTGACCCTTGGAAAAAGCCATGTGATACCCTTAAAGCCCAAAAGGTACTAGCCATTGGATCTTGGTGGAATGAAGGGTCAGGATTGAGTAGGGGTACCTTGGTTATTCCTTGGACTCCCTATAAATACCCCCTCATTCCCCATTATCTAGGGTGGTTCTTTCACACACACAACATCTATTTTCTCTCTCATACTCTTTTATTATCTTTGTGACCCCCCATCCTTCCGACTATTACTGACTTGAGCGTCGGAGGGGGGTCGCCCGGCGAAAGCTGGGCGCCCCCCTTGACGGTTTGTTCACTGCGCAGGAAACTGAAGTTGATCCCGGTCTATCCCTAAATCGAACTCACCCCAACATTTGGCGCCGTCTGTGGGGATAGATTGTGAGGATCGACTCAAGTTGACTGCGTAGTACGATTTGGAGTGCGCTGTGCGCATGGTATGAGTCGCGAAAAGTGCTTTAATTTTTTTTTTTATCAAATAGTGGGTTAAGTATCTTGGTTGCGCCAAACGGAAACGTGGAGCCACAATTGTTGTTGCCAAAAAGCTGAGATGCTTTTCGATTGTCAAGTACGTGATGCGCACTCGCATTATCATTTATCAAAGCTGCGACGCAAGGAGTGTGAAGAGTGTACATGTGGGTTGTGGAGTCCAGACTCAATTCGGGTGCGAATTATACAGTCGCAAAGCAAATATACGATACATTCGAAGTGCGGAGTGCGGCGTGCGACTTGCGGAGTACGTGAAATCTGGCTACGGAGTGGTGAAGAGTGGTTGCGGAGTATAGTGCACCAAGCGTGGTGCGCATCCGGATCCCAGCCTATCCGAAGCGCGCACTCGGACCTTACCCGAGTGCGGCGAACCCGAACCTGATTTACCCCGAGGTCGGGGCGGCAGTCCGCAACCAAGGTCATGTGGGTGTGATTACTCGGTCTCGGCTATTTCGAGGTGGTCGGATTCGACCCATCCGACGCGGCGATTCGCACTCGCGGCAGCGCTCGGACACGCACCCAAGGTAGCAGCTCTGACCTTGATTCGGGGTGGTGGTTCGGATCATCTGACTCGACCCTCGCTGGCGGCGAGACCAGGGGCTGTTCCCGGAGCGACCACTGGAGCGGCGACTGAAATCGGCCATCAGCCTTGGGTTGGTCGCCCATGAGTCGGTGGCCGCAGTGATCGGAGTCGCACTTTGGGTGGCGAAATAGGACCAATAATTCGTCCACGATGCGCCGCGCGTGGGTGGAATCTGTACTTGATGATCTGATTGAGGACGGAAAACATGAGAGCATGATGCAAAGCTGGCTCGGAATATGGTTCTCCAACAACCATTTACATGCGGTGAAGTTTTTTTTTTAACCAAGCGAATCTGCTCTTGTTTATCTATGGCGAATCTGCTCTTCCCAACCAAGCTAAGTATACCTGTACTCTTGTGCTGTCCCTTTTATGATATTAAAATAAAAGTTAGAAGTAAAAAATGCTCGCATGTTATACTGCAAATCTTCTACTTTTCAGTAAGCTTGCGCAAAAAGTGATGATTATGTTCTTAAAAGCATGTTAAGTGATGTTACACCAACATTTAATAACATGCGTTGACGTCTCGTGAAGCTGTGATATTATTTATTTATTGCTACTCTATATTTGCTCGCAAAATTGCTAAGTCCATTAGTCGCACGCTAAATTTAGACGTGACATATTTTTGCCCGTAACCTGACAAAGGCATGATAATATCTTCTTAGTGCTAATTTATTGTACCACAAAATGCAAGTTTCTATCGAATTACGAATATTGGTTATGGTAATTATTCATACATATGTTCCGAAAATGCAATACGATTGCACGAAATTGTTACGTGTGCATAGTAAAAGCACGTTAGTTGATTTTTCCGAAATTACTTAATTTCGTGTACCTACTAAAAGCATGTTATGTTGGTTAACCATCCAAATGTTGTTTACATGCTATATGGCAAAACATGCATGTTACGTGTTTATACTTATAACGTGTACCGCGTACCACGTCTAATAATGTGAGAAATTTCTTCTCAAAGTATTTTTGCGTCCGCGTGAGGACTTGATTTGTATCATTTTCAAATTCGAACCCCGATAAACTCAAAGTTCATTTCATGGGTTAATTAGCAAGCATGTTAATTTTTTTCCATGACGAGATTAATTTTGGCATGTCTTAATCAACTTGTTAGCCGAAAGGCTTATTGAGTGTCGAGCATGAATTATATGCGTTTCAATTATTAAATTTTTGCGAATTGCATGCGTTCGTACTCTCGAGCTCGGTTGTTTACTCCAACTCAAACCCGAGAGTGGCGGCACGGTGGTGTGATGCATGCTTGATTAATGCCATGAAATTCTATATTCTTTGCCAAAATTGTCAGGGGCAAAATTCATATTGGCGGCGGCGAGCAAATACTTCTTGTCAAATCGGCTTGAGGATGTCAGCCTCCCAATTCGTGTGCGAAGGCGCGCGGTCGTCGACTCACTCTGACCCAACCTCGGTTAGGCTGTCAAGAGTAGATGTCAGCACGACCGCGACCCGAATCGAATTGGAAGCGGCTTGCTCGAGAAGAAGCTCATCATCGACCTCACCTTAGAGCGTAGCTCGGCTTGAGCATGAGCTTCAGATATCGGCCTCGATGTTGTATGAGTACTCAACCTCGGTATGTAGAACCCTACCGCTGGCCGCGGTAGATGGGTCTTAACCTCGGTATGATGAACTCCATCATCGGCCTTGATTTAGAGGAGGTCCTCGACCTCGGTTACGAGAACCTCACTCTCTACCTCGCCTGGGAGCGTCGCTTGGCTAGAGGAGAAGCTCATCATTGACCTCGCCTTAGAGCGTAGCTCGGCTTGAGGATGAGCTTCAGATATCGGCCTCGATGTTGTCGGAGTACTCAACCTCGGTATGTAGAACCCTACCGCTGGCCGCGGTAGATGGGTCTTAACCTCGGTATGATGAACTCCACCATCGGCCTTGATTCAGAGGAGGTCCTCAACCTCGGTTACGAGGACCTCACTCTCTACCTCGCCTGGGAGCGTCGCTCGGCTAGAGGAGAAGCTCATCATCGACCTCGCCTTAGAGCGTAGCTCGGCTTGAGGATGAGCTTCAGATATCGGCCTCGATGTTGTAGGAGTACTCAACCTCGGTATGTAGAACCCTACCGCTGGCCGCGGTAGATGGGTCTTAACCTCGGTATGATGAACTCCACCATCGACCTTGATTTAGAGGAGGTCCTCGACCTCGGTTACGAGGACCTCACTCTCTACCTCGCCTGGGAGCGTCGCTCGGCTAGAGGAGAAGCTCATCATTGACCTCGCCTTAGAGCGTAGCTCGGCTTGAGGATGAGGTTCAGATATCGGCCTCGATGTTGTAGGAGTACTCAACCTAGGTATGTAGAACCCTACCGCTGGCCGCGGTAGATGGGTCTTAACCTCGGTATGATGAATTCCACCATCGGCCTTGATTCAGAGGAGGTCCTCAACCTCGGTTACGAGGACCTCACTCTCTACCTCGCCTGGGAGCGTCGCTCGGCTAGAGGAGAAGCTCATCATCGACCTCGGCTTAGAGCGTAGCTCGGCTTGAGGGTGAGCTTCAGATATCGGCCTCGATGTTGTAGGAGTACTCAACCTCGGTATGTAGAACCCTACCGCTGGCCGCAGTAGATGGGTCTTAAACTCGATATGATGAACTCCACCATCGGCCTTGATTTAGTGGAGGTCCTCGACCTCGGTTACGAGGACCTCACTCTCTACCTCACCTGGGAGCGTCGCTCGGCTAGAGGAGAAGCTCATCATTGACCTCGCCTTAGAGCGTAGCTCGGCTTGAGGATGAGCTTCAGATATCGGCCTCGATGTTGTAGGAGTACTCAACCTCGGTATGTAGAACCCTACCGCTGGCCGCGGTAGATGGGTCTTAACCTCGGTATGATGAACTCCACCATCGGCCTTGATTTAGAGGAGGTCCTCGACCTTGGTTACGAGGACCTCACTCTCTACCTCGCCTGGGAGCGTCGCTCGGTTAGAGGAGAAGCTTATCATCGACCTCGCCTTAGAGCATAGCTCGGCTTGAGGATGAGCTTCAGATATCGGCCTCGATGTTGTAGGAGTACTCAACCTCGGTATGTAGAACCTTACCGCTGGCCGCGGTAGATGGGTCTTAACCTCGGTATGATGAACTCCACCATCGGCCTTGATTTAGAGGAGGTCCTCGACCTCGGTTACGAGGACCTCACTCTCTACCTCGCCTGGGAGCGTCGCTCGGCTAGAGGAGAAGCTCATCATCGACCTCGCCTTAGAGCGTAGCTCGGCTTGAGGATGAGCTTCAGATATCGGCCTCGAAGGGTTTCTTGACCTCGATCTTCGAAACCCTTCCCGAGGACTCGATGAGCAAATTTAACCGGGCCCGGAACTTCACCGGCCCCGGTGAGTGATTTTATACCGAGCCGCACTTCGTTGGTCTCGATGAGTAGTCCTATTCTGAGCCGCACTTCGACGGTCTCAATGAGGAAAGTTCGTTCCAAGCCGCACTTCGTCGGACTTGATGAGATCAAGGACGGTGTGCTAAAGCCAGGTCGAGTTGGATTCTTTCGCCACTCGAACGGTGAATAACCACTGTTGGGGGAGGGACATCACCGCCTCCGATGGTCAGCTGCGGATCGCCCATACTTCAATGGGGACTCGAATACTTTCGCTATTCGGGCGCGGCTGACGACAATTCAAATTTCAATGGTTACCTGATGCGGGTTAAGACGTTATATTCATCCCAACTAAGTTGGGTGCGCGTTGAATAGTGATTCTTGGATCACCCGACTCGCATCAGAGGCAGGGCCGCAGACGTGGCCCTCGGCGAACATGTCTCCAGCTCGGATTCGTTCGCCTACGTACTCGTGCCCAGTAATCAGGGGGCCCTCCATTTTTGGACATCCGCACTGCGATGCTGGGTATATATGAGGCGTAGAACCCCAGATCCACGGGCCCGGATAGTCGAGTCGAAACTTAATCGGCTCAAAATGACATCTCGGGCTCGACCCTCGTTAATATCCGAGTTCTAATTCGAACGAAGGATGGGTTATAATGGCCCACAAAAAACGAGCTGAGCCATAATATTCCACACTTGGGTTAATACCTCGAGGGGCGCACCTAAATAATAAGCTTTTGTTTGTTGTTGTTTTGCAGGTACTATGTCAAAATTTATATAATCGCACCCAATTTCAGGGGCGATGTTCGGTTGCGATTCTCGCCTCCATTTCAGGGGCGAAGTGGTTTGATCGTGTCGAATTCGCACCCAATTCAGAGGCGAATTTCGAGTGCGACTTCGGTCTCCTTTCCAGGGGCGAAGTTTTGGTCGACACGAGATCGCACCCAACTTCAGGGGCGAATTCCGAGTGCGACTTCGGTCTCTATTTCAGGGGCGAAGTTTTAGTCGACACGAGATCGCACCCAACCTCAGGGGCGAATTTCGAGTACGACCTCGGTCTCCTTTCCAGGGGCGAAGTTTTGGTCGACACGAAATCGCACCCGACTCTAGGGGCGAATTTTGAGTGCGACTTCGATATATGAAGAGATATAGAATTGAGAAAGACGCATACGGCCATGAAGCTCGCAAGGGGCGAAGTTTTCGATTAAAATCGAAAATACGAGCCCCACGGCCTATCGAGAAAAAGAAGACGCGACGTATTACTGAGCATCACATGGCTTTACCAAGGCCCACTTAGTGAACCATGGCAAAGGGCGGCCGGTAGATGCGTAGTTCGATCACACTCGATGAGCAGCGAGCTGCGGTGATTGGCGAGCGCGACCCGACTTCGAGGGGCTCTGTTGGTACACATTTATAATTGGGCCACAGCCCTTAACAAAGTGACCCTTGGAAAAAGTCATGTGATACCCTTAAAGCCCAAAAGGTACTAGCCATTGGATATTGGTGGAATGAAGGGTCAGGATTGAGTAGGGGTACCTTGGTTATTCCTTGGACTCCCTATAAATACCCCCTCATTCCCCATTATCTAGGGGGGTTCTTTCACACACACAACATCTATTTTCTCTCTCATACTCTTTTATTATCTTTGTGACCCCCCATCCTTCCGACTATTACTGACTTGAGCGTCGGAGGGGGGTCGCCCGGCGAAAGCTGGGCGCCCCCCTTGACGGTTTGTTCACTGCGCAGGAAACTGAAGTTGATCCCGGTCTATCCCTAAATCGAACCCACCCCAACAATACCTAGAATGATCATCAATCAATGTAATAAAATATCGATGACCATGGAGTATCGAACGTTCGACAAATATCTGTGTGAATAATTTCAAGAAGTTTAGAACTTCTCCGGGCACCTATAGTGGACTTGTTAGTTTGCTTTCCTTTGATGCAATCTATACAAGAACTAAAACCACTAAAAGAGTCTTGAGAACTTCATCATTTATTCATCTCTTTATTTTTCTTAATAGAGATACACCCTAATCTTCTATGCCAAAGCATGGAGGAATCGTCATTGATAATACATCTTTTTATGCCAACATTTGTGTCATGCAAGGTTACTAAAATCTAATTGAATTTGATATAGATTTTCAATTAACACACCACACCCTATTTACATTATTTTTTACAATCAAATCCATAAATGGTTTTCGAAATACAAATTCATATCCTAAATTACGAAGCCTTAAAATAGAAATGAAAATCCTAGAAAAGGTAGGTACATAAAATGTATTTTCAAGATCTAATTGAAAACCGGATTTTAGAACAAGTCTAAAGTTTTCATTTTCTTCAACAGGTGAACGCATCAAGTTTCTTGAATAGACGCCTTCCTTATTTCCCACCGATTTCCTTAAGTTGAGAAATCGCTGCATACCGTTGGCAATGTGAATTGTATTACCCGAATTAATCAACCAAGTATTATGAGGAACATCAACTATATGAGATTCAAAACACATAACAGATGCTTCCCTCATTTCCTCTGTTTTCTCTCTCACACCGCGTCAGTTGGCCTTGTGGCATTCACAGCACGGTGAGCACTCTTCAGATTGGCTTTGGGTGGTCCCTGTTTATTGCTTAGCTAGGGCAGACAATGAATAGTCGGACTTATCGTTGTATCCTGCGCTATCGTTTGGGGGTCCCTTTGTTCTCTATAGACTGGCCGTCTTCTGCTTGTTATAGGACTTTCGCTAGGGATATTTTTGGGGACCATGCAATTTCGTGTGCCGAGGTTGTGGGCATTAAACATCGTCACAATTCTGTTCGCGACACCTTGGTAGACGTCTGCTATCGGTCCAGGGTCTCAGTAGGCAAGGAGGTGGATAATGGGCTTGTCGACATTGATGGCAGACCTCTTCGTCCGGCGGATGTGTTATTATATTCGTGGGATGGTGGGCGTGACGTGTGTGTCGATTTGACTGGTTCATCGCCCTTAACTCAGTCTGGGTTGGTCGGTTTTGAGCTGGGCGGGGTTGTGCATACTGCGGCTCATCGTAAGAGTACTAAGTATGATGCTCGGTGCGCTTCTTTGGGTTAGGCTTCCTCCCTTTCTCCTTCTCCTCATTGGGAGAATTGGAGTCAGGTGTCGTTGCTCTGCTTCAACGCATTCAGGGGTACTCCATGACGCTAAACATTGGTGCGCAGGCTGCGGCACATATTTTCACTCGTCTTGGTTTTTCTATAGCCAAGGGTGTTGGGTCTTAAATTGTTTGTTTCGCGGTTCCAACCAATTTGTTGTAACTTATTATTTATAATTAATACTACTCGGGTTCAAAGGGATTTTCCTAATTCTTTTTGCAGTTTTGAGTTTACATGTTGGAGACTTCTTGTAGACCAAATGAAAGACCGTTTTACCTTAAAATCAAGTAGAGTTGGTTGACCGCAGTGCAGAATGAAATATTTACTAATTTTTAAAGCAAGTGAACGATTCATTTGATCTAAATATAACTCCCAACATGACAACTCAAAACTGCAAAAAGAAACAGGAAAATCAATTTGGATCGGAGGGAGTATATCAATAGTAAAATTATCTTTTTCTCTAGCCACTTCATGTACTTCAGGCAGTCTTTCTTGAATTGATCATTCCCCTTGCAAAAATAGCACCTAGGACTACGAACTTTGGTGTCATTTTTGACTTAGATGTACTAGGTACATCCTTGTCATGGTTAGGACCACCTTTGGGCTTTATAGGATTCCCTTTAGAGTGAGTGGTTAAATTGGCAGATGCAACCACTGGAGGCCTCTCAAGCTTCAACTCCAAGAATTGGAAGAGTTACGCCGTGAGGCATACGACAATGATTCAATTTATAAGGGGAAAAGCAAGCCGTGGCATGACAAATTGTTAGCAAGGAAGAAATTCGACATGGGAGACAAAGAGTTATTTTTCCAAGCAAGATTGAAACTCTTCCCCGGAAAACTTCGCTAAAGGTGGTGCGGTACTTAACCGTTTCAAAACTATACGACTCCATGATCATTGGTTACTGTGTGTTTCTTTCTATGAGTACTACAACTTTTCTATGGTCACCTTTAAAGGCAGAGAAAACCATATACTTTTGATGATACCGTATAGGAAGCCATTAAGTAACGAACTTCGTACTATCTCTGAGTTAAACAGGTGGGTTGGGTCGGGTTAACAACAACATCGTTTGTCGACTATGATAACCCTTTTGACAATGTAAAAAATCCAATTTACTAACTCCAAACTAATTACTACATCTCATTGTATAGGGCCATTGACAAATTTGATAGTAACAAATCGTCGTCTTTCTCTAAAATTTCAACATATACGAGTAAATAGGTTGTCGTGTCAAATACATGTCTTGAAAAGATGATCCAATTGATACAAAATTGACCCGTTTCTACTCTTTATCGGGTTTCAGTCCATCAGTTCAATCAAACTTATCTAATAATCTCAACTTAACAGTAATGACCGTGTCGACCCATCATGTCATATCAACTCTGGTGGCTATAAAAGCGCGTAATAGATTAATAGTGGCGAAGAACCAACACCGTCACTTAAGTGGCAAGTTCCAAGGTTCAAGGATAAGCAGATAGACAGCGACTAAGGATAAAATGGTGAACATAGGCGGGAAGAAGGTGGGAGCTATCGTCGGAAAATTTGGCGGGAATGGCGTCGGTCAGCTCCTCATCGCCGTCGCCGCCGCACTCTTTGTCCGCTTGATGTCCGGTCCCGGCCCCTCTCTTTTGCCAGAAAACGAATTCGACGGCGATGACAACGGCGGAGATGAAATTGACGGCTCAGATGATTCTCCGGCGGACGACGGTAAAGTGTTTCCGGTGACAATTCGTTGGAGCAACATCACTTGCGCTCTCTCCGATAATAAGTCTAAATCAGTAAATTTTCTTTCTTTATTTTTCTCCTTATTATCAGCAATTTCTTCATTTTTTGTAATTATTTGCTTCCCAAAATTATTTGATTATTTTGTATAATTGTATAATTCAGTACACTGTGTTGGTTTATCTGTTTAATAAAAATTTTTAATTTGTTTTGTTGGTTGTTTTCTAGTGTGTGAAGGTGTGTGATTGTGTGACTGTGTGTGAGGTATTGTGAAGAGTTGATTCCTGTAGGTTTAGCTGAATAGAATGATTTCTTCGTGATAAGGCGAACTTGGTATCGTGGAACGGTTGAATATCCTTTAGGGGTTGTTTGGATTGAGAGTAATTGTTACTCGAGTTATAGACCAAATTTAAAAGGTAGTATGAACAATTGATGTTGTTATATAGTGGAAAATGGGGGGAAGGGGTAATCATCAAACTATAAAAGAGGGAGTGGGGCGTAATAGTTACTCCTCCATCTCTTTGCTACTCCATCCACCACCACCATTTCCTCCATTTTCCGTTGTTTTTGCCTCTGTTACTATAGTAACAATTACTCTCAATCCAAGGAATCCGTAAGCCTTGGCGAAATTACCAAAGAACTTGTACCATAGGAAATCCCAGACACGAGAAGCAGGGTCCGTGGACCATGGTGAGCATTGTGTTCTGTCTTACCATAGTAGTGTGTGGACCTTGATTACAAAAGATAAATGCTTGTCTATCGTGGTCTCCACCCCACTATTGTGAGGATGGAGTACCTTGCTCATTTTGGTCCATGGTGCATAGTATAATTTACCTCAATTGATTAGCACTGATGTGATGCCAAGATATAGACCATCTAAAGAAGTGCATGATGCAGACGGAGGGAAGGAAGGGTGAGTATGTGATACGGAGGGGGAATTTTAGAGCTTATTTCACAGCTTGATTAATGAAGTTTTGTATGTGGTTTCTAGCATTTGAAATGAGCAAGATACTTCTGCCTGTCGATAAAAAAAAAACCCTCTCTTGTCTGGCTGAGTCTGTCTTTGTCAGCTAATATGTATTAGGCAATTTGATGTTAGATAAAGTCTTGTTTTAATTCCTATAATTAATGGGTGTAAGATTAAAATATTTGTTGCAGGTAAGATTTTTGTTAGATAATGTCAGTGGCGAGGCTAAACCTGGAAGGCTGATGGCTATAATGGGGCCTTCAGGGTCAGGGAAGACAACACTGATCAATATTTTAGCTTGTCAGCTTGCGGCATCACCTAGACTAAACTTATCAGGCCTTTTGGAGGTCAATGGACAAAGCGCCTCAAAGAAATCTTACAAGTACGTGCCATTTGAGGAGAGATATTATTGAGAAGATGTTATGTCTTATGTCCTCATGTCTGTATGTTCATACTGTTATAGGTCAGCATTTGTAAGGCAGGAGGATCTCTTCTTTTCTCAGCTGACTGTGCGGGAAACACTGTCTCTTGCTGCTGAACTCCAGCTTCCACAAATGTCATCCAGAGAAAAGAGAGATGATTATGTTAATAATCTTTTGCGTAGACTGGGCTTGGTAAGACTTATGCTCCGAGCACTATCTCCATATTGTCTGGAATTCCTTTTTTTTTTTATAATTACAATTTTACTTTGTTTCTTATAATTTGTGTTTTTTTTTTTTTTTTTTTTTTTTTTTTTTTTTTTTTTTTTTTTTTTTTTGTACAACTGCCCTTTCCCCACACAATAGATTAGTCAGTATAGTTCACCTTTTGATTTCAGTTGGGCTGTATGATTGATAGTCAAACCCCTATGAATGAACTCTGAGGTACGACAGTAGTAGTTTTTCCCTTCTTAGGGTGCAGAATCTAATGGCTTACTCTGTTGTAGCTGGGATCTTCATGAGAGGGATTTGCTGATGCGTTCCTTGGCTTTTATTTTGAGGGTTCTGTAACTGAACTTTACAAAGAATTATCTTTTTGTGTGTCAAGACTGTCAACGTTGTTGAGAAATTAAATATTCATGTCTTACGTTTCTTCATTGATCTTGTGATCAACTTTCTAACTCTTTTGAAGTAAGTTTATAATGATTATAATATTGGTAGTTTGTACTAAATATTGAATTTTGTAAAATTCTTCCAAAGGTCAGCTGTGCAGATTCAGTCGTAGGTGATGCCAAAGTCCGGGGAATTAGTGGGGGTGAAAAGAAGCGTTTGTCTGTAGCATGCGAACTAATTGCTAGTCCTTCGGTCATATTTGCCGATGAACCAACAACTGGTATGTCTGCTTTATACCGCGTGCTTTCACATCTTTGATTCAAGCATAATTTTCTCTTCCTGGTGTAACTGGCATATGAACGTGTCACTGACTGAACTTGATATTTCCTAAGTATTTTAAACTTTCCGCCCCAGAAGATTCCATGTAACCATATTCGCTTGTCCCACAACACTTTACTTCCTTTGTTTAAAATGTGGGAATGACAACTTTGCGATATTACCTTCATTGACAGAGAAACAATATCAGTCATATGACAGAGTAACATAAACTCTAAGATACATGGACATAGTAGATATTTTCTCGATTTCTTTCAAAGAAGTCATAGTTGAATGTGGCCACCTTTTGAAGCAGTCGAAACATAATTTTACACCTTTTGCTGTTTTTTGTATATTGTTAACTTACACGTAACAACTCGTAATTGGGTTACTGAAAACAAGAGGGTGATGCAAAATATCTCTTTTTTAGAGCTATTTCCCTATGTAGGTTGCTTGACGATAAAATTGGTTGATATAAAGGACAGCTCAATTTATTTTGATACGATGTATAGCTTTAGTTTGTAGTTTTTGCATTGTACTTTGATTAGTTCTTTTGAGACTTCCCATCTGCACCTCCTGTTGTAGATCTTCTTTCCTTCTCAAAAGAATATGAGATATAAGGCAAGTGCCCCAATTTTGATTGAGATATCTCTTGGCCTCTCTGAGTGTCGTGTCAGTGTTGGATTGATGATATAAAGTTATGGTTGTGGCTTTATGTCTTATAAGCCCAATCCTGAAATTTTGGTTTATTGACTCCTGCAAATCCATCATCTGAATTATATACCATTTCATTCAGTTGAGGTTTCGCGGGCAGGGGTAGACCCTCTTTCATCACATGCTCCCTAGATTCCTTTGAGAGTACCACGGTTGTTTGTTGTTGTAGTTGATTTGTTTGCATTTCACGCCACTGTCATTGTGAAGGCGTATAGGTCATTGCCTTACATCTTTCTCATGTTACATGCTTGCTAATCATACAATTGTATCCGATAGTTCTTTGACATGCTTGTGAAACCAACAAAAACCTACACATATCTGTGATTATTTCATCTTTAAGCTTGTTTTTTTTTCAGGGCTTGATGCCTTCCAGGCAGAAAAGGTGATGGAAACGCTGCGTCAACTTGCACAAGATGGTCATACTGTAATTTGCTCTATTCATCAGCCTAGAGGATCAATTTACTCTAAATTTGACGACATTATCTTGCTCACGGAAGGTTCGCTGGCATATGCTGGCCTGGCTAGAGATGAACCTTTGGCATACTTTGCAAAGCTTGGGTTGGTCACTTCACCTTGTTTGTTCTATTTCGTTTATATCAAATGGATACAAGGGTTCTATTAAAAAGCAAGTAATACCTCTAACATCCTTGCAATGTACTGTAGCTTTTATAGATAATTAGGTTTCTTTTGGATTCTTTTGGTAAGAACAGAAAGCTATGTTACTTGGGCCTGGGCACCCGGGTCTGATGCAACACGGGGTTCTGTAGTAAAGTGGAGTGCTCGAGTAACATATATGGGATTTCTGTTTAGAGTGAGTGGGACTGGAAAGAGCGCTAGTGCATTCATTTCTCATGAACCAGCAGAGATTTTAGGGAGCAAGGTTATGTGCTTATACTTTACTAGGGTTTCATATGCTTGGGTCAATGAGTTCTGGTTTCCATCATTAATTATTTGCTACCCTTTTTTATTGGGAAGACATCATATTCTAAATTTTAGAGCTTTTGGTTTGGCACCACTTATCATTTGCTAATGGCGAACGTGGTACACAGATTGTATTTGTTAGTAGACAACATCTTCAGTGACTCTTTCCTGCACTGAGTACATGCTCGTATCTTTTGTATAGGACACACACTAGTTTAAGCCTTGGTGTATTTTATCTTCAATTTTGTGGCATAAGTGAGGATTCAGGTGGGAGAGATGGTGTAGGAGGATAGAGAAAAAGAGTAAGGTGGAGCATTCTTACATTCCTCTTTGCTTCTTGCCAGTTCTTTGACACATCATCTTTTTTTGTTTCACTGGTTCATATCAATAATTTGACAGATTCTGGTCTCTTCAAAATTCTAGTGACTCATTGATTACTCCAAGCATACCGCACTATTTTGGTGGGGGCATTTCAGCTTATAAACACAGTATCGGTTTTGAGTCCTGCAATTATTTTCTCTCAAGCGAAACTTAACCGTGATATGTATGTATGTTTGAGTGTTTATTAAGAGTTTAAGATTGATTGTTCACCTTTCCTTGTCACTAGAGATCTCCTTGCCATCGCATGATGTATTATTTTACCTTTTATATCGACTCATGGATGTTTCCCCCTCGGCATCCTTTGGTCAATATCCTCTGTTACTTGTCATAATGCCATATATTGCTCTTAGATTTTGTATGTCAGTGTATGTGTTTGGTCACTACATCATTATCGGAATTTTTTATAGTGGATCATCTGCATACAGCATCTCTATGTTTTTAACATAGGGATAAGGTAGCGTATATCCAACACCCCTTGCCTTGCCATAGGCAGGAGCCTGTATGGCTTTTGGGTTGTTGCTGTTGTTATAGTGGTGTCAAGTATTTGAGGTAGCCCTAACACTGAGCCAGTTGAACAGGTACCCCTGCCCAGATCATGTGAATCCGGCTGAATTTTTGGCTGATCTCATATCTGTCGACTATAGTTCATCTGAAAGTATTAGCAGTTCACAGAAAAGAATTGATGGTCTTGTTGAGGCATTCTCTCGACAAACTGCTTCTATTATCTATGCCACCTCACTCACCACAGGAGAAGGAATGAAATCTCGAAGACCAATATCTTTAAAGAAGTGGGGTTGGTGGAGGGATTTCTGCCTTCTTCTTAGACGTGCGTGGATGCAGGTTATTTTCCAAGACATCCTATTTCGCTCTAAATATTCTGAATGGGCTTTTTTGTTGCATGATTAAGTTCCTAGAGGTGTTCTGGGTCATTGTCCTTTTGATTTCCTTTTAGTCCTCTCTCATTATTTAAAGTAGCTCAGAGAAACCTTGACCCTATGATGATTCTAATTCAAATAATGATATAATTTATTCACTGTTTCCATGATTGACACTGAGCATTAAAGCGGTTTGTGTGTGTGTTGGGGAGGAGGGGGAGGGGGGGCTATTGAGTAACGATCATTCATTGCCAATGCTAAAGAAGTTCTCGTTCTTATTAGTGTCTGCGTGATTCGCCCGTTGCTACTGGCTCTTGAGCAATCACTACCTGGTGTGTGTGGTCATATAGCATACAGCTGCCAATGCAATCTTATCTTCCAACTTGCGTGCTTCTTTTAAGCTTATATGCACCAAAACAGTTCCTCAAATGGTTGTAACCGCTAACAAGGATCTGTACTTTTGGGTTATCTGACATAATTTGTTGGCTTATCAGGCTTCTCGAGATGGGCCAACAAATAAGGTGCGCGCCAGAATGTCTATCGCTTCAGCAATAATATTTGGCTCAGTCTTCTGGAAGATGGGAAGATCTCAGACTTCTATTCAGGATAGAATGGGGTTGCTGCAGGTATACTGTATGTTAGTGTGTTGGTAGTTCATTCTGGTCTGAAATTGGGTCTATACTGCTTTTGCTTGTTTTCTGATAAAAAATGCCGGGGCTACTCACTGTGCTCATAGAATTTTAGTGAGACTGAGAGGAAGTGGTGAGATGGAGTGCAGTTTGTAAGAGTGGGATGTGTAGATGAGAGATTATTTGAACGGTGATAGTAGGGGACTTAGAAACGTCAGCAAATGTGTTATTCTTTTGGTATAGTATTGCAATTTGTAATCCATCTTACGTGGTAATTACTAGTCAAGGCAGAGCATATTTGAAATGTGGACTTCCATTGTCAGTCAGATATTGACTGTTGATCATCTGATGGGCTAAACATTATTTATAGAACTGGGTTTCACTTCTCCTTGTTTCAGTAATGCTCATGGCATGCGAAAAAGGTTGACAAGAAATATTTTGACACTTGTTACCCTCCTTTCTTGAGTTTATCAAATGCTCATTTGACATGTTAGACAGTGGGTTGGTCGAAGAGATAAAAGTATGTTTGGTGTTGGGTAGTTTGCTCTGTAAATGCAATCCAGGATTGAGAGTGTTAGAAATCTGAATATCTTGGCTTGTCCTTTTTTTTTTTCTTTTAATCTTTTTTTTCTATTTTGTTTAATGTGAGTCGGGGACCAACTGCAACAGCTGTTATGTGGCTTGAATGATGGAGAGGTGACAAAGATGTGAAGGGTAGGGAAAGACCTAAAAAAATGGAAAGGTGATTGGAAGATATATGGTGTAGTTAGATTGAATATTCGGCATTGGGCATAGGAATGGGAAAAAAAACTCATGAGGATGATTTTGTCTAATTTGCTTCTTCTACTTTTCTTTTGTTTAATTTCATTTTTTTGTTCTCATTTCATTTGAATATTGTTATTTGAACCTTTTGTACTTGTTTAGTAAACTCCCCCCTCCAACCCCCCCCCCTTTTGTTTGACTTTTTTAATTGATGTCGCTTTGTTGGTTTCTTTTCCTTCTCTTTTTGCTAATTTATGTCTTGTTTTATTTGTTCTCTCTACAATATGGTTTTTTTTTTCATCTTTTGTTTTACGTATACCTTTATTCAATTGCCAGACGTTCATTTTTTTCCGTACATCACAAGATCTACATGTTTAGTGTTTCCTAACGCAAAATTATTTGGGTTTTTAAGTATTTGTCGTCCTTGTGGTGGTGGGGTGGTGGTCATGGTGGTTTTGGTGTTGTTTATGGGTGTGGTAGTATTTGAAATTTTGAACCTTTGCTTTTCCTCTATGATTTTCACTACTTATATTTCGTTGATGCTTTGTCGCTTATTTCCCATCTAGAACTCTTCTTAACTTCAATGAGAAGGTTTTCCTCATTTTATGTGGTCCTGTTCTTTTGTTCACTCTTGTTTCTTGTCTTCGTATACCAAAGTTGTGTATGTATTTCCTTGGTTTTGCTGTACAATTTTTTATGGAAAGGATTGTTTTCCAGTAGATCGTTCTTAGAAGAATTTTGTATCAACAAGGTTAAAAGGTGAAAATTGTTGAAAAGGTGAACAATCTTGGGATTTAACTGCCAGCTTCAGATTAGCAAGCACGGCTGCATGGGGACTATATCCTGCAAACAATGTGAACCGCGTCGCCTTTCATACAGACACTTTCTTTAGTTTTGGGAACTTACTACTGTTTTGCTTAGTACATTCAACTGCACAATTTATGCAGCTTGCCTGTTTGTAAGCACAATATTATCTGAACTCTCTATGGGACCTGACTTTCCTGTCTATACGCTAATTTGTATATCTTTGGGAACTGTTAGGTTGCTGCTATAAATACTGCTATGGCTGCATTGACTAAGACCACTGGTGTTTTCCCCAAGGAGCGTGCAATAGTGGATAGAGAGCGGGCAAAAGGATCTTATTCATTAGGTCCATATCTCCTCTCTAAGCTGCTGGCTGAAATTCCTATTGGAGCAGCATTCCCGTTATTGTTTGGCTCTGTCTTTTATCCTATGGCTCGTCTTCATCCTACTTTGTCCAGGTGAAGTTTAACTTGAAGTGTCCTGCGTGAAAGAATTGTGTGATTGCAATGATTTGTCTAGTGCTGTTCTGTGATGTGTCGATAACCAGCTATTTGCACCAATGTTTGACTTGATTCACTTCAAGATCTGATCATGCGGGTTATGAGATTCGATAGATTCTTTTTGAGATTTTGAAGTAAATAGTATATTCCAACTTAATGGGAATATAACCATGTATATCTTAAGCTACCGAGTTCTTTATCTGTTCGCAATAGGTACTGGGTTCATGTCATACTGTAATATTATCTACCGTCTTAATTAAGGTTCAGAGTAAGTTCGATTCACTATAAAATTATATCTGAGCGCCATAATTGAATTGTGGATGACATGGAAGTTGATTGGGCGAGGGGCACTATATTGCTTCTAGGTTTCATCAGTTCTTGGTAATCTAAAGAGTAGAATTTTTGTATGTATTAAGAATCCGATATTTGAAATGATGCTGTTTAAATAACTTTAGCACTAAAGAAAATTAATTAGGGTCTACTTAACAGAAATTGGATGGGCATCTTTACTTGGGACAATATTCAGTTTAGTGCATATGAGGCTGTAATCACAGAGTTGCTGACATGGTTTCCAAACTCTGTAGATTTGGGAAGTTTTGTGGCATCGTCACTGTCGAATCTTTTGTTGCATCTGCTATGGGTCTAACTGTGGGAGCCATGGTTCCCACTACTGAAGCAGCCATGGCCGTGGGACCATCTCTTATGACTGTTTTCATTGTCTTTGGAGGATACTATGTCAATGCTGAAAACACACCCATTGTGTTCCGCTGGATTCCTCGTGTGTCCCTGATCAGATGGTAGCTAAACATCTTTCACAACTGTATATTCTTGTAATAACAGAAATGTTGGTTGAGTTATTTGGTCTGCAGTTTTCTTCATCAACAAAACTATTTGATACTTGCAGGGCATTCCAGGGACTATGTATTAATGAATTTAGAGGCCTGCAGTTTGAGCATCGACAACCATATGATATACAAACAGGCGAACAGGTATAATTATTGTTGGATCACCGTATGTAAACTTCCCAAGAAATTTCTGGCACTATATTATGATAGCTATCTGAATTCCCTTGCTGAAACAAAACAAAATATGTTTGATAGTATGAACTTGTGAAGCTGTGTAAAAAGTCAACATGTCCAACAAAATGAGTATAGATATGGTTCTTTTCTAGTCAGCCAGTGCTTTTGTGCAGCTTAAGTTTCCCTATTCAAATTCCTTTGTTGTAGTAATTTTCCTCTCTTTTGATTTCTCTTCCCTCTCCCTCTCCTCCCCCCTCCTTAAATTATTTGTGTTATGGAGTGCCGTGACTATCCGTCTGTGGATAGTATTCTCATTTCTTGTTGGGAATTTGGAGATAATTTATCCCACTGATGTCACTCAATTAGGGCTCAATATCACCCCATGAAAAGCGGCGGGGAGAAAAGACACCTTTTAAACCAAAGATCATATGTAGTAAACAATCAGCAGCATGTCCACTGTGTATAGTAGCTTCCGTTTGTGAGGAATAGGAGGGAAGAGGGTGGATTACCTGTCATGTCCATTTATTGAAGAATAATTAGGTACGTTACCATGAGCCTTCAGAAACAGATGAAGGTAGCCAAATGACGTTGTTGCTGTCTTGCATATCTAAGCTACGGAGTATTTGTTTTGGGGTTCTGAACTTCTGTACACTTTAGATAATGATGTCTACAATTGAGTTCTCTTAACTTATCGTCTATTTATGCTCAAGTCCTTTATTATTGGCATTCTAGTTAGGCTACCACTGTTTTAAGAGTGTAGAGACGGATTGATCGGAGCAGGCTAAGAGCATCAGGCCTGATGTATATATCAAAGCTTGTGCCAATTGCAATACAGAATATTGTAGATGATAAACCTATTGACGATCAAGATTGCATCTTGTTAGTTGCATTATATATTTACCCCTGGTAGCTGCAATGGTGACCCTTGGCTTGTTTTGCTTATTTACAATGCCATGTTTTGTACACAGGCTCTGGACCGGCTTTCTTTTGCGGACAGCCAAATTAAGGACACTATGCTAGCACAAAGCAGGATGCTGTTATTTTGGTATTGTACCACATACTTTCTACTTGAGAAGAATAAACCGAAGTACCAGCCACTCGAAGCCCCTTCCCTCGATCAAGTGCGTGAATTGTCAATACCGGAGGATGCAGATGATAAAGAACAGCCTTCTGCTGACAAGGTTGTGCTAGATGAGCAGCTTGATCCTCTGAGTGAACAAATCCAACCATTTATCCTGGAAGGTTTGTAGAGTCTTGGGTATATAAATGTTGGCATAAGATGCGGAGTCCTTTATATTGATTTATCTCATACAGGTGCCGAGTGATCCAGACATTCTAGATGACGGTCTGTCATGAGAAGATATCTGTTTATTCAAGCTGTTGTGCTTCGCATTGCTGAGTCGAAATATGTAAAATTGATCACTTTGGAAGCTCCTGGACCAGCTTAATTATTTTAAGGCCTGGTTCTGCTATGAAATCCCATAGTTGTATAAATACAGTACTCTCTGGCGTCGCAGTTCTGCGTATGGCATAGACAATTTAGTACAGTATGGTGTATCCCCAAGTCGTATGTAATATCCACTTTTCTCTTGTCTCTTCTAATTTGCGAGTAGTGCTCGTAGATTTGCTAAAATTACTGTCTAATTCCGGTGAAATGTAACACGTACACTTTTGATCTTGACCAAAAGAAATGTAACGCAAGTACTTTAATTTGGGAAGTAATTGAAATTGGTGCACCCAACTTCATTTTTTTTTCTTTTGAAGTCGTGCACACAAGTTAACTGCAAATTTGCAATGAATAATCATTTAAATCAATATTGTAGCAATTTCTTAACGAGATACTCGAGTCGTTTTCTGCAACTACATAAATAATGTTTTTTTCTTTGTAAGCTAAGGTGTACCATATAATTTGCGAGCTAACTATACAATTCACTATACGAAATATTATTGAAACGATGACATACGAAACTTCCCTACATAACAAGAGATTCTCGCTAATAAACTAATAACATAAGTAGACAACATGCAGAGTGGAATCTTTATTTTTAGGCCACTGGTGTCGCTTTCTATCGGTTAGTTCGCACACTTTCATCAAATCAAATCAATTGAATATTCTGAATCCAACTCAATTATTCACTCTTTGATTGGCATTAATTCCATGAACTAATCAACTTTTTTCTTGATTTGTTTCCATAATCAAATTATTAAACCTCTAATAATAATCTCTTTAATAGTAGTGTTATAATCATATCATACGAGTAACAATTGAGCAGGCGTTTGCATCTTTCTCTCTCTTGATTCACGAGGAGCTTCTCTAACATGTAAAGTTCTCTCCATCCCACTCTCTAAATTATACGACGATTCATGTTAGCCGACTTTAAATTATTTAAGATTACGACTTTATTGGCGTAAACTCTAACATGTACGATTGTTGTTATTATTGTTGGGTACATAAATTGCTTTGTGGGTTTTCTTTTTATGATGTTTTTGCGTAGATTAGAACTTGTGTTGTGCCAATTTCAATCTGAATTTATGTTTTAGAATTGGGTTTTTTATATGCAGATGAAATATTTGAGAGTGATAAGATAAGAAGAAAAAAATGGGTGAGGTGTTGTATGAAAATGGGATGAAATCTCAACGTGATGATGTGTTGAGTGCAATTGTTCCATTGTTGAAGTTATTGAGTTTAACTATGATTGGATTAATGTTGTCTCGTTTCGAAATGATCCCAAGAGCTACATTTAAGCTGCTCAGCAAGCTTGTTTTTGCTTTGTTCTTGCCTTGCTTGATCTTTACGCATCTGGGTCAATCCATAACTTTCGAGAATTTCATCCAGTGGTGGTTTATTCCGGTTAATGTGGTTCTTAGTACAGTAATTGGGTGTTTGTTGGGGTATATGGTGGTGCTTATATGTCGGCCGCCTCCACAGTTCAATAGATTTGCTGTTATTATGACTGGGTTTGGGAACACTGGTAATTTGCCCCTTGCAATTGTGAGTTCGGTCTGTCATACGGGTGATAATCCGTTTGGGTCTGACTGTCTAAAAAGAGGGGTGGCTTATGTCTCGTTTGCGCAGTGGGTTGCTGTGATTCTTGTTTATACTCTTGTGTATCATATGATGGAGCCTCCAATGGAGTATTATGAGATTGTTCAGGAAGAGACGGAAAATGAGCAACAGCAGAATGATGATGTTAGTGCACCGCTTTTAGTGGAGGCTGAATGGCCGGGCATTGGGGATAAAGAAATGGAACACTGTAAGAAGCCCTTCATTGCAAGGGTGTTCAATAGCATCTCGAGTCTCTCAAGTTTGCCTGATATTGATCACAAAGAGGGCGTTCTCACCAGGGGCGATAGCCCCTTGTCAGTTTCATGCTTTGCTGCTCCTAGGGTAGTAAGAAAGATAAGAGTTGTTGCTGAGCAGACTCCTATTCAGCATATACTTCAACCACCAACAATTGCTTCTTTACTAGCTATAGTTGTCGGGATAGTACCTCATCTTAAAGGGTTTTTCTTTGGATATGAAGCCCCTTTGTCATTCATGACCGACAGTTTGGATATATTGGCTGGCGCAACCATCCCAGCTGTGATGCTTATTCTTGGTGGTATGCTTGCTGAGGGACCCAATGAGTCAAAACTAGGACTTCGAACTACAGTTGGTATTATAGTGGCAAGGCTCCTGGTCCTTCCTCTTGTGGGAATCGGCATAGTGGCACTGGCTGATAAACTGAACATCGTTGTTGAGGGTGATCAGATGTACCTATTTGTGCTCTTCTTGCAATACACCACTCCCAGTGCCATCTTGCTGGGAGCAATTGCTAGCTTGAGAGGTTATGCTGTTAGTGAAGCTTCAGCGCTTTTGTTTTGGCAGCACGTTTTGGCTCTTGGCTCTCTTTCTCTGTATATTGTGGTATACTTCAAGCTGTTATCCTTCATTTAGCTAAGCATTCAGCTGCATCCAAGACAAAATCCGATACGCTTATGTGGTTCTTCATCACAATGTTGTACGCCAAGTCTGCAGAATAAGGACTCCTTACCTCTAGATTCTGAGACAGCCTTACAATGTACGTACATACTGTTCTTCTCATGTCATTTGTTATGTTTATTCTGTTAATTTTTTCAATTATTTTCTATCTTATTAGTTGAACTCCTTTTTAGAAGCCCTGTTTGTGGCTGAGTATCCAGATATAGTATATTGTAGAGCACCTTGGCTTGTTTAAGGTTGTTCCATAATGTAAATGTTTTGTTGACGTTTCTGTAGTAATAAAAGTCTCGTAATAATCTTTCATATTCTGATGTAAAGAGCATGAATGGTATTCCAAAATATTGATATGGTAAAAACACTCGTGTGATAATAGTTATCACAAGCCACTCAGCATGGAGTGGGGCGGGGTGGTGTATGACACATCTAATGTACACCCTTTCCCCACTGGATTTTCTAATTAGTTCTTTGTCGTCACTAGAACTCTTAACTGCTTCTATTGTTACAGGATGCTTATTCTAAGCTTTACTAACCCAAAAGGGTGTGGAAGTCCAGGATGTGCACAGGACTAGACCAGTATCTCTTTGTCCTGTTGATGGACTTTTCTTCAATTCAGAGCTTTCTATAGGTGGTTTGTTAGAGCCAGCAAAAGGAAGCTCAAGTGTCATAGACAATCTGGTAGCCGCTCGAAATGCTTTGCAGAAAATGTAGTATTGCAGGAAACCCTAGATTTCATCACTGAATTTCTCAGTATGAAATCGGTTTCTAGAGAGTTGATTTTTTCTGTCATCTTTTTTTTTTTCCCTGATATGGAACTTATAATAATTTCATTGAAGGCATACCCTTTTTCTAGAAATTGACCTTTACTGTAGCCAGAATCCTCTCTTTCAAAGCGCATATGCAGCTAAGCAAATAGCCATGACCCTTACTGTAGCTGCAGTCCTCTGTGAATTTAGATGTGAAAAATGATAAGATACAAGTGAGGCGCTGTAGACACCAAAAATTTATCTTTTTAGGTGTTTAATGTGGACAGAAATTCTTTGTAATTTAAAATATAATCACAAAAGATAATATTTTCTAGAAAGTTTATTCTTGTCTTGCCCTTCAAGTCATTTACGACTATAAATAAAACCTCACCTCCTAGGGTAAACAGAGGTTAGATGACACAAATAAAGCCCCAAAAGGACTAAGTCGTTAAGACCCCTGTAGGTATGAGATCAAGTCAAAAAGATCCTTATACCACAAATACACCAAAAACCCTACCCTTGGAGATGGAATCAAGAGATCCACGAAAGTTGTAACCCACGATTCAATCTTTCAATAAAAACTCTTGTTTCCACACTTGTTTCTTGCTTGTTTATGTCATTCTTGCAGGTCTGAAATTTTTATGGTTTACAAATTGGCGCCCACCGTGGGGCAATTTTCGCTCTTCATCTCCGTTATCCAAGGGTCAAGATTCGTAGATGTCGTGGGGGCAAATGAAGATCATCTCGCGTCAATCTACATAAAGTTTCGAGACGAAGTTGCATCCGACATCAAAGTCTCTACAACTAGTCTCGAGGGGGCATTTGTAGACACCAAAAATTTATCTTTTTAGGTGTTTAATGTGGACAGAAATTCTTTGTAATTTAAAATATTATCACAAAAGATAATATTTTCTAGACTAAGTTTTGTCTTGCCCTTCAAGTCATTTACGACTATAAATAAAACCTCCCCTCCTAGGGTAAACAGAGGTTAGATGACACAAATAAAGCCCCAAAAGGCCTCATCTCCTCCCTACTACGAAATTGTAGGAAATCCGTAAAATACAGGACTAAGTCGTTAAGACCCCTGTAGGTATGAGATCAAGTCAAAAAGATCCTTAAGAGATCCACGAAAGTTGTCACCCACGATTTAATCATTCACTAAAAACTCTTGTTTCCACACTTGTTTCTTGCTTGTTTATGTCATTCTTGCAGGTCTGAAATTTTTATGGTTTACAGGCGCGCGTGGAAAAACCTATATGAAATGAAAGCATACTAGACCAAGAACTCTCAAGCAAGCTTCTCAAATGGCAATTTTGAACTCTTTGTGCTGTTACGAATACTTGGTTATTCTCGACAGTATACTCGTCATCCATAATATACATGGTTAGATATTCTTGATGATCCTAAAATATCTAGATGTTGATAGCTTTGAATATGTTACCTTTTCTCTCAGTAATATTGAAATTTTTTGTCAATCATAACTGTTGCTTAGCTTTTTTGACTTTGCTGCAATGCAGTAATTGGATCTTAATCATGCTAGTGTAATTCAGATAAGTGACTTGATATTACCATTTGTTGCCGGACTAACTGTGGTCGTAGACCATGATTAACCAGGGGGATGCTCGTGGTTAGTCATACTCAAGATAGCTTTGTAGTAGATGGAGCTTGTTCGAATGTAAAATAACATATCCTACTTTTGAGCTATTTTTTCTTCATTATTAGATAGGAAATTCTGCAGGATAGTATGGATCCATATTATCTTCAAGTTCAGGCAAGCTGTGTTGTGACTTGTGAGGAACTTTTGGTGGTGTCTGAAATCGGTCAAAGCTGGGGTTAGAGCAGAAGTTAAAGGATGAACAGGGTAGTTTTTTGTATAACTAAATCAGGATCATAGATGAATTGCAAGGATTTTATAGGTACGAGTTTACTCGGTGAATTCCTGAGACGTGGAGGTTTTTTTTTTTTTTTTTTTTTTTTTTGGCGAAAGAGACTTGGAGTTTGTTATCAGTTATGAGTTTATGACTGCTCTATTACTGAATGTTTAGTGTGCCAACCTTAGCGTCTTGCTTGCTACTTCCCTCTTCTGCACTTTATGAAAGTTTTTGGAGCAGATGTGAGGCTTTGTAACCCATACACTGCAGAATTTGTGATTGTTGCTGTGGAGTGTTGCCAGAACAGCATTGATCTGCTGTGCATTACTGCTCCAAGCCCGAAATTTTCGAAATACAGCGGTGCATTACAGCTTTCGATAGCTTTGACATGGAGACTGGAAACAATATCATGGATTATGCACTCTTAATCTTTTATTACCGTGTAAAAAATATTGTAATGGATGAGTCACCGTTGAATGAACCAACAAATTTCTTCACTCTAATTCACCATATACAGAGAAGTTTTGCAAACACTACCGTACCCCGGTACCAAGAGAATGGTACCCCCGACCTATACTACTTTGAGAGTGGCTTCAGGTCTTATGCACGCCAAACGTGTTACTCGAGTAAAAATCAGCCCAGAACTTAAACTGAACAAACGCGGCCCTTAAACAAATGGCAAGAAACTTTCTCTCTCCTTTGTCTGAACCTTGCGCGACTTATCCAATGAAGCTAATCGACGATGATATCGACGGCGAACTTTGCGCCAATATGCATGAGAAACTTGCCGATATGGCGGACGAAATTTGCGCGAACATGTACGAGGAACTTTGTCCAAACATGGAGGAGACATTTCCAGAATTTCCAGGTTTCATATCGAGAAAATTGGTTATTTTTTATGGTTATTTGATCATAGAGTAATGCTACATAGTACATGATCTTCGTTACTCCATCAAATTCGACATCAAGACGGCTATAGCACATCTCGACGTGATTTTCTCCGCTTTAAAGATGTGAGAACATCCAAAAGTTATCTCGGATTTCGATCCGTCCTCAAGGAGCTATGCCTGACCCGTTGTTTACTTATCTGTCTTGTTTGTATAATTTGTGGTGGTATCTTAGACCTACCTTATTGTAAGTGCCGTTTGGCTTTTTATCAATGAGATTTTATCATTCCCGTCAAAAAAAAAAAAAAAAATGCTACATAGTACATACTATAATTGAGATTGTTATTCTGATCTTATAATCATCTAGAAGTGTTTTTATTTTGTTGTTATCTTAGAAGAAAACATATAGATGATTTGTATAATTTTTGTTTCGAAATGATTCGTTTGTAATGACCTTGTATTGTTTCGAAATGAACTATGTTTGTTATAAAATGATTTTTTTCTCATGAGTTGTATAAACATGTTTTTCTTATGAAAATGATCTATTTTAAAATGACTCGTTTCTATGTTAGAATTACTCATTCATGATTTGTAATGACTCATTTCTAGGATGAACCCTTAGTACTGAATGGTTTCCGTTTTGAAATGAATGTCTCTTTGTTCTGAAATGAATGGTATATGTTCTAGAAAGGTTATTGTTCATTTCTGTAATGCCTCATTTCTGTTCAAAACTGAATTGTATTTGTTTTGAAACTAATGTCTTTTGTTTTGAAATGAATGTCTTTATCATATTAAGGGTTCCGAAAGTTGTTGTGCCAGAGGCATCTAAATCTATCTGTGTTGTTAGGGAAGTGTGCCCCCTCTATAGAGAAAGCTCATAAGTTATACAATGACTATGCTTATACTGAAGGTTGCATAATGTCAGAAAAGTTTATGGTACTGGTGAAATAAAGGAGAGAGATTTTTTTCAAAACAAGGATTTAAAAGGCAGCCTTTTTTTTTAAACCGGATAATAGATATTATTAAAAACTCAAGTGACCGCGGAAATAAAGTCCGCCGTCACTAGATCAAATACACTTGGGGGCCACTCTCGGCCCAAACTCTAGTAGAGTAGTCTATTGAATCTAAGTGAGCAATGAGATGTGCAACTTTATTGCCCGACCGCTTAACATGACTAAAGACACATGACTCAAACTTACGAGAAAGATCAAAGACATCAAGGGAAATAAGACCAAAATAGCCAGAAGAAAAAGAGCTTGAACGCAAGGCATTTATCAATTGCAGACAATCCGACTCCAGCACTACCCTATCCTGCCACGCTTGCTAAAGTCCTAGACGTGACGACTTCGCCTCCACCACGTTTGATTTCCACCTATTATGGACCTGACGACAAGCAACTCTCATCACCTCCCCCTCATCCCCTCGGAGTACTACTCCCATTCCCGGCCCCGCTTCGCCCAAAACAGCGCCATCTGAGTTTATCTTCACAAAACCCGACGGAGGAAGACTCCACACGTCCCCGGCACTCCCACTCGGCTCCTGATCCTCTCAGGTGTTACCCGGTGCCCTGGCCTCCTTGTATACTTTAAGATATCTCATTGCATTCTAAGCGATCTGTACCTCGTCCTCCGCTGCTACACCTGTAACACTACGGGATTTGGAAAGTGGATTATGGAGTTGATTTGTCCCACATTGGGAAACTAAGGCTCATATGATCAGTTTATAATAGATTCCTAGCATCATACTAACAATTAGACCTTCACCTTTTAGATCCCAAGTGAGGATTTACGGGCCTAAAGGGCGACTTCCCATCCTATTGGGTTGTGTTGCGACGTATGATGGATCGGGCTGTTACAGATGGTATCGGAGCAACCCTGCGACCGCGTGCTGAGTGCTGGGGTTAGGCCCAGGTCAGCCGTCTAGCGGGGGAGATCTTGGACCTGTGTTGATGTTGGTATGATTTGGCCGAGACGCAACGGGGACGTTGCGTTCTCTAAGTGGGGGAGTTTGTAACACTACGGAATTTGGAAAGTGCATTATGGAGTTGATTGTCCAACATTGGGAAATTAAGGCTCATATGATCAGTTTATAAAAGATTCCTAGCATCATACTAACAACAAGGCCTTCACTTTTTAGATCCCAAGTGAGGATTTACGGGCCTAAAGGGTGACTTCCCATCCTATTGGGTTGTGTTGCGACGTATGATGGACCGGGCTATTACAACACCACAACGAGGGAACGTTAGGTCTACCTCACTCACTCTCTTCTGAACATTCACTCTTGTCGGGATTGCTCCTCTGGCCACCTTCCACAAGAAAGATCAAATAATCTGAGGTATATCGAGTCCCCAACTCGTCGCCCAAGGCTTACCCTCTCCCTGCCTCTCACTACCGCCCTCTCCTCCACCTGCCAGTCTCATCCTATTACAGTTCACAAAATTAAACTTAAATTGAGAAGTGGATGCAAGACTATGCTGTTCTCTGAAAAGATGGGCGATGAATTATGGGAAGTGACTATACATAGTATGATCCACAATCATGTGCTTCGTCCTCGTGATAAGGTCAGTCATCTGAAGTTACATAGAAAATTTAATACAAATATTCTTAAGATTTTACGAGATTTAGTAGATTCGGTAATTGATATAGCAAATGCATTTTGGTTTTTGAAGGGTCAAGCGGGTGGATCCCCAGCTCTTGGATTTAGTAAAAAAATTATGTATATAATAAACTTGGTGCAAAAAAGTTGAAATTATTGATGGGTGTATGTAGGGGTGTTAATGAGCAGGGTAAATTCGTGAGCTACTCGTGCTCGACTCGATCAAAGCTCGGTCAAAGCTCGGCTCGAGTGAGCTCGCCTCGTGGTCGTGATCGACTCGAGAGATTAACGAGTCGAGTTTGAGCAAGGCCCTGCTCGACTCGAAAACTCGCGAGCAACTCGAAAAATATATATATACTGAAATTTTTTTTATTTGAAATTTAATTATAGGCGCACATTTTGAAATCAATAGTAAAATGTGTCAATTATAGGCGCACATTTTGGAAACTTCTGGGTTTCCATTTTTAATTTTTAATTTTTTTTGGTAAAAAAAAAAATTAAAATAAACAAAAATGTGTCCCACTCATTTTTCTCACGAATCTCACAGTCACACATTCACCTCACACTTTCACTCTCACAGCACACTCTCAGATCTAAGATTTTCCCTAAATCTTTTCCACTTCTCTCCTCATCGCCGCACATTCACTGTCGCACTCCTCGTCGCCGCACAACATGCATTTCGTCGCCGCTTGTCGCCACACAACCTTCATTTCATCGCCGCTTGTCATCGCACAACCGCACAATATTCATTTCATTGCCGCTCGTCGCCGCACAATCGCACGACCTTCATTTTTCTTCGCCGCACAACCTTCAATAGCTGCAAGATCTCTTTCTCGGTCGGCTTGATTTTGAGTATTTGTCGAGCTTGGTCTCGAGTTCGAGTTCGAGTCGAGGATTTTGTTCTCGAGCTCGAGTCGAGCTGAAAAATTTCGAGCTCGCGAGTTCACGAGTCGAGTCGAGCAGGGCTACTCTCCTCACGAGTTCGAGTCGAGCAGGGCTCTGCTCGTGATCGACTCGACTCGTTAACACCCCTAGGTGTATGCACAAACATTCATGAATATTTTTGCTAAAAGGCGTGAGAATGAAGATGATTTTTACTTTGCTTTTGAGCTTGATCAAGAAGCTCGTTTGGTGAGTTTCTTTTGTAGGGGCAAGCGTATGAAACTGGATTATATAACTTTTGATTTTGTGGGAATAAACCAACAGGGTAATAATTGCATGTTTGCTTGTGGGTTCATTTTAAATGAGCCGATCGAGTCATTGGTTTGGTTGTTCAGTCTCTTTTGAAAGTCGATGGATGGCGTGCAACCTGAAACTGTTCTGACAAGCTTTTTCTATGGCTGCCGCTATAAAGGAAGCTTTTCCTAACGCCAAACATAGGGGTGGCAAATGGGTTGTCGGGTCGGTTCCGGGTCGGGTTATGTCGGGTTGATTTGTGTCAGTTCGGGTTATACTGGGTCAGATGATTTTTCGAGTCGGTTTCGGGTCGGTTCTATCGAGGAATTTTTGGGTCGGTTTCGAATCGGGTCATAATCGGTTTTAGTTACTGACGGTCATATATGGGTGTCCGTTCAATTTTTGTCATTACGAGTCGGGTCATTGTCGGGTAACGGGAGGTCGGGTCGGTTATGGGTCGGGTTATCTCGGGTTTTGTCGGGTCGGGTCATCATCAGGTCGAGACTGGTTGGGTTTAGTTGATCACATTTTCGGGTCTTATAGGGTCAAATTTTCGGGTCAACAAATCGGGTCGGTTCGGGTTTGCCAGCCCTAGCCAAACACAAGCTTTGCACTTGTCATTTTTGAAAAATTCCAATAAAAACATTCCTCATTTAATAGGCCTCTCTGGATTCGAGGTTTTGTTTAATCAACTACTCATGTATTCTGACACCATATGAGTTCAATCACTTCTCGAATAGGTAAGCATTCTAAAACATTTTTGGTCATTTTATAACGTCCTTTAACCATTTTATTTTTTTTGCTTAAATGTAAGAATTGAATAAATGAATGAGCAAAAATACAAGTTTAAAAGGGGCATTCCCCAGTTTTGGCACTCTGCCAGGAAACAAAACCTAGCTTACATGAGGTTAATGCTTACTAGCCATTCCTCATCTTTCCTTTTCAGTTTTTTCACAACTCTTCTAAGCCTAACTCTAGTCTCCATACAAATCTTATGAACTAATTGCTCCGGATGCCAGATGCAAAGTTCATGTCTACATTTATTTCTCGAAAACCAGATGTAATAGATCATTCCACAGATAATTGCTCCAGTGACTTGCTTTCGGATCCTTGATGAGAATCTTTTGTTTGAGCACCAATCAATAGGGCCAACTTGAGGAATGTCAATTCCAATTCTTCTTTTCATCAGCTCCACGCATTTCCTGCTGTATTCACAGTCGAAAAAAAGATGTTCATGCGTCTCTTTTCCATTCTGACATAAGTAGCACTCATCCTCAGCTATAATTCCAAATTTCACCAGTTTGTCTTTGGATTGGAGTCTACCTTTCACTGCCAACCAGGCTATAAAACTTGTTCGTGGAATAGCATGCCTGCTCCAGATGATTTTATCCCATTTCACTCTATCTTGTTCTCCTCTGAACCACTTATATCCCTTAGAGACAGTGTACTGCTCTGTTTCCAAAGAATTGGTGTAAGGCTGCAGCATACACTTTACTTTGCAGATTTTCTTCCAGTACCAACTAGAGTCTTCAGGGGGATTATAGCTGCTCCACTGAACTCCTTTCAAGTATATGTTGTGGATCCATTTTATCCATAAAGAATCAGCTTTGCAATAAATCCAAGACACATACTTGCCAATGCTTGCTTTATTCCAATAATAAATGTCAATAATCCCTAAGCCTCCTGCTTCTTTAGGTTTGCAGATGTTTTCCCATGAAACCAAGGGGACTCTGATCATATTCTCTGAGCCATCCCATAAGAAATTCCTGCATATAGCATCAATCTTTTTGAGAACAGTCTTTGGAATCATAAAAATTCGAGCCCATTATGCATGCATATTACTGAGCACTGACTTAACCATTGTTAATCTACCAGCATAAGACAGTTTCCTTGAGCCAATATCCCTGATTCTCTTCACAATTTTTTCAGTTAACACATCACAATCTAAAACTGACAACCTCCCAGCAGTGACTTTAATCCCCAAATATTTGAAAGGTAGCTGCCCTTCAATGAAACCTGAAAATTCAAGGATCTCTTTCCTAACATGAATGTTAACACCTGCAAAGTACATTTCAGACTTTGTGGGATTCATACATAGACCAGAAGCTTTAGAAAAGGTAGCAAAGGCCCTCAGCAATAGTACCACAGATTTCACTTCACCCTTGATGAAAAGCAAAAGATCATCTGCAAAGCACAGATGGTTTAACTTTACTCCTCCACAATGAGGGTGGAATCTGAAATCTTTTGTTTCCCCCACCTTCACCAGAATTCTCGATAAATACTCCATGCATATGGTAAACAGTAAGGGAGACATAGGGTCACCTTGTCTCAGACCCCTCATCCCTTTGAAAAAACCAAAATTGGCTCCATTTAAGGACAAGGTATAAGTAGGAGACGTCAGGCATTCCATTACAAGATCAGTTATCTTCTGCAGGAATTTGAGAGCTTCTAGCATTTGCTTAACAAATCCCCACTCCACAGTATCATAGGCTTTTTTCAAATCTATTTTTAGGAGGCATCTAGGAGAAATGGCTTTCCTATTATACTTCCTAACAAGATCTTGGCAAACCATGATATTTTCCACAATGTCTCTGTTTTGCACAAAAGCGCCTTGATTCTCACTTATGATCTCAGGTAGCACCTCTCCTATTCTATTGCAAAGCAATTTTGAAATACATTTATATAATGTATTGCAGCAAGCTATGGGCCTGAATTGGATCACAGAGGTAGGTTGAGAGACTTTTGGAATAAGGGTTAAAATTGTGGAGTTCACCTGCTTCAGAAGCTTCCCATTCTCAAAGAAGTCACTGATAGCATTGCAAATATCCTCCCCCACAATATGCCAGGCATCTTTATAAAACTGACTAGTTAGACCATTTGGTCCAGGGCTCTTATTCCCTGGAATATCAAACATTGCTTCCTTGATTTCTTCTTTAGTCACAGGTCTAAGCATTCTATTGTGCATTACTTCATCAATCACTTTTCCTTTTCTAACAGTAGGGAAATGGACACTACTACAATCTGTATCTTGCCCAAGTAGGTTGGTGTAAAAGTCAAGGAATGCAGCTTGGATACCAGCCTCATCTCTATGCTCTATTCCAGCAGAATCTTGAATTTGGTTTACTGAAATTCTGACTCTTCTTGCCTTTATAGTACAATGAAAATAACTAGTATTTTCATCCCCTTCTTTCAACCACTCTGTCTTAGCTTTCTGTCTAAGGAAACTCTCTTTGGCCCTAGCCAAAAACTTATACTGTCCAGCAATCTGCCTTTCCTTAGCTTTGATCTCAATATTATTAGGATCATTTTGCAACTGTTTTTGAATCTCAATCAGATCAAAATACCCTTTTGCCTCCATCTTTTCAATATTTGCAGTTTTCTCCTTATTCAGATTTTTGAGAGGTCTTTTCAAGGCTTTTTGTTTCTGACAGACTTTATACATGGGTGTACCCTGAGTATTGTTTTGCCAAGTATCCATCAGTATCTGCTCAAAACCAGGCAACTTACTCCACATGTTGAAGTATTTAAAGCTTCTATGACCCATTTTCCTCTCCTTTTGAAGCTCTATAGTACAAGGACTATGGTCATAAAGCCCTTCTGGATAAAAGTGAGCACAACTATCAGGGAAAAGCAGCATCCAATCATCATTGCACATCACCCTATCTATTTTGCTGAAAACTCTCTTATCACCTTCTTGTTTGTTATTCCATGTGTAATAACATCCACTAGATTTCATATCATTGAAACCACAATGTTGAACACAAGCCTGAAAATCTTTGATTTCTGAATGGGTGACAGGAGCTCCAATCCTTTCAGAAGTGTAGAGAACATTGTTAAAATCTCCACAGATAATCCAAGCCTCTTTCATATTCTGGTGTAATTGCTTCAGATTATTCCACAGCCCAACTCTGTCCTTTGCATCATTCATTCCATAAACTATTGTAACTGCAAATTTCTCTATTTTCCCTATTTGCTGGACTTCCCCATGAATAATCTGGGAAGTCACCATTTGAACTTGAACATTATAATTATTTGGATCCCAGAGCATCCAAATTCTACCTCCAGGATTTTTGTTGTTGTTAGTGCAAATGCACTAATTATCACAGAAACTCGGATGAATTCTATTACTAGACTTCACCTTTGTTTCCAGGAGCCCAAATAATCCACAATTATTCCTCTGCATAAATCTTTTCACTTCCATTTGCTTATTTGGACTATTTAGGCCCCTAACATTCCATACTCCAATACTAGCCATGGTCAACCTGACCATGACTCTCACTACCATTAACCTCATTACTCCTTTGCACTCCTCTGACTATTGAAGCAAAAGTGATGCCTTGTTTTGTAGTCTGTGGTGTGAGCATTAGTTGCCTCTGGGAAGTAGAATTGACAATGGACCCAGTTCTTGTGTTCACTACTGGAGGGGTAACAAAGACCTGATTAGCCTGATTCTGAACAGACTGATTCTGAACAGGCTGGGCAGGCCTCTGCACAGGTCTCCACACCTTTTGGGGTGCCCTCTGTCTCCTATCTGGTTGTCTTGGTCTCCATTCCTGCCTGACTCCAGATTTCCTTTTACAATGTTCTTCTGTATGCCCAATTCTCTTACAAACTTTACACTGGGTAGGCTTCCACTCATACTCTACTACTTGCTCTACTGTTTTTTCCATTTTCATCACCAAATCTTAGCATACTAGGGAATTCCTGGTCTATTTCCACTTCAATCATTACCCTAGCATACCCTAGCCTACTCTTTTCCTCTGTGGCTTTATCACATCTGACATATTTTCCTATCAAACCTGATATCTTACTGATGCAATTCACTGACCAGAATTTCAGTTCAAGCCTCATGAGTTTTATCCAAACCGGCACAGTCTTAACAGCACCTTTAGTTAATTCTAGTTCCTCCGACCATGGTTTAACTATGACAGGTTTGTTATCAAACAAATAGTGACCAGATGCTATAACTAAATCCCTTTCTTCCACAGTTTTGAATCTGACAACAAACATTCCATTTGGCAAGAAGGAAACTTTATCTAATCCCCTTTTCCCCTAAATTCTTTGACAAAATCCTTGCATAGTGTCAATTGGTGGGTTAGCCCCGAGAACAAAACAAACAATGGCAGAATTCCAGTATTGTTTACCCTCAAGGACATCTTCAACTAATAAAGACATCATCTTTGCACCAGATTCTGAATGAACTTGCTCAGAATTAGGGTTTGAGTCATTACCTGAACGATTTCTCACCACCAATTGCCATTCATTGTTGTTATCGTGTTCCTAAATATTCTCGCAATTCTCTTCTTCATCTTCCTCTATGATGGGCAGATCCTCATGTGCATTTTCTCCCCTCTGGCTCATATCTTCATCCTCCTCATCAGACAGATTCAACGGCTGAATGCCCTGAATCTCAGAAATCTTCCTATGCTTGTGCGCATCCGACGAGTTTGTACCATTTCTCTGATTAATTAGTTGTTTAAGCTTATTGATTTGTTTAGACTTTCTCTTATTTGATTGCTTACTAGATCAAGAGCGTGATTTTCCAGCTGATTTTGATCGCGCCATGGCTGGATCAAATCTCCAGAAAATCGCCTCAGTTTCGCTTTAACCATTTTAGAACATCTTGTAATTGTTCTAAAACACTCTGTAGTCATTCTATAACATTGTGTAACCATTCTAAAACACTCTTTAATCATTCTAAAACACTTTGTACCCATTCTACAATACTCTGTAGTCATTCATTCTTTGATTAGTCTAAAATGTTCTCTGATCATATCATTTAGATTTTCATATCTATTTGTTCATACACAGATTGGCGACGGAGTACAATTGTAGCTGAATTGTTGTAATGTCCAAAATTGTATCTGAATGCAGCTTTGTGATCCATTTGTCATGTTTTTGTTGTTTTGAGGGAGGTTGTTATCTCCTGGTTGTGTAAAACTTTCATGCTTTTATACAAGTACTTACATTTCAAAAAAAAAAAAAAAAAACAATTGTGCTAAACATACCTGGATATTTAGAGTTTGGAGTTCAAGGAAAAAATGGTGTTCGGCCTTTACAAAAGACCGTTTCTAAGGCGGTGTTTTGTCATCACAGACGGGTGAAAGTACAAACAATAGTTTGTCAAGAAATCTTCATAAAACAACTTCTTTGCATGATTTCTACAACTGTGTCTGTGGACTTATTGTTGAATGGAAAGTAATGAAAAGTAAGAGGATATTAGTTGTTGCAATTTTATACGGAGGATGCAATACCAAATGTGTCCATCTTAGTACAAGTTTCAAAAATATATACAATAAATGCGTTTATGATCTTCTAAGAGAGTTGGTTGAGTTCGTTGTCATGCCGGCATAGTCGTGAGGATTATGATAGTAACTAGGGTTGTTTGGTTGTGTGCAAGCCAAGCAACGAACTCTTTGCCCGTGTCGTGCTACTCAATTTGCAGTCCATTGAGATAAATTGTACTTGTAAACAGTTTGTTGAGGTTGACATAGTTTGCTGTCATAATCTAAAAGTTTATTTTATATTTGGCATTGACAATATTCTAAAGATATATATTGTGCACCGATGGGCTAGAGCAGTAATTAAACCTTCTGAAAATGATGGTGAAGTAATATCGAGTAGTTCAAGGCCAAAAGAGTCGGAGTCATCTACTATTTGGACAATGACAATGCAACGGCTATGGAATGGTTGATCGCATGCTAGTTACGGTAATTTAATTTGTATGTAAGACATACATGTTTGCCGAGAAGCTTTTGATAAAGCGATAAATACCATTGAAGATCAGATGGGCCCTATTGGCATTGAGGATACTGAAGTCGTTAGATATACATTATTAATGAACAATATTAGAGGCACATTGTTACAGAATAACTCTGACATTTTCAGAACAAAAATAGGTCATTTCATCACACAAAACAAAAATGACAATACAAAGTCGGTTCAAATCTAACCATAAGTGTTTGAATGCCTTCATAATCCTGTAAGGTTCTTCTATTGTCAAGCAACTGACAGGTTCTATCACTGCTTTTCACACATGGTAACGTATGATTCTCGAAAATAATAGGGAAAAATATCTGTTAATGAGGAAGAACTTAAATTGTAATACTATGATGTAATAATAACCAAAGATAAACTTTTAATGGTCATATTTACGAATGGCATACCTATGTGTAGTCAGATAAGTCAGTGGCGTTACATATTCTAAGCCAATTTTTCATTGTGCCCACGCACAACGCCCTTCTTTATCATAAGATGTTTCTATCCTCTTCAAAAACTTCGCCATTTGCAAGGCTTTGATCTTGCGTATTCTTATTTTTCAACATTTTTTTAGAACATAAATGCAAACTTAAAAACACTGCAGTGTTGAAGAAGAATATTTTCTTATCTTTCCAATATGGAGGAACATTCGGGCTCTTTTCGCCTTTCAGTTCTCTCTTGTTCGATCAGGATGTATGCCCAAGCATTAATTACACAAAAAGTCATTTAGTTTTGTTCTTTCATAGAATATGCACAACTCCTCGAAAACATGACATTTGGTGTAAATTCCGCCGGTACAAAAGCTCGTTCTTTTTTCATCATTCTTTCAATTGCCCTCTTTTCATCAATCGCGTCCGTCTCAGGTTTATTCAATAGCATTCTAATATGTGAATTCACCTTCATCATCTCATGACTGAATTCAAACTCTGAAAGAAACGCATTGTCAGCAACTGCCCTCTCAATTGGTGATAAATCATCAAAGTCACTTGATCTTTTCTAAAGAAATGTCAAACCATTATTGTTTTGTTTTCCAAAGTCACAAGCTAGGGTGGACTATCTTCTTTTTTTTTGTTGAAATGTGAATTTTATTTCATGAAACCAAACTATTACAAAGAACAGATTAACAAACTGTTCTACCACTACATTACAACAGGTCCTTGTTTTGTAACCATTCTACATCTACGGCTGGAAGATTTCTAACCATACTCCTAGTTCTAGCCTTCACCTTCTTTTTGATTTGCAGACAAACCACTTCTGGGTGGACTAATTGTTGGAGTAAGTGTCCTCCGACAATAATTATATATATTAAGTCAGTTGATTAACGTAAATCGATAACGGTTGGCTGGCTAGAGTTTGACGTTATTGTCGTTTAACGGCGGTAATCAACTGATCCCTCTCGGTCACACCGGTAAAGATAGTTTCTCCAAAGGATATTATATTTGTATTTAATACAATACAATATAAACCCTAATATTTCAGTTAAAGAATTAACTGATTATATCGGATAGTGTTTTGCGAGTTCTGAACTCTGGTCGTATAAATTACGATTTTTGTGTGAATTGTCAATATAGACAATCAGCTAATTAAATTACAATAGTTGTAATTTAGCTAAATGATGTAATTAGTAATTATTATGATATAATAATTAACTAACAATTAAAGAAATAAGTGTACAAATTATACCCAAATTGTAACATAAGATGTTAAGGGGTATACTTAGTAAGGGCAAAATGGTCATTTTGCCACCACCACTATATATAATGTGTTTTATGGTCAAAACACAATACTTACATCATTTTTCACAAATACAACAAGTTTTAGAGAGAGGATTTGAGAGAAACCCCTTCTTTTTCTCTAAAAATCAGCCAACTTCAAACACCTTCTAAATCAAGTTTTCTTCATTGCATGTCAATGAAAACTTGATCAAAACACTTTACTAAACCTAGAATAACATTAGCTAAAGTGTTAGCTAATTTTATTTTGGTTATAGGGTTAAAATCTCATAAAAACTAGTCTTTTAGTGAGATTTTTTGGAGAGCTTTTTTGGTGGATCAAGAGAGGAGGTTTCCTAACTTGGAAACTCAAGACTAAGGAGGAGGATCCCCATTAATTTGCAGGTCAAGATCCTTCTTTTGAAGGAAGGTCAAAATTCCTCTTAATTAAGGTATAAAAATATGTTTTATTACCTTATTTATGCTTTAATCTTACATGCAACAAAAGATCTTAGCTAAAATTAATTAGGGGTAATTAAGTACTAATTAGAGGAGTCTAATTAGGGGCTAAATAACTTTCATGTGGTATCAGAGCATCGGTTTAAGTTGCATGTTAATTTTAAGCTTTAATTAGGTTAATTGGTAACTTAATTAATTTTTAATGATAAAAATTGGTTTTATCATACAAACTAAAGTTGCATGTGATGTTTTGGGCATGTGGATGTTCCAACCAAAATTATGGTATTTTAGGAATTTATTTGCTAATTTTTGCTTATTTTTGGTTGTTTTTACAAGATTAATGCTATTTTCTAATTAATTGGTAATTAGATTAACATGCATGTTGATTTTTGTAATTTAAGAAATTTATATTTTTTCCAGAATTATAATGAGTATAATTTCCAGAAATTATTTCATAATTTTTATTGGCCATTTGTTATTAATTAGTAATAATATAAATGGTGGAAAATTGATTTCTTAAGAGAAAATGACCAAAATAATTATGCATATTTTTGTCCTTAATTAGCTACTGGTTGTGAGCTTAAATCACATAATGAAATAATTTCTAAATTTTGTTTCATAATTAGTTATGATTTATTTAGATATTTTCGGGTTTATTATGTGTTTTTTTGGACAAATAGTTAGCAAATATAATCAAATTAAACTAATTAATTCAATTTTAGTGGAGACTAAATATCGAAAAACTAATTTGTTGGTGGTTAGTTTAAACTTAAAAGGTGTTTTAAGTGTTGATTATTGATTCTAATAAGTTAGAATCGGAAATTCCTAAATTTACCGGGTTGCTTGTACTGTAAAGTTGAAAATCTGATTTTCGGTCTTATTTGCATGATTCTAAGTATAGTATGGCCATAGAGTACTATAGTATCGGTACTGTACCGAAATGTAAGGACGGTATCCGATTGGTTTGTAATAATTGCGATCTCGTATCGCTGGTTTGTAATAATATATAATTTCCTTATTTTTCAAAAATGTATAATAGGATAGTCTAATGTACATTTGTTTATATTGAAGACCGGCGCTTTTCACGGAGCCAATAGTTGGTGACTCGAGATCGAATTGAAGACGGAGTCTTTGAAGCTTTTGAAGCCTAGTTTAGGTTTAATTGCTTTTATTAGGTTCTAGTCTTATGGCCATACTAGGACTTGGATTTATTTGATGCATGCTTGGTTTAATTTCCGTACAATTATAACCAAACGCAAATCCCACATTGTCATATCCATTATCCGCGACTCGCTAGAATTAGTTCACTTAAAAGCGATAGATAAAATATGACAAGATCTCTCACAAAAATTTTAAAATCGAGATTTAGTCCTTCCACAATTCACACCTATGCAACCCTTGTTCATTAGGGGCACGCTCGCCCTAGCGGGGTGTTTCCTTTTTACCTTGGGGGAGTAGGTTAATAAAGAGTTATTACGAGTAAATTTTGGTTTAATCTTGACGTGATTTGCAATACAAGTCTTGCAATACGGGACTAAAGGATTGATTTAGTTGAAATCGATCAACCGAGAGTTCTAAGTGTAGAATCAATCATGAGTTGGTTTACCGAAATTACATAAATTTAGGATGTATCGCCCTCCGCGTGCCTAGATTTATACAAGATCGGATCTCGGAATCATTTATATAATTTAGAGAGATCATTATATAAATGCTTAAATTCACAAATAATTATTTTAATGTGAATTTGACGATGAATTTAATCGATTGTTTTTCCCACGTTGTAGTTTAAAGTCGAAAATGGCTCAAACGTCCAATTCAGTAATATCCAAAGACTCCTGGCTTCGTAATTTTATGGAAAAGAATGAACTAAAGGAGGATGGAAGCAATTTTACTGATTGGGAGTTAAACCTGCGATTAGCCCTTCAATCTGATAGAAAACAACGTTTTCTATACGAACCCCCGATTCCCGCTCCAAGTCCAGACGCCACCCCTGAAATGATACAAATGTATGAAGAGTACAAGCATGAATCTGACCAGATTAAGAATGTATTGATTTTTGCTATGCACCCGCGTTTACAGAAACGCATGATTGATTTCAGTGCATATCAAATATTCGCTAGGCTCACGACTAGTTTCTCGCAAAAGCCGCGAATACTTCAATACGAAGCAGCTTCGAGTTTCTTTGAGACTAAGCTCTCAAAGGGCCAACCAGTTGGTCCTCATGTTCTCAAATTTATCGAGAATGTTGAAACTCTTGAGAAGTTAGGATGCCCAATTTCTGAAGATTTTGCGGTATACCGTCTGCTTAATTCTTTGCCTGCAACATTCGGTCCTTTTAGGACGAATTATAACATGAATGATTTAAAGAAAAATCTTCATGAATTGCATGCCATGCTTGTACAACATGAGATGGATTTGGTGTCAAGTGGGAGCGCGAATAGAGATGTTTTATCCATGACGGTAAAACAAAAAGGGAAGTTCAAGAAGGGTGCGGGGAAGGGTAAGAAACCCGCGCTTGGCAAAGGAAAAAGAAAAGTTGCTTCGGGCAACAATTCTATTGCTAAGAGAGGTGCGACTCCTGAACAAAAATGCTTCCATTGTGGAAATTTCGGCCATTGGAAGCGAAATTGCCCACAGTACCTGGAGGAGAAGAAGTCGAAACCAGGTATATATATGATAGACATTAATTATGCAAGTACCACGTCCTGGGTATTGGACACTGGATGTGGATCTCACCTTTGTAATCACTTGCAGGGGCTGACGAAGGCACGTCGGCTGGCAAAAGGTGAAGTTGACCTCCGTGTCGGGAATGGAGCTAAAGTAGCCGCTGTATCAGTAGGAACGTATATTCTGTCACTGGCCTCTGGGCTAGAGTTGTATCTAAATAACTGCTATTTTGTACCAACTCTAAGTAAGAATATAATTTCGGTTTCTGTTTTGGACGCTGAAGGTTTTGAATTTTCAATACGAAACAACAGTTGTACCTTCTCGTTTAATGATATGGTGTACGGAACAGCCAACTCTATCAACGGTATTTACGTTTTAGATTTGACAAATGAGGTCTATCATGTAACAAATAAAAAGCTCAAAATAGGAGATCCCGATCAATCCTACCTTTGGCATTGTCGTTTAGGGCATATAAACGAAAAACGCATTGAGAGACTCGTAGCCAATGGAGTTCTCAAACCATTTGATTTTGGATCATATGGAACATGCGAATCTTGTCTTTTAGGCAAGATGACTCGAGCACCTTTTTCAGGAAAAGGAGTACGAGCTAGTGATTTATTGGCCCTCATTCATACAGATGTTTGCGGTCCAGTGACAATCACTGCTACATCTACCTAATTAAATATAAAAGTGAGGTACTTGAGAAATTTATAGAATTTCAAAAGGAAGTAGAAAACCAATTAGGAAAGAAGATCAAGGCCTTACGATCAGATCGGGGAGGTGAATATCTCAGTAATGACTTTGATATTCATCCGAAAGACTGTGGAATCATATCACAGCTTACACCTCCTGGTACACCACAATTAAATGGTGTAGCCGAAAGAAGAAACCGTACCCTGTTGGATATGGTTAGATCAATGATGAGTCAGACTGAGCTTTCTGATTCATTCTGGGGTTTTGCTCTCCAAACTGCCATTTTCACACTCAATAGATGCCCGACTAAATCAGCTCCGAAAACTCCATATCAGTTATAAAGAGGAAAAGTTCCGAACCTCTCATTTATCAAAATCTGGGGCTGTGAAGCATATGTCAAAAATAAGACTGACAATAAGCTTGCACAAAGATCTGATAAATGTCTCTTTGTAGGTTATCCCGTACATACTCGAGGATATTACTTCTACAATCGTCTAGAGAACAAAGTTTTTGTGTCTCGAGATGTTGTCTTTTTAGAAAAGGAATTTATTTCTAAAAGACAGAGTGGGAGAAAATTTGAACTTAGTGAAGTTCAGGAGCCACAAATGCAAAATGAGGCTCAGGATGTTTTACCAGAAGACATTCCTGAATCGTCTAACTCTGTGGTTCCATTTTCCACTCCTAGAAGGTCAGGCAGATCAAGCCACCCACCAGATCGATACCTAGGTGTGATCGAGGATGGTGGTGATCAATTTTTGCTTCTAGAAAGCAATGAGCCTGCAACCTACAGAGCAGCCATGAATGGACCGAATTCTGCTAAATGGCTGGAGGCAATGAAATCCGAGATAGATTCCATGTACGAGAATCAAGTATGGGACTTGGTTAACTTGCCTGAAGGAACCAAGGTTCTTCAGTGCAAATAGATCTTTAAGATCAAGACCGGAATGGATGGAAATCAAGATATTTTCAAAGCTCGATTGGTAGCTAAAGGTTTCACACAAGTTCATGGTTTAAACTATGACGAGACCTTTGCGCCAGTTGCAATGCTTAGATCTATTCGGATAATATTAGCGATTGCTGCTTTTCAGGATTATGAGATATGGCAGATGGATGTTAAAACCGCCTTCCTGAATGGGTTTCTGGAAGAGGAAGTGTATATGACACAACCTGGGGGTTTTATTGATCCAAACAATCCTAAGAAAGTTTGCAAACTTAAGAGATCCATTTATGGTCTTAAGCAAGCATCTCGGAGTTGGAATCATCGGTTCAACCATGTGATTAAACAAAATGGTTTCACCCGAAGTGTCGAGGAACCTTGTTTATACATGAAATTTAGTGGGAGTAAAGTAACTCTCCTAATCCTATATGTAGATGACATATTACTCATTGGGAATGATATCCCCATGCTTAACTCCGTTAAGGACTCGCTCGGGAAACATTTCCAGATGAAGGATTTAGGAGAAGCGCAACGCATCCTAGGTATTCGGATTTACAGAGATAGATCAAAAAGAATACTAGCGTTAAGTCAAGAAACTTATATTGATAAGATTCTTGACAGGTTCAATATGAAAGACTCTAAAAGAGGCTTTTTACCTATGGGAAGTGGGATAATTTTGAGTAAATCTCAATGTTCAACTAAACCTGAGGATATTGATCAAACACATGAAATCGAAACCTTACGCTTCCGCAATCGGTTCGATCATGTATGCTATGATGTGTACGCGTCCAGACGTGTCATATGCTTTGAGTATGACAAGTCGTTACCAAGCCAATTCAGGCGAGAGCCATTGGATAGCCGTTAAGAACATCCTTAAATACTTAAGAAGGACTAAGGACACGTTCTTAGTTTTTGGAGGGGATTCTGAGCTTCGTGTAAAGGGTTATGCAGATGCTAGTTTCCAAACAGATCGAGATGATTCAAAATCTCAATCAGGATATGTTTTCATACTGAATGGTGGAGCCATATGCTGGAAGAGCACCAAGCAATCGGTGACTGCGGATTCTACAACGGAGGCTGAGTATCTTGCAGCGTCAGAAGCTGCAAAAGAGGCAGTTTGGATCCGGCAGTTCCTGGAAGGATTAAATGTAGTCCCTACAGCAGCGAATCCTATTACAGTCTATTGCGACAATAGTGGAGCAATAGTTCAGGCTAAAGAGCCTAAATCTAGTAACAAATCTAGACATATACTCAGGAAGTTCCATGTAATTAGAGACTTTGTGGAACGAGAAGATATATCGATTTGTAAGGTTAGGACAGACGATAATATCGCTGATCCTTTAACCAAGCCATTATCACAGGCTAAACACAATGGTCATATTGCCTCGATGGGTTTGAGGCGTATGCCTGACATGTGTTAGATTATATGTTGTAATAGTTAATAAGTGTATTACCTTTTACATATATGATAATTAAATTCATCGTTTTAAGTTTTATTGAACTCTTTTATTAATTCAGTTTTAATAAAATGTTGAATTATATATATGCTCTGTTGATTCCTAATAGGTCGTGGAGACGATTTGAACCCTATTAAGTGAACAGGATTAACAGTGTATTCTGTCTCTAGTCATAAAATGAGGTGACGTCTCAATTGACTAGATTGTAAGTCGGTTGATGACTAGTTCAATGATCATGGATTCATAGAGATGAATAACCGATTACATAGACAGACTGTAGATGACACTCTGTCAGACATTTGACCAATTATAGAACCTTTGTGTCTGGTCGTGACAAGGTAATCTATATTATTCCTATTAGTCGATTCTTTCGACCTGAGATTGTTTGTCTGAGTTTATGCAGCAGGCGGTGACTTTGATTTATGTTCTAAGTCGTGCCGTAAAAGGAGGCTAAAAGGGCTTCTATTGGGTCACTACCTACTGTATGAAACAAAGAAAATATGTCAAGAAGGGATTGTCCACCCACGTCAGGGTATAATATCTTTGGGCCACTCGAGTAATTGTGACTGGAAATGCGTGGCCACGCTCGGAAGAGATCTATGATAGATATTCCGGTCAGACAGTCATAATCCAGATCGAGAAAACCACTTTTGATAAAGATCCAATGCAAGTTCGACCTGAAAGATACTTCGCATTGAGTGGGAGATATAACGGACAAGAGAATTGGTAACGCATGACTTGTCTCGGACAAGTGGGAGATTGTTGGAGTAAGTGTCCTCCGACAATAATGCGTTGACTAATTAAATCTAATTAAGAATAAACCTGGGATATATTATATATATTAAGTCAGTTGATTAACGTAAATCGATAACGGTTGGCTGGCTAGAGTTTGACGTTATTGTCGTTTAATGGCGGTAATCAACTGATCCCTCTCGGTCACACCGGTAAAGATAGTTTCTCCAAAGGATATTATATTTGTATTTAACATAATATAATATAAACCCTAATATTTCAGTTAAAGAAATAACTGATTATATCGGATAGTGTTTTGCGAGTTCTGAACTCTGGTCGTATAAATTACGATTTTTGTGTGAATTGTCAATATAGACAATTAGCTAATTAAATTACAAATAGTTGTAATTTAGCTAAATGATGTAATTAGTAATTATTATATAGAGATATAATAATTAACTAACAATTAAAGAAATAAGTGTACAAATTATACCCAAATTGTAACATAAGATGTTAAGGGGTATACTTAGTAAGGGCAAAATGGTCATTTTGCCACCACCACTATATATAATGTGTTTTATGGTCAAAACACAATACTTACATCATTTTTCACAAATACAACAAGTTTTAGAGAGAGGATTTGAGAGAAAACCCTTCTTTTTCTCTAAAAATCAGCCAACTTCAAACACCTTCTAAATCAAGTTTTCTTCATTGCATGTCAATGAAAACTTGATCAAAACACTTTACTAAACCTAGAATAACATTAGCTAAAGTGTTAGCTAATTTTATTTTGGTTATAGGGTTAAAATCTCATAAAAACTAGTCTTTTAGTGAGATTTTTTGGAGAGCTTTTTTGATGGATCAAGAGAGCAGGTTTCCTAACTTGGAAACTCAAGACTAAGGAGGAGGATCCCCATTAATTTGCAGCTCAAGATCCTTCTTTTGAAGGAAGGTCAAAATTCATCTTAATTAAGGTATAAAAATATGTTTTATTACCTTATTTATGCTTTAATCTTACATGCAACAAAAGATCTTAGCTAAAATTAATTAGGGGTAATTAAGTACTAATTAGAGGAGTCTAATTAGGGGCTAAATAACTTTCACTAATACCTTGTCAACCCTGCGCATTTGTTGCGCATCATCCAAATATGATACATGAGGCTGCACATTACAGCTCCAGCTATCATTTTCTTCAGCTTAGATGTCATTCTCTTCTTAGAGCACCAAATCAATGTGTCCACAGTAGGAAAATCCATGCCAATCCAACTCTTTGTCCAATCAAGGCATTTCTTTAAGTATTGGCATTGAAAGAACACATGACTATGTGATTCTTTAGCATTATCACAAAGTTAACACATGTCTTCAGAGCTGACTCCGATTCTTACAAGCTTATCTCTCATCTGCATCTTCTGTAACAGAGCCAACCATCCTATGAAAGCAGCCCTAGGGATAATAAGTCTGTTCCAAATGTATTTCCCCCAACAGATCTTTGTATAATCACCACAAATCCACTTATAACCTGCTGAGACAGTGTACTGATTTCCAGGTTGAAGCCAGCTTTCTTTCTTGAACCCTTCTCTCATCTGATTCTTCACCCCACAAATCTTTTTCCAAAACCAGCTAGAGTCTGGAGGAGCTTAGTTTACTTTATTTCTCTAGCTTGGCCTCGTACATTTGAACTATCTCCTGGGACAATTCTTCAGTTATTCTTCAACATCAATATCTCTTTTTCAAAAAGACCATTAGGAATAGGCAATGGCGTATCCAGGATTTTGATCTTGGGGGGTCACGTACTATATAGACCTTATTTGGCGGAGAAAAAAAAATGTCCGTCGATTCTAATGTGTAGGCCTCGTCTTAAAACTTTTGTTGTTATGCTAACAAAAACATGAAACCGAATAACCGATGAACCTGAATTTGCTACCAATTTGGAGTATTGTTCTAGGGGACTACGAAGATAGAGGGCTTCATAAAAGGAAAAAAATATCTTGTACTAGAAATTCATTGCCAAATTTTTTGATGATGATTTCTTGCTCGTAATAAACATTGAAAGATTTATTATTCTACCTCATGGGTTTAACCCATGAAATTACTGTCTTTGCACGTGAGGTGCCCAGCAATTTATCCCTAAAGTAAGTCTATTATGGAGTGAGAGGAGTGGCTTATATTATTATTATTATTATTATTTCTCTGCAAGAATATCAATCTAGGTCAGAGCCCATGTGGGTTGGTGTTTGAACGACATATTTGCCCCTCTCATTTATTTATAGCTCATTAAGATTGCAGTAAATAGCTCAAAGTTGGAGGGTCAATATGTCATTTTGCTGATCTTTTGACACAAACCAGAAGAAAAACTCTTTTTTTTTCATTTCACTTGGGGGGTCAGCCGACCCCCCAATGTTAGCCGTAGACCGCTACTGAGAATAGGACTCAACAACATGACAGGTGGTGGAGAAGGTGTAGGTGTAAGTAATTGGAACCTTAGTTCAAAATTCGCTGGTACAATTGCAAAATACGTCTTCAATTCATCTATGAAGCTGCGTGTTTTTTGTCCCTTCTTACGTGGAGGGTCCTCTTCATGTTCTTGCCTCTGCCAACTTCGGGGATCTCGATAAGAATATACGTTTGCTGAAAACAAAAACAGAACATGAGAAAAAAAAAGATTAAAATTGATTCATTATTGAACACAAACAAATCATTTTAAAACAGTAATAGGTCATTTCCAAACGGAAACAACTCATTCTAAAATAGAACCACCTCATCTCAAAAGACTTATGACCCATTTCCAATGAGAAACACCTCATTTCAAAACATTAACAAGTCATTCCCAAACAAATTAAAACAACTCATTTGGTAACTAAAAAGAAGAAAAAAAATCAGTTAAAAAACACAACTGAAAGTCAATATAAATGTACATGTGATGGTTTCATAAATAAAAAAAGATCATGATATTTACAACAGTCTTGTTAGTGTTTGAAGCTAAATTTGAGTATTACAACAGTCTTCAAATTGTTTTCAGAAAGGTACTATCATGGCCCAATTCTTATTCAAGCATTCTCTACCATAGAATTCTGCCTTCGGGTCGACCCGGCGGCTTCTATGAGTAAGGCAGTGAAAAGGAGGCTCGAGGGCTTGTTAAGGAGGGCGGCAAGGGCCGATGAAAGGGGCAAAACGAAAGGCTCTTTCTGGTTGGGGTGCTGACGGGAGGAGGGGAGGTTGTGCCACGACAAAACAAGGGTATGAAAAGCCACCTTGTCTTCTACATTTGGAATATGTCGCTATTCTGCAACTGTGATATCCGGGCATTGAATTGAATTCTCTAAGGAACCCAAATCCATTGGTGGACCATATGTTGATGGAACGAAGCTCTGAGCATCCGTTGAACGAAAATTCATCTTCTTTGGTGCAGAATCTGTTGCAGTTGCTTTTGGAGCTACGATTGGTGTCCCGATGCCAGGATCCAACTGTTGGAACATGTGTGACCTTGTCTCACATTGAAAGATAAGTGGATGTTGCTAGCCATATAAACAAGTGGCTTACTCCTTCTAATGCCAATTGGTTTTAGGATGGAACCCCGCTTGAGCGTATTGGCCAGGGTTTGACTCCTCCGTTCGGTCTCTCCTCTCCAAACAGTGATATCAGAGCCCAAGGTTCGGCCTCGGCTCGGGTGCAGACACCACACCGTCTGGTGGGCCCTTGTCAGATTGGGCGCCACAGACAATACTAGTATTCCTTATCAGATTGGACGCTAAAAATTGGTGGTGGCTGACCCAATTTGGTTCGAGGGGGAGAGAATTTGATGGGCTCACATATGAGGGGGAGATTGTTGGAACATGTGTTAGCTTGTTCCACATTGAAAGATAAGTGGGATGTTGCTAACCATATAAACAAGTGGGTTACTCCTATTGCCAATTGGTTTTAGGATGGAACCCCACTTGTGCGTATGTGCTAGGGTTTGACTCCCTCGTTCGGTCTCTCCTCCCCCAACACCAGCTCTTCTCTTAATTCGGCAGTAACTTCATCTTCGTTATGCTTCAATCAAATTAAAAAAAAAAAAAAAAAAAAAAAAAAAAAAAAAAAAACAAATATGTGACTCATAAGCAAAATGAATCATTTTATATTATAAAACGTATCTGAAAAATTGTTGAAGCATCATCCAAAACTTTTTGGTGGAGCATCATTTGTTTTAGTTCCTGTTTCACTTTATGAGGTAGTAGTTGGAGCCAAAATTGGTGGGCATAGGTAGGTACCCAATGCGGTCTCCAAATTGCTGATAGCTTTTTCATTAAGTTTCAATCAAAATAAAAAAGAGAAATATGTGAGTTGTAAATTACACCATGTTGTTAGATAAATCGCTGGATTAGAAAACATGAAAAATTGTATCAAACCTTTTCATTTTTTTTTGCTTCTCTTTGTCTTGATGCTGCGATGTTTCCACATTTTCAGGTTCTCACTTTTCCATCTCTTGCTCTTCAGTATCTTAGGAAGTGATTTGCAAAATTTTAGGGCCCGTTCGGTATCACTGCCGTTTTCAGTTTTTGGTTTTTTTGTTTAAAATATTTGGTTAAATAAGTTGCAAAGATAACTTTTAATTGTATGTTTCTATAATAAACATACTGAAAATGAAAACTGACAACTGAAAACTGAAAACCACTTTTTCTGGTTTTCAAAAACGGGACTTTGGTTTAAAAAAAAAAACTGAAAACTGAAAACAAAAACGATACCAAACAGGCCCTTAGATGTTTGCAAACAGTTTTTCAAGTTCAGATGTTGGTGATTTCAGATGGCGGTTTGGAACAAATCTGCCGTTTATAAACATGCTTTGGAGATCCAAGTTTGTCCTGGCTCGGAGATTATTGTATATTTGGTGTATCAACCATGAACTGTGGGAATAAATCCTGAGTTGCAGACGGTCCCTTGGTTGGAGAAACTTGAGGAGTTCTGGACTTTGGACGGGAAGCCTAAGGGATTTCAACATTAAGGTTTTCTGCTAATGGTTGTTGTGGATATTTAGTAGTTGCATAATCTTCTTCGTGGCATAATTATTTTTCGGATCAATATTCTTCTTCCTTCGTGCTTCTTGCTTCCTTCGTCTGCCTTTCTGAGAATAGGTTTCCTGTGATGGTTGGCTCAATGGTTCCTGAGAAGATGATATTTTGTTCCTGAGATGCTTGGCTTTGTTTGTTCATAAATTCTTTAGATGGTGGATTTGTCCAAAAGCTTGGGGATAAGATCTCATCAGCTCATTAATTTGCCCACAAACTGATTTCATCAAGTCCTCAGCAACTTCAATAGATTCCCTCACGCATGACTGAGTGAGAAACCTTCTTCCCTCCGAAGAAATTTCCTCGATTTCAATCTCTTAGGAACTTTGGAAAACTTTTACTTCTTGGAATTCATGCATATAATGTGCCTATGAGATGCCTCCAAAAACCTACCCAGCTTCCAAAGTCTTTAATAGATGGCTCATTACAAAACAGAAATCCTTCATTGCAGAACAGAAACTATTCAGTCCAAAACAATAACTATTCATTCCAAAACAAAACCATCCATTTCAGGACGAAAAACATTCATTCCAAAACAATAACCATTCATTCCAGAACAAAAAATATTTATCCCAAACCAAAAAGCATTCGTTTTAAAATATAAATTAATCATTTCAGAACAAAAACCATTCATTTTGGGACAATAAAAAACATTCACTCCAAAACAATAATCATCCATTTTAGAACACAAAGTATTCACTCTAAAATCGAAACGAATCATTCCTGCACAAAAACCATTCATTTTAGGACAAAAAATACCAATTCCAAAACAAAAGGATTCATTTTAAAAAAGAAACGAATAATTTTCGTACAAAAATGTATAACACTTACATCTAATTGGAGGTCATTGATACTTGATACGTTGCAAATCTGTTGGCAATGGGAAACTAATATCTGCTACGATTGTGTAGCAACGTTAACAGTATCGACACGAATACCCATTCCAAAGCCCTTGACCTTCTTTTTTAGTTTGCAATTCTTTGCCACATCCTTTGATTATTCCAGTGTTGGATAAGTGGAACATTGTATTTATCAAATTCTCCATCATGGAAACACAAGGTATATGAAAGTAAAAAAGTTGGAGGAGTAACGTGCAACCAATTAACGTGCAATTTTCAGTTTCTTGAAGGCGTGGACTGATTTGCACATGTAATCTAACACAAATTCTGACCAATCTTATCTGCATTGTCGATCGCCTTGTATACATTAAGTTGTACAAAGGAACTTGGTATAGTTCCAAGGAAATTTGAAACTACAAACAGGAAAAACAATTGCGTGAACATTGCTCCCCATCAGATTCCGCTATTATTCTATCCTCAAAATCTTTCCACCCGATGTAAACTTGCTTGTCACTCTCCCTCCCCAGTATTTGCTTCCATTTATCCTTAAGCCAAGAATCGAGGTTATCTTTCTTATTCGCACTCATCTCAGGAAAGGGAAGATCACAACGTGGTATGCCTAAGATGTAATGAACATCAAAGGTGTGAATATCTTAATCTGATTTTCACAAAAAAAGTCATAAGTCTAATCCCCTCTTTGAAGTTTTTTAGAAGCCACAAGAACATGTCAAGACAAAACGCATTCATTTAAAAAGTAACCATTCATTCTATAACAATAACCATTCATTATTTCAGGTTAAAAAGTAATCATTCAAAAAAAAATTCATTCTAGAACAATAACCTAATAAAAAGCGCTCATTTGAAAACAAAAACGAACCAGTAGTCCAAAACAATATCCATTCAAGACAAAAAAAAATTCATTCCAAAACAATATACATTCAAAATAAATCTATTACATTAATTATTTTTCCGAAACCCTAATATTTGTATTCTGGTCACTTTATACACAAATCTGGTCATTACAAAACAATCCTTCACCATATCAAGAAAATTTCAAATAAATTTAACACTTAACTAATCAATGCATATACGAAAACTTATGTTACATGTTTGCTTCTAATTTTAGCTGCTTTTGCTGTCGAAACGATAATTTTTTCCTGCAATTTTAAATCTATATTACTTCATTTGACTAAAAACAAGTTTTTGAACTTGAAAATGGAGGAAAATCGTATAATAACAAGATTTCGCATTTATTTTACCTTGGTTGTTCTTCAAGTTGTTCATCTTCTTCACTTGGCGATGTAATTATATCTTGTACTTTCCTTTTTTTTTTTGCTTCAATTGAGGCATTTCAATACCTTTTTTTGACATTTTTGCAAGAAATTTTTGGTTGAGGCGGGAGCAGTCTTGTCGAAGCAAAAAAACGGTTTTAGTTTGAGTGGAAAAACTTCTTCTCAAGAATCAAGCTTTTAGTGTGAAAATAGTTTTTTTATTATTTTATTTGGGCCGCGTTTGCTTATTTTGCGTCGCGTTTGCTTTTATGGGCCATGTTAATCCATTTGGGAACACGTTTGCTTATTTGGTACCCCCGAGGTACCATAGAAGCGTTGGACCGTCAACAGTGTTGCGCGCCTACAATAATATATCTGTCTCATCATTATTCGTGTCAATTAAGATTAAAATGAAAATGGAATTACATAACATTAGATCATCATCATCAACAACAACAACTAACTAACTCCACCACCACCACCACCATCATCATCATCATCATCATCATCATCATCATCATCATCATCATCATCATCATCATCATCATCATCAACAAATAACTACATAGATCATAAATATGGAATTACAAAAAGTTGATAAAGTCTTACCCAAAAAATCCCTTTGCTTGTGAAGATAGAGTAGGTTGTTGGATTTTTGGAGATCCATCAAGAATAACAGCACTACCATCATCCACATCATCAATTACAGACTGTGATGGCGTTGCAGTTGCAGGTACCATCTACACGATTAGAATACATTGCGTCTTATCATGATCAACAATTACCCTTATTGAGTGTCCCAAAAGATCAGAAAAATTTTCAATCAATAAATTAAACTCGATAATTAAAATCAAAATCAATTGAGTATTTGTACCTCATCGGCAGAAACACCAAGTTGGTTTGGAGCCGGAGGAACAATATCTTGAGAAGGTTGGGCCGAAAGATCATCACTAATTTGAGAAGATTGGATTGGAGGACGAATGAGATCAGCAATAGCCTTATGTTCGGTTGGAGGAAGGTCGAGATCTTTTACACTGTAGAACTTGTAAGAGTCTGCTAAAAATCTTCATCTGATCCTTTTACGTTTTTGAGATTGATTGAGTAAATTAGGTCGTAATCAAAGGATTGGTATGAGGTTAATCTGAATCCATTACGAAATGGCCTCTTGTGTAACAAGAGGTGACTCTCACCCCGACTGATCATTTCTTGCATTCACTATCTTTTACTATCCTTAAAACCAATGGAGTGGCATCATGTGCATCATCCACAAACAACATGACATCTCCCGTCCATGTAGGCTTAAAAGTCATTCGAGTATAGTAACATATTAAACCAACGTAGGCTGTTGTTGTAGATATGTTCTCAATCCATTTTAACAAGGTATTTGTCCAGCAAGTGAGGAGGATACATAGGATTGAAAAAGAGACAGAGGTTATAGTGGAATAAAATCTCAGATCATCTTTAGGTTACAAGTAAAGGAATGAAAAATACCTAGATTTCTAAAAGAATAGATGTGATAAAGTTAAACTTGTTGTAACCCTTGCACATGTTAGGCAACATCGATAAAACAAGGGTAGTCAAGAAAAAAAAAACAATTTGAGCACGAGGAGTACAGTCAATGGCTCTCTAATCATCTTAGAAGCTAAGATACTCCGCCAATAATAAAACCTAATTATGATGGAATACAAGTACACTTCTCCCAATAAAGCACTGCTTAAGACACAAAATATCCACTTAAATGCATCTGAGTCAATTGTTATCTTGACTATCGCACTCTTATGTCCAAAGAAAGGAATCTACAAACACTAAAGTCATCCCCTGCCCAAGCCCTCATCACAGTGGTCCAAGTAGTGAAACCAATATTTACCATATACTCCCTCCGTCCCCCTTTAAACACCCCATTTTTATTTTCGGGGTGTCTTTTTTTAAACACTTCATTTCAATACTTTATTTCTAAATGGGTAAGTTTTCACCACAAATCAACACTCCACTATCTCCAAAAACAATAAACAAACCACCAACTATCTCCAAAAACAATAAACAAACCACCCATTATCTCCAAAAATTATAAATAAACCACCAATTATCTCAAACAATAATAAACAAACAATCCACTATCATCAACAATAATATATAAACCACACATTATGTCAAACAATAATAAATAAATCACACCACATTAATCCACGTGAAAAAAGGACTTGAGTGTTTAAAGAGGGATGGAGGGAGTATACTACATTACTAAGATACATTGATCTATATCTTAGATCATGTGAGTTAATCCTCAAATATCAATACATACGCAACGTTCCACCTAAAAAATCCTCCCACAATCTTGGACCATAAGTCGTATAACACCATCTAAAAATGTATAGGAACACAAAACTGATCAAAACAATTACTGCCTGCATTTCAATCATCCTATAGTTCAAACAATCAGTTAGTAAGTACAAACGTTAGTAAAAATCAACACATGTTACTACTTTACACACTATAACCAACACTCTAGCTGAGTCAAACACATAAATATAATATCACAGAAACAAACTAAACAAACTTTTGATGCACTTTGCAACTTTGTAATATAAAGGCTTAAACCACATACAACTTGAGCCAAAATCCACACATCGCCCTAACTTAAAAGTAATGACGTACGCTTAATGTTATCGGTGACATGACGGATCGGATCATGGTTTATGATTATATGTTCGTATTGAAATACTCGGATTATATGTTGATCATATATTTGTAATCAAATTTTCTCATATAATGACTAAAGTTTGTAACTTTAACATAACAACATCACAAATTTCTTTCAATCTTTACCAACATCTTATATAAATCAAGAAATTGAAAGAAATAAATCAACAATACAACATGAATATCAGAATGTGTGAATGTGGAATTGTGAATTTAAAAAAATTGAAAGACAATGAAAGAGTATTTCATATCTCAAAGATCTCAACTAGTAAAGAAAACACCAAATGCCCTTGCAAATACTTATTAATTCAATCATACATTCATTATTTTCTCATATAATGACCAAAGTTTGTAACTTTATTTAATCTAACAACATCACAAATTTCTTTCAATCTTTACCAACATCTTATATAAATCAAGAAATTGAAAGAAATAAATCAACAATACAACATGAAAATCAGAATGTGTGAATGTGGAATTGTGAATTTAAAAATATTGAAAGACAATGAAAGAGTATTTCATATCTCAAAGATCTCAACTAGTAAAGAAAACACCAAATGCCCTTGCAAATACTTATTAATTCAATCATACATTCATTATTTTCTCATATAATGACCAAAGTTTGTAACTTTATTTAATCTAACAACATCACAAATTTTTGTATTTTTTACCAACATTTCAACATCTTTTATAAACAAGGGAATTGAAAGAAAGAAATCAACCTTACATTTCAGCATCTTTTATAAATCATCAAATTGAAAGAAATAAATCAACAATAATAGAACATGAAAATCACATTGTGCAAATGTCAAAATGTGAAGTTAAAAAAACCCAAAAAAAAAGACAATGATAATAGTATATCAAATCTCAAAGATTTCAACTAGTAAAGCAAGCACCAAATACCCTTAAAAATACTTATTAATACAAAAAAATACATCTTATATAAATCACGAAATTGAAAGAAATAAATCAACCATCAACAACATTATGAAGATTAGAATGTGAGCTTATCAACAATAGAACATGAAAATATATGCATATTCCTTAGCGGCTTAGCTAGTGCTGCATATAAAATACAAGAAAGGAGGAGAGGGAGTAATTCAAATTATTCTTTTAGAGCACACACAATGGGGAAGGCAAAGGAAGTAGGGCAAGGGCAAATGAATTAATAAAAAGAGAAAAGAAATGAACCTAAAGCAATGGGAGATAGGAAAGGGCAAGTTTTGCTCTCAAAGAGGAATGGAAGCAAGCTGTGGCACAGATTAATTGGAGAGAGAAAATTAGCTTCCTTTTTGTGTTTTCTTCCTCTTTAGACTTGCCACTTATCAATTTCCTATTCTCTACAATAACTTGTTATTGTTGTATCTTTGCAATGCTTATTTTTGTTCCACACAAATTTAAAAAAAAAAAAAAAAAATAAGCCAACAAATATATTTTTCATTCTATAAAAGAGATTACTTTTGACATACTTTGTGCAAATTCGATTTTCTTCATTTCTTTCTAAAATGTACTACCTATGCCAAGTGAACAAAGGCACCACTATGGCTTATCAAGGCAATGTAATAAAAAAATTGTTTATGTTGTTTGCCTTAGGTCAAAAGAGGACACTAATGTGCGTAGTCTTATGGAATTTCTCATCCAAACCGTTAATATTTCACTAAAACGGGAAATTCTACCGAGAGGACTAGATCACGTAGTAACATCACATGAAAAAAAATACAAGTCCCTCCTTTCTCCAAAGATTTTCACTCCCTTACTATTACGTTCATTCAATAAATCTGGTCTAATTACTGCCTTGCTGACCCTTATTTATACACGTCATTTCAATTTTTGGTCAATACTTCATGGGTTTTGGGAATAATTGGCTGCATCGATCTAAATATGTATTGTTCTTGTGAGCAACTTAATTAAAATTTCAGTTCGGGTACGACATTCTGGAGTTGTGTCGGCTATTGGTTCATCATCATCCTTGAGTCGAGTTTAGTTTTTCCACAATCTCTACTCCAATCGAGTAGAACTTGCGAATCGAATTGGTTTACTAGAGTAGTCTTCTCATCTATTTTTACAAGGTCCATATTGATATGTACAATGTAATCTATGATTTACACTCTACACTCTTGGTATTTTTTTTTTAAAAAACTAGTCAATCCAACTACGTTTATGTTTCTTAGATGTACAGTAAATCACAACTGCTTTCTAGTCCAATACAAGCTTTTTCGAGATTTACACTAAGGACCTTCCATGATCATCGTTTATCTTATGATCCAGTTAATGTTTGCGTGTGTGGCCAAGTTGGCTGTTGCGGTGTCACTATCCTCACCCGTATTCCTTGTTCTACAATTTGCTAACTTTGTGCTTTGCTTTAATCGTCTCTAGTCCAGGTCAGTCATTCAACTCGGTATTGGGTAAAAGAGTTGGAGTAATAATGGTTTGGTTGAATATATGGATAGTATTTGCAACACCGGAAGCAAAAATATTCCCCATGAACGCTCGTATCACCAAAGCACAGTCGAGGGTGCATGGAGAAATTAAATTTGTACATTACGTCATACGACTGATGAGATAAGGCATCTATGCAGATGACCAAGAGAATGGGGTTCTTAAGGACAAGCTGATGAGACTAGGGATCTGTGTAGATGACCAATGTCTGCTATGCCAAAACTCACCTGAAACTCATGAGCATCTGATGTTTCAGGGTGATTACAACAAGAGATGTCTGACTTTAGTAAAGAATTGGTGTAATATCGACTTCTTAGACAGCAATACTATTAGAGCTGTTCAGATTTCAGCCCGGACCGGAATTTAACCAGGACCAACCCGATCCGGTCCGGTCTAAAACCCGGGGTACTCAGTTTTGGACCGGGGACCGGAATAGACTTCTTATTTTTAAACTTAAAAAAAAAAACAAAAAAAGTTTATTTTAAACAAACATTTACCCATCCTTGTGAAACTACCCCACATCTCCAAAGTCTTAGACCTTCACTTTCTCTCTCCTCCCTACCCTCCCCTCACCGGCACGACCCCACGCAGTCAAGACCTCACCTAGTCGTCGGCGTAGGAGGTAACGGTAACAAAAACCGATGTCCGAGACGATTTGGGGTGACATGTACAAGAACCTCAAAGGTGGTATTTATTTTTTATAATAAAGCAATAATCAAATCAAGAAGATCGGAAAAGCGAAGAGGCAAAGAGGATTTGGAAGAAAAGTAATCTTTGATGGGATAGATGAGTTGTTGCCTTTGAAATTTGGCTTTGTTGGAGTTTTTGAGGAGGGAGACAAAAAAGTAAGATACAAGGAGTGGACGAGGTTTTTGTAGTATTATTTTTTATTTTTTGGCAAATATTTGTACAAGTGTGGGATATTGGTTTTGATCGGTCCGGTCCGGGTTTTAGATCGGCTATTCTGGTCCGGTCTCCGGGTCTCCACTTTCTTGAGATCCGGTCTTCGGTGTTCCTCGGGTTGGTCCGGTCCGGTTTGGGAGGTGAACATCCCTAAATACTATAACCAGGTGCTAAAAGAAGAAAATGGGGTCGAGGAGTAGAAACCAGGTTGCTGAAGCAATTGTTAGCAGCTTAATGTACTATATATGGATGACAAGGAACAAATGCAGAATCGAGTTGGCCCTGTACAGACCTAAGACAGTTAAGGAGAGGGTAAGGAAAGAGAACCGAGCTAGAATTCAGAGGAAAATTTTGAACATCAACATGAAGGACAGAAATTAGTTAGGAAATTGAAACATTGTATAGAATGAGCCGTTTTTTTTTTCTTTTTTTTTTGGACGTTTGTTGACTGTTTGATTTTATCCTTCTTGTGGGATTTGATTAATTCCACTTGAATTTATTTGTAATTCAATTTATTCAATATTAAAATTACTACATTTTCCCAAAAAAAAAATGAGGTTCTTAAAACACCACACATAACAATTGTTACAATTTGCCATCAACACCGAATGATTAAAATTGACATTATTCTAGAACTAAACTCCACTTTGACAAAAGATCCACAAAGTAGGACATATTTTGAGTATAAATTCCGAGACTAAACCAAGGAAATAAAATGTGAAGAGCTATTCGTCGCCCTTGTTTCACTATTGTCGCACAATTATTTTTCAAAATTTGTCTATTATACCCTTAATTCCATACTATTACATAAACAAATTTTCATTTATCACTCATTCCCAGTACCATTTATATCACAAAATTTGTAACTTGTCTTTGATTCTCCTCACCACCATAACCACCCACTGTAGTAGTCACCACAACCACCACCTTAGTTGTCAACATCAAAAACATCTCATGGCATGATATAATTCATCGGCTACTCAAAAGCTACAATAAGTGAGTTAATTGCAAAGATGACAAACCGCGTCACCGCTCTGATGTACCGTGTACGCATACTTAAACCTGTAAAACGACGGATAATTTTCAAACGTGTTTCAGCGTATGTACATTGAAATAAATATGACGGAGGGGGGAGGGGTTTTCTACAACGATTTTGAATATACTATCATATGATCTCAACTAGCGCAACATCAATGCGATCGAAAAACTGGAAAATTGAGAATCAATTAATTATGTATGCTTGTGAGATTTTATGAGTTGGGGAATGGGTATGGGAATGGGTTAAACTGTTTCAAGGCAGCAGTAGAAATCAGACTTAGTTATTGGCCTTATTGCAAAGTGGATGATTAGAATTAAAATGGGCATTTAGGAAATATAGAGGGCGATATTAGTAAAAGAGCGGGCGACGAATAACACCTCTCAATAAAATTTGTATCCGACAACTCCAGCAATTAAGCTCAATCCATATCAGCACAAAAAGCTTTTATTCTAAACGAATCCTTTCAATATAAATCAGTTACATTAATTGATTTTCGAAAACCCTAATATGTGTATTCTGGTCACTTTATACACAAATATGGTCATTACAAAACAATACTTCCCCATATCAAGAAAATCTCAAATAAATTTTACACTTAACTGTTCAATGCATATACGAAAACTTATGTTACATGTTTGCTTCTAATATTTGAGCTACTTTTGCTGTCGAACCGAAATTTTTTTCCTGAAATTTTAAAAATGTGTTACTACATTTGAACTAAAATCAAGTTTTTGAACATGAAAATGAAGGAAAAATCGTATAACAACAAGATTTCGCATTTATTTTACCTTGGTTATTTTTAAAGTTGTTCATCTTTTTCAATTGGCGATGCAAGTATATCTTTTACGGAGTACTTTCCTTTTTTGCTTCAATTGAGGCATTATAATCACTTGTATTTGTTTTTTGTCATTTTTGCAAAAAAAGTTGGTTGAGGCGGGAGCCGGAGCAATCTTGTAGAAGAAGAAGAACGATTTTAGTTTTAGTGGAAACAACTTCTTTCTGAAGAATCAATATGATCAATGAATGAGAAAAGGTAACTCTTGGAAGAGAGAGAAAATATTTGTTTTAGTAGGAAAAACTTCTTTCGAAAGTATCAATCTTTTAGTGGGAAAACGTTTATTTATTTGGGCCACATTTGCTTATTTTGGGCCGCATTTGCTTCTTTGGGCCAAGTTCTTTTATTCAATCTACATTCAGTTGGGAACACGTTTGCTTATTTGGGGCGGGGGGGGGGGGGGTACGAAGAGGACGATGGTACCCTAGGGGTACCATAGAAGCGTTGGAGAAATTTAGCTATTAAGGGCCGTAAACGCGAAATGCAAGCTATGAACGGAGATCGCATTTATGATATCTATGATGGAAACACTACACTTTTACCCCTTTGATGAAGTTTTAATAGACACATATTGGCAAATTTTTAATTTTGGGTAAGCGTTACCGAGTGAAAAGTTCAAACCCCATTAAATTCTCGTCTCCTTATACCACTTATACGTGCCTATCCCACTACATGTGTAGCAACTAGCAAACCTCTATATAACTATACCTCGTGCACCGTAGTCAAAATGCAGGAAAATGTAAATTCGGCCAATTTTAAGGTACCGTTTGATCCATCAACTAGATTATTATGAACTAAGAGCATACCATGCTTGTGGCATAACTGCGAGACTCATGATCTAATTCTAAATACATCTATAAAAAATCCTCCGGTTCCCACTCTTTCTCCCGTTAACGGTTTTAAACTTATCGGTGAACTACTTATTCAATAAACATGTAGTTTTCTCGTATATCCCAAAAAAACTAAAAAAGTCAAGAAGACGTTGAGGTCTACTCCAAAGCTTCCAAAGGAAGGAAGAACATAAAATCTCAAATATACAAAAACCCACAAAAAGTGCCAATTTCCAACACAAGATGAATCTTCTCCTACACTCTTCTCTCCCTTCCTCTCCTTCATTACCTTGCCACTCTCTCTTTCCCATGTCTCCATAACAAAACCAAAAATGGGGAAGAAGAGAGAGAGAGTGCCAGACGTACTATGGACACTTTACAAACACAATGCTCGTACTCTTTCAACCACCATCATCTCCCTCATCCCCACAAACTGTGACTGTAATGCCAGGGGGAAATGCCTTCGCTGTGTTTTCGGCCGCAGCAGCGACGACGAAGCTGCTGCATTGTCTTACCTTGTTAGGCCTTGTGATCCTCCTGATTACCGCCGCTTTATGAAGAATTGCTTTGTTGTTGTGCCTGATCAAGCTCCTCCTTTTCCCCCTCTCGTCGCTTTTACCCGTTTCTGGTCTCAATTGCAGGTCTACTTCTGAATTTCTTGACCATTTTTTCTTGGTTTTTTTTGTGGGTATTTTTTTGCTGAGTTTTGTTGATTTTTTCAGGGTTTTCTGAGATTTTGTCGGTTGGGTTTTTAGTAATTGTTGGTGTTTTTGTGTTCATGAGATGGGCTTTGATCATCAATTCATCATCGTAATATTTATGTTAGAGAATTGGTGGAACATTGAGTAAATTTTTATGAACACCCTTTTCTGGGAGTGATATACTGATATTAATGAAAGGATTAGTAAGTTTTTGTTGTATGTAAGAGCATGTAATTGAGAAAGTTGCTCTATGAATAGTGGGGTGGTTTAATTTAAGTGCCAATTCTGTTATGAAAGATGGGCATTTGAGCAGCTTAGTTCAGTTAGTTTCGTTGGCGTAACGCGTAAGTAGGCTTGTGTTATGCAATGGTTCAACAACTCTAACAGGATGCACTTTCCTTTAGCTAGGACAAGGTCGGTAACTTTGATCATCACTTACCCCTTGAATTGAAAACGTCAGAGGGGGTAATGGTATGTGTAGTGGCGAGTGTCAGGTTTACCATCTGAGGGGGGAGGGTGGGGTTGGGGTGCTCGGGTGGGCGACTTGACATTGAGGGCATGACCTAGGAGGATCGATCAATGTCCATAAGTCTAGTGAAGTTCTTTCCTAAAATCAATTGGCAATATGAGTAGCTTATTAAACTTCTAAACATGTTTCACCTGCCTTAGTCTTGTGATGTGGAACAGCATTTCACACATTGGTCCTAACAACTTCAGTGTCTAGTACTCAGATGCCTTTCGTAAAAAGTGTCATGCTTTGGCTTAGATTTGAGTCTTATGTCGTGTTGGAGCATCTGGCGTGGTGACACAAGTATGTGTGAGAGACTAAACAGACAAAGAAGTAGATCATTGCATTAGAGGATAATTATGTGGTTCACCCGAGATATAACAAGTAGTGTGCACACTTCATTCAGGAGTGAAAGGGGAAGGAGGTTAAAGAAGTTGGAACAAGTAAACTGTCTTCTTACATTTCGACAAAAAAAAAAGAAAGTAAAATGTCTTCAGATTCTCATGTGAATGCTGACCGCACTTTACTGTTTCGAGTAACTGAGTGGAAGTGTGGAACTATTGGAGGCCTGGCTATAATTATTTCTTACGTCAGTGGATGACCTGGTTTCCATTTCCGATGGAGCCAAAGACTAATTATTCTTTGGTTTTTGGGATATAATGGAATAAAGCAAAATGGCTCATGAAACTGTCTGTGCTTCTTATTTTGTGAAGTAGCAGTCAGTCACTGCGATTCTCGAAGCAATTTTCATTTTGGGTCATCCGTGCGCAGCCTCTCTATGTTTCAGTAGGGGTAAGGCTTGCGTGCATCCGACCCCCCCCCTTACCCCGCCTTATGGCGGGAGCCTTTAAGGCACTGGGGTTAAAGCTGTTAAAGATGTAGTGGATGACCTGTTGTTATCACTTATATATGAAGTTTCTGTTTCTCATGGAAAGCTATGTAATTTAACATTAGGTACCCTTAGCAATATGTGTGGATATGTATTGGATAGACATTTGTTGTAACAGGGAGGAAATGAAGTTTGGTGAACTTTATATCATTTCATTTCTTCAGGGAACTTGATAACATTGCTAACACCCAACATCTTTTTTGCCATACAATGCTGTTATTGTGTTAGTGTAATGACTTTCACAGCTCATAGTATATACAAAATATGATTTCTGCGTAAAGCTCTTTAGTTTGTACTATACTAACTTTCTCTACTCCATTTCATGGCTTTAGATTGTTGAACGGACCATTCAGGCATATTTTACCAAGCAAACCTCACCTTCTAATGTCATATGCAATGGCTATCAAAGGGTATATTTTATCTCTTCCAGAGTTATTTTTTAGTGCAACCCAATTTTCTTTTTGGCATCTCAGGCATGCAACTCAAGAATGTACATTAGAGGAAATCGAGGGTAGTAGGTATAAGAGAAGTTAACAGAACAAGGCACATAGCAAAGCTCTTGTTAGTTTCGATGCATCAAATGACTAATTAAAGCCGTTCCATCTTCTAATTATTAAAACATTAAAGCAGTCTGTACGTTTGGAATAAGACATCAAGAGGGTAGAGACTGTGGTCGATAACAGAAAGCTCCTGTATAGGCTGATGACCACCTGATAACCAATGGATAAAAAGGTTGCCATTTTTATTTTGTTCATGTAATGCATATGATATCCAATCATCAATTTGTCTATACTAATGGTGTTCGTGATTCAATGATCTAGTTTAAACAGCACAGTTTCATCGTTAAGCTGCTAACTCAATCAACATGGGATCTGCTCTTACAAAGGGTACAGTAATTCCCTTTTGTATTGATTATAAATAACGTACTTCTCTTGCCTTATTATACTTATCTTCGGGTATCTAATCTGTACAGGTTGGGGACAGTATGATGGTGTATCTACTCATGCACACTTTGATTTTCATGCCCATCAAACACAATGTGCACCAGCAAGTAACAGGTCCTCCTGTCAAGCGAGTTTTTGGAAGATCTCCACTGCACACTCCTTCTACCACACATGCAAGTAGGTAACCAATCAGTAAGCGAGCTCTTTGTTTACTTCTTTCGCTATGTTGAACATGCTCATGACTTGAAGATATTTAGACAATGACTTGAAGGTTTTTAGACAATGCTGACTGAGTTAGAAGTCAAGGTGCTTGACGTTCCTGCCTTCCTGACCTTTCTAGCCATTCCTCTGATATCTTGCATAGAAAGAATCACTTGCATCTTTCAGAACAAGTTGCATGCCCTATATTTTGTTCAAGATTGTTCTTCTCTTTTGTTTCCAATATGTAAATCCCCTCTTGCAGGGTGGGTGCATATCATTTTGAGTTAGTGATTATTTGAGGGGGTCAATTTGACTATGCTTCTGCTCAGTGAGCCTGCTCTATCAATGTATGTGCTTACTTGAACATTTTGTTTTTTTGAAATATTATGCTTTTTGGAAAAAATAATACTAAAACTCTGAACGACATATTGAACGAATGAACGGCTTACGTTTAATGATATATAAATGATCATTGAGGAAATGAACAAACTATCTCTTCCACCATTAGCATAAATTCTGGATAGAGGAATGTGAAATACTCCAGAACAATAAGGTCAACCAGGACTACTCATGCACAGATAGTCTGATAGGATGCATGTCTTCTCTGAAAAAAAAAGCGACCTGTCTTGAGGTAGCTAGTGCTAATGTAAACAAATCACAAATTGATGGATTTTCCAGGATGCCCGAAAAAGAGAAGAAGATTAGGCAGAAAGGAGTCTATTTGTGAGGAGCCTCCCAGCAAGGTTCTTGTTAAAGCTGTTCACATTCATCTGAACTCATGCCATCCTATCGGCACACAGTGCTCCGAACGGAGTACTCTGTCAAAGTCGACTGAAGCATCAACATTATACGATACTGCTTTCCATAATCTGGATACTCATGAAGACAAATCTGTTGAAACACTTGATAAAAAGGCAGGGAAGCGGTTAAGATTACCAAGCTGGCAGAGGCGTAAGAGGTGCAAAAAGTTGGTGCTAGAGAGGACATGCACTAAGGGGCTTTCAGCTGACATTTCAAGTGTGGAAGCTGATTTGAACAAGACTCGTGAGCATTATTCAATCGATAATCAGCAGTGGGACGGGGCACGGCCTGACTCAGACAAATATAGTAGCACTGAAGGAGTTGATGTAAGCATCGAAGAGCAGGATTAGTGGGTCTAAATTCTCTTACTTCAGAGTGTCTATTTCTCCTTAAACCAAACGTGTTTGGTATAGTGCATCTTGAAAGTTCATATCTCTTTACTTTCTTTGTATTTGCAGGCTCAAATGATTTGTGCCTGCTGTGAAGTTTTTCAATCGTTGACCCAACTCCCAATGGATGCTCAGATTAATAGGAAGCACATATTCTACAATTCAAAGTGTTCATCGTCTCTTTTCCTTGAAAAGCGTATCCTTTTCTTCTTAAGTGTATCTACCAATCTTATATGTATTTTACTGGCTCATGGTTGAATTCACCTTTACTGTTTTAATCCGTTGACTGGGAATAGTGAATCCTTAATTAATATAGACATTCTCAACTCTTTGAGACCGGGTACTACTGGAATAAACGACCTTCTCAGGGATATATTTGGTTTGGCTAGTATGGATACAAGAAATCTACCAGCATTGTGCTTCCATAAGAAAGGGTTTTGTTCACTTGGATCTTCTTGCTTGTAAGTATGCTTGCTCAGTACATGCCTACTGTTTATCCTGTAGCACATCTATCCACATTTTTTGAAGAATGTGCTTCAGATTATGAGATTATCATCGAGATGTAAAACAGTATACCTCTCATTGACGTTATATATCCTGCACAGCGCAAAATGTTAGCGTATCCATTGTTTTTTTTTTCTTTTTCTGAGGTGTATGTGCTTCTTGCTTTTTTTTCCTTCTTTTTTTTTTTTTTTTTTTTTTTTTTGGTTTCTCATCTCAATTGTTCTTCTTTTTTGGTGGGGTTGTGAGGATTCGAACCCGGGACAACCCCCAAGCAGGTTGGTTTCCTTACTACTAGGCCAACCTTGATCCTCTTTTCATCTCAATTGTGCTGAAGTGATAAAGGAGTTTTCATTTGATAAGTTGAAATAATTTTGGTTGAACAGTTGTGATTGTAATAACCAGGCCTTAATAGTACCTTGGTTGTCTAGGTGTGCCATGATATATAGATACCTTTGGCAGTTTTGCTTGTGGAATTTATTTTTTTTGAATCTTTGCATTTATGTGAAATCTTGTCATTTTCCCATTTTGTTCGATATATTCAAAGTTCTTATTTCGTTGTTAAATTTTCTTACTTATGTAAAATCATCTGGAATATATGAAATGATTTTGTTGAAACTTATATCTGACAGTTTTCTCCTTGATGTGCATTGTCCAGATACCACTCTTTAGTTAAATCACTCAAAGTCTTTGAACGTAGAGCTAAGCAGTGCCAACATATGCAGTTGCTGGATAAACATTGCTCTTCCCTACCCAACTTTCAGTTTGCTGCTGCCAATACTGATTCAACAAGCCAGGTACTTTTTTTTCCCTTTCCTTATGTGGCTACCTTCTGCTCCTGTCTATTTTGCTGTCAATCAAAAAATCAAGGATTTGTTTGGGATCCGAAAATCCTATAGTGGACATCAGTGGTAGGCCGAAAAGCATCATTCTTCTGGACATTATGATTATGCAATGTACAACTCTTTAAGTGTATAAATCATTCAACACCTGTAGAAAAAGTTAGTGTATACAAGAGTGTAAATGTGAAACTACCTAGCTATCTACTACAATAAGGTCAATTGTTTAAAACCTTCCCTACACCCCACCACTCCCTCTCTCGCCAAGTTTATGTAAATCCCACCCTGGGTCCTCTTTTTTTGGTAGCTCAGAGGCTAATGGAACTGCATCGAGTTTATGTTAAATGCATTTAGTAGATACAATCGGAAAAGCACTAAGATCAAAATGATTTTGTTGGTCAAGTTAAAATGCACTCTGCAGAAATTACACGTCCACTGTTATATTGGTGACCACTTCATTGTGAGAAATTAGAGCAACAATTCTAGACCACAGATATATTTTTCTGATGCAGGGTTACTGTGTGTAAGAATAAGAAACCTGCATCCAAAGGTTGGAGATGAAGAAGTTGTGCATCAACTACTATTATGGATTTAAGAAATGATATCATATTCTCTCCTTTCTTCATTCTTTATCTTTTGGCTATCTTGATTTATTTTGCAGTTATGCATATCTATTTTGCCTTCGAGTTACTGTATCTCCTCTCCTCTTTTCCTGTTATATGTTTTCAATTCTGATAAAGATCTATTCATTCGAGAATGAAATTGTGATTTGTTGAGAATGAAATTGTGACTCCTGGGGTCTGATGAGTCTACTTGATTTCTTATATTGCAAAGGACTTGTTTTGTTATAGTAGTGGGGAGATGAGGGTAATGCTGATTTACCAAACAATGGTTTCTCCATATCTGCCATAGTGCCATGTCTTGGGTCTGCTTCCTTTGGTTGGAAGGACGTAGTGAGGTCTAGAACATTGATAGAACGAAGAATTGAGACCCATGTCCAGTAATTGGGGACTGACCGTAAGCTTGGCTGGGGTTCATCGGGTTGGTTGATTTATTGACCTGCAAGGAAGAGAGGATCTGTTATGGCCTACGGGTCAAAAGTCCAGGGCTGCATTATTGTTGTTGATGTTGTTGTTTTTTTTTTTTTTTGAGGAACAGTAGTTATGTATAATGTTCTTGTCTTAGTGGGAATGAGACGTTTTCTGATACTAACAATGGCAATGCTTCTAACCCTCTGTACTAAGAATGGAGTTGTCACAAAAGAACGGAGTTCTCACAAAAAGGATAAGTTGGGCAATGAAATGTTAAGAAAAACAATGCCATGAATTTTCGGCTTCCACATTTCATTTTATAAACAAAGTTCCTCCAGATTAGTTAGTGGTCTTTGACTTTATGTTAAGTGTGAATATCTTTTTCTCTGAGACTCTGAGTATTGTGCTTGTAGTTGAGTAGGTGTTTATCAGTTGCATGATCCCTTTTCAGGGCTCTGAAATTCAACTGGAACTAGCAAGATCTAAGCAAGATACCTTTCGGGAAGTTGGCCAATTAAGGGATCGCAAGAGAACGCATGAAGTCACTCAGTGCCACTTTGGTCTAAGCCAGCCTTATTGCTTAAAAGATGAAGTTGTATCCTTCGTTTGGGCCGTTTGTCGGAATATTCTTCCTCCAGAACTTTTAGGAGTCTCTTCAAGCCGCAGAATCTTGCGAAGAAATGTTTCCAAATTTATAAAACTGAGGCGATTTGAGAAATTCTCTCTTATGCAATGTATGTGTAAACTGGAACTATCGAAGTTTCCTTTGCTGTCAAAGGAGTCGCTCAAGTGGTCTAATTCCTTTACCAGTGAGCACAACACCAAATTTTTCCCTGGGCTAAATGCTTATATACCACAGAACATTACACATGGTACTTTGAGACAGACTCTTCTAGAACGTTGGATCTTTTGGGTTTTCTCTAGCATTGTGGTCCCACTGGTACAAGCCAACTTCTATGTCACTGAAAGTGAGCATGGTAAACTGAATATATATTATTATAGGAAGTCGATCTGGGAGAAGCTTAGTGAAGGAATAACTACACTGCTGAAGAATCAGAGTTATCAGTCCTTGGATAATGCATCTGTAACAGAGATACTAAGGAAAAGGTCATTTGGTTTCTCCAAAGTTAGACTTTGCCCGAAAGAAGCTGGTGCAAGGCCAATAGCAAATCTTAAAGCACCATCCAGATTTTGCATTTGGAGGTCTCATGCAATTGCTCGAGTGCCCCAAAAGCAGAGAAAGAGAAGACTCCGTGGCCGGTCTAAGAACGTTACTTATTTCAAGTCTGTGAATACTATTTTGCGGGATTTGCATTTTGTATTTAAAGATCTGAAGAGGAAGGAACCAGAAAGATGGGGCTCGACAGTTTTTTGTTATAACGATATCTACAGAAAATTGTGCCTATTTTTGAGACATCTAAAGAAAGGACAGGAAGCCATGCCTTCTGTATACCTTGTAGTTTCAGATGTACAAAAAGCCTTTGACACTGTCAAGCAGGATAAACTTCTATCAATTCTCAATGAAATACAAATGGCATGCAAATATACTGTTCAGAAGTCCAGTGAGATCTTCTGCAGGAAAAAGCGTGTGTGGGTTTTAGAGGATGTAAAGTTGATAAGTGAAGGTGATAGTAGTAGATGCGCAGAAGTAATTCCTTCTGCTCGTCGGAGAACTTTCCATACAGTCTCTGTTAATCAGGTAGCTGAATATGCCTTGGGAGAGTCTATAGCTAGATGACAGCCTGTTCTATAATAGACTTGATTGTGCTTTACTCTGAATGGATTGCGTGAAAGAAACAGTAGATCAATTTGGGCTGTTTCATTTGAGGATCTATCTCTATGCTATGGGATAAAAATTTATGTTACTGATTGTGAAAGGGTTTTATTTTTTGCAGGAACAGAGTACAACGGTAAACACAGAGCAACTTTTGCTAATTTTGAAAGAGCATTTAAAGAACAATGTGTTGAAACTGGGCCAATGTTTTTTCTTGCAAACTGTCGGTATACCTCAGGGAAGTATTTTGTCGACTTTGCTTTGCACATTGTACTATGGACATCTGGAAAGTAATGTTATCGTTCCTTATCTTGCGAAAAGTGCTAATCTTGTGGCAGAGCACGATGATATTAGATGTGCTGCTCCTGACGCCACACCAGATCCATCTGTTTTGTCTCCACAATCTATGCTGCTTAGATTTGTTGATGACTTTTTATTCATATCAACATCCAAAAAGCAAGCTATTACCTTCATCTCCAGGCTACGGAGAGGATTCCATGAATACAACTGCTACATGAATCAGGAGAAATTCTGCACTAATTTTGATTGTGCCAGTTTGAAACCAGGTTCAAAGAGGATGTTAATGGGAAGTGATGGTGTCTCATTTCTACAGTGGAGTGGTTTGCTTATCAATAGCTGCAACTTAGAGGTTCAGGCAGACTATAGTAGGTAATTTTTATACTGGCTTGAGATTGAATATCCATCACTCAGGCTAGCAACAGGACTTCATGATAAGAGTCTTTATTGGCATTAGATGATACCTGGTCTATCTGTAACCCAGTGTGTATCATGATGTACTTTGAGATGTGGGTTGTCAAGATATACACCGTTCTGCCTCTGAACAACCATGACCATTGGACTAGACTGCATTTGTTGATTTCATGTAGAAAGGTATCTCAGATTCGAGGCTTTTTTTTTTTTTGGTGGAGGGGGGGGGTTAAGAATTTGGCTCATTTCTATCCCACATTTGAAATTTGGAGAAGGTTTAATATCAGTTCAATTGCTTACGTCCCCTCATCATACATACATAGTCTCAAAATGCTGTCTGTATGAGTGTGTCTTGGTTATGGGCTTATGGCAAGCTAACCATTGTTTGTAGTTTTGGTAACACAGTCCAATGCCAATAGCTGCTGTCTGTCATATGCTAAAGAGTAAAGACTGCCTTACCCACCTGAGCTGTATTTCAACTATGTTTCTTGGATTGTCATGGATATTACCTATATTGAATTCTTATAAATCTGCTTGTTAATGGTCTCTTAAAACAGGTACCTGAATGATCACCTGAGTTCGACACTAACAGTAAGCTGGCAGCGTAAACCAGGCCGTAAATTGAAGGGCAAGTTGCGTGCCTATATGCGGCCTAAGTGTCATCCTATATTCTTTGATCCAACTATAAACTCACCAGCTACCATCAAATTGAATGTCTACCAAGCTTTTGTGCTGTGTGCGATGAAATTCCATTGTTATGTTCGTGAATTGTCTACCTGGTGCAAGCTTCAGTCAAAAACCTGTCTGACTAGTATAGAGGGATCCTTGAGGTATACTCCACACTTCAAGCACATTAATTCTTGACTTCATGCTAAATCGTCTCACTTTTGGGGGTGTGTTTCGTGTTTGGTCCATTACCTCGCTCTATCTCATGGAAATTCATCATTGTTCATTTCCTGGCTCATATTCTGAATGAGTAACGCATTGAGTTGGATTGAGCTGTTGAGCTATTGTTATCACTCCATCCTCGTACTCGTATTTTACTTCATCATTCTGCACTAATTTCCAGGAAATGAACAATCTGATGCTGAGCTTTTCGAATTTCGATTCCTCAGGTATATGTACAAGTTGATGAAGCGGAGGATGTTCAAAGTTAATCCAACCTCTCTTACCCAGCCATTTCTTCAAGTGTCGAAAAAAGAAGTTACATGGCTAGGATTAACTGCTTATGTCAGTGTACTGGAGAGAAAAAAATCGCGACACAAGGAGCTCCTGCGCATGCTGAGGGCCAAATTGGCGCCATTTTCAAGTCTTGGGCATTCTCCTGAGTTGAAGTATGCAGTAGATGATTCTCATTCGTCCCTACTATGGAAAATCAAGTATTAATGGTTTTATTTGGTGGTGTCTTTGTCTGGTTAGTAACTTGGAGACATTACATTGTCCATTGGTTGATCATCAACTGAACTTGCTCTCTTCGTATCATCTTGCTAAGAACTTTGTGGTGTTCCCTATGATTCGTGTTTCTTCTAGTAAAATTCAGGGTTGATTTCGAAGACGTTTTATTTATTTATTTTTATGGTTGTTATGGCTTTGTTCTCATTATGGATGTTTTAGGATCGCCCGAGATCAAATGGTCAAGATGGATTCGTAGGTAGTACATAAAGGTACAATCTATATCTGTACTATTCTAATTCTTTTGTTTTACACTTTTACTTGCTCTATTCCAGCTTTAATTTGGTGGTTTTCACGACTAATTTGATCACTTAAATAGTACTCAGTAGTTGTTCATGTAAATGCGATTAGGTACTGTCCATGAATGTGGTAAGAAAAGTGCACGCCTGCACACGGGTCTTACAACATGAGCGTACTACTTACGACCCCAAAAAAAAAGTCTAAGGTGTATCATGTAATCGTGACTTCCATACTCCAACCATGACAACACCTCATCGAGTTGCTTAGAGCAAAGTATATCATGGAATCGCCTCTATGATATTTCATACTCACATCTGTATTCATTCATATTATTCATCTCATCTTATATCCATAAAATAGTTATTATACATTCGTATGAAAGCTGATATAGAGTCTAGAATTCGCTACAATTTCAGGTGGAGTACAAAGTATCGTACACGCGACTCCACCGTATAATATTTAGTCTTTGTAATTGAATTATCACTTTCTCATTTTTATATCATTAACAAAACTTACCGTAAGTGACACAAAAACGATGATGATATTCATAATTTTTTCGTTTTACTATTAAAAAATCTGAAACCTTAACTCCAAAATCACATGATATTAAAGTAGTGTAAAAGTGATTTGTATAGTGCTATTGTTTTCCTGTTTTTCCTCCCATGGTTTTGCTAAATGCCACTTTTCTTAGCTAGCAAGCCCCCTCCTTTTTATTACATATACTCCGTAATAAAAAGTCAAAAAGTTAAAACCCATCATAACTTTTTTTACAGAAAAACCCATAACACTCTCTTTTTTTTTTTACAGTAAAACCCATCAACAAAGGTTTCACCACAAGAAGACAGTAAAAAACACTTTATGTTGTCATCAACTCCCCATGTCACCATCACACTCCATCACTTTCTTTTATTTTCCCAAATCTCTCTCCTCCTTTTGTTTTCTTTTGACCACACCACCCCCCACCCCCTTCCCTCCCCTTCTCACTCTCTTCCTCCACCTTTATATAAAGTGTGATGTTTACGCTAAAAAAAATCCCGAAACCCTCTTCTCAGTTCATACTTCATTACAACAACATAACTTTGCTTAAACACCAAAAAACTCACATTACAAGTTACACCTTTTTTTCCTCATTTAATGTGAACTCATCTACAAATGAAGACAAATTATATGTATAAAACGTGAATTAACAGGCAAACAAAAATTATATTAGGCTCTAAAATTCAGGTCTGATCCATGCCACCCTCACTTGTTCTTCTTCTTGGATTTGAAGAACAAAAATCCAGCAAAAAAATTAAAAGAAAAAAAAGATTATTACATTAATAAAAATGATGAAGAAAAACAATGGAGTTTTCTTGTTTCTTTTCTGGGTTTCTTTCTTCAGCTGTTTCTGCTTCTCTTCTGTTTCTGCTGCTGCTTTTCTTCGCCGACAATCTTTTTCACCCCTCAACTTCATCTTAGGTAATTAATTTCATTGTTTTTATTATTATTAATCTTATTATCAAAGTTTTGATCTTGATGATATTTCATTACTTTTTACATGTTTAATTTCTGGGTTTTAATGCATTTCTTTATGTTTTTTTTTTTGTATATTGGATGTGGGTCTTTGGGAATTTCTTGAAATGGGATGTTTCTGGAGGAAATGTGTAATCTTTTGGAAAATGTTATTTAAAGATTCTGGCTTTTTATTGAGTGATTATTATAGTATATTTGATGATGATGATTCTGCTCATAATTATAGTTCTAGATTAGTTTAGTCATCTATTTTTACTGTCATATGCTCAGCTAAATATTAATGCTTGCATTTTATGTATGTATATTGTGGAATGTGGACCAATATGAATGAAATTTAATTATTCTTTATGTTTAAGAAAAAATGAAGTCATAGTGATGTTTGGTGGTTAGGTAAGGTAATGTATTGTATTATCATAAAACTCTATATTTGGAAAGGAGAGTTGGTACAGAATTAGTTAGGAAGTGATGTCAAAGCCATTAGGTGTAGTTCTGTTAATTACCAGATTTTGACAAATTTGCCTGATCAACCTCATCAAAAACCTCAATTGCTTTTTCCTTTTAGGGTATATGTTCAATCAGAAATGACATATTCATCAAGGTTGCGAAATCGGAATTTTTTTTCTGTTATGTAACAAATGTGTACTATGATTTTGCCATACTGATGAAGTGATGATAGGATTAGAGGAAGATTGGTTTGATTTTAACCAGTTTGATTGATCATATTTGCTGTAAATGCAGGGAATGAAAATTTAGGTCCATTGAAAAATGGGATCTTGGGGCAAGCAGCTGAAGCACCAGGTCCTGCTCCTGCTGAACCCAAGATCCCTCTAATGTTGGCCGGAAATCGAACCAGGAGACCTGATATTCTTCGCAGATTTAAGATTTACGAGGGCGGTTGGAACATTTCTAATAAGCATTACTGGGCTGTAAGGATCGACTTGCCCCTTTATTTAATTTTCTTTGTGAAATCATCTTTGGTTTTATGTGAGCTTTTTGTGGTGGATTTGGTATATGTGATGATGACCTCATAGTTGATAGCATCTCTCCTCGAGTTGTAGCTTTTCACCTGTTTATGTTGATCATTTCCGTAAACTGCTGACACTTTTGCAGTAGTGCACTATTGTTTATGGGTTTAGGTGTTATCTTTGCCTAACTAACCAGGATACTTGTTTGTTTTCATTTGTTAACGATGGACTGATGTAGTGCGATTATCAGTAGTTGTTTCTTTAGGTTTTCGAGGTCGTATATGTTTGTGTCACTTAAAGTATAGTTTAGTTGACAAGTGAATTTGTGACGGCCGTGTGAACTCTTACCTTTTCTACTGGGTATGTGTAGCAGTTGTCAGATGCACTGGTAGCTCATAGCATGAACCTTCTATTATATAATATCCTGATGTTGATTATATTAATAATATGAGTGTTTAAAATTTCGGATGCTTAAGTTGCACATGCTAACAAACTTGTCTTGTTCTCCTCCAATAGAAAAAACTTAACAAACTTGTCCTCTTAGTCTCTTAGATCTGGATCTTTGAATGTCTAATTACACTGGGATCTTTCAGTATCAATATCTTCTATTCTGTGAGATCTTTCAATATTAATATTTTTATTCTATTTTGATGATGTAACTCGTTCAAGATTTCTATGGTCGTTACCACCTAGCGCTAAGAGTTCTAATACTTTTGATCAATTTTACTTTTTCAGAAAATCTTTTGAAATGTAGTTTACAGGGTTATAGGTAACTAAAAGTAGTTAACTGCATCAAAATGATTCATTACAGTTAACTTTGCCCAAACATAATTTATTAGTGAGTCAGTATGTTTTAGCCACTATCAACATTTTTTTCTAGCTTCGTCCCTGGATGTGGACTTTTTCTGATAATCTAGCTTTAATAATGTTTTAGAAACCAGTTTCTAAGATGACAAACAAACAAAGTTTACGAATGCAAATTTTAACAATTGAAAGTGGCGCACGCTGGTTCATGTTCCGTATTTCTTGATTTTCTGATGCACCATTGACAAGCCCATAACCATGTTATTGTTTCTTATCAAATCTGTGAACCATGAGATGTGCATAGAAATTAGGTGTTCACCTTCATAATACGTCTTCTCTTTCTGCAGTCTGTTGGATTCACTGGGGCTGCTGGTTATATCATTTCAATCCTATGGTTCATCTCTTTTGGTATAGCACTTCTGGTTCACCACTGCTTTGGATGGAGGATAAAGTTCCAAGGGAAGGAGTCACCACATTTACAGAAGATCCATCCTATATTGCTTGTATTCTTCTCATGTGCCACTGTGTAATAACCTTGACTCTTTCTATCAGCTCGTTTAATTTTATGATACCAAATACATCTCAAGTTTTAAATAATTGTATGTTAAACTTTTTCACTTTGTTAGTTGTGCTTCTACTATATATTGGTTTGTCTTTGTGTTTTTCAAGTCTGAGGGACCGATCGTACTGTAAAGTGTAAACTTGAGTGAAGTTATGCATTTTACTGAATTTGTTGTCTTTTGATCGTTAAATAACCTTTTCTTTTCATGTCTATTCTGTCTGACTGTCTTGACCAGTATTAACTGTCCGAGTTATGCTTGACAATGTGCTCCTTGATGTTACTCAAGGCAGTCATGGTATCACTTTGCCCTCTTGTTTTAAGTTTAACCTTCCATTCTCGTAGCTTCTTTTTTTAGTATGGGTTTGATTTTACAATAGCATGTCATCAGGGTACGAGTGTAACAGTGCATATGATGACAAAAGACTACATAACTTAAAAAGGGATTTCGGCATAGTGCGTCTGACCTGTTAAATGCACAAGGGCTGTTGTTTCTAGAGCTCGTGACGCTTCTAGTTTTTTTTTTTTAGGTCCTTAAAGGCCATGTATTTCACCCTTGTTGACTCACCTCTTTATTCTTCCTAACAGGGTGGGCTGTATTCTCTTACTTGTTGGCCAACACAAACTTCATGGAGAAGTCTTGTATACGCTGAACTATGTTGTGAACCAGTCTGATTTCACAGCTCAGATGCTGAGAAATGTGACTGATTACTTGTCTCTAGCTGAGTCTGTTGATGTGCCACAGTTCAAGCTGCCACCAAGTGCCATGACAGACATTGATGAGCTGCATAATCGTTTGAGTTCTGCTGCCGACACATTGACAGAGAAAACTAACGAGAATTCCTCAAAAGTTAGAAAAGTCTTTAATCCTGTGTATGAACTGAACCTTCAGCTTTAGTTCAAAATTTTTTCTTTTTCTTAAGATAATCATGACTGTCGACTATATTACTATTGTTTTAATGGTTCAATAGCTCAATGTTTATGTTCTTATCTTTTTTTGCAGAATATCAGCACTAATTGCTGTTGCTTCATTCACGCTTGTTTTGGTGTTTCTTGATCTAGGTAATGCGTTATTTTTGGACTTTTGACTTGAGTGATTTCTTATCCAGCTTTTATTGATTCTGATGGTTACCTGGTGTTTTTCTTTTTCTCAGTACTTTCTCTCCTACAGCGTCAAAAGGCAATCCACATGTATGTTGTTGCAGTTTCAATTCACTTTATTTCTCCTTCGATTCATTGTATTTGAGATCACATTTTAACATTTTTTCTGTATTTACAGATTCAATATCAGTGGATGGATGCTTGTAGCAATTTCATTGATTCTTTGTGGAACCTTTATGATTTTCAATTCGTAAGATTTCAAAAACTTTCCTCTGACACTTTCATTTTAGTCAATACTGACATCACATGCATGAAACTTGATTCTTCATATGGTTTCTCCAGTTCATCTTACTTATACTAGTATTATCATTGCAGTGCTATTTCAGACTCGTGTGTTGCAATGCAAGAATGGGTAGAGAATCCACAAGCTGAGACAGCTCTGAGCAATATCCTTCCATGTGTTGACGAAAGAGCGACCAACCAAACTCTTTTTGAGAGTAGAAAGGTTGTCAGCCTCCTTGTCAACACTGTGAATACTTTCATATACACTGCCGCCAACACACAGCGGCCACCATCTGATCAGTTCTACTACAATCAATCTGGACCGCTAATGCCACCCCTGTGCTATCCTTTTGATAATAACATGCAAGATCGGGAGTGTTCACCTCAGGAGGTGTCTCTGACAAATGCTTCTTTGGTATGTCTGCATATTCTGTTTGCTCCTTTCCGTTCCCTTTCTTTTGTTTTTCTTCTATACGCACTAGTTTTAGAAGAAATGTTTTGAACTGCTTCTTTCAACTTGATATACCTTGAGTTGGGTGATACTTGTATTTGAGAACGACCTGCCGACATGCATATACATCAATGAAAAATTGTAGAAGGAATCCAAAACCTGACTTCTTGTAAAGAACGTATACTGGTACCACATATTCATACAGCGAATAGTGATATTTAATTAGATCCTAATAGCCGATTGAAGCTATCCAGTTGCTCCCTCCCTGAGTGCTTTAGCCTTTAGGAAAGAAAACCACCAAAGGGTTTGACATGTACGTGGTATACATCAAAGCAGTGTTTGCCTGGCAGATGTTTGTCATAGTCTTTCATGATGCTGCCGACTCCAAATTTTAGTTTCCAAGGAACTAAAATCATAGAAATTTCGAGGAATAAAAAGAGGTTCTAGAAGAACTTTCATACTTACACTCTGCTTGCACTTTGCACCATACTGCAGGTGTGGGAGAACTACATTTGTATGACGTCGATGGACCAGAAAAATTGTTCTACGGTTGGGAGGTTAACTCCAGCAATGTATACTCAATTGGTTCTGGCAGCAAACGCGAGTTATGCGCTGCTGCATTATACTCCAGCAATGCTTGACCTTCAGAACTGCAATTTTTTACGTGAAACATTTATGACAATTACCTCCAGGTTTTGCCCTCCTTTGGAACATTACCTCCTGATTGTGGAAGTCGGCTTAGGCCTCAGCTCCGCTGGTATAATGCTCTGCCTCATTCTTTGGTTAGTATATGCAAACCGCCCCCAAAGGGAGGAAGTGTTTGTGAAATTCCCATCAATAAGAGGCAGCGACAACAGTCCGGTGGATGGCCTTGGAAATAAGGGCAGTCATGTTGATATGGTTACTCTAGTAACGTCTCCTTCGAGGGTTGCTCCAGATATAGAGAAATGATTTGTTCACCCATATTTTTTCGGGTTTTCCTATATTTTCTTTCATTACTCTGTAATTTTTCACTTACACCGCGGGAACCAAGGTGGCGCAAAGCACCACCTTGAGTTGGGAGGGCGGATAGCCAATTAGCCATATGAGTTGTTTTACCCTGTTGTATAATGTACAGTTATACTGTTATAGTGCTAAGAAATGAGCTGAGTATAGAATTATCTTCCATCATATTTCACTTTCAAACATCTTTCTGGAATCAAATAAGGTAGCAGATTGGTAAAGGTAATATAAGTACTTATCCTTAATCCTCAAGATAAGCCTTATTTCCTCCCATAGGATAGCCTACTTAATATTCGTAACCTCGACAAGTTGAACAACAAACTATATCTTAACTTAAGAGGAGACATTTACAAGTAGAGCCGGGAGAATTGATCCGATCGATCAAACCCGGCTTGATACGGTTCTAAGCCACACAGGTTTCGATATTCAATATGACCTAACACGACCTGACCAAAATCGATATGGACCTACCAATTGCCACCTTTAATTATAAGGAGTTAGAGACTTAGAGCTATACCGTAATTTAAAACGAGGCATGACAAGGGTTCATTGCTCAGTGAATGTAAATTATATCAGGTTCTATACCAGAATGGACATTGTACCCCATTGTTACAATAACAACGTGGATTAAAAGAATATGTGATTGTTTGAATATGTGAGAAACTCAAACAAAGTGTAACATATCTAATAAAATGGAGGGAGTATAACATGTTCTATTAATATCAACGAATTGACTAAATCAATTAATCATTACTTGAAAAATTCTGATTTGACTTATACTGTACGATTTATTTAATCTGTTTTGAATACATCTAATCTACTGTAAGGTTTTGAGTTGCATGTATCAAACGGGTTACAACACAATAAAAGAAAATACAAAGATAACAAATGGGTTAGGACAACAGATTTACAAGGCCGCAAATTAGTAGCCGACATGAATCAAACACGGAAATTCGGAAATTCGGAGGAAGCAAGTCGCGCGTCTACTCCGGCAACATAAGTAAAGTTATGCCACTACTGTATTAAGAATGCTTTTTTTTTCTTTGGCTCACAATGCTGTGACAATAGGCCCTCCTCTGATTTTGACACTCTGTTCTGTCACTCTCCCTAAACATATTGTTAGTCGGCCCTGGATAATTAACGGCCGTCTCTTTAACGGTAATTAACGGCCGGTAATTGATGTAGGGTAATTAATGGCAATCCGTCTATTCTTTTCTTGGTACTCTATGTTTTACTTGCTCGGGGATTTGAGATTGTCCTAAGGGGTTAATTAGGAGATCAACTTGCTTAGGGGTTGTCGTGGGTTCAAATCATATTCCCACCCCCGCTTATGATTTACTTGTATATGTTGTTGCACTTGCAAATCTCACTTGCCTATATAAATTAGAAACAAAAGAAAAATATCTCTCATTATTTTTTCAGGTTTATTACAAAACCAACGTAAAAAATTGAACGAGAAGGATGAGGGAGATGGCGTCGCCATTTGTCATTTACCAAACACAATGGTATCAGTCTTTCAGACAAGTTTGAAAGGCATCTGGTTTCCATAATTCCATTGTTGGATTGAATTCAGTCAAGCGCATAATTTAGTACTCTCTCCATTTCTTTTGATTCTTTTAAGTTTTGTTTGATATAATCTCATATATTTAAACCAAACGTAAGTAACCAAAAAAAATGAAGGGTGTAATTTAGTTGCCCATCAAACAATATAAAAGGAGTAAATTGGTTTTGTTGCTTCAATTAATATTTGTGCAAATTTTCATAATTTGAAAGACGTAATTATCTACTAGTAGTATCTAGTTGATGTCGGCTAATATGGCTTCAGGCTCAAGTAAGACCGTAAGTAATATGTGTGGTGTAAATACCACGATTGTCAGTGAGAATAGACAAAGCTATTATGGCCTAATTAGTAATTACACAACTCATAACAGTAATTCCACTACTCGATCAACTTACTTACGTATTGGGGCTTTAATTAATTGTAATGTTTATCCACATTTGTAAAGATGAATGTTGACATGTTCCGTGTCAACTTTGCCCTTATCAAATACTCGTAATCAATCAGATGAGAAGTAAGACAGGAAATGTTAAAAGTGAAAGAAGATAATTAAGTAGATTAACATAGCTTTCAGTATTACATTTCATTACCTTTTCCACAAGTCAAATAGCCATCGTACATTTGTACCAATATCTTAGACGAATAAGATGATCATATGATCATTTTAGATTACTAGCTCCTTAATTTGTTGCCCTATCCAACATGAGATTCTCAAGTACAATCTTAACCAAATCACTAGTTTTCTACAAGTCAAATAGACATCGTAAATTTACAATGGGGATCTTCTGTCACATTCCATGTACCGTCCAATTAGAGACTTGCAATTTCACAATTAAATTTAAATAAATAATTTTACTTTATGAAATTAATGGTTTTCTAAAACCTGATTGAAGGGGTGCAGGGAGTGGCACATGAAATGGGACAAAGAATCTTTAATGGTAAATGTGTACAATATCTTAGACGAATAAGATGATCATTTTAGATTAGTAGCTCCTTAATTTGTTGCCCTATCCAACAATAACATGAGATTCTCAAGTACAATCTTAACCAAATCACTAGTTTTCCTAAACTTGCTGATGCATGATGATGGATAATCAAAAGTCACCAACATCACGATCGTCAATTCGTCATGCATGCAAAAGAGGTTGCTCAACCATACCTCATACTAATAATCAGACATCCTATGTCGATCGTCAGATTACTAATTACCAATCCGCCTAATATGCTTATCATATCCATATTAGGAGTATCCGGGTTAAGAAATATTAGGAGTATTATTTGTGTTTAGGGAGAATGTATGTGTTGTGTGTTAGGTTACTTACGAGTTAAGTACGGAGTATGTTTTATTATAAATAGTGGACCCCAAAATTATTGGAACCAGTAGTGCAAGACTTTTACGAGTTATATTGCATTGAGATTCAAATGCAGATTCAGATTCACAGTTGAACTTAATCAAAATAAATTACTAATTTTACAACTAAAGAACATTATTCAGAATTAGCATTTTTATTTAATCTTTCAAATACAACATACTCAAATAAAGAGATTTTACTTGTATTATACGATGAAATTGTTGTACCGTGGATTATTCACATAGAAAAGTGTAAATTGTTTTTTAATGACGATTTGTACGTGCAAATAAAGGTGTACATCAATGACGATAGTTATTGTAGAGAATTACATTTATAATAGGAGGCCGGATACTCCTATTTTTTCCCATAAAATTAACATTAATAGATAAAAAATAAAGAGAGGGAGTATAAAAAATAAAATGTTAACGTCCAAAATAAAGAGAGGGAGCATATACAGATATACTAATAGATAAATTAATCAACCATATTAATTTCTTATGGGCTACCCTCCACAGCTAATTGGTGAAGTGGGTATGATTAAGTTGGGTGATGATATCATAAGCACCAAAAGAAGTATTGAGTGATATCATCAGCATCCTCTAATTTTGAAGTATGGGAGTGATATAGTATGAATGTATGATACATATTTTTGTCAAATATAAATAGTTTGAGACCATGAAATCTAATACAATAATTCAGTAATCATGATAATTAAACAAAAGTTTATTTCCTTAATTAAGCTAATAATCTGACAAGAGTTGTATAACTTGCCTGAATAGGTGGAACAATAGGTGAAGAGTATCTCCAGATGACCAACCACACCTATTGGTCCAGGTGGAGAACTATGAAAGGAGTTAGTCAGCAGTCAAAGAACAACAAACTTTTGCATGCAACATCTTCTTCTTTGAAGTTGCAAGTGAAAATTTCACCTTCAATAAGCTAAGTCAAGAGTTACTCTATAGGATTATACTCCTTTCCTTTTAGCTGCGACAATAGCATATATGAGAGAATATGAGAAACTGAAATAATTTAATCTTCAAGGGTTCGGTTATTGGAGGTTATGACTTCAAATTCTAACAGAGGTGTAAGAATTGCTTTCACCGGAAAAAGTGTTCGATGGAATACAAGTATACAACTGGTCGCAATCTACCTAATCACTAGGTCAACTTTACGCAGGATCCCGATAAGACAAGATTATTCCTCCATATGAGTTTAATCAACCTATATCCAAAATGCTCCTGCATCCAACAATTTACACTAATCGGTTAATCAAAATTCCAAAAAAATTACATGCTAAGTTAGATAAGAGGTTTAACAAAAACTTCATGTAATTTTTTGAAACTTTGATTAACCATTTAATATGAACACACTCTTTAGTGATGAGAAAATGGAAATAAAAAAATAACCATGAGAAAGAGATTCTGTTGATTTTGTTGATTTCTTGATAATCTATCTAAAAGGATACGGAAAGTGGGGCCAGGGGCCTCCACAACAAAGTTGAAGCAAAGACAAAAGAAGCTAAATATTTTAGATGGGAGGGCAGTGGAGTTGGCCACACACCCATTCACCTAATTCTCAACTCCTTGGCGGGAACATATCATACTTGAGGATCACGAACTCACGACTATACTCCAATTGACTCTGCGTCCAATAATATTAAACAAATTCAAACAGAGGAAGGTTTTGACCATCTACAATAGCAACCAAGTAGTTAAAATTGAAGGAGTGAATCCAATGTGGAGATCTTTTCCTTGACACGTGATTTTTACACGAGTCTCATGTATATTATAATCAATTAATTCCAGTTTGCGAATGTTTAGAGTTAACCAACATATCAAGCTACGAATCCATATGTACGTCTTTTATCAATCTAGTTGATTTGTACATAATATACCGGCCGGAACGTCTACCATACATTCCCAAATAGATTAGTTGCTTACTGTCCATGCACTTTTTAATGAAACATGGTGCATTTTTAGCGCAACATGTGGTACTTCTTATACGAAGTACTTCTTATATAAACTTGTTGTATTTTGTAGGTTTTTAGAAGCATAACAATTCAATATTATTAATTAATTCGATTACTTATCTTATGATCTAATTTATAAAAATGTTACACAAATTCTAACAAAATTAATAGATTATTTAAAAACTTTGTCATATTCAACCGAAAAGTACCGCGAATTTCAATAAAAAGTACAACGAGAGTACATACTTGCAGGTGTACACAAGAATTTTCGAATTACCCTATCTACAATACCACGGTCTACTCCAAATAATACATTCCATAACTTACATAAATACAACGAGAGCACATACTCAACGGGGTTTTAATGTATCGTTTTCGAATCGGGTAATTTTGGACGTAGTGCTAGACGTTGAACAACCTATATCTATCCCTTGGTAGCAAAGAAAGAAAGAAAACAGTTAAAACCCAAAAGAGAAAAATGGTCAACTGGAACGAGAGTCGTGGCACACTCTCTGAATGCGTGGTTGGTTTCACCGTTAGAATCTCTCTCCTTTCTCTCTCTCCTCCCAACAGAAACACAAACTATATCATATCATATCAATTACTCCGTATCATATATAAACCCCTCAAAATATATGATCATGCTATTCGCATAAAATTCGAATGCTTTCTTTTTCTTTCTTTGTAGTCTATGTTATGTTGTGTCACATATCTTTCATGTCATTATTTCGGATGCTTAGCATAACATTTCCTTCATTTTAATCCAATCCAATTCATAATATCGAAAATTCCTCTTCACTCAACCTCTTTGCTTCATTTTTCTTCAGACTTCCATATTCATCAAACAACAATAAGAATAACAAGTTGAGAATTAATTCGATTCATTTCTCTCCTTGTAAGTCTCTTCTTATCCATCTTTTTATGAATTTCCCATAAAAAAGTCTTTCCTTTTTTTTTCTAATATAACCCAACAAAGTTTTGCTACATACCCTTTTTCTGAATTCCTCTGTCAGAAACTTTTTTGACATCTTTTTCTCAATTGAGTATTTTTCCAATTTTCCCAGATTGTTGGAAATTTGTAAAAGGTACTTTTAATCTTCTTTTTATTGGCTTTTTATGAACTATATGATTCTGTTTGTTTTAGAGGGTTAATTTCATATTTTCATTCATATATATTGTTTAAATAATGTTTATTAAAAAAATTTGACCATTTTTTTTTTGTCAAATTTAGTTGGTTGGTTGATGATCATGGGCACGAATTATACGTCGTGGGTAGTTATATATGTTGGTGTAGTATTTGCATATTTGCATTAAATTTGTTTTTATAATAAAGTTGTATGAAACATGTCGTTATGGTGGCTCAACTTACAAGGTTAACTAATTTTTATTATACAAAGTATGTTGGTCCATCTACTCCCTTATATCCTAATACAGAAGACGATGTCTCAATAAATTATTATTTCCGCATGTTAATGGTTTCACGCAAGTATGTTGGTTCATCAACTCCCTTATATGCTTAATGATTTGAATTTTTCGAGTTTCAGTTGCGAAAGAGTTGAAGATGGGTGATCATCTGGCATTACTGGTGAACCGATTACTTACGGAGTCGACGTTACATGCTGCGCTTGAGAGCAGGAATCGGGCGAAGCAGGTGGACGAGGAGATGGATTTTGATTACTTGCCACCGAAGATAGACATAAAGGATATCGAGTATCCGAGGAAATTGGTTGAGTGTAGGATATGTCAGGATGAAGATTTGGATTCTAATATGGAAACTCCTTGTTCTTGTTGTGGCAGCTTGAAGGTTTGTTTTCTTTACCTTTCAAAAATGAATTCCATTTCTATTCGATTCATCGTGTTATATAAGTAGTGTATGATTGAAGCTGAGCTGAGTTCTTTGCGTTGTACGTGGTTTTTTAACATATTGTCGTAAACTCTGTCTCAAGTTTTCGCAATCCCCTGCAATTTTATGGCATGTACGTTAATCTGTTTGTGCAACTGATGAAAATGTTTGATCAATATGGACTCGTCTTATGCCTGTTACTGTAATTTGTATTGGCTAAAGTGCGAAGTGTAAGTTAGTTTTTAGTTACGTGCTAAAGAAGTTCGCGTAATGCCTGCAGTATGCTCATCGCAGATGTGTGCAGAAATGGTGTAACGAGAAAGGAGATACTATTTGTGAGATATGTCACCAGGTTGGTATTCAGAATCGCTTTCTAACTTAAAGTCCATTGGATATTCTGACTTAAAATTTCTCAAAGACTTCACATTTGTAACGCTGCTTTGCTAATAAATTTCGCCTTTTTGGCCTTGATCAAATGCAGCCATTCCAGCCAGGTTATCGAGCACCCCCACCACTATTGAAGTATGGGCGGATTCCAGTGAATTTTAGGTGAATTTCTGTTCGGATACTTAAGGCCAATACTCATGGATTCTACACTATTTGAAGATTTGCATATAGGTGTAAAATTTAGCAATATGAAAATGCTGCTTTTTGTGCAGGAGAAACTGGCAGATTAGCAGAAGAGAGTTACCCCAGCCACAATTACCGCTGACAGTTTCCAGTGACTCTCTGTTATCTTCAGACATTGAGGAACCTTCCTCAAGAAGCTTGCTGTGCCGATTTGCAGTTGCAGCAATTGTATGAATCCTCCTCTCTGTTAATTGTAATGTACTCCTTTTGCCATTGTACTAACATCAACCCTTTCTGATTATTTCGCTCAACTCTATGCAGTTCGTTGGCCTCTTGATACTAAGGCATACCCTACCGATCTTGGTTGGTGGCGCTGAGTTTGTTCTACCTCTATTTGTGGTAAGTTAAGACATTACTCGCTACATTTAGGGAGGACCCTTTGCTGAATGAATCTCTCATTATATCCGAAATTGTTGTTTTCAGTTGGCAGCATTGCGAATTGCTGGTATTTTGCTGCTTGTATATGTTACCATGATGGCTGTTACTGGTCTTAGACGGCAGAGGAACCAAGATGTATGCCTGCCCTATCTTATTTTGAGCATCAATCGCACTGGCCACCACCCTTTCTCCGTACTGACATTATGTGATCAATTTTATTCTATTGTACAGGAAGCGGACAGTGAATCGACTGCTTCATCTGATGAATTTGATGAAGAAACTGAGTCACTGGATCAGCAACAGCAACAGCAGCAGCAGCCTTCTCATGTCATTCAAATTTCATGAAATCAGAGAAACTGTCATATGTACATGAACGCAATGGCAGTTTCGCCACGCATATTTCATGAAAGGACTATTGCTGAATCCCATGTGGTCGTGAAGGAGGCATTGTGTTGTGCTATTGGATCATAGACACCAACAAGAAGGAAATATATACAAGTGTTGCTCCCACCTGCTAAGGTTGAGGTGATGGCTTTAGGAAAGCTTTTTCTCTACTCTTTTTTTTTTTTTTTTTTTTTGAGAGGTGAATTTTATAGTATGTGAATAGAAGTAGGATACAAGCTAAAGAAATACAAGTCTACATTAGGCAGCATTTTTGGCCTGTTTTGGTCATCTGTTGTATACCTCCACTCCTGTGGTCTGAGAAATGGAATGTGAATATTTCTTTAATTAGAAGTAAGGTTTTTTTTCTTCTCATCTCTTAGTTTTTGAGATGGTTAACGTCTAGTTTGAATATGTAATTCAACGGTTGTCTCCGCCATAAACATAAGCAAAGCTAGGCTAAACAGTATGTCTAACATTCGCGTTTGGGCTCTGACAAAACCAGAAACAACTTCCCATCCAATATACTCCGTATTCTTTGTGAAACTGTGCTCACCCCGACAATCAAAAGCAAAGACACAGAGGACTAGATTTGTAATCCGAAAGACGGGTAAAAACTTAAAATCTTCATAGAGCTTTGATGTAATGAACATGAGCAATATCTGCTAACCTGAATTATCATAAATGAGCTAGAACGTTTGCAATCATCAAAATCGTTTGGGTTACAGCAACTCCCGAGTACTGTGGTATGGTTCAACAGAGCCAATGTTTGTATTAGATACAAAGTAATGCACATGAAAGAGTTTGGTATGACTATATGGCAGCAGGAGCAGGTCTGTGTTGCAGAAACGTTCAAATCAGATGCTCTGTACATGGTGTGAAAGCTGTTGTGTTACGGGCTAAGGGTACAGATGGAGGCCGGAGTGCATACTCAAATCCAGTTGTGTCTGACGCTTGGCAATGGCACTCGTGCGAAATTGTGCTCTATAACTTGGTCTTTGTGGTTTCAGGTCCAGCTCCTTCTTGGCCTGAGAATGATCAAAGTGACGAAGATTAGAAAAAACATGTTAAAGACAACTACCTCAGTTAACCTAGTTCCATTTTTTAAATTCATTTATTTCAGTTGATTTGACTCCTGATTATCCAAAAAAGAGCTCATTACCCTCCTAATAGTCATATGTTCTTTAAAGAGTGTAAATGTCTATACTTTCGACTCTTTTGCCGTGAGCGCCAAACACAAGCAAGTGCTCCAAAAGCACAGCTTGCGACAGCAATGGCCATAGCTGCTCCAATTGGCACAACAACAGGATTTGACGCCGTCGCCAATTCTTCAGAACGAGCATGCTGAGTCTCATCCTCTCTGAGAAGTCCTTTACCCTTGTATAGAGATGGTAACATATTGCCGTAGTAACTAACTAGGAACTTGAACACCTCATCTTTGTTCCAGTTGATGTCATTGCTGGTGTCATCAGTTTTGCTTGAGAGATAACAAGCAGGACAAAGCTGCTTCGGAGGCCAGATCATCTTAGGGTACTTGGGGTCTCCAGTTCCTAATGTAGTTTCTTCCTTGAGGAGTCTTTTGTTAACCGTATTATGTGCATCCCATAACCAAAGGGCATAGTCGAGTGTTGTGTTGAAAGGAGTCGAGACCCTGAAAGCAGAATAAGCACAGTCAACAAACTCTTCACTAATTTACATTGTTGACGCTACACATGGGAATAACTCATACCTGCATCAGCAACAAGATGTCACATACGAGATGGTGATTAATCAATAGAACAGGTTATATTAAGTTTGAGAAAAGATTTTACGGAAAAAAGAAAAATTAATGAAATACAAATTAAGGGAAAACGAACAACAAAAAGGTCCAAAAGGAAAAACGAAATTTGAAAATCAAACAACGCAAAAAGAAACAGAAACAAAAATATACGGAATATTCAATAGCCATCCTCACATATAATACAAAGTAACTCATATGATGGAAATATTTAACTTCAGGTCGAACAGCCTTTACCTAGAGCACATGTCAAAGAAATGTTGCCGACATTCATCACAAATGAAGAAATTGTGTATGAAATCACATGTAGTTGTGAAGGCCATGTGGCTTTCTCCATCCTCAATCCTCACAGAGAGCGAGTGCAACAGAACCCATAATCCACAACTGCGGAAAAACAACTTTTCATTACAAATTTGTACAATAGACTACTGGAGATTAAAGTTCACTATAAATGTATTGCAAGAAAACCTGTGAACATCAATGAAAATTCTAAAGAGTTGACCTAAAATGAAAAAAAAAAAAAAAAGAAATTAAAATAGAGAGAAAAGTGAAGAGTCGCCTTTGGTGTAAAAGGTTACAATGGCCACAAGTCAAACATATGAGATGGTAATCAGTCAAGAGATTCTGTCTGATACTCTCATTTATCTACTTAACCTAGTGATGGTACCAGAGTGAATTAACTACCATCCCAGTCTAGGCAAATAAAACAGTTACAACAAAGTATTAAAAAAAAAATACACATCTAAATCCAAAAGCTAATGTGATCCCTAGGAGGGGGGGGGGGCTAAGGTGCTCTTGTGAAGGCAGATTAGCTCTTGTGAAGCCTTAATACTCTTTCTCGAACATAAAATTGTTTCAGTGCAAAAACCTCACAACCCAGAGCCTTTACATTCTTGTTCACTGTCCATTTAAGCTTCGGAAATTCCAAGGTGAAAATTACTGGTCTCTTCCTTATTGCCATGCACACATTCGTAGTGCATATAAAAGGATGGAGCATTTGAAAGGTAACTAAATCATCCATTGCACGTACGAAATATGTCTGCATTTTACGATTGGTTTTGAATTTTTACAGAGAGAGAACTGGTTCTCAGTTCTCCTAGTACTTTATTCAGCAACTTTCTTAAAACCTAAGTATGCATGCCTCAAAAAAGCTGCACAAGGGAAGAAAATGCACACGAAGGTCACCTTTGAGCAGAATATACATCGATATAATCCCCTTTCAGTCAAAATCACGCCTGTCAAATGTATCAGAAATGGGAACTTAGTATATCACGTGATAATCTGCTAAAAGTTTGATCCGTTGCAGTTCCATTGAGGCATTGACCATAAACTAGTTACCTAAGAAATGGTGCTGCAGTAACATAAGGTAATCTAGGCAAATGTTCCTAGTTGTGACGGAATATATGAGATTAATATTCAAAAAGCAAATGCCTGCAGAAGCCCTGGGCAAGAGTTTAGAGAGAGTAATTAAATTGTTTCATCATAATTGACACATGTGTCCTCACAGATAACACGTTAAAGAAGATGGAGCAACTGCCTGGGCATATAAAAGAATCATCCGGGTTGACTTTTTCTGTGCTTCGTACACGGTTACACAGCCTTGGCAAGTTTTTTCCTGGGCATTAAATACCTTAAATTCTACTAACACAGAAGGGGGGGTCCTAAAGGGACAGTATACCTTGACAAATAAGACAACATATATCTGATAACTAGTAGAGAAAGAAGCAGATCATAAGCAGGGCCAAAGATGACAAGGACCACACTGCCATTGCAGTTCTTTCACTAATACCAGCTTTCTCAACAAACAGTGCTGATCGCTCACTTTTAACAAGGCTTTAAGCTGGACGAAGCTACAACAGACATCTCAGCTATCCCTTAGGTTTGCTTTTGACAGGTGTTGACCAATTAGTTTACATCCCACAAGGTAAACTACTGTTTGGGCTATGTCTTACTGTTTAGGACAAAGAGAATCGGTGTAACAGGGATGAGTAAGCCTTTTCTTACTTAGTATATCTCGTTGTGATATTAGAAGGATAACTTCCGGACTTTAAATGATTATAGAAGCTGGTACTACCAGAACAATGTTCCCGAAACGCATAAGAGAGGTTGCGTTTAAATTACACGTGGGAGTACTTGCTGGAAACCACAACATACAGCTCCTTGGGTAACAGGCCATGTAGCCAAACACAGATCACCAGCTCATAATTTCAACAAATGTTAGCTTGATGTTGTGGTGAATGTCTTTGATATTACTTTGAGAGGTTTCCAGTCACAAGGGCTTACATGCATATTTCAGAAGGAAAAAATTGGAAGAGTTAAAGATGAAAATGTGAGTTACCTGAAGCCTCTTGTATCATTTCCACTTCCCCGGCAGAACATCTACATTGGAAAATTAACAGAAGCTTTCCTCATCAACATATCAGCAAATCTTTCATCTTTTGGTGGGGAGGGGATATAGTGGCTAAAATAAATTAAAATAATGTCTACTTCAAAGTGTTAATTAAAGTACATTTAGACTATGAAGTGCAAATAAAATAAGTCACAAGGCCCCTACAGAAGATTAATCAACCACCAACAGCTCAGGGGAATATTAGAATCAACTGTATGATATAACCACATCCTCAAGTCTTATAGATGCCAGATAGCGCGGCTGACAAGGAACCAAAGCAAATCAGGAAAATGACAATGCTTCCGGCAAAATTCTCAAGGACATCCCCTCAGTATCAATCAGCATCCCCAATAAAACAGGTGTAAGGTGTTCATGAGGGACAACAAATAGCAGAGCATAAGCTCTTTCCATGAGCTTCACTTTTGAGTCAGAGATGGACATCTGAATTATCATTTGAAAAAGAGCCAGGTTTAAGGAACTTTGCCAAGCATTCAGAATCAAAAGTGAATCGATTCTTTCACTAGTCCCATGCTCCCAAGCCATGTAACCTAATTAATGAGAGCCAAACAACTTTTTAAGGATGTTTAAAAACTGCATAAATGTTTTGAACTGTTTTAAAGATATCTATCTGGTCCAGGCCAGAGACTGCAGTGGACCTGCCAAATACTGACCCAATCCGACCCAGTTTTTTAGGTTCAGGACCTAAAATTCTTGATCCAAAATACACCTGACCAGTATCGACCAACCTCAAACCCAACCTGCCCAACCGTAACAGGTCTACTTCTGTAGGCCTGTAGCACTATTGGTTTGAAGGCAAAAACGAGAAAGTAAATTCCCCATGAGAAGCTACAAGAGTGGTCATTCAAGTTTGATCTTAAATATGCATCAGGGCTGGAAGCTTTGGTACTATCCCAACACCACTACTGCTATGTTATTGAAAGGCTAAAATCCTGGAATACCTGTAACCAAAAATGACTTCATTGAAGATGTTACAACTCATATTTTGCTCCAAGCTTCCCACTGAGATTGTCCAAAACTGGTGTACAGGTAAACCAGCAACAGGTAAGCACCCTTCTCCTTTAACAGTTCCACATTACAGTCAATTCGTTCGCTGTCGAATCAATCAATTTTAGCTTCATCAAACCAGGCAGGTTTGATGCCTAGCCATTTTGCTCCTTTGTCCCAAAAATCCTGATCAGGGACACTAGAAGTAGGCAAATATCATGTCCGCATTAACAAGCTTATCAGTATCATTCACCCCGGAAGGAGTATTAGACGCAGAGGCATCCACCCCTTTTGCACCCCGAACTTTTGTACTAATTGTCTGACTCTTTATGTCAAGCATCTCGATATCTTCCTCAAGCATCCTCCTTTCTTAAATTTATTATTGGTGTAACCGGGACATAAGAATCAGCCTCCAAATGTGCTTCACCAGATTACGTCATCCTCAAATTGTCAAGCAGATAACCACCACCACAGAAGTATTCACTTTTCTTTTCCATTATTCTCACTGAAATTTGATACCAGAGCCATCTATTTTTAATTTGACATCCTAATTCCTATCAACACTGCCATATCGCTCCAATAATACAAGCTTCTTGTTCTGCCAATCAACAACCTGCTGAACACACCTTCCTGTTGCACCAACCACATACCTTGGGGAGGATAAGATTTGGCCCACTTGAAGTTTTCACTATCTTCAGAACATATGTCCCCGTAAATTTTCCTTTAGACTTGTTGAAAGACCTAGTAGATTCAACAAAATAGCTACTTTCACGCACAACTCACGTGCAACGTCTCAGGTGACCTCACGAGTCACGGCTCATGCCAGCTCCATCATTGTGACACCATCTCATTACTTCAAGCCTAGCTACCAAATTCAGCCGTCACAGCTTGTGGATTAAATTTTGTAGGACTTAAGGGTGATGGTCTATTTTCGTTTCTGCATTATTTTTGGAAATTGGGTTAGGCCCTTCTTTTGTAAACGGGCATCACACATTCACACCCTTGGTGTCCTTTCTTTTTATTCACTTGATTAGTTATCAAAAAGACAAAGGGTGACATTTGTACTGTCGCTACTACTGCTGACTATCACCTTGAAACTCATAGGCCGGGATTCAAACAACCATGTAATCTGAAGTAGATTCAGGAGTATAGGTTAAATGAACCATTTTTATTTACCCGTACACTCACAAAGCCAAAACTAACCCCACAAAATTTGAAAAAGGAAACAATAAACCTAATGATCATGAAAAACAAATATAAGCCACCCAACAACATCCCGAATTGGTCTAATCAACACCTTCCCTGCTCATGTACATGTACCTTAAACGACTAACAATTGTCCCTGTTCTCCAACCCTAACTCTCTCTCTCAACATTTCACTTTGCGCCATCCTTAAAATAGCATATGCTGCCCCCAATCCCACTCTGATAGCCCGATCATCTATCATAGCAAACCCAAGCTCACAGTAAGGACAAGGTGCTTGGGACTATTGGCAAATATCCAAGGACATATTACAAAGCTACAAGAAGGCCAAAACGAAGTCAATGGTTAAGGGTACGGAGGGGGAAGTGGGTTAAATATATCTTTTTGAGGTTCTCTAGCGAATGTGTGGAATACAATGGATAACATTAGCACTCTGATACTATTTGGGGTTATAATGATTTGACTAGCTTTTTACCCGTGCAAAATTGCACGGGCGGCCCGATTACATTACACTTTTTTTTTCTTATTCAAATTAAACTATATTTTATATGTGTAAATTAATATAATATAATATGATTTTCTTTGTACGGAGTATTTAACTTTCTTTGAATGAAATGAACATGTCAATTGTGCTTATTCGTTATAACTGTTAGTAAATCAAATTATATTCACCTTGACCGTATTTGTCCTTAGATTAGTTGTAACACAAAGTCTCAGAAAAGACGGTACCTCAATAATTTATCGAGAGACCATTATACTGTGTTATAATTGGATTTCATTAAACAGCCCGTGCATTTTACCCGCAAAACTGTTTAGCTTGAATATTAAATTAAACGTGCGAAATTAAAAAAAAAATTATTTTAGTTTTATATCACGCGCTTTTATGTGACATGAACCCACTTATTATGATAAATAAACTGCATTAACTCGCGCACGTTTTAAACCTCATATGTTACGGGTTTTATGTGTCATGAACCCATTTTTCATGACACAAAACTCATATTGACTTGCACCCGTTTTGACCCTCATATGTTTAATTTCATTATTATCTATATGTCGTTATTATGTGTCATGAACAACCCTTTGTTTAATACACATAACCTTACTGACTCACACCCGTTTATGTTGCCGAAAAGGAACTAACAAAGACATGGAAGACACACATGTTCATCAAAGCTAATCCGAGGACATGTATCCTTTAAACTCAGATTATGCATCATAATATCAAGACAATCACTAATTATCAAACAAATTAACCTTAGCAAATCTGATCGGTTAATCGAATGGCTAAGTAACATGGTTAATCAGTATGTCATAACATATTAAAAGAAGGAAAAGTTTGATTAATCGATCAATCAAGAGGCAGGGTAACCAAAATCGCTCATTGTTACTACAGTAATGCACGTGAAAAAAAATTTAGTACACCAACCATGGTAATAGAAATTTAGAACTCCAGTTGACTATGTTAGAGCTGTGGGATTATAACCTGGCCAAATAGTCATAGAAGATACAAATAATTCATTTAAAAAACCGTAAGTTATTGTTAACCCCATAATTTGATGAGATAGACCGAGCTGTGGAACTTTAGCAGTAAGAGGAGGGTGATTAACATTGGATTGTTAATCGATTTCCAATGAAATGTTGTGTACCAGTTTATGAATTTACATTATTGTTCATGTGTATAGTAGAACGAAGGAGTGCAATAGTGCATAAACACCAAGGGTTATGCCTCCTTTTTATAGTAGTAGGGTATTGAAGAACCAAGATGGTAAGGGTATATTTAATTATCTCCTACTATTTTTCACATTCCATACCGGCAGGAAAATTATTATCACATTTCATTGTATATATTGTGCCTAAACTGTGTCTATATTGAGATATAGTTTCGTTTCCTATAAGATTTCGGTAGATTTAACCTTAATTTAGGAGATTATAATATCGCCCTAATCAAGGAAATCCGGGCTATATCATGCCATAAATAATTCTTAGACGTTTTTTTTCTTCTAGGATTAGCTATATTCTTATAACATTTCCGTTTGAAAATGCTCTAATTGAGGAGATTATGATTTTTGTTAAAATTTTCAGCGATTTTTTTTTATGCCACCCATTTGATTTAATTCCGTTTTTAAGAAATTCTGCCATAAATCATGCCCATATGATCAACCATAGTAGCTTTTTATTGCGATTTCCGTTTATAGCTAACTAATTTTAAAAGAAATCAGTTACAGATTAATATCCTTTATATATAGTTTTGTAAATAAAAGAATCAATAAGATCAATTGCCGTAGTGGTTGAGCTGTTATAATATAACTTTGAGGTTACATGTTCAAACCTTCCTAGCCTCATTTTTTCAGAATTTAATATATGACAGGTGATGAGGTGGCGATGACATCAGCAAATGACATCATCGATGATGTGGACGCAAAAATTTACACTAAATGTTTTGCCTATTAATTAATATAATATTTTATGGTGGACAGAGGGGTGAAAGTGATTTACAAACAAAGCATAATTACGGGCGTTGATTTATAATATCCCACCAGACACCTCATACAATGTATGGAATTCTGAAGCAAGAAATTTATCATGCAACTATTGCCATTTTTTTATGATTTAATGCACATAAGCAGTACCAGTATATATAGTAAATACTGTAATTGTAAGTTAGAGTCTGACCAAGTGCCCAAAATTGACCCTGAGTAAATTTGATAAACACATGCAATTATGCAAAGATTACTGAGCCTTACAACAATGAGATAACATGCTCATTTCTTGAAAAGACTAGTAATGTCCACAGTTCAAGGCCTATTATGACATGTTTGAGTATCACCCACATTGAAAAGTTGACAACAGGGATGACAAACGCATTGATCTGAAGAGAAAGGAGTCAAGGACTCACCCAATATCCACGAGGAACATCCTTTCCACAGATCTGGAAAGTCCCAAGAATTGATGTTGTATTATCAGAGAGGCTTCTTTCTTGACTTTCTATCCCAGACTCCAGTGGATACAAGTCATCAAAGTTCACTAGTATCTCAGCAGTTCCTTTACGACATCTAATGCCAAACACCATCAACAAAGAATTAGTCCCAAAACATTGAGGTTGATTAATATGGAGATTGAAGTTTGATAAATATATAATGGATAAAAATAACAGAAGACAAAAAAACGGGGAGGGGAAGATGTGAGTAACTAAATGGGTATAACAGTATAGGTCTAGTGCCCAACTTAGAAAACAAGGTGATTGATTTTGTAATCTACTAGTAGTTTTGATGCATAGAGGTATCTTGAGGTGAGCGTATTGATATCCTAAACTCTTTCCAAAAGAAAACATATCAGGACAAAATGAGAACAAGAGGAGCATGGAGCATATGAGACATAAGACATGTGAAGTGAGAAAGTACATACCGCCTAGAAGGATGATGAGCCGCCAGAAGTTGAAGAAATCTTACAAACGAAACCTTGGTTCCCGGTTTTATCATCTAGAACACCATAGGTATATGTTGAATTAGAAAAAAGCGTCAGAAACCAAGGACGAGATAAAACTTCCAGTGACATGAAAGTACCTTGTGTCTCAAAATAATGTCAAAAGCCGAAGACGTCGCCTCCTCAACATCATAAATTGCTTGCGTTATCTTGTATTTGTCACACATAATTGAAAACAGTAAGACTAGGCTACTACAGCACTTTATAAACTTGATTATAAACCTATATGGCTTCACCAAGAGCTATGAAACTACCTGTTCAAGGTCTGATGCTTTTGATTGAAGATGTTCATTTTCATACTTTTTGTCCTCAAAGCCATATGAGCTGTAAACAAACGATATTCAGCAACTGTATAAATTTCAGGAAAGCATATTAAGGTTGCAGTATAGTGGATACTAACAGTATTCCAAACTTGAAATGGATGTGGACAAGAATGGCCTACATAATCATATGTCTTTTCAGATACTAAATCAAAGAAATTATGTTTACTAACTTTGTCTGTGACAAATTGACAACACTACCCATGGACATCTTTTACAGCTGAAAGTATGGTGCCCTTAAATTGCCATTATATCCATTCAATCTGTTAAATCTTATACTTCATCCTCTTTACAGCCTTCGACTCCAAGCCACTTAATATATAAGTACGTGCATGCAATTTGCCTAAATAAACATCCGCAAACAACAACGAGGTAAATTTTCGAGGTACGCGAATTATAAAAAATTTAAAAAAAAAAAAAACAAGGTGTTTGGCAAGTAGCAAGAAATGTAACTGAACAACACCACCACCAACAACAACAACTAACAATAGTAGTATCATATCCCCTAACCACTAGCAATAAAGTTTAAAACCAATACCTGTTCATTTTCTTATTTATCCATTCAAGCAAGCGTTCGGCTGTGTGGGCGTCCTTGATTGACACTATGTCACCATCCTTTCCATCCCAGTTGCTAAGTGACACAAACTTACTAGGCCTACCCCAAAAAAGCATGGGATACCGGTCCACCGAAAACCTATCACAAAGTTTAGTGTTTATCTGTGCTGCCAAAAAGTGAGAGTAGGGATAATCACTAAATAAACTTTCCAAACAAAATGCTTAACTACTGGAGACGAAAGAAATTTACTTCTCATACAATTAAAGTCATGCATGGATAACCTTACACATTTATAAATTTAAAATTACGGGCAGAGTAAACAAACACAGATTTATAAAATATAATTATTTTTAAAAATGTTTGTAGAATATTGGCACGTGATTGTAGTAGTACAGGGAATGGGATACGAAAGTAGGATAGAGGAACAGCACTACTCCAGAATGAATAGTGCAGTTAAAACCCCTCCTCAAACACAGAAAAATGAGAGAAACCGTTAAACAGGACGACTATATAAACAAGAAAAGTGAAACGTCAAACGTACACATTCTGTGATTCCACATTTAAAATGGCAGAACAAAGGGGGGTAACCTCAAATATAGTTTTCTTTGGATCAAGACAAAATGAGGACACCAAAATCACAAAATATTCACTGCTGTCACTTGAAATCTTAGAAAGGAACATACCTTTGATGCACAATCAACCCTAGCCATAAAAATGATTCCTGGATGTGCTGCATCAGGCCCATTAAAAATCCTCGCAACTTTTTCATAATGAGGCTGCATAAGAAAAAATTGTGGTACCAAAACAGTGATTAGTGCACAAGCATACACTCGACGAGCCAGAGCTTGAGTTGTAAATGCAAACCTAAAGACCACTTCTTCCGTCCATCTTTAAACTTCCAACTTTCCTTTAACTTAAAATCGATCTCTATTTGTAACACTTTGGACGAACAACTTTAATGCTTTTATGTTTGATTATGCAAGTGGACAGTATCCTTCAAGGTAATTTCATATTAAAAGGACCATAAAAACTCTTTCTTTACACCACTTACTTAAAAATAGTGAATTGGCTCTACAAACTTTTAACATTGATGGAAAAAATACCTTATAGTTTCTGCATGCCGGACACCTGTAGACAAAAGTGAGTTTGTAAAGAGTCAGTTCATGACACACTTAACGTGTCAAACAAATTACTCAAACAGAAAGATTATCCATAAAATGGGATTTCTTAAAAGATTTGAGAAATAATTGTTGCTTATGAGAGCTTCAGAGGACAACGTAGTCTTCTTTGCTTCAAAGCTATGAAGTATGAACAAGTAGGATCACAAAGAAAATTGGTAAAAAGGGCCCCGATGCAGCCTTAGCCAAAACTGACACCAATTGCCCTATCTTTGTTGGAATATTGACCGATTTGGCTGTGATGGGGGCAGCAACCACACAAACATAGGAAAGTCCTAAACAATTAGATCATATCCTTCTCCCACTAACCCACTAATCACCCGATTACGATCCAGATTTCCAGGCACCAAAACTCAGCTATGGTGAAAAATCACATACGTCACCCTCAGGGACAGCTTCTATTGTATCCAACTTTTGTAGTTTTCATTAAGTGGTTCGTTTCAAAACCTTGTTACTCCCTCTATTCCTTTTGATTCTTTGCATTCCTTTTGAATTCCTTTCACATATTCAAACAAAATGCAAAGAATCGAATTTCACATGCCTTCAACCTATTCATTTGTTATGTGACTCAGACTCTCAATTCGCCCTTCAACTACTCATGTTTAACACTCGATGATACGATAGGTTCAATAATACTAGGAAAGATGCTTTTATCCTAATATTTCAAATTTTCAATACAACAATAACACTACCCTGGTTGTTCAAAGACACGTATGGCAAGCAGGCGAGTTAAAGGGGGTCTGATTTAATGCACTCTTATTCTGCTTGCACCTAAGACCTCTGAGGAAAAACATGTCAAACACGCTACGAAATGCGCTCTAAATTCCGATACCCCGCCTCCATCCAAAACGTTATCTGCTCACTACACTGCCTATTACTTACCCTACTGAATACTGATCATACAATGATCCAAAATGGGATTTTAGCTCAAGAAAACAATCCAATTAAGGTAAAAACATGATATGAAACTAACAACATCCATTTCCAGCTAAAGTAAGGGAAAAACAACATGATATAAAATGTAATTTACAATAAAATACAATCAAAATTAACTCTAATCAAAATTGAACAGATCACAAAAAAAGACGAGTAAAAAAGAGTGATGATCAAGATACAAAACTAACCAGTGAGCGAAGAATTCAACGATAGCAATAGAAGCAGGAGTCTCCTTCAAAACATTTTTAAAATTAGTATCATTCAAATCAACAGCAACATCAACAAGATCCCCGTCGCCGTCACCGTCACCGAGTTTACGGAGGAGCGAGCGCGATCCGATTGAGGAAGACGCAGATGAAGCGTGGAAGGATGCGTAACAAAGAAGCAGAAGAAAAAGTAACGGAAATCTATACATGATTAATACAGTAATGGATTTTTGCGGAAATGAGGGTGATTGATTTGGGGGGGGGGGGGAAATTGAGGAGGAGAGAGGGGGAGAGGAAGAGTGATGATGGGGTTTTGGAAAGAGTGAAGCGTGAAGGTGAAGGGGGAAACTTGAAATTGCAGCAATGGGGATGGTGGTTGAATTTTGGGAGTGATGATGAACTGTGTTGAGATGGCCAAGCAGAGAGGGTGGTGCTTGCTACTTTGCTAGTAGTGTTCTTTGTTCCAAGCTAGGGGTGTTAATGAGCAGGGTAAACACGTGAGCTACTCGTGCTCGACTCGGTCAAAGCTCGGTCAAAGCTCGGCTCGAGTGAGCTCAACTCGTGCTCGTGATCGACTCGAGAGATTAACGAGTCGAGTTTGAGCAAGGCCCAGCTCGACTCGAAAACTCGCGAGCAACTCGAAAAATATATATATACTCAAAATTTTCTTATATGAAATTTAATTATAGGCGCACATTTTGAAATCAATAGTAAAATGTGTCAATTATAGGCGCACATTTTGAAACTTATGGGTTTCCATTTGTAATTTTTAATTGTTTATGGTAAAAAAAAAAATTAAAATAAACAAAAATGTGCCCCACTCCTTTTCTCACGCTCACAGAGTCACAAACTCTCAACCACACATTCACCCATTCACCTCACACTTTCGCTCTCACAGCTCACTCTCAGATCTAAGATTTTCCCCAAATTTTTTCAACTTCTCACCTCGTCGCTGCACACTCACTGCCGCACTCCTCGTCGCCGCACAACCTTCGTTTCATCGCCGCTCGTCATCGCTCAACCGCACAACATTCATTTCATTGCCGCTCGTCGCCGCACAATCGCACGACCTTCATTTCGTCGCCGCACAACCTTCAATAGGTGTCAGATCTCTTTCTCTGTCGGCTTGATTTCGAGTATTTGTCGAGCTTGATCTCGAGTTCGAGTTCGAGTCGAGTTCGAGTTCGAGTCGAGGATTTTGTTCTCGAGCTCGAGTCGAGCTGAAAAATTTCGAGCTCGCGAGTTCACGAGTCGAGTCGAGCAGGGCTACCCCCCTCACGAGTTCGAGTCGAGCAGGGCTCTGCTCGTGATCGACTCGACTCGTTAACACCCTTATTCCAAGCTGACGCTTTGCTCGAAACAAGATCTGACCTTAAGTTGGGTTCCCGAGCTGGCCACGGGCCGGTACGTGCCCTGGCTCGTGAGTAGACCTGTAAAACGGGTCGGGCGGGCGGGTTTCGGGTTCGGGTAGATTCGGGTTCGGTAGAATCGGGTTCAGGTGTATTTCAGGTTAGGGTCAAAACGGGTTCGGGTCGGGTTACGGGTTGACCAGCGGGTCGAAAATACATATTCGCGCCTTTTTTATCGGTAAATTTTAACAGGTAAAATATTATTTTATTCTTATTTTCCAAAAAATTTATATATAATATTATATATAATAATAATGATTGCATTATATAGGAAATCTATCAAATGAGAAGTATCAATTTCGTGAGAAATGAGAAGTAATCTCAGCCCTCCATCTCACCTAGATCAAAGGTGTAGATTAAAACTTAAATAAAAGGAAAAATAAAAACAAACCCAAACCCAAACCCCAAAATCACTCACATTTTCTCTCTCCTCCCATTCCCCCTCCCTCTCTCTCCACCGTCCAACCCCCGCGCCGCCCACCACCGCCGCCGTCTACACCGGCAACAACCCTCGCCCGCTTAAACACCACCGGCCGACTCGGACGACCACTGCGAGTCTTCGTCGGCCGATGGCGTCCTCTGTCGAGCACCGGTTGGCCGCGAATACCTCCTTCTTCTCCTCCATTTTCGCACGCATTTTCTTCAGATTCCGCCGCCGCCGCTGCTCTCCTCCGTCAATCTACACCATCTACGACATCATCTCTAATTTCCGCCCCTATTCTCATCAAATACTCGTGCGAAAATCATTTCACCGCAAAATACGCGTTCTCCTTCACGTTTTTCGTCCTCGTTTTTATCAACTCTGACCGTGGATGATGGCGTCGTGGTTGGAGGTCGAGGATAAGGTGGTGCTGCTTCAGGAGGAGGTGGTAGGGCGACGGAAAGAGAAGAATTTGAGGAGAGAGAAACGAGTGAGAGAGGGGAAATGGGCGGTGATACGGTGGTAGAAGTGTCGCGGGGTAGAGGGCTTTTACTCGTCGTCTGAAGGTGAACACAGTGCTGGTGGTGGCGCCGTGTAAGGTGGTGGTGCGTGAGGTTGTCGGTGGTTGTGTGGGTGGTTGTGTGGGTGGCTCTGAGGGGGAAAGGTAGGGGAGAGGGGAGGAGAGAGAAAATGATAGAAGGGGAATTTTTGTTAAAATAAAATAGAAAAAAGGGTTAGGTGTTTTACAAATTAAAGTTATTTTGAAAATTGGAGTTACGGGTTTTAGTTGGTGGAGTTAAGTTAAAGTTACGTGTTTTAGTTAGTGGAGTTACGTTAGAGTTACGTGTTTTAGTTGGTGGAGTTAAGTTGGAATTACGTGTTTTAGTTGGTGGAGTTAAATTAGAGTTACGTGTTTTAGTTAATGGAGTTACGTGTTTTAGTTAGTGGAGTTACGTGTTTTAATTAGTGGAGTTACGTGTTTTATTTAGTGGAGTTACGTGTTTTAGTTAGTGGAGTTAAGTTGGAGTTACGTTAGAATTACGTGTTTTAGTTGGTGGAGTTAAGTTAGAGTTACGTATTTTAGGTAATAGAGTTACGTTAGAGTTACGTGTTTTAGTTAGTGGAGTTAAGTTGCAGTTTTGGTTTTAGTTATTGGAGTTACGTTAGAGTTAATTAATTTTCTTTGAATTTGGTGGAGTTACTAATAATATTGGAGTTAGACAATTTACTTTATTGAGTTAACTCACTAAAGTTATGCAGTTTAGTTACTGCAGTTATTACTTCTCATTTCTCACCAAATTATCACTTCTCACTGAATGTGAGCCCGCATTATATATATGCTTTATATGTCTTAACAGAAAATTTTAATTAAAACTTTATTAATATTAATTGTTTTATATATATTTTATTAGGGTTTTTTGCGAAACCCTACCTTTAAAAGTCCAAAATTTGCGAAATCATACCTTTAAAAGAAAAAGTTGTAAAGCACTACCTCAAAATAAAAATAGTTTGCGAAACACTACCTAATTACGGTTCTCCATCTAAATTAACGGTGGTTCCACCATTGACCGTTAGTCAATCTATTTTCTTATACCACTTTCTTACCCAAAATCGATTTACTTACCCAACTAAAAATTTCCCCAAATTAACCTAATTTCCCACATTTCCCCCCAATCAAACCCAAGTTCCCAGATTTTCCCCAAATCACACCCAAATTTTCCCAAATCAAACCCAACCTAACAAAATTGATTATCAACCACGAGTCCAGCCCGTCGAAGCCCTCACCCACCATAAGCCTACCAATCTTCAGCCAGTCACAGCCCAGCCAGTCACGGTGGTTTCAACCACGCGCACCGTCTTTGCCGCTCGCAGCGTCGACCTCAGCCGGCCACAAGCTTCATCTGGCGCCTAAGCCACCTCGTTGCCTTGCGCAATGCAGAACCACGGTAGCCGAATTGCAAACCTGCTTTTAACAAATTCAATCTCACTTTGCGTATCATTTTCATGCGAATTTTTCGAACTTCTTCTGGGCAAAATTGTTTCATTATCATCCAATTACATCCAACAATTTTCGATTAGAAGAAATCAGGAAATAATCTAATTAATTTTGTTTCGAATTATGCGGCAATCAATTTCAGAAATTTGGGTTTGAGTGTGATTTGGGAAAATGGGGTTTGATTCGGGGGAAATCTGGGAAAGTGGACTTGATTGGGGTTTAATCAATTCTGGGTAAGAAAGTGTTGGTAAGAAAGTAAGTCAACTAACGGTCAATGTCAGAGAAACCGTTAGTTTAGACGGAGAAACGTGTTTAGGTAGTGTTTCGCAAACTATTTTTATTTTGAGGTAGTGTTTTACAACTTTTTCTTTTAAAGGTAGGATTTCGCAAATTTTGGACTTTTAAAGGTAGGGTTTCGCAAAAAACCCATTTTATTATTATAATATTTTTTACTAAATGTGTTTGGCCCAACGGGTTGACCCACTCGGGTCGGGTCTTGACCCTGACATTTCGGGTCATTTCGGGTTTCGGGTGCTTTTTGGGTTCGGGTTGAAAAAGTCCGGGTTTTTCGGGTTATTTTCGGGTCGGGTCTCGGGCGGTTTTTCGGGTCGGGTCAGAAACTTACACGTCTGCTCGTGAGCATTGGCGACCCGGCATGTCAAACCCTCGTGGAGGTACGATAGAGCTAAGCTTAACGGGAACGGGCCTGTAGGCTGTGCTTTGACCCTGGCCGGAATATTAAATAGTCGCCCGGGCAAGAAATGAGGCAAGGCTGTCTTATCTCGTAATTGTGTTTGTGACTAAGCCATATTTAAAAAAAAAAAAAAAAAAAAAAAAGAGTGTGTGTTGAGTATGAAAGGCCGAGTTTGGATCTTAGTATGTGTTTGGCCTAATTTTCAAAGTGTTTTTTACTCCCAAAAATTATAAACTTGGCCAAACATAGAGTTTTTTAGAAGTCCTAAACTATTTAATAAAATCATTTTTCTAAATATTGACCCCCAAAAGGAGAAGCACCAAATGAAAATATTCATTTTGTAAGATATTTTTAATTTGACAAAAATATAAAATAAAATAAAAAAGATTACAGTAATAAATGAAAGTGATTTTATATTATGTTGAACCAAACACTCATCATTTTTTCAAAAAATAATTTTTAAAGAAACTGATTATAAAAAATAGAAACAGATTTCGAAAAATACGGCCAAACAGGCTCTTACTGGGGTGGAAATTGGCTACGGTGTTGCATAGAGCCCACTCGGCTAGCTCTAAGAAGGACATAAGGACTATCCTTTGATTTTTTTTTAGCCCGTATTGATGTGTTTGTTGTGTTCCCGTTAGAGATGGACATCTAATTATTTCCGTCATATTGATGCATTTGTTGACTGCTTACAAGACGCCATGTACTCATTCCGCATAGCTCTTTGCCCAACTCATATAGGTCAAGAGCGGTTTGTGGATCACTCACTCTATTTTAAGAGGAGTTTGGGATTTTAATTTGTTATAGGGTTTTTTGTCGAACAACACCTATTAAAACTAAAATTTTGTCAAACCACACCTAATAAAATCTTTTTCATTGTTAGACTACACCTTCTACCAACTTCTGGCTTATATCCACCCACTACCGCCACTTACCCACCCACTTCCGCCGCTAGCACCACCCATTGTCGTCCCTTATCACGTGACCCAAAAAAAAAAAAAAAAAACTTTGTAACCCTAATCGTCTTACGCCATTTTCCCCCTCCATCTATGTTCACAACCCCCCCCCCCTTCTTCTCCATCTTTCATCTTTCACCATCATACCTAGACGGATTTGTTACCCATAATCAACAACGTCATCCTCGATCATCACACTTTTATTGCTCCCACAGTCGATTACTCTATTATTAAAAGCATTGAATATACCTTAAGAACATGTATTCATGCTAAAGGTTAGTTCTTTGTAATTGTCATAAACTCTAGTCAAAATTCGAATTAGTTTTCAATTAAATTACACAATATATCTAGGGTAATTATTTTGGTGAATTGTAAGATTTTCTCGAATGTTTGGGGAAAGTAGAAAAAAAAAAATGGAGATGAGGAAATCTGAAATGAGAAAGGGGGAGAAATGGACAAAAAACCGATTCTGGGGCACAAAATTTTAGAGAAAAAAAAAATCAAATTTGGGGAATAAAATCATTGGTGGTGGTAGTGGGGTGACTAGAGGTAGCAAGGGGTGACTAGGGGCGGCATTAGGTAGGTATTGGGAGGACATATGGCCGGCGTTGGTATTAGGTGTAGTCCAACAAAGAGTAAGATTTTATTAGCTGTTGTTTGACAAAAAGAATTATAATAGGTGTGGTCTGACAAACTTTTAGTTTTAATAGGTGTGGTTCGACTAAAAACCATTTGTTATATGTTGTTGTTATGGTCGTATGATAAGAGTGTTGAAATAGTTGTAAGGGACAGACCAAGTGACTTTGTATGGGCAACCCCTTCCTCCTTTTAACATCTTCATTGTCTATGGCAAGCTTAGGTCGTTAAAATGCCCAAGGCAGACTAGGCTTCGGCTTGCGTTGAGATGCAAAAATTTGAGGGAGTCAGATTGTAACACTACGGAATTTGAAAAGTGGATTATGGAGTTGGTTTGTCCCACATTGGGAAAATAAGGCTCATATGATCAGTTTATAATAGATTCCTACCATCATACTACCAACAAGGCTTTCACCTTTTAAGGCCCAGAGAAGATATATGAGAGGTGACTACCCATCTTATTGGGTTGTGTTGCGACGGACGGTGGTTCGGGCTGTTACAGATGGTATTAGAGCAACCCTGCGACCACGTGCTGAGTGCTGGGGTTAGGCCCAGGTCAGCCGTCTAGCGGGGGAGATCTTGGACCTGTGTTGATGTTTGTATGGTTTGGCCGAGGCGCGACGGGGACGTCGCGTTCTCTAAGTGGGGGAGTTTGTAATACTACGAAATTTGGAAAGTGGATTATGGAGTTGGTTTGTCCCACATTGGGAAAATAACTCATATGATCAGTTTATAATAGATTCATACCATCATACTACCAACAAGGCCTTCACTTTTTAGGGCCCGGAGAGGATATATGGGTTTAAGAGGTGACTACCCATCTTATTGGGTTGTGTTGCGACGGACGGTGGTTCGGACTGTTACACAGATGATAACCAAGTGTAAATATATTATAACATGCATTACCATTTGAAGTGTTGGAGTTTGATCTAATGGAATCACCAGGACTTCTTTATTTAGAATAAAACCACTCGTGCTTGCACCTTAGCTGCCTCATTTTGAGGTCCCTGTGCTACGTTTTTTGTTTTTCGAGCCATATTTAGACCAAGTGAATGCACCCCTGTCCTTCACATGGAACGGAAGTAGTCCCTAATGACAACTTGTCTGTGTATTGACCCCACGGACCAACATAAAGTCTTCTGTTGACATCACTCTTGTGCACGTGTGAAACTTCTTTAGAGGTCACCCATTCTAAGACTACTCCCAGCAAGTACACTCTTACTTAACTATGGAGTTCGTAGCACGTGAGAATCTGGAAGAAAAGTTGAATTTGTTGGTATGAGTAACACAATCAATCATATTCATCACTCATATGAGCCCCTTAAGGTCATGTTTGATTCAACTTAAAAAAAACTATCAGATCAGATTAATTCAAATCAAATCCAATTAGATCAGTTTTATTCAAAGTAAATCAAATAAGTTTCATTCAAATCAAAAATATCCAAAACAATCAATAAATCTAGTTTACTTCTAGTTATTAATTCGTTTAAATGCAGTTAATTTTTCAATAAATTCAATTCAAAACCAACTAAATCAAATTCATTAAAACAAGCCAGATCAATCAATTTAAATCATATCGAAAAAATGCAGTCTTGTCAAACAGGGTATAAGGGTTTGTTTGATGAGACTTAAAAATTAGTATAATCAGATTAGTTGAGATACATTCAAATCAGATCAAATCATATGTTCAATAATGATCTATGAAATTCGTCATGTGTTATTTTTATTTGTCGAGATTCAATTAAATTTTTAACAAATTCAGATGAATTCAAATTCATTGAAATCAGATCAAATTAGATCACTTGCATTGGATGAGATCAAAAAGATACTCCCTCCATTCATATCCAAATGCTCCATTTTTATTTTTTTTTTCTTTTGCAATTTCTAACGGGCCATATTTGGGCACACCTCTAGATCAAACGAAATGTTTACTTAGTGTATAAATTTGCAAATATTATTACATGGACGGAAAAAGGGTTTAGGTGCTAGGAAAGTTGGTGCAACACGTGGTATTGGTGGATGGTGGTGAAGTTGAGATTTTTTTTATCAAATCAAAATCCAAGTCGTTCAAATTACAAAACTCCAAGATAGAATTGAAGAGTGAAAAATTTCACCCTCTCTCTGCGGAGCAGCAGCCTCGTAGGTGTACAAGTGTTGGGCAGATCAGGTTGGTTAGGGACTACAACAAAGTCATCCTCGGACGGAGAATCATCATCAGAAACCACCACCATTTTACGTTTGACTTTGACCTTAACAACTAAGGTTTTGAGACAAAGTGGTAGGATCCTTGATAGAAATGCCTATAGTAGCATTGGGGTGAGCCTTGAAGGCATCTTTGTTAGGTTGTTGTTCTTACTTCTTAGCAGGAAGTTGGAAGTTCCCTTATTAGAGGAGACCCTAGTTCTTACTTGAATTACATTAGTGGCATTACAATTCAAAAGGTTCAGGGCAAGACATAACACCAACATCAACTTGGTTGGCTTGAACAAGACTCTTGTGTTTATCATCCACACTCTTAGGCCATCAGTTATCATGCCAACAATTTTCATTCATCCACACTCTACCACTTTCTCTCACATCCATTCTATTTTTATTTATATTTTCATACATCTCTTATAATCATGAATGAAATTTTCATTCATCCAAAACCCTACATGGCCAGTTCGAAAATTATAATTTTGGCCCATTTCACATGAAACGACTTTGTTTCACTCATTTTGCATATTGTTTGGCAAATTATTTTTATAAAACTGCATGTATATCATGATTGCTAAATGCAACTTTTTTTTTTACTAACGTAATCTGATAAAATACCTATTATGTCCCCACTTTTTCCCAAAATAACACAAATACCTTAACTTGATATTTTATTATACAGGTTGTCTTCCTATCATTAAAAAAATAAAAAACATGCGGAATTTTGCACGACATATACTAACGTATTACGTACCTCAATTTCATCGTTATTTTAGCTCGATTCCGTCGATTAGAACGTTCTAGGATATTATTGAAATCTTTCCTATACTTGTAATGCAATTTAGTGTTCGATGTTATGATTATTTAGGGTTGCTTGCTTTAAAAAGTGTGTTATAATTCTACTTTGAGAAGTTGTAGGGACGAGATATAATTAAGGGTAATACTGGAAGAAAAATGGAAAAAATAGGTTACGCTAGTATTTTGAGGTTACGTTTAGCAATCCCCATGTATATGGGGTGTGCAGAAAGGATCCTCTGTCCCATAATTTGTCCCACTCTGTGTACCAAGCCAATCAGAGTTCAGGAATTCACTAAATAAATAACTAAAGATTAATTTATATGGGATATATTTATGTTTTTCTGAACTCTGATTGGTTTGGTACACAGAGTGGGACAAATTATGGGACATAGGATCTCTTTTGATGGGGGGTGGGCTTGCATCATTTGGTGTGGAATGATTCTCATGTTATTCATACCATGAATGAACTGTATCATGATGATGGGGATTTTTGTATTAATCGCATGAATAATGTCGATGAATGAGAAAAAAAATCTCAAGGTAACAAATGCTCTAAGACCACTTTAATGTCTCTAAGGGGCGTTGTTAAGATTGAACCGATTTCTATGACATGGCCAACAGACTCACAACATGCACAACCTTAGAAAAATTTCCATGCCATATAAGATAACCAGGGTGCAGCCTCCCATTTTTAGAGGCTTACCCAAAAATTTTCAGAAGGAGAGGAGTATCAAGTATCAACACAATGGCGTACTTAACATTCTTAGGAAAGGAAGACATGTTCAAATCTGATGAGCGTAACAACTTAATTTAATTGTACTAGTTTGCGTACCCGTGCCGCGCACGGGCTCCCTATTTGTATCAATGATACTCGTTTCACAAAAAAAAAAAAAAAACATCGTTACATAATTGCACTATACACATAAATGTCACATATTGAGCATTATTTAACGTATGAAAAAATTATAATTTAGTTGTGAATTCATAATTAAGTGTCAGTTATCACTTAATTAAAGAGTATTAGGTATCCTCTATAAAAATGTTGATTACTACTGCCACTATAAAAATATAGATTACGTATTTATCGAGTTAAGAGTTCGACTTAAAAATATAAGAATAAATACTTATCAAAAAATTATGAAATGCACGTTGTTGGATTCATATCGAAAAATACTTCCACGTATGTATGTTATCATAAAGTAAGGTATCAATGGAGAAAGAAGGTGTCTCAAAATGATGCGATAAAAAAATTTAGTAAGCAGTTCTGATGAGGATCTCAATAGAAATCAACCTAACCTTTAAAAAATTTACCTCATAATACCCGACTTGATTGATAGAATTCTGAATCAAAATCGACTCGACGTGCAGTTTCAATCAGACCCGACATGACACGATCTCAATATAACCCAACCAGCTTTGACCATACATGAAATAGATTTAACCCTCCTAATTTCAAACTCTATTGGCATTATTCATTTATTGTTATATTTGTTGAGATTGCAAATAAACCCATAATTTTACAATACGTAATCATCATACCAAGAGAAAACATATCTAGCTTAGTTATTTACATCAATATCGTTATATGATTTATTAATCGTATTACAAATAATAAAGTCATTGACTATATGCATAATTGCGTTAATAAGTGTCTTAATCCTGATTCCGTGACTTTGAATCTAGTTGAGGTTTTTGAAATATAACTCTTTCAACAATAAATCATCTTACCAATAGAAACGTATTCCGCTTAATAATTTACATCATTATCTTTATATAATTTAATAAGTGTCATGTTCCCGATTCTAACTTTTAATCCAAGTTTTTGAAACATAACTCTTTCAACAAAAAAAATTACCGCACAGAATAGTAGTAAAAGGAGAACTTCATAAAAAAAATAATAACTAACTTAAAGACTTATATTTCATCCAATTTGGGTGATGATGTTGCATTGTAAATGTTACGTATTAACCCTTATTTAATGTATGAAAAAAATACAATTTAATTGAGACATAATAAATGTAAATAAATATGTTTCGAAGCTGCCCAATATTCGTGAACCCCTATTCATAGACCAATGCTACATGACAGAATAATGTAACCCACTTGATTTCGATTCTTATAAGAGAATGAAACTTTTGAAAAATATGAAATAATAGTAGTCAAGAATCCAGAGAGAGAGAGAGAGAGAGGAACTTCATGTATGTCTGGAAATAAAAAAAGCATTCAACAAAATTTGAGATGATGAGATCGATCAAATAAATAGGCCTATTGAGGAACTAAAAAAATTGAACAACACTAAAGCTATAATACCCAACTCGATAGCAACCCGAACCGAAACCGACTCGATTCGACATGTCATAAACATAATATGACCTAACTCGTTCTGACCATGCCTATAAAAGTAAGGGGAAAACAACAATCATATAAGCAAACGAAACATTTGAAAAATTAGAAACAATATTAATCAGGAAAATCCAAAAAAAAGAGAAAATAAATTATGGTCAAACTTTTATATCATATTCATGTATTAATTCTTTTTTCTCTACAAAATTATTACTCTTTTCATAGACATACTTTCTTCACTGTACTTAAACATAGAGGAAAAAATTATACCGCTTGAATTTCATTAACTTCTTTATTATGTGTTTGATTTTTTACATATAAGCAATAACATTGATTATAGTAGTTGAACTTTTTGAAATATAACTCTTTCAGCTCTAAATTACCATACGGAATAGTCGAATTGTAAAATTACAATAACATATAAGTTGTAAACGGAGAACTTTATGTAGTCACTTCTTATAATAATAAGTCACATTTGGTTGCATCAAATGTGTCACAATCCGAGAAATCCAATAAATCGACGTGGAAGAATCTGACTCAACCAAACCCTATCCATGAACCATGCTACATAACAAAATACACCATGTCTAACTCAATTCATGAACCAATTACTAACTCTTTGTATAGACAATAATCCATAAGTACTATTGAGTAGTATATTCTAAACACATTGATTAATTCTGAAAATCAATTTTGAAATAAACTTTTTCGACACTTGTACGGAAAAAGTCAAATTGGCAAAATTAGTAAACGGAAATGTTTGTAATCACTTGTTTTTTTTTTTCTGGTAATTTATAACCACTTGTTAAACTAATAATAATTCACCTTAAGGCTTATACTTTTCTCCACTTCTCTATGATTTACACATTTTTTTTGGAACTCTTTTTTTTTTTTGTAAGAGATGTGTTGCAAAATGAAACTGTGTCACATTATGATCATGATTAACAAATTGGAAGAGAATCACATACTTTGTATAGACTGGAAATCATTTTTTAGACTGTTAATATTTTCTGCACTTAATAGTTTTAAGAACTTTCCTTTTTCTATTTTAATTAAAATTATTCAAATATTCAACTAATTATAATTTATAATTGTTTATTTATTTTCCTTATTACTATTTTAATACTTTATATGTATTTCCATATCCTAGTAACCAATAATATAGTTTTTAATTCGATCCAATAGAATTGTGCCAAGTGTCCATCAATGAAGGGCTGTACTCGACTTTTATAATATATATCTTAGATTAGATTACAACCCTACGCGTTTTATAGCTGAACCAAGAATATCACCCAACATTCAAACTCATAAGCCCAACCCACCGTTTTAGGGGGCATAGTTCAATTCCGGGTACGGTGGTAAAACAATGATTAAATCATGTACCAAAACACATGTCCAGCAACCAAAAAAAAAAAAAAAAAAACCAATTGACCTAATCCACACAATAAACAAAAAGGATAAACTCGTTTCCTTAATCGAATATTCCCGTACATCACGTCAGCGACCAACACACCAACACCCTTTAATCAAACCCATCTCAACCGTCAAACCTACCCAACAGCCCTACTTATCACATCTCATCCATCAATACAACCATCAACAACAATCCCTTCTCCAACACGCTAACCCACACTAGTTCTCGTGAACCATCACCACACTAAATCCCCCCTACCCACACTTTCTCATCCACAAATATCTCTCTCCTCCAAACTCAAATTAATTTTGAACATCGAAACCCCTGAAAACTCCGAATATTCCCAATTTTTATCTCTCTCCTATAAATTAGGGTTCTTCTTCTTTACTCAACCAACAAATTTCAAAAGTTTTCAAAAACAAGAGAGAAAAAAGTGACAGCGTTTGTGGGTGTGTGTAGCGTGTGTTCGAATTTTCGCCCAACTTCTTTTTTGAATCGGATTTTATGTTCATAGAAAGAGGTAAGATTTGTTATTGTTTGATTTGATTTGATTTTCAGTAATTTCTAGGTTAAATTTTGATGCGTAATCTTGAAGTTTAATGCTGTTTTTGATGAATAATTAGGAGTCAACAAGGACTTGTACAGAGCTCGCAGACCGCCGCCTACACCGACAATTTTACCCCCTTTTGAATTTACGTCTACGCTTCACCATGAAGTTTCTCGAATACACCAGTCTAGACCGGTAATTTTCATCCTTTCTTTGTCAACTTTTTTTTTTTGGCTGCAAATTTAAGAATTTTAGGGTTTGGTAGGTAAAACTGTGTGTGAATTAGATTGTTGAAGTTTAATTAGAACTTGTTTTGATTGTGTGATTCATGTTGTTATGGTCTCGATTTGGTTGTCTTCTTCGTTACGGCAGTTAGGTGTAACCGTCGGTAGTGCTCGTTGTGAGGTTAGGTGTGAGAAATCGCTACCAAAACGGTGCCGTATCTTGATTTCGTCTCTTTGATTGGAGGTTAATAAGATAGACATCATTTTATCTCGTTAGATGTAGGATTTGGATTTAGGAAGATGGACTGGCGATTTTTTTGGGATGTAGGGAGAACTTGGCTAACTAATAGCGTTCTAGTTACATTGCGACGAACTGATTTCTTGAAGAATTGGCTTTTTTAGCAATATTTATCGAGATTTTATTCGTTCTGGTAGAGAGGATATGTGGACTCTCTTTTAGTTGTGTAATTTCAATGCCTTTTTAGTTAACTGAGGCCCTTTTATTTTGGTTTTGTAGAATAAACGATTTCATGAGCCATTTGAACCTCGGAGAACGTACCATCAAAGGGTGCTTGGAGGCCTATTCATGTAAGCAACGACTTACTGCTGCACTCTTGGACATGTTTGTGGCAGAGCTCTTATCTAACAACCCCCCCCCCCCTCCAAACCGTCCTACGTTGTTGATCTTTGTGCTCTTTTATGTGCTGTAGGCAAGCATACTGGGACAGACAAGAGGCTGTCACTGAGCTTAGAACATGAGGTACGATTCAACCATTTTGTTAGGAACTGCAAATGCTCTTAATTTAAATTCGGCTGGCTGAAAATTTATGTAGCCCTCGTAAGCTGTAGTTGGAAAATGTTCTTGTGGGTACCTTCAAACTTTTCCTGTAGTTTTTGTTCTTAGTGATGGGCCTGGTATCAGGGAAAGAATTCTGTGATGAAGCTTGTTGTGCTGGTTTTATTGTTTCTTTATTGGGTTCACTGCGGTGGGGTTTCCTTTAAAGAGCTCTAGAAGTATAGCCATATTGTGCTGCCAATATGCTAGTATCCAAGATGACGTGTTCTGTGTCGTGTATATACATCTTTCTCTTGATTGTGCGGTGGCTGTCTTTATGATATGTTCTTATGTTTGGTTGTCCAGATACTTGATCAGCTTGGAAGATCATCTGACACAGACTCTTTTTCACCAGTCGATCATCTGATTAGTAGATCCAGGTTTAGATTGATGACTTTACAAGTTGAAAAGGTTAGACACACTCTTCTAGGTTTCTTACTGACTTATTTCTTGATTCTTCAGCCGGAAAACACTGATTTACCTGATCCTCACGTTGTACCACATGTACCCTGATTATGACTTCAGGTAAGTGTTTGTTGATGGTGTCCTTGTCATAAAATATATTGCGTGGAGGATTATGGGTAATGTCATCGTCAGCTTTATGGGCGGCATGGCAACCCGCATATAATCCTCTACATTTTGCATTGGGAGTGTTGTCAAGAGGTTTGACAGGCGGTTAATAAAACTGTCGCTCTTAGAGGAGCTGAGAGTTCAAATCTCTCCATTTCCCAGCATCATTTTTTGTCACATGTATAAATTTTCTTTTCCCTTGGTTTCGGTCATGCATCAAGTCCATGTATCATACTTTAAGACTTTCTTTGATTGTGGTTTTGTAAGTTGTGATATTGCCATTTTGTTGCTGTTTAACAGTGCGGTGAAGGCTCACCAATACTTCATAGATGAAACTCGTGACAGCTTTGAGCAGATCTTTGATTCTTATATGAGTGAAGCATCAAAGGTATATATTGTTTCCCTTGTGCCAATATCTGTAATAAGTTTAAAGCAAAATCTTTCTTGCATTTTAAGCATCACACTTCATTAGTCTCGTGTCATGTAAGAACATTTCTGTTCTTTTGTAAGTGCCTCTAGTTTTCTGAAACTGTCATGTGTAGTTGTGTTTAACATTTTATTTTCCACGTGATTACTAGCAGCCCACCCCATTTCAAATTTGTTCAATGTTTTGTGTCATCCGCTATCAAATTGTGGCGATTCAAAACTTGTGGTTTAGAATGTCATTTGTTTAACTAAATGTCATTCTATATTGAAATGCTACTGATTAAGGTTAGTATGCCATGTGGGCCAAGTGTGTTTCTTAGCCTCTCTTAAGGCTCCGGGTGATTCGGTTGCATGATGATCTCAATTTGTTGAAAATTAGTTGAATGTAGGTGAATGTGTATCAACAACTAGACTACATTTATTGGATGATTTGAGATCTCATTCGATTGGATTTTGGTTTAGAAGTGTATACATTGGTTTTGAGTTGAAACATATATGGCCTAAATGTCTTGAAATTTTGATAAAAGAATTACGGCGCATTGCTGAAGGACATGTAACTTGAAACAACATGGCCTGAAATTCAAATTCTTAAGAATTTGATAAAAGAGTGTCTTAAGAATTTATAACAAGGATGGAAGAGAGAATAAGGGGTAGGGTTGTCTTCGTATAGAGAACTGTTCTATTGGGAATCTGGCAAAATGGTTTGTGTAAAACCTTGTGATGAATATTTAGACAACAAAAAATTGGGTTATGTATTTTTTCTGGTGTTGGTGTTCATGGGCATAGTTAGCTGTCATCCTTTCAACATATGCAGGTGTAGTATTTTCCTAATTTGTATGTCACAAAGGATATCTATACCTTAAGCATCTCCATGTTGGTCATGTTTTTTGCCCGTATGCTATCTGTTCAATCCAGTGGGAAAATGGACGAGTCTACTCTAAAAACAGAAACAAGAAATGTAAACAAGTTAGACCCTCACTTGGGATGTTGGTGGTTGGTGCTGATTTGATCTGTTTGATTTTAGGAATGGGTTGAAGCAAATGGTGGAAGTTCCCTCCTTGAAGATTTGTACAAGGCTCTTGATGAGGTGAGCCAGCTACAATTTATGAAATGTGTAAATATCAATTAAAGGACCAGGTATGTAATGTTGGGTAATGCAGGTGGTGAAGCTCTCAGAATGTGAAATCTACAGCTACAATCCGGATTGCGATGCTGATCCTTTCCTACAAAGAGGAGCCATGTGAGTTTTGGCATCTTTCAATCTGAACCTTTTTTTTTTCATTATTTTCTTGACGGAAACACTTGCACTGCATGGGGCAGTTTGTGGAGGATGGTTTTGAATCTGAACATTTAGTTTATACTAAATTGAAAATTCTAATTTTGGGCTCCTTTGATCCTTTCTCTCTTAACAGATGGTCATTCAACTTTTTCTTCTACAACCGTAAGCTGAAGCGTGTTGTGAGCTTGCAATTCTGTTGCATAAGGTACATGTTCTATGAGAATGGAGTTTTCAGATCTTAGAAACATATGACTAATAGTTTCTTGCCTGGTTGTGTTGCTGTATCTGAGAGACTGAAACTATGCTGAAGCTATAATGTCGTGATTGTGCTGTAGGATTCATTCTCCCTTTCATTGGTTTTTTCTCTTAAGTTGTTACTTGTTAGTGAGGTTATCTGTCATTATGTTCAACTGCCCATATATTCCAAATGTTGTAAATTTTGTAATGCATATGGGGATGAGCACTAGAATGAATTGTGTTGTCTTTCTGTTATGCATTAGAGCTATAACTGAATTGTAAATCAGCTAGCGGGGGGTTTGTAATCCTCTTGGTATTGTGCTGGGTTTGTTATATGTGTCGCACTAATGATGCTGGTGTTGTTTCTTGCAGTAATTTGGTCGCTGATGAATTTCTGGCTGATGAGTTGGATTTCGAGGAAGATGGAGAAATATTTGACAACATGGATATGTAGGAGCACATGATAGATGTAGCTGTTCATATATTGACCGCTTGTTGTAACTATGCGATATTATGCCTGAGTGCAAGTAATGTAGTACTCCGTATTTGATTGTCTCGCGAACAGTAAGACCCTTTTAGTTCCCTTAGTTGGGTTATAAAGACTTAAGTTTAGTTGCTTCCCAACTCGGGATGCTGTGATGTAAATATGCATCGAATTGCATCCAGGCTTTCACTCCTAAGGTTTCAAACATTTAATTGAGTTTGGTTTCAGTGTGTATTGTACTCGAATCTCGTTGCCGAGTATGAGCTGTGCCATTGTGTTTTCGGTCTGTTTCAGTCTTATAGCTGTTGTTTGGTGCGAGTAATGGCTGTGTTTGCTGCTAACAAAGACTATACAAGCATGTTGGAGGTTGGATCTAAGTATGCAGAGGACATTACACGAAATCCTATGTAATGCGTACTTCGTATTTCACAAGTAGGTACTAAAACTGGCGCAAAAAATTCCCGAGGGGCTGAATACAAGTTATACGACATTTGTCAAACATGACTTTGACAATAAGAGAGCACACATAAGGGTATTCATCTTGTTTTATTAGATAGCAAAGCGCAAAGCTCGATCAAGGGGGCTAGAAAGCCGTACTGGAGCACAGCTTCCGTGTAACTAGGAATCAATAATTTCCAGTCTGAACTTGAGAAGGCTTACTCCTTCCTCTAACATGAAGTTTGCCAAACTCGTTTCTCTAACATGAAGTCGGCTAACGAGTAAGAATGGCACAGCCCCTGCTTTGCACGTATACAGGCTCTGAAACATGACTCGGATAATTAAGCTCTAAATTGGCTTAGGCCATGTGCGATTGGATTGCATTTTTCTGAACTGATTTGATTTGATTTGAATAAAACTGTTCTGATTTGATTTAATTTGAATAAATTTGATTTGATTTGATCTGAACTGAATATATTGATAAATTAACTGCATTTAAACGAACTAATAACTAGAAGTGGACTACATTCATTGATTGTTATTTGGATGATTTTGCTCTGATTTGAAAACACTGTTTAATAAGTTGGATCAAGCCCTGTGCGACTGGTCTGCATTTTTCTTATCTTATTTGATTTGATTTGAATCGTACTGATTTGATTTGATTTGATTTGATCTAAACTGAATTTATTGATAATTTAACTGCATTTAGACGAATTGATAACCAGAAGTAGACTAGATTCATTGAATGTTATTTGGATAATTCTGATCTGATTTGATTTGAATTGAATAAAAATGATCTAATTTGAATTGATTTAAGTAAATTTGATCTGATTTGAAAACACGGTTTAATAAGTTGAATCGCACATGACCTTACTTTTTTTTTTCTTTTCATTGCTTACTTTTGATTTTTTCATAGTTTCATAAGGCCCTCTGCGATTGGACTGCATTTTTCTGATTTGATTTGATTTGATTTGTTTTGAATAAATTTGATTTAATTTGATCTGAAATGAACTGAATTAACGATAAATTAACTGCAACTAGACGAATTAATAACTAAAAATAGACTACATTCATTGATTTTTATTTGGGTAATTCTGATTTGATTTGATTTGAATTGAATAAAGCTGATCTGATTTGATTTGAATAAATCTGATCTGATTTAAAAACACTGTTGAATAAATTGAATCACACAAGGCCTAAGTAGTACTATTTTTTATCGGAAAATGCACGCGGTACCCCTGTACTTTGGGGGTTTGCACACGGTACCCCTGTACTTCAACTTAGTGCACACGGTACCCCCGTACTTTTATGAACTGCACAGTATGCCCTTTTTTTAACTCCGATCCCGTTAATTTATGCTTAATAATGTTGACATGACTACAATTAACTTAAGTTAATTACCAAATAATTTAAAATAAAAAGATGATAATAATTAGAAAAAAATTAACCCCCATCCCTTCATTTTTCTCTCTCCTCTCCCTTTTTCCTTCCTCTTCCTTGCTCACAACCACCACGTACTAAGGCCCTGTGCGATTCAACTTATTCAACAGTGTTTTCAAATCAGATCAGATTTATTCAAATCAAATCAAATCAGATCAGTTTTATTCAAATCAAATCAAATCAGATTAGAATTATCCAAATAACAATCAATGAATGTAGTCTATTTTTAGTTATTAATTCGTCTAGTTGCAGTTAATTTATCAGTTAATTCAGTTCAGATCAAATCAAATCAAATCTATTCAAATCAAATCAAATCAGATCAGTTCAAATCAAATCAAATCAAATCAGATCAGAAAAATGCAGTCCAATCGCACAGGGCCTAACTTGCAAAGTAGGTTAATGTGTATTAAGAGGGATAAATTAATGTTTAATGTATAGTTAGTATGTTAATGATGTAGAATAGTTGCTTAAATAAAACATTAAAAAGATTCTATAATGATATTACGAGGGAAGAAGCAAAAAAGGGTATGGTGTGCAGTTTTCAAAAGTACGGGGGTACCGTGTGCACTAAGTTGAAGTATAGGGGTACCGTGTGCAAACTCCCAAAATAATTTGAAAAAAATTAACCCCCATCCCTTCATTTTTCTCTCTCCTCTCCCTTTTCCTTCCCCTTCTTTGCCCACAACCACCACGTACTAACTTACAAAGTAGGTCAATGTGTATTAAGAGGGATAAATTGATGTTTAATGTGTAGTTAGTATGTTAATGATGTAGAATAGTTGCTTAAATAAAGCATTAAAAAGATTCTATAATGATATTACGAGGGAAGAATAAAAAAAAAGGGTATGGTGTGCAGTTTTCAAAAGTACGGGGGTACCGTGTGCACTAAGTTGAAGTACAGGGGTACCGTGTGCAAACTCCAAAAGTACAGGGGTACCACGTGCATTATCCGATTTTTTATCCCCCTGGTGTCACCAACCTCTCCAACCTACACTCACCTAATAAAAGGCTACCAATCCTTAAACTTTTTACGCAACTTTCGAAACTTCCCCCCTCGCTTTTAGGCTGCCAGCACAACTCTGGGTGTCTTCCCCCCTACCAACCCCCAAACTCAAAAGTCTCACCTTGACCCCGCCTACTTCACTTTTCACCCCCTTTCCACAAAAGTGTTTCCCTAACCCCCCGTCAACTGCACAAAAAAATTATTGATTTGCCATGTATTTACAATTTTTAAGCAATTTGAAAAACTAACATCATGAATATCTTGGGTCAAAATGACGTTACGGTAGTCGTAAAAGTCGTTTATATTGCAAGTCAATAGCAAGAAGTGACCAACAATGGTAGCATGGGGGAGGGGGGAAGAAAATAGAAGAAACTAATAAGTTATGTAATCATAATATACAAACTAACTATTTCATCCTTGAAATGAGCTAATTTTTCTGAAATCTAACACATTTGATCCCATTCCACTCCCCCACTCCCCCAACCCCTTAAATACTATTTTTTTTCGAGTGAACCAAACGCTACATAATTACAATGACTGTAGAAACATTATTTTAAACTTCTTTAAGAAAATATTGAGATAACTATCCTTTCATTTTAGCACGTTTTTTTAAAAACCGTAGTAAGGCGATCTTCAAAGTATATATATTCAGAATATTATCGTTGCAAACATTTATTTCAAAAATAATGAATATTCATGATTTGCATATCACAATGGACTATATATTCATGAGTTGAGTAACGTTTTATATATTTGTAGTTGGTGAGTAAAATTTAGTAAAAACACCTTTGTCTATGAAATTGGAAGATCAACGATTTTTTCCGGAATAGGGCTCAAAAAAAATGTTAAACAAAATGGGTTGAATTTGAACTTATTCAACCTTATGGGGTGCACGTCACCCCATTGGACAAAACCGCCAGTGGTAATGGCGGTTTTAAGTGTATCAAATAGTACCAATATGGCTCGAGGGAGAAGTCATTGACAACCTAAAACCGCAAATGAGACTGGCGGTTTTAGTGTGAAAATAAAAAAAAAAAACTTAAAACCGCCATTAGGACTGGCGGTTTTACTTCACGTGAAACCGCCAGTCCCAATGACAGTTTTAGGTGGTCATAAACTTCTCTCCCAAGCTTGATTGGTACTGTTTGACACACTTAAAACCGTCATTACCACTGGCGGTTTTGTCGACGTGCACCCCATAAGGTTTAATAAGTTTAAAATCGACCCATTTTGTTTAACATTAATTTTTTGAGCCCTATTTCGAAAAAAAATTCTCTACTTTCATTATAAAGAGAGTTTTAGTACAATATAACAATTTGAAATTATTCCTATATAGATTTACAACTAAAAACAATTTGGTGGTATGTACAAAATAGGTAGCACCGATACGGATTCGGACATGGACACGGACACCGATACGGATACGTGACACGACACTTTGAAAAATAGCGGACACGGACACGGCTAAAAACAAAAACTAATAAGTATTTTGAATGCATATTTTTTCAGTTACGCATACTGTTCGTGGGTAGGTAGAGGTAGGGCTAGTGCGGTCGGGTGCAGGTTGGGCTATAGCGATGGGGTCGATGGTGGACGTCGGTCGGAGGAGGTCTCTTGAGGCGGCGCCGGTCGAAGGTGGAAGAGTCGGCCGAATCAAGAAGATGAGAAGCTAAAAGAGATAGTGAAGTTTGACATGTAGTTGAGCTACCTGCTAGTGTAATTAGAATAGGAGAGAGAAAAAATAGTTTTTTAAAAAAAAACTTGTCAAAACGACGTAGTTTTGTGTCGTGTCTGGTGTCTGGTTGGTGTCTGGTTCGTGTCTGATTCGTGTCCAATTAAAAAAAACCGTGTCTGTATCCTAAAATTAAATAAAAAAACTGGACATGGTTATTGGGCGTGTCCGACACGTGTCGTACCGTGTCCGACGCGTGTCGGTGTTCGACACGGTGTCGGACACAGACACGACACTGGACATGGGTGTCCGTGCTTCCTAGTGTACAAACATAGAAATTAACTGTGATTGTTACATAAAAAACGTTGTCGATCTCCCTCTAAATTGTTGTGAGAGACAGTTATCTACACCACCATTTTCATATCTCCTCTACTACCTTAATATCTCTCTTTCGACATACCATCCATCTATGACATGCATTTTTTTCTTACTAATTTCAAACAAACAACTAAAGGTATATATAACATCTATTACTTTTAATAATTGCGTGCAAGAAAAGCTGACTTGGCGAGTTTCAGCATACAAGTATACAACTGACATGTCAGCAATCATTTAACACGTCATTATGCTAATTGGCAAAACTTGGCAAAAAATGTTTGAGCCAAGTTTTGAGCCGTTGACCTTTCAATTACTTGTTCATCACATTAGCAATGTGATGTCTTCATGCACATTATTACAATTCATTCTATGAACTCTTGGCACTCAAGCAAAGACTACAAGAAGCTACTAGGTTGGGTTTGGAGAAGCTGTTGGTCCATATGGACAACTCCGAATGCATCGCTGCAATTAAGCGAGATACACTCCCAAACAACGGACTCAGAAACTTGGTTCGGGATTGTAAAGACCTTATAAATCACGGGAGTTGGATCGTAGACCTGGAACATACCTACCGTGAAGCAAACCGAGCTGCTGTTTTGCTTGCAAGGTTTGCTTGCAAATAAGGGCGCTGATCAATCGGAGAAGTTGGTAATTCTAGAATACCCACCTGCTGATCTTCGCCACCTCCTACGCGAGGATTTTCTCGGGGTCTCTTGTCCTCGACTTGTAACTAGTTAGTACTTTCGTTTTTTCGGGGCTTGCCCCTCTTTGTAACCAAAAAAAAAAACAATTCATTCTATAAAAAGGAAAGATCCAATCCAAATCTGATGCTGATTTAGTGTGAACAGAATTACAAAATCTTAAAAATAATGTGAAAAAAGATTTCTATTCAGTCCCAAATATGGAAACAAAATAATTACATCACACTACAACGATCAACATAAAATGGACCATTATATTGATTAATGCGAGAAATTCGTATCCAACTTTAAAGAAAGAAAAATATCGTGATTTGTTATCAAACTAACATTGGCCGATTAATATTTCCAAGACATTAACTCTAAGTATTTGAATTTTCGAGCCCCAAATTCTTACGCTAACACGTGACGTGACATATAATAATAATATTATATTGTAAGTAAAGTTTATCCAAATAGGATATGGTAAGTGGATATTATATGGTGACATTATTCTAATATAATAACATTATTACTTGATTTATGAAAAATAGTTATGTAATATAGTAATTACTTGATTTATAACAATTTGATCAAATATCCCACGGGTGTTTCAAAATAGGACTTTGGCTTTTGAAATGTGACTTTTCCTCTAATTAGACTAAAAATATCCCACAGGTGTTCGAAATGGGGTTTTAAGTTTTGAAAGGTGATTCTCTATGTAATTACATTACGAATATCCTACGGGTGTTCGAAATGAGATTTTAGATTTCCATGTAATTACATTACGAATATCCTACGGGTGTTCGAAATGAGATTTTAGACTTTGAAAAGTAACTTTCCATCTAATTAAATTACCATTATCACAAGGGTGTTCGAAACATGATTTTTGGTTTTTAAAGGTGACTTTCCATTTAATTATATTACAAAAATCTCATGGGTGTTCGATACATGACCTTTAGGTTTTTAAAGGTGACTTTCCATGTAATTACCATACAAATATCCCACTTGTGTTTGAAATGTGATTTTAGGTTTTAGATAAAAATTTTGTTTACAAAATTTTAACATTTTAACATAAATAGCCCGGGCATTGCACGGGCCATCAAGCTAGTTATTCATCTGAAATAATATGAGAGTGAAACGTAAGCTAATGACATGTAATTTAACTTAACACAACTACGCCTAATCAATCTCAGCATGCCACATGGTATATTATATTAATTAATATGCAAAATACTTGGTGTAAATTTTTGTGTCCACATCAGGTCTGATGTCATCGCTTATGTCGTCATCGGCCTTTTAATAATGCATGTCATTATTAAATTAAAAAAAAATTAGCCGAGTGTATAATATATTTTGTCCCTTGACATAATTTAACCGCAATAATTGCCTCTATACCAGGAAAGAAATATTGTTAAATATATTTTAAAAAATTTCGAAAAAGAAGAGTCAAGTCTTCTAAAATTTAGATTCGCGAATTTAAAAAAATCTTAAACGATTTACTTGAATCTAGGAATCATTTTGAATTTCGAAAAACTATTTCCTTATTTTATGGGAATAAATTAAAAAATTAGTGCAATAAATAAAGAAAAAAAATGATTTATCGGTTATAACTCCTCTTTATTCTTTCCTTACAAAAGAAGAAGAATAAATCTCTTCTATTTTCTTGCCTCCTCATAAAACTTATAAGCATGGCACAATACAATTAAGATTAAGAAATGCCGAAAATAGTGGCATAAACTTGGGCCGAATTTTTCACAAACGGAATCAAAATATAATTTTTTTTCTTAAAGTTGAATCGTAAACTTTTAATGTCTATTCTGAAGTGTTTGTTATGTGTAATTTGCAAAAATAAGTGAATTGAAGTTCATTTGCCTTGTTTAAATGAGTGCAACTACTTATATTAAAATATATTGAGTTTTGTCTCTTTGAAAATTGCACAAAATAGGGATTGAGGTTCTATATAGTCGAAAATTATTCAACCATATAGAGTTTTCTGTAGAATAAAATCGTGAGTGTATGTCATATAAACATTCATGTCTAGTGTCACTACGTCAAAATTGGGCTTCCAGAACCAGCCTTTAAGAACGGAAATTTTAAAAACCGATCTCTTATTAAAAAGAGAACGGCTCCACTAAAAACCGTTCTAAAAGATAATTATAGGAAAAAGAAAAATAAACAATAAATACATACGAGAACGGTTTCTTTAAAAACCGTTCTAAAAGGTGAGGTTAATTTTGGAACCACAACTTTTAGAACGGTTTTATAAGAAACCGTTCTAAAAGTGAGACCTAAGAAAAGTGTTCTAATAATTTAATGAAAAAAAGTAAAAAAATAAAAACAATAATTCATCGTGATTTCCGCCACTTCCTCATAACAATCCACCTCTCCCTCTGCCGTTCTATTTCTCTCTCTTTTTTCAAACATTTTCTTTTCTCATTAATTTCTCTCTCTCTCTCTCTCTCTCTCTCTCTGTTTCATATTCCCTCCCTCAAATTTCTCTCCTTTGTTCATTATTCTTCTCTTAAATTTCATTTGCCCTCTCTTCTCTCCTCGTTCTTAATTTTCTGCAAACACCATAGCACCAAAAAGTGTATAACGATGGAAAATCCAGATCTACAAAAACCAAAGAAGAAGAAGACGATATTGACAAATATTAATGGAGACGAGCCGACGGCGGTGGGGACGTGAACTCCTTGGCGTCGACGAAATTTTATCAAGGTTTAATAAAACTTCAGATCTAATTTTTTTTGTTTAACAAATTTTTGTAATTGAGATATTGATTCGTTTTCTTTTAACTTAAATTTATTTTTGTCTTTTAATTGGTCTTGAATCTGGTCCTTGAATTTTTTTTTTTTGTTGATTTAGTTTTTTTTTTTTTTTTTTTGTGTGTGTGTTGATTGGATTAGATGAAAGACGGAGAAAACAAAGGCGCTGGCGGGTAGACCGTGACAGAGACGAAGGTGATGGTGACGACGACGATAGCACCGACGGTGGCTACATGGATAAGGGCGAGGGTGACTACATCGATATTGGTGAGGGCGACATGCAACACAGAATATGATGGTGGTTGTTGATATGATGGTGGTTGTTGAAGAAATACAATTAAGGTTCACTGTAATTTTAGATCTACTTTGGGTTTTTTTTTTTTTTTTTAAATTTTGTAATGTAAAGATTTTGATAGAGTATCCACTCTATTTTGTTATGGGTAATCTAATTTAATACTCTTTGTGTTGTTGGAATTTTTTTTTATGGAGTATCCACTCTATTTTGTTTGATTTTGTATTATTGTGTGATTCCCCTCAAGTGGGATGTAATTCCCAGATGTGTTATTGTTGCCGCCGTTGATGCTGTACACTACAACCCCAGAAAACTGCAAAATTTCACTCAATCACCAAAAAAAAAATTTTTTTTTTTAAAATTTTGGGCACACATACCAGATCGGTTTTGCATAAAACCGTTCTTAAAGACCCTAGTAGAACGACAACGGTTTTGTGTAAAACCGTTCTTAAAGAGGTTTTAGAACGGTTATTATAGCAACCGTTCTTAAAGGGTATAAGAACGGTTCAAACCGTTCTCTTACCCTTTAAGTACAGCGTCCTAGAGAACGGTTCTATAACCGTTCTCTTTAGCACAAAAGGACCCGTTCTTAAAGGCCAAATTTGACGTAGTGTGTCTTAGCTTTCTCTTATTACAAAAGGCATACTCTACCAAATTAATGATTATGGTGGAGGTAATTAAATACTGTTTACAAATTAAAATATTAGGGTCGTTTGGAATGCGTAAGCTTAATAGTGACGACAAACCCCTAGTTATATCAAAAGAATGATATATGGTGGCATGCTAGCTGGTGGACTTAGATGAGGGAGAAGAGTAATTCTTATACCCCTAAATGGTGGTAATAGTCTCCTTCCTCAACCTTATTCAATCCATTTTACCACCATTACTTTTCCTCATTTTCTCACCCGGAAGTCAATTCACTTCTCCTATTCCAAACAAGCAATAAAACACCCGCGGAAACATTCATTCATATCAACAACACATGGTGGATGGAATGCCGACGCCAATCTTCTCTCTTGCACAAGCATCAACACCCAAGAACTCGATGGTGACAAGCTTGACTTTTCCACGTACGTCCGAGATGATTGTGACATATGGTTTTCCGTTCACTTGCCCTTGATATGGATTTTTCCGCGACGTATGTTCATGATTCAATGGTGTTTTGCCGTAAATTGAATAGTTAGGACTCCTTTTGCTAAAAAGTCTAGGCGCCAACATTTACGACTCAGACACAAACTCATTGACCATGGACAATTCTGCACATTTAGAGAAGTACACATTAGGTGATAAACATATGCATAGCGCTCAACTTTGTAGAAAATATAACATCAAAATGTTGAACGGCGGCCACAAAAGTTTTGATACTTACAATAAGGTAATTCACTGATTTGATATGGCTACATTTGACGTGTATGTCTAGCCTCATTTTTGGTGCTCTTCCACATAAATGATCTTGATTATTCTTCAAGTGGTCGAAATTTCTGAGTAGAATGCAAAAACAAGATTAGTGCCAAAGCCATATCTGCATGTAATGTCGTGTATACAAAACAATGTTTGTTAAAGAACAATAATCTTACCTATGCCTTTCACACATGACTATGTAGCCTCTAGGTATGTATTTGACTATTTGTTCTAAGAAAATGGTGGTAAGAGATCAAGTAACACTTACTCTTTTTCATAGAATAGTGTTGGAGATGTATTTCTCATGAGAAATATGTTTTAACATTTCTCTTATTTATATGACTTATATTACAATTTAACAAAGAAAAATATCCTGAAGGATACGCAATAAGGGTACTTATAGAAACATATAATTTATTTCTTTTTTATCGAGATATTTTTCATAATCTTAAATTGGGTAGATTGAATCAAAGAAATTACATTCTTTTTACGTAATATTGAGATTTTTTATCCAATTTATTGATATTTGGATATTTGACACGTCATGTTTAAATCCAAGTTCTTCATCCTTTGATTGCTTAAACCATGATCCTTGGACCAAGGTAAAGTCGATTATCCTTCTCATAATATAGGCGTGGTTGTGTGGGAGCCACGAGTTAAAAGGAAAAATATTTTAATTAACTAACTTACACATCATCACTTAACGGAAAAATTTAACAAATATTTTGGTATTATGTGCAGAAGATGATAACCGCAAGGTACCATGTGTAAAAACTTGTTGAGTACCATATATAGCATGTGCAAAGTGGCAAATCTCAGGGTTAGACTTTGTTTGTTAACTTTGTGATGAAAGTTGTAGTGTTCTTAATTCGGTGATTAAGTTGAACACTTTTGACGTAGGTTGATTTTGTTTCCACCATTCATATTGCAGCTAAGAGTTCGTCTTCTTAATTTTCAATTTTGAGCAGTGAATTCTCGATCATCGCAATGAAATAATTTGTTTTAATGTCAAATTAGACTGACGATGACAATGATACTCCATATATTGATACATATCCCCTCTAAGAGATTATTTGGGGCTCTAACAATCAGAAACTTATTTTATTATGATCACTCTTGATAGTTTTTTTTTTTTTTTTTGACGGGGAGCACTCTTGATAGTTGATCATACTGTAAGTAATGTTATTGAATAGTATGGTTATTTATGTTGATTGTAAAAAAAAAAAAGGTATATGTCAATGACGATTAATTCATATATGAAAAGAAGTACTGGTCAACATGTCGGCTCAAGTTAAACACAAAAATATGCAGGCCAAATAGGTTTTGTCGACATCTAATCTAATACTATATATTAAAACCCGAAACAAAGTGTTTACTAGGAGGACACTTGGCATTCATTAATTGGATAGAACATAAAAATAGCATTAAATACAATGATCGGTTATGATATGCTAATAAATGATCATAAAGTAATATAGTATTAGCTAATTTATTGAAAATAATCATAATGGTAATTTCTTAAAACAAAGATAGCCAATATTTTACTTATAAAACGAGCATAAGGAATATAAATACATAGCCCGAGCGTGCGTGGCACGGGCGCGGAACTCAGTTAGAAAGGGCATGCAAACTAGTGGTTCTTAAAACGTTGGTTCATAATCTAGATGTAGCGTGTTCATCACTAGTTAATATAATAGACCGTGTGAAGTTTATGTTAATAATGGGTCAATATAACAAAGAGTCTTAAATTTGATCACCAGTCAAATTGGGTTAGCGGGTCAAATCGCGTCTACAGTTTTGGTAAAGTTCAGCACAAAAACATGTTAGTCAGAACTTGATCAAGTCTATATGGGTCACAGATTATTAAAAGCGAGATCATCACTCCGATAAATCAATTTTGACAAGCGTAGAATATAGAACTAAAAACTAAACATACGACTACACGAGAGTCAAAATTTGTGCGAGTCAATATCGTTAATGTCTAATTGCACGGAAATGAGCGTCAAATTGATAAAACTAAACATATGACAGTCGAAACGGGGGTGACTCAACACGAGTCATGTGTCATAAAAAGTTCATTCATGACACATAAAAAAATTGCATCGCATCGGTTTAGCGATTTCAGTAGATTGGGTTAAAGTACAACTAATTAGGGCCGCCCGTGTAGTTTTGCACGGTTAATCGTGTGTTCATAACAAATTAGAAATTTCGTTGATCGAGCTTATTTAAGTAATGAGAAAAAGGGGAAGATTACTAATGTTGGATTATTGAAAATGAAGAGAATACATGGATGATTTTGTGGTGGATTTTGAATTGGGGAAAGAAAATGAGGTGGTAGGTTTTTGGGGAAGATGAGAATATAATGTTGTTTTTTTAAAAAGTTGGTTATTTCATGTAAGAAAAGAAAATATTTACTTTATTCTTCTACCACCTGCATTTGTTTTTTGGTGGGTATGGTCTTAACTTTGCGTTTGGATCCTCTCCAGTTCCTTAAAAGAACTGGAGATCCAGTTCCTCTCAACGGTTGGGATGAGTCCTATGAATACAATCTAACGGCTCACAAGCATTGGTAAATATTAGCCAAAAACGCCAATCATTCTTCATCCTCTTCCCTGACCCGTCTCTCTTTCCCCATAATTGCAGATCCGACTGGGCGGCGACCTCCATAGCCGAACCACCCCACAAAGCACAGCCCCCCTGATAGCCCAAGTTAAGCCATGCTGTATACCCACCGGCCATACTGTTGCCACGTGGAGAGAGAAAAAGGGGCAGTTTTAGGTTATTATCGGGCATATAAGGTAGTCGAAAGTGATTGAATGCGATGGTCGAACCTTCTCGGGGTGGCTAGTTAGTATGAATGGTGAGCATAGGAGAGAGAAAAATAAGAGTGGGACTGAGGAAATGGTGTGAACAAGGAGAAGGTTTTTTCTTTAAGTTAAAGAAATCTAGGCCATTGGTAATTGCTATTTACACGTGGAGCAATCTTAGAGCAGGAACTAGGCTCTCCAGTTCATTTAGGAACTGGAGACAATCGGATGCCTTAACTTTACTCAGTTTACTGTAACAAAAAAAATGGTCTGAACTTTACTCGGACTATATCAAAGTTTGTACTTGTGTTTTCACAAATGATTCGTCTTTTAAAATTAATCCAGGTACAAATAAGATACAGGTTGGGTTCATATGAGAACACATTCTTATATGGGAACCGTGAGAACACATATTAAACATTGGATTAAATACATCAAGGGTTGAGATTAGAAATAAAAACATAAAAAAAAAGTCCCTGGACCACCCAAAATTCCCCCTTCTCTCTCTTTGCCATTCTCTCTTCTCCGGGCAATTTCACTTCTCACGACCACTCCACATAGTCGACCATTTTCGCCACCGCACATTGATCGGACATTCTCCACTCCGGCGTCGAGCCCACCAACAGAAGCGGCGGAGTCAGCCCCGCGCCACCACCACATATAGAGGTGCATTTTAAATCCCCCAAATGTGCATATTAAATCCCTCAAGTGTGCATTTTATTATACCTAATATGCATTTCACTATACCTAAATGTGCATTCCAACAAATCATAAACTATAATATAAAAATCTTTGGATATGAATGTTCGTTTGGAATCATTTGTGCATTTTATATACAATTTCTTCTAAATGTGTATTTTAATTTTTCTAGATGTGCATTGCGGATCTACTCTATGTAAATTTTATTGTTGGAGGCAGCTTATCTTCTGGATGGTGGTTGGCGTTGGCCGGAGTCAACCATTGTTACCGGAATAAGAGAAAAATGGAGGAGAGAGAGATAAAATTGGGAGAGAGAAATTGGGGGACGATGAGGAGGAGGCGGGCCCGCGGTGGTGGGGAATTGTGGTGGCCGGCGTTGGCTTGTCGTGTTGGTGGTGTCGAAGTTGGTGCTGGTGGTGGTGGACAGTTGTGGTGAGGTGGTCGGGGTTGGGATGAGTGGAGATCCTGTGTCCCATTCTTGTGTCCCACTCCATGTACCCCTCCAATCAAATCCTTAGAAATCAATTAAATTATAAGTTTAAATGAATTTTTTTATGTTGGAAAGTGGGTTTGTAAGGTTGTGATTGGAGGGGTACATACAGTTAGGGGAGAGCAAATTTTCGGTCCAGACCGAAAACCGGACCGGACCGAGCGGTTCGGTCTGGTCTCGGTTCAGCTATTTTGACGAAATTCCGTTCGGTCCACTATTTCTAAGGGACTGGACCGAACCGGACCGAGACAGGACCGAGGGCCATTCGGTCCGGTCCTCGGTCCACTTTTTTCCGAATTTTGTTCCTCGGTCCAGTTCGGTTCGGTCTGGTTCGGTCCGGTCCCGGACCGATGCTCACCCGTACATACAGTAGTACACAAAGTGGGACAGAGAATATTCATTCGGTTGGGATAGGGAGGAGAGAGAAATGAGATTGGGAAATTAAATTGGGTGGATTTAATTGTAGCCCATGATAGATGTGTTCTCATGGTTCTCATGGGAGAAGGTGTTCTCATGAGAACCGAACCCAATAAGATACATGTGTATATAATGTGATCTAATAATCGTCATAACATAATAACAATTTTGCACAGCTGACATGTTATGAGTCTGTTTGGCCAAATTTTTCGAAATCTGTTTCTATTTTTCATAATCAGTTTCTTTAAAAACTGTTTTTTGAATAATGAGCGTTTGGTTCTACATACTACAAGAGCAGTTCATTTGTTATTGTAATCTTTTTTATATTTTTGTCAAATTAAAAATCTCACAAAAGAGTTTTTTTAGAGAAATAGAAACAGAAACACCAATTTGGTGCTTCTGCTTTTGAGGGTTAATATTTAGAAAACTGCTTTTATTAAACAGTTTATGACTTCTAAAAAACTTTATGTTTGGCCAAGTTTATAATTTTTGAGAGTAAAAACACTTTGAAAAATTAGGCCAAACACATACTATATCCCATTAAAAAAAGTTACTCCGTAAGCTATAACCCTTAAATTAAATATATGTTTTGGAACTTTAAAACAAATATAAGTTATATTAATTTACATATATGTTATGTAGCTTAATTTAAAAAAAGAAGTTATAAGGAAACTATAATCGGGTCACTGGAGAAATTTTGTACGGGTAATATACTAGCTTCTGGAACTATTTTGTTAGCCCTATTGATATTATTAGATAGATATATATAGATTCAAAAACTCATAATGCTAATCGAGTGATTTCTCATTTCCTCCACTAAAAAAGAACGAAAATGGTATTAATATAAAACGAATTTTCTATTACGTATTCACAACTCACCGATAACCCACGTAAAAATCCAATTTTAAAAACTCGAAATGCTAGTATAGTGATTTCTCATCTCCTCTAGTTAAAAAAAAACAGTAACTCTTCTGTGAGACCGTCTCACAGGGTGAGACGGGCCCAAAAGGATAAAAGCCCACTCCCTACTCCTTTACAATAAATTAAAAAAAAATAGATTGAGAGATAAACGGATTATATCTTACAATTTGATGATGAACTTATCACAACTACCACTATTATATCGTAAATTTGAATTTTAATATTTTTTAATATTTTTTAGTATTTTTTTTTATTTTTTTAAAAAAAACTTTTACACGATTGTCTTGAAACTGCAGTTTCTCAATATGAATGTTTGAGTTAATAAGTTATAACCTTGAGTTTTGTAACTAAATCAAAGAGTTACAAACATTTATACAAATTACAAATGTTTGAGTTGTAAACTTAAAATCTTGAGTTCTTAATATAAAAGTTTAATTAAACTTACTTAAAACTTTGAGTTCTCAATATGAATGTTTAAGTTTAAATCTCTACAAATATTTGAGTTTTAAATTTTTTTAAATCTTTGAGCTTAGAATACAAAATTTCTAGTTCTTACGGCATAAATTTGAGTTTAGAACTTTGGAATTATTACTGTCAAATCATGAATAATGGCTAGATAATTTTTTTTTGAAAGATTCCGTCAAAAAGAAAAAAAAAATAGAAGAAGAAAATGAGAGATACTTAGGGAGGAGAGAACGAAATAGAAAAAACTTACGTATACGAGAACTAGAGAAGTTTGGAATGTGTGGGAAATGTTAGTTTTCTTGTTTTGTATTTTGGGCCTTTCTTGTTATGGGCCCGTCTCACACTGTGAGACGGTCTCATACAAGAATTTGTGTAAAAAAAAAGAAAAAAACAAACAAAAAAAAAACGAAAAAACTCACACAAAAAAAAGTCGTTGGTATTCCCGCGAGATTTGCATCTAACATTCCCCAAATTTTTTTACACAAACTCCACTTGTCCACATTCCCCCTTTCCCTCTCTCCTCTCTCCTCTTCCAAATTACGGAGTACATCCAACAAATTCTCTCTCCTCCACCTCAATCAAACCCAAACCCAAAAAACAATGGCGTCTCTATCAGAAACATACGCCTGCGTGCCGTCAACGGAGCGCGGCCGCGGAATCCTAATTTCCGGCGATCCCAAGACCAACAACATCCTCTACTGTAACGGCCGCTCCGTCATCATCCGCAACCTCGACAACCCTCAGAAGGTTGAGGTCTACGGCGAACACGCTTACCCCGTTACCGTCGCCCGTTACTCTCCCAATGCTGAGTGGATCGCCTCCGCTGACGTGTCTGGTACTGTCAGGATCTGGGGGACCCACAATGGGTTTGTTCTTAAGAATGAGTTTAAGGTTTTGTCTGGTCGGATTGATGATCTTCAGTGGTCCCCTGATATGCTTCGTATTGTTGCCTCTGGTGATGGCAAGGGCAAGTCCTTGGTTCGCGCTTTTATGTATGTCTTCTTTGTTACGCCTCTTTTATGGATTTTGTTGGTTTATTTGACTTTCGTTGTTTGATTGTTTTTTCGTTGTTATGCAATGTTTGTTGTAGACTTGTAGCTCGTGGAATGATAAACTGTAAGTCTCGAAATGATTTGGGGTCGGCTAATATGCGAATATACGATGATACAATTGATGAAGCTGTTGAATTGTGCATTTTATAGTGTTTTAAGTTATCAACGATGTACATTCGCAATGCCGATATTTTAGTTTCAATTATCTTTTGGTGGTTTAGAATGAGGTGATGCCTGCGGCATGTTTGTGTGGATTTTAATTGTGATTTGAGGGGGTGATCTGAGGCCAATTTTGCGAATTTGGAAGGATTATGCAACTTTTCTTGTGAGTAATCTAGGATGATTATAGATTTTGTTTTTTCGAGGAACCCTCGGAAATGTTTTTGATGAATTTGTTAGAGGAAGTTTGAAGCTTTAGCTCTATGTTAGTAGAAACTTAGAGAGGCTGTTTCCGAATGACAAATGAAAACCGCGTTGAAAATTGCATTGAGTGACTGCTACTTTTCAATGTAAGTGGCGTAGATTGTTTAGTGAATCATTCTTGCTGCCCGGTCTTTAGGCTTTGAGAGGCTTCTACTAGTGCTGTCTACGCTTCTTCTTAACTCTCTTTCTCTCTCTCTCTCTCAAGTTATCGTGTTCCGCTGTGGAAATCAAGTCTATAGAAGATATTGGATGAACTTTTTATTATTTTCTTTACTTCTGCATGATATGTTCCTGTAAAATTCAAGTCATATCTTCACTGGCAGTCAAGTTTTTGTCATTTGATCGTGATCTTACAAATTGGTTGTACATTTTATCTGGCCTTTGAGTTTTTTCGAAATGTCGAGGGAGCCTTGATGGCTTATGTGACGTGATGATAATTTGTAGGTGGGATTCTGGATCTACCGTTGGAGACTTTGATGGTCACTCAAAACGAGTTTTGAGTTGTGCATTCAAACCAACAAGGCCATACCGTATCATCACATGTGGGGAGGACTATTTGGTCAATTTTTATGAAGGCCCACCTTTCAAGTTCAAGCATTCGATAAGGTAATGTTCACTTAACTGTATGTATTTCGTAGTTTTAGCATTCTGTTGATGATGACCGATGTAACTCTTGATGCAGTTGTCATTCTAGGTTTATTCAGATACGACCTCGTGATGTTTGATTCAGTTGTCATTATGAATTAGCAGTCTGTCAATAGGGGTGCGTACTTTTGACCTCCCCTTGTCTTGCCATAGGTGGGTGGACCTTTGAGGCTTTGTCATAATATTGTTGCTGGTGAAGGTGGTCATGAGAATCTGGATGTTCCATTTAATGCTTATTTGTGCTCTCAAATGTCATTCGTGGCAAAATTTGACTGCTTAAATGGTTAATATAAGCTACATCCATCATATGGACATTACAACTCACTGTCGTAATAACAAACTGTCTGAAGTTAGGATCATCTAGTTTATGTATTGCATCAATAATGGGCTTAGAGTTCCTGTGGTAGGCATGCTACGCTCTTGCTGGTTGAATACATTATAAGTTTGCAATGCACGTATTATACACATGATCTACAACTAACTGATATATTTCAATTCATTTTTTTTATGATTGGAGACAGGTTTTCCGTTACTAGTTTGGATGCTGAGCCTTATTCTTCTAATAAAGCCCCGATTAATACTTAACCTTGACCACTTGTGATGCATTTCAGTAAAGCTGTGCCTTTTTTTTCTATGTCCTTACTCTAGCTGGTTGAGGAAGCAGCCTTGCTAATTGGTTATATTGATTCCAAAACTTGTGAGAGAGATAATTCATTCATTCTTTTGGTGTATAAGACACGGACATGCATAGATCCTCTAACTTGATGTAGATTGTTTCCGAGTATCCTTAGCAGTCCATATAATTGGCAGCTTTGTTTGCGTTCATTCTTCCCATGTGCAATTCTTCTACTATTTTTATCTTCTGCTGCTCTGCAGTTGGATTGTTGTGTGACGTTTTAATAGATTACAATTTCTGTTTTACTGTTTATGCTGAAGCTGAACAAGAGAGAACAAAACAGTCCATGTGTCACTGTAACAAAATTAAGTTCGTTTTCTAATGATAAATGTGTTTCAATCTACAGGGAGCACTCAAATTTTGTCAACTGTGTGAGGTTCTCACCAGATGGAAGCAAGTTTATTACCGTTAGTTCGGATAAGAAAGGTATCATTTATGAAGGAAAGACAGGAGATAAGGTTGGAGAGCTGTCCTCAGAGGATGGTCATCAAGGAAGCATTTATGCGGTTAGCTGGAGCCCTGATAGTAAACAGGTTTGTACAATTCTTGCTTGAGTATCATTTTGTCTTGGTTTAGTGACCATTATTTTGCTGCCTCTCAGCCTTTTGCATAATATCTGTTATTTTGCACCTTTGTTTAGGTATGAAGCTAGTATACCTATTACGTTGTCAACAGCATGCTTCAACTCTCATTTATTTTCTTCTTTTCTCTTGGGAAATACTGTCCTCTTGAGTCCAAAAAAGACTAAGAAGGCCTGTGAATTGTGAAAATAGTTAAATGTCTATTATCGCAAACTCAGCCACTGGACCTTTTTGTGAAAGAAATATTCTTTCTGATTACAACCAAGATCAGTTGTAACTCAGAAATGCTGCAGTCTATCTTTTGTTGCCAGGCGGTCTGTACTCCAAGCCACAGCCGTGCCTAGGAACATGCAACTGTTCTGACACCACTGCATGCTAAGCCTGTTTACTACTCATGTCAAGCAAATACCTTTATAGGGTGCTCCACCATGTAGTGGCCTTCTATTCTAGAACTTCTTGAAAATGTAATCTTAGCTGGTGCATGGCTGGTCATGGATGCACTTGTGGTTGTGAGTCGAAAGAGTGAAATGCTTGCATTGCACACTAGTATTTAGACGACAACAGAAAGATTACATGATGGCACACCCCCTGTTCTTGATGAAAGGAACCTGTTCTCAGATTGGTATTGTTATTATGAACAGTAGAACAGTAGTTTGAATCCAATTTGTGGTTGTGTACCGATGAATTTAATGAGTAATTTCCGAGAACGAGGTAAGACTAAAAAAGTAAATCCCAGGAGCGAAAATAAAAGGGAGAAAACCATCCGTAGCGTATTGTTCAGTTCTTGATATGGATCCTTTCAGTTGAGTTTATTTTTCCCCAGAAATGTCACTAATACCGAGTAGGGGCCAAAATACTCTTAATCAGCCCTACCCACTTAGCTCGCCCTATACTCTGAAGTCTGAACTTTCCTATGTTTCCAACGATCCTGATTTTCATCACCCGATCTTCTCATGTCATATATATATATGATAAACATTTTCTTTGTTGACACACAAGGGGTCCTGAGTCGATCACTTATAAATTGTGAATCCAGTGACACATGTTGAGGTGCCAGCTGCAAGTTTCTGAACTAAGTAAAAAACAATGTGGATATCCTTTGCACTAAAGTCTATGAAGATTATGTTTGTTTGGAGCTTCCCCACCATATTAAAGAGTATAGCCAAAGCTTCTTCGAGATAGAATCCACCTGACAATCTAAAGCTAGTGATACCTTGGAGCGTTCTTGAATGGATACCTCAAGATATGGACTTAGCTAATTTATTACTTTGGTCTGTTTTAATAGGATGGCAAGCAATAGTAAAATCATTAACAGGATACTGGTAATTTTTCGATCATGCAGAGATAGAGAGCCAACGACACGGGATTGAAGTTCTCTTATTTTTTGGGATGTGTCTATGTTTAAACTTTTAGGCATAAAATTTGCAAACCATAAGTGCTGATATATGTGCTTAAGGTGGTATGAATTTCTACTTATAATTACCTTCACTTCAGTTACGTCTACAACTTGATAAATGGCCTATGGTGGGAATGTTTGACTTGGAACTCAATTCAATCACCTTTCGAATTTCCATGTCTAATTTTAATTTGGTCCTGTCATCATACACCTGATCTTGAAGGGGAGCCTTGGCACACAGGTAAAGGTGTTGCTGTGTGATCGATAGGTCACGGGTTCAAGTCCTGGGAGCACCCTCTTATCCAAATAAATGACAAGGGAAGACTTGCCCTCATTACACCCTTGTGGTGGGACCCTTCCCTGGACCCTCGCTGTGCGGGGACGCCAATGTGCGACCAGGCTGCCCTTTTTTTATTTTTATTTTTTATCATACACCTGATCTTGAGTCTTGATATGTTTTGTTGCTAATTATTATCTATTTATCAATTAAACACGAAGAATATTCGACTTACGCAGTTAAGTTAGGGCCTAGGCTCCAAACATCTGGCCTTCTCAAGGATCTGCTTACGATGGAATCAATTTGTGATTTAATTTTTTTTCTCATGTATTCATTTGCATCATTTTTATTCCCAATGGAGCCAAAGACTCCCTATTCTTTGGTTTAGGAGTATAATGCAGTAAAGCAAAATGGCTCAAAGCTGCCTGCACTTGTTTTTATAGGGACTTAGTTGTCAATCCGTGCAATTGTTGACGCAATTTCATTCTGGGTCAGCTGTAGGCAGCCTTAGGGTAAGGCTTGCGTACATCCGCCCCCCCCCCCTTCCATTTCACCATAGGCGGGAGCCTTTGAGGCACCAAAGGATTTTGTCGATGTATCTCATTTGCATGTCTCTGACAAGTGTCCTTTTCTTTTAATTCTTCACATAGTTTTTTTTTTTTTGTTTTGTTTTTGTTTTTAGGAAGGCACTTGTTGTTGGATGATTTTAACTGATTGTTCCACTTTAGGTCGTAACCGTATCAGCTGATAAAACTGCCAAAGTGTGGGAAATATCACAAGATGGCCAGGGGAAGATCACGAAAACATTAACATGTCCTGGATCTGGTGGGGTGGACGACATGCTAGTTGGCTGTCTTTGGCAGAATGATTGCATAGTTACTATTTCACTTGGTGGTGCTATCCATGTATTTTCTGCTAGTGATTTGGAGAAGGCCCCTCTTACACTCTCTGGACATATTAAGAATGTCTCATCCTTGGTTGTGCTGAAGAATGATGAGAACATGGTGCTATCATGCAGTTATGATGGAGTGATAGCTAAATGGATTCGTGGTGTTGGATATTCCGGAAAAATTAACATGAAGGATCATGCACCAATAAAATGTTTTGCCGCCGTGGACGGCGAAATCATTCTATCTGGATTTGATAATAAGGTAAGAATCACAGATATGTTTCTATTGGTACATATTGTGGCACTGTTTAACCAATTAGGAATCCTCTCAATTTCCTTCTATGATTACCACCTCAACAGCACTTTAACAGAATTGTAAGTTCCCTTGTTCATGACTCGTGTGGTGGTGTATTCTGAAATTTCCCGCAGGATAGGACATTTATTAATATATACAGTATGACCTACTATTATGACTAAAACTTCGGGAATATTGAAGAAAGGAGTTTAAATTCTCTAGAGGACAGCTTATATATTTGCATTCTATAATCTAGTCCATGCTGCTGTTGTCTGTTGACAATTGAATATACCACTTGCCCTTTTACGGAGTAGTGGGAACTTGACTGACCACGTAGTTGAAGTACTTGATAAGTAACTTCCTTAAACATAAATTGGCTCCATTGTTTTCCTTCAGCTTTACAATTCTCTGTCATATTGTCGGACTCTACTTAAACAAATCATGTTTTTTCATATTCTTAAAAATTGCTCTTATCAACTTTCAAATGTGCAACTCTTTTTTTCTTTTGGGTTGTGGGGCAGGGATATATTTTGAGTCTGAAAAATTATCGCTATCCTGCCATTGCTGTGCTGTGAGAGCTCCACAGTGCTCTCTTCTTATATTTGGCTATAGTGTTCTATATTCGCGTCCTATATTTCTTGGATTCTTCTCCATTGCTGATCTGTGAGATCCTTCCTACAATTTGGCTGTAGTGTCTTATTTCCACATGCTATCTTCAATGAATCCTTTGTGTACTTCTGACCATCTGTATTTTGAACTCCAATTTGAATTTTCCAGACAAGTTTCTATTTAGCTTTCACTCAACCGAGTGTCCAATTCATTTATTTAAGTCAATGGCAAAGTGCCTGACATTCATATCCCAGTCTGTGTCAAAGATTACGAATTGAATAACCAATTTATTATCATGGAGCATTGTTCTACATACACAACGTTCTTTTTAATCATCATCGTTTATTTCTTCTGATTTATTATTCTTGAAAGGGCAGGTATGGAGAGCTCCTCTGCATGCAGGTGAATGCGCAGCCGCAGAGCATGTGGATGTAGGGAATCAACCAAAGGACTTGAGTGTTGCTCTTAATGCCCCTGAAATTGTTTTGGTGGCTACTGAGACTGGGGCTGTGTTGCTTAATGGTTTGAAAGTTTTGTCAAGCATCAACCTCGGATTTACTGTCACAGCATCTGCTCTTTCTCCTGACGGGAGTGAAGCAATATTGGGTGGGCAAGATGGCAAATTGCGCGTATATTCTATTTTTGGTGATGCTTTCACAGAAGAGGCAGTTCTTGAAAAGCATCGGGGAGCAATCACTGTAATACGGTATTCCCCAGATGTTTCCATGTTTGCTTCTGGTGATGCTAACCGTGAGGCTGTTGTTTGGGATCGCTCTACCAAAGAGGTATGTTGATGAAAAATACAAAACTGACTTTTATAGTTTTATCTCTTCTACTTGGTTTGGCTAGTGCTCCTTTCTCAGTTGTCGGTGTCTTGGTGGAGTGGGCAAAGGGACAGATAAAACACATGCTTAAGAATATGTAACTTATCTGCAAGAGTAACAAATGTATGTACAGTCCTGCTTTTCAGCAGTGATACTGGAGTCGTGAGGCACTTTCCAGGAAGTTCTGATACTCCCCAGGGAAATCGGTCTTTTAATTTATTTTTAAGATTCTATGATGATTTAGCTCGCCTGTAGACAAAATCAACAACTTTAACACTTTGTTTCTGGATGAACCATACCGAAATTTGCGAAGAGAATTTCAATGACTGGCTTCTACTTTACCATTTAAGAAGTCTTGACAATCAGTGAGCCATGTTTGTGTGTTCCAACATATTCCAAAGCCAAAGAGTAGTGACTCTTTGCCCCAATGGATAGCATATTTAGAATTCTATCAGCTTTCTACTACTAGAACTAAGCATATATCGAGGAATCTCTTATATCAATTACTTTTTTTAATACTTCTTGCAGGTGAAGCTTAACAATATGCTGTACCATGCAGCCCGTGTAAACTGCTTAGCATGGTCCCCTGACTGTACTATGGTTGCTACTGGCTCCCTCGACACAAGTGTCATAATATATGAACTTGGGAAGCCTGCTTCCTCTAGAAGAACTATAAAAAGTGCTCACCTGGGTGGAGTATATGGTGTCGCTTTCTCTGATGAGTGCAGCATTGTCAGTTCGGGTGAGGATGGCTGTGTCCGTCTTTGGACAATAGATCCACAATGATGAACTTTCTCCATGGAAGAGCCGCCTTAGAATATGAAAAATTCCCTGTTTTTTGAGTTCGTACATTTGGAGCTTCTCTTCGCAACCTTTGGTAAAGACAGAAAGACACTGGTTTGAATCTAATGCCAGAGCTCTTGTACACCAGGTTGGTTTTACACACTTTAAATTTGGCGCAATGTTATACTGAGATTTATACCCCTGAGGCCTGCATTTAGGTTGTTATAAGTTATAACAGACACTTTGGCTTCTAGACTACAATTCGCACTTCAGTGTATCCGACTTCTAGTACTGATTTCTTTTGCTAGTTTTATAATGTATTGCGTATCTATTGCCTGCGGACATTGTATCAAAAATTATGGATGCCATTATAATAACTACTTCGTGTAAACCAAACGACATGTGACATTGTTTTTTTGGTTGGGTAAGTAATATCTGATGGTGAACCTACCTATTTAACGAATTAACGTTGCTAAAATTATATTGACTTTCTTTGGCATACTTGTAAATGGGTTTCTTATATTTTCAGTAGTTTGTTGGAAACCTTAGAAGTAACTTTTCTTGAATCCCAATGATAAATGAGGAGTATGTAATATTATTTTTGAAGAGCCCAACTATAAAAGTCGGGCGATATGTAATGTCATTTTTGGGTAAGGAAAATAATTTTTTTTTTTTGGTAATATGTGTTTACTTTATCTATTTGACTTGAACATGAGCGTCTTTTTATGTGTTTGTGATCTTTGGCTTGATTTTACTGCTATTACGGTTTGCTTAGCTCCTTACTACCTAGGCTTAATCAAAGTGAGATGGAGGGAATATGTGGTTTTACTGTCACATCAATATAGTGAATTAGTCATTGTTACTCTGTTGGCATTTTATCTATTTAAAACAAATAATCAATGAATTCACTCATAGCCTTGAAAAGGTCATGGTGTACAGTTCTTTATCTTTTATACTCCTTCCTAAAATGAGAAGAAAAAACGGAACAGTGTTTCTATGAGTAATCGTGAAGCAATCACTGAACAACTGAGGTTGGTGAGGTGTCTGGTTGCTTACGTCTATATCTTTAAGTAGCTTCCGGAGAATAAAACCTTTTGCATGAATGCTTCATATATAAGCCGTTAAAGCATTTGGGTTACATCAAGAGTTTTCTTGTTCATTCACTCCAGAAGTTCTGTGCTTTCAAGAGTTTCAACCTTTAGATAATAGTTGTATGCGTCTCAAACTGGATGTTCAAGTTTTTCTTCAGGTTCTCTGTTTGTAGGTTTGAGCATCGTCCTAAAAATCACTTCTGGTGGTAGACTCGCTTCTTAATGATCCCTGAGCTTAACTAATCATATATTCATAAGCATTAGGTTCGTGGAACTGTTGCATCATACGAGGGATTCATAATATTCAGTCTGTAAATAGTTGGGGATGAACTCGGCCATTTGAACTCTGTGGTCTAGGAAACATGTGATGGATGTTATTCTTATCATGAGGAAGTATTAGTATTACACCGAACTATCACTTCTATTCTAGATGGCTGAAACTTAAGGTGTCATCTCCTATGTGTTAGAAGACTACCTGAGTCTTCGTTTTGAGTGGTAGTTCAAGTGTATGATAATCTTGCCTTTAAACACATTATACATTCATTCCTTGTGCTTGTGCTGACGTATGTAATGTTTAGTAACTCTCAGGGAGTGTTGATGCTGACTGCTCTTTGCCGATTCCTTATTTCCTGCAGCTTTTCGTAGGTGGCCTTCATCCTTCATACCTTGGCTTCTCTCTTCTATGCTAGTGCAGTAGTGCCCGTTGTCAGCGCGACACCACCAGTTATCTTCGATTTCTTACTGAAATTTTATGGAGTTTGCTTTTGTGTGAAAGTATTCAGAAAAAAAGTGTATCTAGGCTTGATATCCCCTGAAGCATGATACTTCAGCGATCATCGTCTTCTGGACTCTATAGGACCGTTTGTGTTTATTGCAACTGTATTACTGTATAGCTGACGCTGCTATTTCATCTTTTGGACATTTTTTTGCCAATGAAATACATGGGTTTTGATACTGTGGTGTTGTGTGTAAGGAAACTTGCTGAGCTATCTAAAACTTTCAGCTGGATTGTTTTTTTGAGATCTCAACTGGAGTCTGGTATGTTATTGCATAATAGGTTGGGCTGTTCCTGTCAGCACGACCTTTTTGCCGTTTTGGCCAGACATATTTCCACGCACGTATCAGATTGTTGCACACTGGGCAGGTATATTTCTGCGCACATTTTGGATTACTCCACGCTGGGCCGTCTCACGCGCGTAGTGCACTCCAAAATGTGCGCAGGAATAACAACCCCTTTTATTTTTCCTTCGAAGTGACTCATCGGGGAAGGGGAGAACTTCTAGATGTCCAACCTCCCCCAAAGCTAATATAGCTTGCACAAAGTAGTTTGCATGAATGATCTCCATAACACCGATAAGGCGATAATCTGCTACGAGTTCTGTAAATCCAATGAGCATACGGCCAGTCATAGATGGAGGATCTTCTTTGAAAAGCAAACCACTTCGTAACCACGTAACGTATGAATATTGGCATAAACACAACAATAATTCAGATAGATAAATTTGTTTTCAATCGAATCATATTATTCATACGTAGGCTAAATATAAGTTCATGAAGTTAATGGATAGATTCATACATGACCTTTAAATATAGGTTTATGCATGTATGTAGCCATGTAGGTAATAATGGACTTTAAATTATACTCATAATAAGTATGTTCATAAAGCACACAAAGATGTTATTAGTATTTAGTAGTACTACTATACCATTAAAATAGAAGATGAAAATCAAATAGAAAGATACGATCAATGATAATTCGTAGACGTATTACTTTGTAAAAGAAAGATTAAATTAAAAATTGCAACCGAAATTGAAGTAGACACACCAACAAACAAATTAAAAGAGAACCAATTAAGCAAAGAATTCGATCAACCTTGACTCTCAACAAAATTTAAACCCACAAAGTCAAGAATTCGTTAATTGTCGTTACGGCCTGCAAAAGAAAGATTCTGCAGCAGACCATTTCTTTTTATTTGATTTGCGTAAATTAATCCTACACGAAATATAATTAACCTCTTCTTGTATGTCAAGAGGACATATTCATATTCCCCTGCATAAAAGTCTTCCTCCTAGTGTTTGTATACTCGATTTATGCGTCTCATCCTTACTAGCTCCTTTCTGTGTCGTTCCAATTTTATTAGATGGAGAATTCCGCGTATTCTTCACCAAACAAAGTTATATGCTCGTCGAAATCGAGTTATGGGTCCGAGGAGGAAAGCGGGTGGACGCAGTACATTGATGGTTTCTCAGCTTACAATGATGATCATGAGGAGGAGACAATTAGCATGGGTTCGGGTTCCATGATTTCGGACGCAGGATCGGGTCGGGAATGGAAAGAGAAGATGTTGAATGGTTTGCCAAGATTTCCAAAGAAGTTGAATTTCAAGAGTAAGAGAACACAAGAGATTTCTAATGATGATTCCTTGGAAGATACTGCTTCTTCTCCAGTTAATAGTCCCAAGGTTAGTATTATTGCTTAATTAGTTTTTTGGCTATGAGTTTGGTCGGAGTCATAGAGTATTACAAGTCGATGATTATATGGAGAAGGGTATTACTCCGTATAACGAGTTAGCAACTACATGGAGTATAACTGTTAAGTTACTGGTTTTAGAGGACAAAAGTACACAACTCTTTTGGAGTTTCTAGATCATAAGGAGATGTAAGTTGAGTGATTGTAGATTAGGTACTCCTTCCATACATTGCTTTTGATTGTTTACGTTTGTTTAGAAACAATTCACATATCCAAACTAAGCGTTAACAATCAAAGGAAATCGAGAGAAGAGTGTTAGGATGGGTTGAGGGGGTTTGTGGGTTCGATAACCTGATATGGAATTTAAGCTCATAAAACGATGAAGCATAGAAACATGTTATTATGAGAATGTAACACTCATTTCCTTGGCTATTTTCACACTTGCTTGTTACTCTATTCCTATTTTTTTTTTTGTGTTAGTTTTTTGTTTTTGTTTGTTTTTAGTAAAACCATTTAAACAGTCCTACTAGCTAGCTAGTTGCGTCGTTTAAATCTGTTGTCGTAAAGTTCTCTCCGTTCGTATAAAAATGAGTCATCTGATGTGCTTGCAAATAAACCTATTGATATGTCTCATTTGTAAAATAGATTTTACTAACAAAAATCCTTGAAAAAAAAGACATAGTTTAATTTTGAGTTGGAGGAAATATATGGTCTTATATGTGAAACTTTTTTCATTACTTCATCTTAGAGTTAGAGCATCTTAATTTTTAATCCTAAAGGGTCACTTTTAATAAAACGATCGTTTTATTGTTGAATTGGTCATTGTCTATATGTAAATCTTATTCAATACCAAGTGACCCTTTTTTTTTCATCATATTCCTTCAAATAGTAAATCAATTATTTTAATTTTGCAAGTGACTCATTTAGCTTAAGATAACTTTTAGCTCCTCAAAGTCTCAATAAATAACTGAAGCTGTAAAATTTACCTATACATACCTTAATCAAGGTTGTTAAACCGGTTGTAATTACGATCAAGTCTTTAACTCACCAACATAAATGAGACTTTCTAAAGCCAAAAAAAAGGTTAATTTAATAAGAAGAATTTCAAAAACTCGCACTTTTAGTTTGGCTTGTTGGCAATAAGATAAAGTTTTGTTTTATACATAATTGTTCGGTCGCATGTATTTTATCATTTTAAGCGTCGTTAATCAATACCTTTACGCCTCGTTTGGATTGTGAAATTAGAGATGATAAGAGGTGGGATAAGGACAAGGATTAGGAGAGGGATAAGGAGAGGGATAATCCTAATCCCTTGTTTGGGTAGGTGTGGGATTAGAAGATGGGATTAAAGTGAGATTTGTTAATTAGTTGTAAAATGACAGTATTATCCCCTATATTTTAATGCTCTATTTCTCATTTTAGTAATGGCAAATGTGTCATTTCAATATGTTTTTATCCATCCTCCTAATACCTGCCCTCCCTAGGTATTAAAAAGGCGGGATACGAAATCCCCATCACCTTTATCCCACCATCTATTCCCAATTACCAAACATGGGAATTTTGTGTTGGGGATAAACAATCTCATCCCATCCTCTTATCCCTCGAAACAAACGACCCCTTAGGCTACAGTAACTTTGTGTCTAATTTATAAGTCAAAAGAAAAAGTACTTTATATCTAATTTGTGCCTCTCTCTAAATACCTTATTTTAACTCTAATGAATATATATTTAGATTATAATTAACTTTTATAAATTTCTTTGCAATAATGTTACTATCCTTTTTTTTTTTTTTACAGATTACTATGAACTTTAAAAGGATGGATTTAAACTCAAGACAGATGAGTGATGATCATGACAATTATATGGTAATTTAAGTCATAAGTGTACATACTTATTACATTTGGGTCTTGTTTTTCTCTGTTTTTGTTTTGATTAAATTTTCTTTATTATCTTTACGACAACCTGGCCAATGTTCTATTGAGAAACTCACTTTAAAATAAGCAGTGATTATAAAATCACGCATCTTTAATTCATATATATTTGATATGCATCTAATTAAATTCAATTATTACATCATAATATCATTTATATTTCACCTTGGTTTGCTTATTTATTTATATGGAAGAAACTATAACCTCTTTTTTTTTTAACATAATCTGGTTGACTCAATGCCAATGGTAGTTGAAGATGCAAAGTAGATTAAATAGTGAAAAATTATTGAAGAGTAAATTTCATATTAATGAATTATATATTTGTTGGTAATTCAGTAATTGTAACAACTACCCCCCCCCCCCTCCCCAACAACCAAATAATGCTCATACTCCGTATATAGTAACTCAATCTAATCTAATCTAATACTATATATTAAAACCTGAAACCAAGTCTTTCCTAGGACGACACTTGGCATAAATTAATTAGATAGGACAAAAAAATAACATTAAATACAATTGTCGGTTAGGATATGGTAATAAATTATTATACATTAATTGGATAGAACATAGAAATAGCATTAAATACTATTATCTTAGGATATGGTAATAAATTATTATAGAGTAGTATAGTATTACCTAATCTATGAAAATAATCATCATGGTAATTTATTAGAACAAAGATAAGGCAACATATAAAACGAGTATAAACAATATAAATACATAACCCGAGCGTGGCACGGGCATGCAAACTAGTATGTATATGTTCTGAATTAATTTGTGGTTTCTTGTATGTGAAACGTAAGGTTATTGAAGGAAACGTTTCATTTCAGGAGCATACTAAAGACAAATATATGAATCCACGACAAGATCCAGGTGTTAATAATGTTGTGTTTACAAAGCTCAAGAACAAGGGTTTATGCTTGGTTCCAATTTCCATGGTGATTAACCACCTCGACTAATTTAATCTCATGCCCTCTTAACAACTTATTCTTTACTTGGACCTCAAAACACTGTAGTGTGTTGTATGTACAAATTTACGTGTATATTAGCTCCCTATGTCACCATATATGTGCATATGTAATGTACGTTAGTTTTTCTAATAAAAGAAGTTCGGCTGTAGCTCAGGTTGAGCATCGGTCTAATATTGGGTTGAACCGACACTCGGAAGCTCATTTTTTTGGGTATAGAGAACCGGACAAAAACATCCTATCAAGACGAAATGGTCTTGTATAGTTCATTACATTGGACCGAAATAGCCATCTATGGACTATGGTGAACCAAAGGTTCGGGCTGGCCGTTTGGTCTAATGTGTTAATTCTTTCTAAACCACATTATGTTCACTCATCATAATTCATATAAGTGAAACCTTATTGGTACTAGATGTACATGTATCTTGTATGTACCTAAAAACTTGGTTATCGTGTGAGAAGTGCCCTATTTAAAGGACAACGTATGAATTTTCACTGGATACTGAAATTCTTAATCACAAATTGCTTTGGTTCGCAAACCAGACCCCCGCTCCAGCCTGTTTTAGTAGGCGTTTTAGTTTTCCCGAGCCCCGACTAATCTGCTGTAGGTCCATTCTTCATTGTAGAGTAACGGGTCTGGTTTTGGGTCTGCTCACAAAGTTGGGCCTAACCAGGCCAAAATAGAGATCGATTCCCTGCCAAAGCATGGCCATAATCAGTCCATTACGCTTAATACTCCATTTATTTAGTTTCGACATGTGGATTTTTTAAATATTCATTCTTGACTTTTGCTCTGCTTTACCATCAGCTTTGTGAATTGTTGTTTCTAATCTGAAACCTTCTCCTCTCCAAAATTCCTTAAGTGTGATCCCTAAACGTTGATCCCTAAACTGACAAAAAATGGAAACGTTGATCCCTGAACTCACCCTTAACTCAAAATTCCTTTGTCTGGTAAACCTAAATTGGGATAACATATTCTCTCTCTAAAACGAGAGCTCCTCTCACTAAAAAGTGATCTCCAATCTTCTCTTGCTTCTTCTCTAGGTAAAACCTTTTCCCAATTTTTCATCATTATTCTTCACCCTCTCCAATAATCTTTACCGCCTCCAACCACCATCTCTAATTCCACCATCCTCTCCAGCCAATACATGAATAGCTGCCTTACCGACATTCTTTTACCAGCTTTCATCCACAGTTGGCTGCACGCCTATTATGTCTCCCCCGTCCTGTCAAATCACCTACCTCTCCCTCCAGTAATATCAGTTTGCATTTACCCTTATTGACAGGCTAAAGTCGTATGCCTACAAATATAAAATCTCAATACGAACCTAAAACGTAGTAATAGGCAAGTAAGGTTTCGTATCCACAGAGAACGGTAATTATCAATGTATGTCAAGTAACAAATGGGGGGTTAATGAGTATAAGTGATCAAGTAATCAAACAAAAAGAGTAATTTGCAAATCAATTAAGGGAAAAGTCTCGGACGATGAATATCCACTACAGTTCATCCAATTGATCATTGTCCTCACTAAGATCAACTATGTCGAGTACCTAGTTGTGAAAACGGAATTTTCGATCGTTCCTTAAAAATAGCTAGCAAGAAAGATCAGCCCTACCAACTAGCCCTAATCGGTGGATAACAAAGACGCGCGCCTAAATTCAATCCAGCGAAAGCATAAAGCAATAAAACGATAACAACTAAGATAGATAAGATATAGACACACGCGGTTTCGATCTTCAATCAATATATCAATTCTCTTCTAAACCTAAATCTATGATCAGCACGGAATTAAGGTTTAGTTTCTACTAGTGAATCAATTAAACAAACAATTAGTCCTTTGATTAATGATTCTAGCAATATGATATAACCTAGGGCTAATTAGTTTGCAACCTAATTAACGATAAATCAATCAATAAGCAATTGAAACAAAGAGAATGATAATACTCAACAATAATTGAAATAGTTAAGACTCACAATTGTCTGGATGATAATGTAGCTTCAACTAATAAATCCGAGAATAAAGGTCTTTAGCCTTGCATAGCCTTCGAAAAATAGCTCTACAGGTGCGAATACTGAATAATGAAAATAAAACGAAACTTAGGTTTAAATAGAAAAAAATTACAAAACGGGTTTAGGAAACCCGTCCTTATGCCGACACAGCAGCGGACGAGTCGTCCAGATCGGGACGACTCGTCTGAACCCAGACTGTAATACCCCGTAATTTTTGGGAACCTATTTAATTTGGGTGTTACTAATTATATTGAACTTAGAATATTTATGGTTTATTATTGGGATTTGTTATAATGCTTTTCATATTTTTGGAAGTATTTCTAATTGTTAATATATACAAAATTAAATTATGAATAATTATCTCTTTTGAAATTACAATTGTACCCCTTTTTCTTAGCTCCTAAGTTAGCCACCTATACCACCTTTTACACCATATATATCATCTCTGCCAAAATGATCATCACTGATCATAGATCATCTCTGCCATTTTCGCTCGCCCTTGTTCGTCAATTTGAATTGCTCGCCTCTTCCTGTACTCAGCTCGGTTTTTGACGAAAATTATACCATTGAATTCCTCTCTTTCTCCTCTACATAACGGTATGAATTTCTTCTCCTATTGTTCAAGTGGTACCGATGTCGATTTTTATTGTATACCGTTTTGAGCTTGGTTCATATGATTATGATTGTTTTGATCTTCAAATTATTGATTAGTATGACTTTTAGAGGATTATAGGTTGTAACCCCCTGTTTTTGGTCGAATTGTTGGGGCTGTTGGTGTCGTTGTTGTTGTTATTGCTATGGTTATTGTTGTGTAAGTCGAAGGTTGGTGTTGTGGTTTTCCTATGACACCGTTTTCTTTGAGTTTGTCGTGTCTAAGAGAGGAGTAAGGGCCCTGTTTTTAAGGCACCGTGACTCTGTTTTTGGGCCGTGGTTATAGTGCTGCCGGCTGGTGGTTGTTGCTTGCCGTCGCCCTAGGTTCTTGTGGTGTCGTTCTTGTGTGTTTTGGGGCTGTTGTAAGGTTGTTGCTATTGGTTGTGGCTGGGTGTGGTGTTGTCGTTGATGTTGTTGTAGTCGTTTATTGTGTTGTTGTCGTGAGGTGTTGAGGTGTTTTGGGGCTGGTTGTCGGGGCTGCGAATCACTCATAGGCGTGTTGGTCTGCTTGGCGTGCATTTGATTTAGTCGAATGCCAGTGTGATGCCAGTTGTGTGTACTGGGAGTAGTGGTCGTGCGCTTATGAGCTTATGCATTTGTTTGGCATTTACTTTTATGGATTATAAAGTACTTGTGTGGTATGTAATTTGGGTTTCTAATAAGAGTCCTTTGAGTTTTATGGTACTAGTTGGTTTGGGTTTGTGCGTAATATTTGGGGTTGTTTTGCTAATTGTGGGTTGTGATTTGAAGAATTATAGAATTTGAGGTTATAATGGGTTTCGTTTGGGTTTAATTATATTGAGTTGGTAGGAAATTTATTTGTTAATAATTCAAGATTGTGTTGGTCATTTCATTGATTTGGATATCATTTGGTATTATATAGTTTACGGGTTTAAAAGATTCGAGTTGTCGACTTTGGCAAAGATATCTAGTGAGGATAATTGTAGCAGTATCGGTAAGAACGTTAACCCCTCTTGAGCTCGAGCATGTTTTCATATATCTATTGGTGATCCGACTTTTCAGTTCATATCATTTATATTGCGTTTCATATATACACTCTTGTCGTTCCTAGATTTTATGAAGTCGGATAGTTGAAATTCAACCAAATGAGATGGGGCTCGACTCTCCTTTATATATTCAATCTTTGTACTCGTCTTTGTTTGATATTTGACTTTGGCTTACGTTGTCATATGAGATGGATTCTATAAATGAAATAATGTATCTAAGATGGATTAAATGGCCTTGTTGAATAATGTCACATCACAATCTACTAGAGCAGGCGTGACCAACGTTGTCCGTCGGGGAATTACTAACACACCTCTGATCAAGGTGGAATTATAGGCTGGGTTAGCTACCAGTCGCCTATTAGACTTCCTCCTAGAAGGGTTACATCCTACTGGCTCTCTAGTGAGGGGTGTGCACACTCGGGTCTATAGGGAGGTTCAGGTGAGCTCTAGTAGCGTGTTGGGGTACGACTCAATCACGAAACCGGACTTATAATTGTTAAGATATTGAACTGATTAAATCTCAGCCTTGAGCTTTTGTTATAATCTTATACTTGGCTTTCTTTGACTAAGCGTTGCTTGATTAGTTACGCGCGCCATGAAGGCGCGTATCTTCTTTTCCTTATTGTTCTGCATGCTTTTGAGTTCTTACTCAGCCTTTGCTGACGTTCTATGTTTGGGTTTGTCCCTACCTTATTTTGGGGCCTATATCGTTCTCTATGATGCAGTTGGCAGGTTTACTTGAAGTAAATTGTTGCATGGACGTTTGTGCATATCATGGGGCTAGCTTGGAATATATGATACTACGGTTGAGTCACTTTAATCAGTTGTACATGTCATTTCAGTTGAGATTAGGTTTTGTAAACTTAACTTCTGTCTTCCGCTGTCAACTCGTTATCATTTATGTAAATAAGTTGGTTTAAATTTTTATCAGGTTTTGAGCCTTGCAGTTGACTCAGTAGTCAATCGCGGCATAACAATCCTATATTTTTGTATAATTAGATCTAGTCAAAACAAAGGGTTGTTACACAGACGAGTGGTCTGGCACCTTTTCGCCAGACTGCTGAAGTCACTGTGGGAGTCGTCTGGAAGTCGACTGGTTCGCGACGACTCGTCCGGACGACTCGTCTAACGTCAGACGAGTCGTCTTCAGCGGATTGGCTCTGGCGATGTTTTTCAAACGGTCATAACTTCTTCGTTACTTGGCCTATGACAACGTGTGACCACTTCCTGGAAAGCTAAGATCATGAACTTTAATATGTCGTTGGTTTCAGTACAAAATTCTAAGCCGTTTGAGAGTTATGAAGCTTCAAAGTTGACCTTCCGTAAATGGACTGAAATCTCTTCCAAACTTGTCCAAAACTTAGCATCTCGCTCCTTGGATCATCTTTCATCGCCTCATTGTCGTTCCACACAATTGCACATCAATCTTGAGGCCATAAATACATACAAAACCACTAATTTTTATATTAAAACACAAATACACGAATTATAGAATTAGCTAATAAATTGATCCAAAATCAATTATTTGAATGCATCAAAACCCATATTTTACCACTACTAAGTGGTGTGTATCACTTATCTTTATTTTTACGGAGTTTTTAACACCTGGCTCTTTCACCGCTTTCTGTTCTTAACATGTATTTAACCCCCTCCTTCGTCCCTTTGTTACTGTAACTCATCAATCCTTTTTCTTTTTTTCCCACCGTTTACATCACTTTCCACAGGCAAAACTCACGTACACTTGATCCCTGCAGAATGGGTGTCCTCGTCGAACCCCCACCACAATCTCATCATGGGGGCTTGATTCACTGGGGCTACTCAGTCATCGGTCGCTTTCTTGATACGAGTATGCCCAGTCGCTTTGAAGTCCAACAAGTGGTCCGCAACATTTGGAGTACTCGTGCTGAGATTGTGGTCCACCAAATGGATAATTTCTTTATCTTTGAATGTGATGAATATCAAGACGCTGACGATCTGGCCACCATCGAAACTATTGACATGTTTGGGAAGCTGCTGGTCCTCCGTCTGTGTCATTTGCATGTTGTTCCTAGAAACCTTAACTTCCACCTTGCTCTTACTTGGATGACGATCGAAGGGCTACCGATGGGATACCTCAACGACTTCCTTGTTATAGGCATTCTGGCCCATGTCGGTGAAGTGGTTCATCTCGAACCTGTCCAGGCGGTGGGTACCTGTTCGCGTCTGCTACGGCAAGGGTGAGAGTGGATTACAATCAACCTCTCATGCCGGGATGTTTCCTACCAACCTATGGAGGTCAGAGGGCTTTGGTCTTTTTCCGCTACCATGGAGTTTTCCGTTTCTGCAAGCGCTGTGGCAACGTGGGTCACACAACTTTTAACTGCCGCCTCCCAATGTTCCTGGCAAGAAGGCGAATCTATCGCCAATTTTTATCTTTCGAAGCAGGCGTTTATACGGTCCACCGAGGTCCTCCTGACGTGCCTTTATATACCAATCAAATCAGGGGACTACCTCCTTTTGACAGCAACTTAACAACCAGGATGTTTCTCTCCTATGACCACCCACCTTACCCAGGTCCCGGAGCGCACCAAATGATGATGATGATCTTGATGGGGATGGGTTCTCGCCTCCTGAAGGTGATGGGTCTCCAAGCCACGGGGGCCCTTCCGGAGGAGGAGGAGGAGGAGGTAACTCCTCTCCTAGGTCTGATCCTAGTGATGGTCCGCCAGGCGTCCCGGTGTTCATGGAAGTAGGTATTTCCGACTTTAGCCTTTACGAGCCTCGATTAAGGGTTGGAGATGGTTCCGGTGGGGCTACTCAGGGGATGGGTTTTCCTTCTCCTATGGTGCAAGGGCATGCGCATCAGGGTGTTTACCAGGCCGGGGAGGGCCCCTTTTCGGTGGGGGGTTTTCATTCGCACACTGTTTTCCAAAGTACCCATGTCGTTGGTTGGCCGGTTCCGCCAGAGAGGAGTCAGTCGGTTCTCCCCGATTGGGATTTGATCTACTCTGGAGACCCTTATCTTCCACCTTTTGATCAAGCACGGGCACCGGTCTCTTCACCAGCCACTGGGAACTCTACGCCAGCTTGGTCTATGTCGGTTCCTGACTCTTTCTTTGAAGACCTGGACAACGTCCAGCTTCAGTTGGGCCGTAGCAACCTTCCCCAAACCCTTAGGGGATTGCCTTCCTGTCCACCACCGTATCCTCCTCTCACAGACAATGATTCTTTCTACCCTCCTTTTTCCTCTTTTTTAACCAATCAAGTCTACCCTCTCCTGGAGACTTTACCCAAAACGCCATCGTCGAACCACCAGATGATCCACCAATTGGGGGGAGGTTCTATGTATCTCCCCACCCTTTGATGGATGTCTTCGCCCCACCTTCTGCCTCATACCAGGCCGCGGTTAACCAACAAAATCTCCACAACTACTACCCCCTGATCCTCCCTTCACCACCACAAACACCTCCTCAACCTTATTCGCCTTCACCAACTCCCTCCCAGACCTCTTCCTCCTCGAAAAGAAGTCAGCCTCAGGGGTTTGAAGTGGGTAGTCCTCGACTTCACAAGCGTTTTAAAGGATGCTCGGGCCTTGACCTCTCCAGTTTCCTATCTTTGCGCAGGCTTGGTAAATGTTGCAAGACTTTGGCTTCGAAGCTTTCGCCAATCACTTGTTGTGGAACTCTTTCTTCAGGCCTCAAGAGGCCGAGTTCATCATCTTCTGATGGTGCAGATGTGGCTTGTACTTGTGCATCACAACATTCCCTGGATAACATTACCGCTGCTGTTGTGTCTACTCCTTTATCTCTCCCTACTGGATGTTTCCGGGGACGACATCCTTTGGCGGATAATGCTCCTAGTCTCTGCTTTTCCAACCCTGGTACTCCTGAGTCTTCTAAGCGACGAAGACTCACCCGCTCTCTAAGTGTTGGCTTGAGCCCGATCGAAGACTCCGACCTTGATGTTGTGACTCCATCATCTGAGTCACCACGTTCATCATGAAGCTAGTCTCTTGGAACTATCGGGGTTTAGCGGGTATGAATAACCCGGGAGTTCCTTATATAAATTGGTTAGTTCGTACCTTTCGGCCAGCTTTTCTTTTTCTTTCAGAAACAAAGTCCTCATTTTCCGAGACATTTTCCCGTTTAAGTCTAGGTCTGGTACCTTTTTGCCATGGCGTGGATGCCATTGGACTTAGTGGGGTTTTGCTTGTAGTAGGTTTTCTTCCTATCGATGTAGTAGTAATAGTCTCGACTTGTAATTTTATCCTTTGTAAAATAACCACCAATAATAATGTATGGCAAGCGCTTTTCCTGTATGGAGCTCCTGTAGTTGCTGATCGGCTGGAGGTCTGGCGCTCTTTGTCAACTTTGCTCTCGATCTGTCCTAAGTGCTTAATCTTCGGAGACATTAACCAAGTGGAACTTCATTCTGACAAACTCGGGGGCAACCCTGCAATCGGGGGTTGGTCTGATTTTGTTTCTTGGAGGACTGTGGGAAATTCCCTTCTCGGGCCCACGGTTTACCTGGACCAACGGCCGGGAAGAGGGTGATGTAATCATGGAGCGTCTTGACAGGGGATATGCTATTGGAGATTGGGCCAACCTTTTCCCTGAAGCGCATATCACTAATCAACCCATCCTCACGTCGGACCATGCTGCAATCATTCTTGATTTAGACCCCCTAAAACAAAAAGTCAAACGACCGTATCGTCTTGAGAATTGGTGTTTGACATCGGTAGAAGTGAGATCTATTGTTTCCAGCACTTGGGAAGCTACAATAAATGGTTCCCCAATGTTCTCAGTATCTCGCAAATTGGCCATTATCTGTTCTTTGCTCCTCAAATGGTGCGTTAGTCATAGGAAGCTTTGGGGGGTTAACTGGTCTGCGCTAAGTGAGGAACGAAACCTTACAGCGACAGAGATTGATTCAACGGAATCGGCGAAGTTATTTCTGTCTCATCGTCAGACATGGATCTCAAGAGCAGAAGTGAGTCTCGTTTACTGGGACCAAAGGTCTAAAATTCGTTGGTTGGCTTTGGGTGACCATGGGTCCAAACTTTACTTCGCCATGACCAAAAGCAATGCTACCAAGACGGCCATAAGAACAATTCAACGCGAGGATGGAGTATGGTTAGAACACTCGCAAGATATTGAAAGGTACATTCTCCAGCACTTCGTTGATCTGTTCCATAGTAATTCTTCTGTGGCTTCCTCTTCATCAGTCCAGGACAATCTGGAAGACATAGTCACTCGTCGTATGTCTTTGGAGGATTGTGCTTTTCTTTCAAGACCCTTCAATAAAGATGATGTTCGTGATGCTATCTTCAGCATGGCTAAATCACGTATTCCGGGGCCAGATGGTATTACCACGGATTTCTTTCATCGATACTGGGACGTGGCGGGTGATGAGGTTAGTATTGCGGTGTTCCATTTCTTTACCACAGGTTACCTGCTGAAAGAATGGAACAGGACTTTCATCGCTCTGATTCCGAAAGTTTCTAATCCAGAATTGGTCTCGCAATTGCGCCGATTAGCTTGTGCAATGTAATATACAAGTGCATTTCTAAGTGTCTCACTACACGACTGCAGCTGGTTATGCCTCGGCTGGCTGCGGATTTCCAAAGCGCTTTTCTACAAAGTAGAATTCTAGGAGATAACTGTCTTATTGCTAATGAGCTGCTCTCCTCCATCAACAACAAGAAAAAAGGGAGACTAGGTTTGGGGTCATGAAGCTAGATATGAGCAAAGCCTATGATCGTGTCGATTGGTCTTTCTTGGTTCGAGTTCTTCATGCTTTCGGGTTCCCCCTCAATTGGGTCAGGTGGATCCATCAGTGTGCCTCCACGGTCTCCTATCGGGTTCTTGTTAATGGGTAACCTACTCTCTCTTTCACGCCGTCCTGTGGTCTACGTCAAGGTGACCCCCCTCTCTCCTTACTTGTTCATTCTCTGCATGGAAATTTTTTCTTATTTGTTACCGAGAGCGGAGGAGCAAAAAATTATCCATGGTATACGGGTTTCAAGAAAAGCTCCGCCAATTTCTCATTTGTTATTTGCGGATGATTCTCTTTTGTTCTTTAAAGCATCGGAATCAAACTGCTCCAATTTGGTTGGGGTGGTTTCTTCTTTTTGTCAAATGTCAGGCCAAGTCCTTAACCAGCACAAATCCTTCGTTAAATTTAGCCCTAATTTTAATTTAGAGGACCGAGAGCACTTTCTTGCTATCCTCCGTACCCCGGTTAAGAGGCAGTTAGATCACTATTTGGGGATGCCGGTAGACTTCATGGGGTCCAAGCCTCGCCACTTTCAGCATCTACTTGATTCTTTAGTGTCAAAAATTAATGGTTGGAACCACCTTCGACTCTTTCAAGCCGGGAAATTAGTACTGATCAATTCTGTCCTTCTCGCCTCTTTAAACCATGTGGGGTCAGTGTTCCGAATTCTGGAGTCGGTGTGTTAAAAAATTGACAGCTTAATCGCATCTTTTTGGTGGGCCTCAGGTTCAAAATTGGGGGTTAACTTGGTCCGAAGGTCTGTTCTTCATGCCCCTAAGGGTTGTGGTGGTCTGGGTATTCGTAACGCTTCTGTTATGAATCATGCTCTCTTGATGAAATTGGCGTTCCGCCACCTCCAGACTCCGGCCTCTCTGGTTGCTCGGGTGCTACAAGGGAAATATGGTACTTTTCGCAGCTCTGGTCAGGCTCGTTTTTACTCTGGGAATGCATCCTGGGGATGGCGTAGCTTATTCCAAGGCTATCAGGATCTTAGAATTGGTTTGCGTTGGAAGATTGGTGATGGTAGGTCAGTTCGCGTTCTCTCTTGTTCTTGGCTGGGTAACACCCAGTTAAATATTAATGATGATGCTCCCCTCAGTGATTTGATCCGAATGCGTGTGAGTAATTTCGTTCTTCCGGGATTTCAATCCTGTAACTTTCCTTTGTTACACCAATTTCTTCGACCTGAATTCGGTCCGTGCGATCACTGCGATTGAGTTACCGTCCACCCCGGCTGATGACTTCCAGTTCTGGGCCTACCCTGATTCCGGAGAGTTCACGGTTAAATCTGCCTATGCGGTACTCCACCAGGTGTCCCAGGTTCCAACTGCAAAATTTGATTCCCACCGTGGGTTTTGGAAAAGGCTATGGGCTTTTGACCTGCTACCCAAATGGAAGGTCTTTATTTGGAAATTGGTCAATAATGGACTACCATTGACAGCGAACCTCAGCCACCGCGGAATGGCTGTTCAGGATGAGTGTTACTTTTGTCATCGACACTCGGAATCCGCGGACTACCTATTTTGTCTTTGTCCTTTTTCGCTGCATATTTGGTCTGCAGGACAGCTGCGTTTACGGCACTAAGCTAATACAGGTATCCCTTTCCAGAATTGGGTAATGGAGACGTTTCTTTTCCTTCATCGGGCGCCAGATAGACTTCTCAACATCGTTGTTTTCTGTGCCACTCTCTGGGCCGTATGGCTACACAGGAATGCAATTATCTTCCGAGGTGTGGTGCCAAGTCCGGGAGCGGTTGTAAACCAGATTGGCGATCATGTTCGGGGGTATGTTGCGTCAAGGGCCTTCCTTAACAATCAGGCGGTGCAATCCGACTCTTTGGAGAATAACACAGGCTCCGGTGCACCACCGGGCTTCGATGGTGCTATCTTCACCAATGGTACTCTTTCTCGGGGCCAGGAAATAGAGCTGATGGTGGATGGGGCGTGGCACCCCACTACCAACCAAGCAGCGACGGGTTGGGTGGTGTACGACAGGTCCTCGGGTTCCTTTTTAGGAGAGAGGTGTGTGGCCTTTACGGCCAAGTCGGCCTTGCAAGCTGAAGCTTCGGCGTACTTAGATGGGTTAAATTGGGTTAAATCGCATGGTGTTGGTACCACTTTGTGGTTGGGCCATAGCCCTTAGGTCAGTGTACCTTAATAAAGGCTCATGTGATGCAATAAAGCCCAATCGAGGGCAACCCTTAGATGAAAGCAAGATAGAAGACCAAGATCGGTAGGGGTACCTTTGGATTGTTCCTAGGTACTCTACCACCATTATATATACCCCCCTCCATTCCACCAGGAAAGGGGGGAAGAAAGGTTCCAATCTCTCTCTATACACTATTTTCTCTCTCTATGCCTCAACTTCTGACTTGGGCGTCGGAGGCTCCGCCCCGGGCTACGGCTCGGGGCTCGGAGTTTCTCCTTGCAGGTATAGGCCGAGAGGATCGAGGACCCCCTCCAGGAGCTCGACTTGTTCGGTTCCAACAAGTGGCGCCGTCTGTGGGGACGAGTGGTGGTACCCATTGAGTACCACAAAAAAAACCACCTCCCCCTCGATTTTATTTATTTTTTCAAAACTGTTCGTGAGCCGATTGAAGCACTACGAGCCGCGTGAGCCGCTGGAGCCCGGGCCTCCGAGCCCCAAATGAGGCCGCTCCACTCGGGTGAGACGATGACTCACTGGGGCTCGAGGAGGACGAGCCGCTCCAGCGGTCCGAAGACGAAAGGCGGCGTGAGCGGTGTGAGCCGCTGGAGCCCGGGCCTCCCAGCCCCAAATGAGGCCGCTCCCCTCGGGTGAGACGATGACTCACTGGGGCTCGAGGAGGACGAGCCGCTCCAGCGGTCCGAAGACGAAAGGCGGCGTGAGCGGTGTGAGCCGCTGGAGCCCGGGCCTCCCAGCCCCAAATGAGGCCGCTCCCCTCGGGTGAGACGATGACTCACTGGGGCTCGAGGGGGACGAGCCGCTCCAGCGGTCCGAAGACGAAAGGCGGCGTGAGCGGTGAGCCGCTGGAGCCCGGGCCTCCGAGCCCCAAATGAGGCCGCTCCCCTCGGGTGTGACGATGACTCACTGGGGCTCGAGGAGGACGAGCCGCTCCAGCGGTCTGAAGACGAAAGGCGGCGTGAGCGGTGTGAGCCGCTGGAGCCCGGGCCTCCGAGCCCCAAATGAGGCCGCTCCCCTCGGGTGAGACGATGACTCACTGGGGCTCGTTGAGGACGAGCCGCTCCAGCGGTCCGAAGACGAAAGGCGGCGTGAGCGGTGTGAGCCGCTGGAGCCCAGGCCTCCCAGCCCCAAATGAGGCCGCTCCCCTCGGGTGAGACGATGACTCACTGGGGCTCGAGGGGGACGAGCCGCTCCAGCGGTCCGAAGACGAAAGGCGGCGTGAGCGGTGTGAGCCGCTGGAGCCCGGGCCTCCGAGCCCCAAATGAGGCCGCGCCCCCCGGGTGAGACGATTACTCACTGGGGCTCGAGGGGGACGAACCGCTCTAGCGGTCCGAAGGCGAAAAGAATACTGAAGCCGAAGACATTGAAGAAAACGCAGGCCAAACATTTTTTGTTCCAAAAAAAAAAAAAAAAAAAAAAAAAAAAAAAAAAACTGAGATGCTTTTGAATGCGAACCCGACCTTGATTCGAGGTGGTGGTCGGGAGCGTCGGACTCGACTGCCGCGACCAAGAACCGAACGGAGGCAATTCAGATGCGTGGCTGCGAGGGGCGAACCCGGCGCGGCTTCTCGAACTCGACTTTGATCGGAGCTTCGAGTCAGATTCGAATCGCATTCGAGCCGGCAGTTTGATCGACCTCGAGTTCAATTCGACAGTTCGATCGGCGCCACACTCGAGGCGGCGAAACGAGACCTTTCTGGAAGCAGCAACTCTGACCCGACTCCCATCCGAGTCGTCTGTTCGATCGCAGTCGCACTCGAAGCGAAGAGGACCCGACTCGCGTCCGAGTGTTGGGAAGTCCCATCCCCTACGATGCGGCGTCAATCAGATCTCAGCCTTCTCATATGCGTTCAGGTCCTACCCAGTACCCGATTGAAACCGAGGTCGAGGTGGTCGGATTCAATCTCGCTCGAGGCGGCGGCGCTGACGTCTGACCCCATTTGGCTCAACCCGCGTTGGCGGCAACGCATGTGCGGAAGCTGACCTCGCTTGTGACTTGATGCGCGAACCAAGTCGGCGGTGGCTGCCCGGAGTCGACGTTGATTTAAAGTGGCAACCCAGAAGTGGGCTGAGTCAACCTCATTCGAAGCACAGGGGACCGTGCGCGAATTATTCAGGGTGCGGTGCGTCAGGTTTGCCCACGATCGGGGTGGTCAGTCCAACTCGCGTCCGAGGCGGCAAATTGATCAGGCTCGACCCTCACTGTCTGTGAGGAAGCTGTTTGGTAGGAAGTTGCTCGAGAGCCCACACCGAGATGGTGCGTCCCCTTGGAATCAGATCGCATCGAAGGCGGCCGCTCAGATACGCGTTCGAATGGGGTTGCGTCGTGTGCGAATCGTTCGGGGTGCGGTATAGCTCGGGTTTGACTTTGGTCAGGTTTACCTCGGATCTGAGGCGACAGTTTGATTGAAAAGCCAGATAAGTATTTGTAATAATTTATTTAACTTGCTGGGTGATAAAAATTCTTGGAAATACCAAATTGTTGCTGCTCTCTGAGAATTCGTGCATTCGTGTTTGTCCCTTTTGACAATTCTAAAAGAAACGTGGCATCCCAATGTGATAAAGTTTATGTTAGTAAAGTTGGTTAGAATTGTTCATACGTATAGAGCGTATTTACCCAAAGCTGCTAGTTTGAGCAATGAGAACACGTTAATATTTTTTGCATCCAATTCATACGCCATAATGGCACATGTTTCTTAACGTTACCGCAAAAGTTCTACACGAATCGCATGAAATTGTTATACGCACGTATTTTTGAAAGTACGTTGGTTGATTTTTCCGAAATTACTTAATTTCTTTATGCATCGAAGCATGTCGGTTGACCCTCCAAATGTTCATATGCTGTGTCGCAAAGCACGTATGTTCCGTGTTTATATCGCAATTTTTAGCTGAATGGCTTGTTGAATGCAACGCATGAACTATGTGCATTTCAATATTAAATTTTGCAAATTGCATGCGCTCGTACTCTCGAGCTCAGTCGATATAACTCGACTCAACCCGAGAGTGGCGGCAAGGTGATGAAATGCGTGTCATATGTGTTTGACTTTGGTTAAAATGCTATATCTATGAAGGTTAGTCGCAGGAGCTCATTTAAAAGCCTATTGTGAGAGCTTTCGAACTCCTCGAAGCAACAGCGGTTGCTCGGCATGCTTTAGTCGACCCCTGGGCCTCGAGTGGCTGCTCAGTAGAGCCGGCCCTCGGCCTCGAGTGGTTGCTCGGCACACTAGAGCTAACCCTTGATCTCGAGTAGCAGTTCAACTCAGTTCGTGATCGGTACGAGCACAATCGAGCTGATGTTTGGAGCAATGAAGAATGTTTCGTAATCGTGGTGCGCGAACGCGTCCCTTTGGGTTGATGCGTCGCCCCCGAAGTAGGAACCCGCAATGGCGGCGGATCCATTATGAGAGTTCGAACTCCTCGAGTGGTAGCTCAGCGTGCTTGAGTCGACCCTCGACCTCGAGCGGCTGCTCAGTAGAGCTGGCCCTCGGTCTTGAGTGGTTGCTCGGCACATTAGAGCTGACCCTTAATCTTGAGCAGTAGTAGTTCGATTGGGGCTTTGCAATTTGGGAGTAACCTTTACTTGGGAGGAATTCAAATTCTCTATTATCGACCTCGCCTTTGAGCATAGCTCGGCTCGAGGGACCCTATTATCTACCTCGCCTTTGAGCATAGCTCGGCAAACGTTTCAACATTTTTCGAAGAGAGAGAACCGAGTGCAATCGCCCAAATGGGAAGACACTCGAAGCGCGTGGTAAACGCGAGACAAGAGCGCAATCACTCGTATGGAAAGTCGCTCGAAGGGTACAACGATACTCCTTAAAACCCCCTCTTCGCGAGGCGAGCCGAGTGCAATCGTCCATACGAGGAGTCGCTCGAGGCAGTTTGCCGAAGACAAGAGTATAAATTGCCCTACCAAGGTCGAAAGCATTGTTAGGAATAACAATCGCTCGGAGCAGGTTGAAGTTGCCTCACCTTGGTAACGACACGCTTTCCCAACTAGGGCTTGCGTCGAATAATAAATTCAGCTGAGAACATATTCGCCTACGAAGGATGAGATCCCGTAGCTCCTTAAACTTCAACTCGGATAAGGAGGCCTGTGGGAGGCCTCCCCTCGAATGACAACCATCAGAAGATGGGCTTCGACCGAGTGCTTGCGCTTACTCTTCAAATAGTATGCCACGACCCACGGCCTGAGGGGTGAAATTTTCGAGCTCTCCCAAGTCATGGGATTGACGCCTCGAAAGGGGTGAAATTTTCGAACGATTCATAGTTCGAGCCCTCACTCCCTCGCCTGAGGGGTGAAATTTTCGAGCTCTCCCAAGTCATGGGATTGAGGCCTCGAAAGGGGTGAAATTTTCGAACGACTCATAGTTCGAGCCCTCACTCCCTCGCCTGAGGGGTGAAATTTTCGAGCTCTCCCAAGTCATGGGATTGAGGCCTCGAAAGGGGTGAAATTTTCGAACGATTCATAGTTCGAGCCCTCACTCCCTCGCCTGAGGGGTGAAATTTTCGAGCTCTCCCAAGTCATGGGATTGAGGCCTCGAAAGGTGTGAAATTTTCGAACGACTCATAGTTCGAGCCCTCACACCCTCGCCTGAGGGGTGAAATTTTCGAGCTCTCCCAAGTCATGGGATTGAGGCCTCGAAAGGGGTGAAATTTTCGAACGACTCATAGTTCGAGCCCTCACTCCCTCGCCTGAGGGGTGAAATTTTCGAGCTCTCCCAAGTCACGGGATTGAAGCCTCGAAAGGGGTGAAATTTTCGAACAAGTTCTTGGTTCGAGCCCTCACTCCCATTCCAAGGGGTGAAATTTTCGAGCTCTCCCAAGTCACGGGATTGAGGCCTCGAAAGGGGTAAAATTTTCGAACAAGTCATAGTTCGAGCCCTCACTCCCATTCTAGGAGTGAAATTCCGAACGTACATGGTTCGAGAAAGTCAGAAGAATAGAAGACCTCGAGAGGGGTACGTTACATCACATGACTTTACCAAGGTCCACAGAGTATACCTCGGCAAAGGGCGGCCAGGGATCGTACCCCAGTCGCTACTAACGAGTCCGCCCCTGTCGACGACGAAGGGCGCGACCAGGATCCGAGGGGCTTTGTTGGTACCACTTTGTGGTTGGGCCATAGCACTTAGGTCAGTGTACCTTAATAAAGGCTCATGTGATGCAATAAAGCCCAATCGAGGGCAACCCTTAGATGAAAGCAAGATAGAAGGCCAAGATCGGTAGGGGTACCTTTGGATTGTTCCTAGGTACTCTACCACCATTATATATACCCCCCTCCATTCCACCAGGAAAGGGGGGAAGAAAGGTTTCAATCTCTCTCTATACACTATTTTCTCTCTCTATGCCTCAACTTCTGACTTGGGCGTCGGAGGCTCCGCCCCGGGCTACGGCTCGGGGCTCGGAGTTTCTCCTTGCAGGTATAGGCCGAGAGGATCGAGGACCCCCTCCAGGAGCTCGACTTGTTCGGTTCCAACACATGGCTACTCAGTTGTCAGAGTTTCTACGGATTCGCTGCGCCTTGTCCACCTCCTCAAAGGTTTGGGTAAGCCGTGTATCACGGTCACTTGGATGATTTCTAAAATCCGTGATTTAGCGGGTCTTTTCAACTGGTGCGGTGTGTTCAAAGTTCAACGGCAAGCAGTATCCCAAGCGCATCGTCTAGCTACCAAATGTTGTCATAGGAAACTTTTACCCTTCTCCTCTTAGTTTTTCAGTTTTCCTTTCTTCTGTACGCTCTTTACTTTGATTTTCCACTTTGTCAAAAAAAAAAAATAAATAAATAAAAAATAGACATGTGGATTTTTTTTCTTCTAATGTGAAGTAAATTAAATACGACTCTTACGGAGATTTATTTAGTTCTCTGCTCCCGGGACTATGATATAATAACTATTCGTTTTATGTTGCTTTTCGTTCGTACCTCTGGTATATGACTTTAATATATAATTTTTGTTTTATCTAAAAACATAAATGTGAATATATCTTACAAGGTTTCACTTGCATTCAATGTGAAGTGAAATCCATAAAGGGTTGATTTGGTCGTTAAAATGCAACATGGCTGATGCCCCTGATCTCTATATTATTGTTTCAAAGTAACATTTTCCACAAGGTACGTAGGTTGTAACCTTAATAATGGATTATCAAAACAGCCGATTTAAAAGTTACTGTTTGCTATTTTTTTTACCAATATGTATGTACGCGTTTCGTTCAACTGAAGCATTCAAGAAAATAGATCCATCGATTAAACTTAGAGAAGATGTGAAGAGTGTAAAGGTGCTTGATGCTATCTATCCTTTTTTTTGCATATGATCGATGCAGTAAACGGCTAATGCAATTTGAATCTACACTAATACAGTATCGGTCTTTCAGATTGATGGAGACATATTCGATTGTGTTAATATTTTGGAGCAGCCAGCGTTCAACAATCCATTACTCAAGGATCACAAAATTCAAGTTAGTCATATATAATTCACATAATCAATATTAACTAATTAATAACCAATTGGTTACGAGTTTAACCAATTGTTAATTGTTAAAGACACAATTATGTGGTAAACAATTTAATTTTTATTAAGGAGATCCCGAGTTTGATATGCTCTCTTTTCATCACAGATGAAGCCTTCTACGAGTGTAGATAATTGGAAAAATATAATGCCTGAAAACAATTTTCTATTTACTTTGCAAACAATGCATAGTTGCCCAAATGGGACAATTCATGTTCATGTAGGCAGTGGATCTTTTGGCATTGGCCATGAACCTAAGAATGAACAAGGAATTTTTAAGGTATTCCATGATCCTTTTTATCATTCCTTTCTTTATTCTTTTTTATTTAATTTGGTAGTAAAAGTAGTGAAATAATAATTTACGCATCTCATATGGAGTATTGATTATCAGTAAGCCGTCTTTCTATATTTCAATAAAAAATAATAACAAGGTTGCCTATATGATTGTATCCGACCCTCTTTGCGTAGGCTAAAACCATTAAGACGTTTGTGATTGCTGTTGACGACTTAATAATTGTAGATTTGTATTTTCCTTATGAAAAATGCAAAGTGAATAAACATGTGTAGATGTCCCATCATCCAATTAAATTGTTTTTTTTTTCACATGTAAGTGATAACATATTGATATGTTGCCTGAGGGTTAAATACTTGCCTTAGCAATATCTTTACCCATATAATAAAGTATATTATGTGCACTTTATTTATTTCATTTCTAGTCTTTCTTACTTATAATTTCCAAACTTTTGCCCTCCTTGTTCTTTATTAGTATGCTTCTTATGCGAAATCGGGTGATAGAGAATTCCGTGGAATTCACGGAAAGCTCAACGTATGGTCACCACACACTGCTAGAGGTGATTTTAGTGCGACGCGAGTTTCATTAAGTGCATCATACCATGATGAAACAAACAGCATTGCTGCTGGATGGATGGTAAGTATGAAAGAATGCAATCCTATACATTTTAAGTTTTATTATTCCAAGTTAACTCGATATATATTTTCTTCATAGGCTAGTTGTCTAGAACATACATATAATCATTTACTATAGTATATATTATTTAAATTGTAACTCTTTGTTTATTTATGAATCAAATTTTTTGACAACTTGTAACTATAGCACAAACTACATGACAAAAAGCGCGTTACTTCATGCTCTACTTAATTTAGTAATAATAACTTTAACATGTGCTCTTGAGACACACATTAGAATAACAAATAATAATATACACATGTAACTTACCATATCTTAATAAACTGAATAAATACAATTGATTTTATTATTACCAGGTTAATCCACATCAGTTTGACGATCGACATCCAAGATTGTTTGTGTTTTATACGGTATATTTTTCTACTCCTCATTCCATTCGTCATCACCAAACATACACACATCCCGTTCTTTTGGGTAATTGACGTTTTGCTATAAGTACTCTCACATATTATGAAGTATCAACAATTTAAGGGAACGGTGAGACTATTAGTTAATTATTTTGCCAATTAAAGTTTGTAGATCATGAGAACATGACTAATTAACACCAATACATGATTTTTTCAGAATGATAACTACACAACAGCATGTTATAATTTTAATTGTACTGGGTTCGTAATCACAAGCCAATCAAAGACCTATCTTGAATGCTCCTTGCACCCGCACTTCAACTCAATCGGGAGACCAAATAGACGTTGATGTGAAAATAATCCAGGTAATGAATATAATATCAAAAACTCGAATAGTATTTTAATTTTTCGATTTTAATTTGCGAATAATTAAAATGGGATTATACATTCACGTAGGATCATACTACTAAAAATTGGTGGCTTAAAGTAAGCGAGCACGAAGTGGGATATTGGCCTACGAGTTTGGTTCCAGGGCTACATAGAGGAGCAAGTGTAATAAATTGGGGTGGACAAGTTTATAAAGCAATTAGATCTGAGAACCCATCGTCAATGGGAAGTGGAGAATTTCCTGAAGCCGGCTATAAGAAAGCGAGCTATATTAGAGAAGTACAATATGTTGATAAAGACTATAAAGTTGTTGATTCGACACACTTAAGCCCATTTGTCACAGATCCCACTTGTTACCGAGTTTCACAACTTGAATCTCATGCTCATCATGGGGTGTACTTCTATTACGGTGGTTCGGGACACGAACAATATTAATCGACCTAAGGACATTTTTTTTTGTCAACGGGAAAGAAAGGACCTAAGGGCATGTACTGTGATAATATGTTCCATATCAATATTAATACTTCATAAACACTTAGAGGGCGTAACCGAAATAAATTGTCTCCTTTTTAAGCATTCTCAGGTAGTAAGTTTTGATGTCTTTCTAAGTTATAAAATTAATAATAATTCTGAACCATCATAATAGACTTTTGGTAGAAATAGTTCGTTCATGACATGCTTTTAAGTTCATATTTTGAAAGTCGTCTCCTCAGTCAAATAGACTTTAACACACAAGATATAGCTCGTGCTTGGAATTGTAAGGCCATGAACAACGTTGAAGCGCACTTTCTATTAAGCACTAAATATCCTTTGTTAAGTTGGAATTTCACTGTGAGCTCAGTTTGTGGGCCAATGTAATTAACCACGCGTCGGGCTTTAGTTGAAGTTGTTTGAAGGCGATTGTAATTACCCACGTTTCAAGCACAAGTGTGCTTTTGTGTGAGGGGGCGAGTTGAATGTATAAAATCATTTTTTTTTGTTACATGTATAAAATCATTGTTTTTTTTTGGTGAAGTGTATAAAATCGTTGTATATGTGCTCTAACCATGAGTTTAGACTTTTTGTTGAGTCGGCTTTTTGACAAAGTACATTTTTTAGTAGAAATAAGTAGTTGATGCTGCGAGAGTGGGGATATGAAAATTTGAACTTTAACAATGCAACTCCAGGGGATTCCGAAACGCTGGGCCAATCTGATCTTAATCGTCGCAACAGAGTTCTTTTATGAATAATGCTAATCATGTAGTCAGGGATAATAACCTCAATTCTTTACGGAGTAATTTATTTCAAAGCCAATGCAAAGGAAGCATGTATAATCTTATTTAATTTATGCACGCTAGTATATATTAAGATCTCAAAGATTCTTAAAAGATTTCAATCCATGTGCCAATAAAACTAATGTCATATGATCTCAGTTGTCTTCTACTTTTGATGTTTACATTTGATAATTGTATCCTTAATTCTAATTTCCTTAAGATAGAAGGGCCAGTAGATTGATCAAAGTCCATACGAAATATTATGCCCAAAGTAAGTTCCGTTCCGTTACATGAATCCGTTTACGAGAAACTAGTTTGCATGCTCGTGCTACGCGCGGGCTATATATTTATATTATTTATACCCGTTTTATAAAAAAAAAAAAATGTTGCCTTGTATTTGTTCTAATAAATTACCATAATGATTATTTTTCATAAATTAGCTTATATTATACTACTCTATGATAATTATTTCCATATCCTAACTGATAATTGTATTTAATGCTATTTTTATGTTCTATCCAATTAATGTATGATTATCTATTATCATATTCTAACCGATAATCTAATACTATATATTAAAACCTGAAACCAACATTTTCCTTAGGACGACACTTGACATACATTAATTGGATAGAACATAAAATTGCATTAAATACAATTATCGGTTAGGATATGGTAATAAATTATCATACATTAATTGGATAGAACCTAAAACTAACATTAGATACAATTATTGGTTAGGATATTGGTAATAAATTTTATAGAGTAAGTATAGTATTAGCTAATTTATGGAAAAGAATCATTATGATAATCTATTATTACAATGATAAGGCAACATTTTTTTTTATATAAAACAAGTATAAACAATATAAATATATAGCCCGGGCCTGGCACGGGCATGCAAACTAGTTGTATTTAATGCTATTTTTATGTTCTATCCAATTAATGAACGCCAAGTTTCCTCCTAGGAAAGAGTTGGTTTCAGGTTTTAATATATAGTATTAGATTAGATCGCTTAGGCTCTGTTTGTTAGGATTTAAAAAATAGTATAGTCGATCAGATCAGATACATTCAAATAAGATCAAATCAAAACAGAATTGCCCAAATAATGATCAATGAATTTAGTTCATTTCTTGATATTAAATTCGTCGAAGTTCAATTAAATTTTCAACAAATTCAACTAGATTAGACCAGTTGCATTCAAATTAGATCAGATCAGTTGCATTCAAATCAAATTCGATCAGATCAGAACGATGTAGTCGTATAAAATAGAGCCTTAAGCGAATCATCTATTTAAGATTGTTCGAAGTTATTTATTATAACATGTTAAAAAAAATTCCATTGATGGCTGCCAAGAAAATTGTTACCAATGAGCAATGTTTTTTTTTTTTGTACATACGAGAAACAAATGTTGCGGGAGTGGGGTTATCGATCATAAGAGCTTATTACACTTAATAATTAAATTAGTATGATCATGATTCATGTGGATGTTTAACGGCTAATCATCGAGGAGATCGAATCAAATCTCAATTTATGATTTTACGTTATCGTATACCAACACTGAGTTTCATTATAATTATGCATGCAAAGGGAGTTGGCAAAAAATTATAAACCAATTAAACTAACAATATATCGTGATTGTTAGTTTAATTTTCAAGCATTGTTCCATTATAAATAGGGCCAGATTAAGGCCTCATTACATCAACAAAAACTACCAATTACTAAGTATATAATCTTCATCAATATAATTGTAATCGCGAAAATGGCTTTCTCTTCACAACTCAACAATCTAAAGCCGAGTATTTTTATCATACTTTTCTTGCACCCTAACCAGGTTTATATTGCTCTATACTAATCTCTTTTGATTATTTTTCTCTATTTATCGTTTTGTTTTCAAATTTTTGAGTGTTGAAAAGTTCATAGCATTTTTTTGTGTATTTGCAGGTCCCAAATGATGGGGACAATGTTTCTATCCCAGTGTAATGTTAAGTGATGCACTAAATTGGCCTTAAAATTTAGAGTATGATGCTGAAATGTTTCTACGTCGTGTATTTCGTGTGTTCATGATGGAGTTATGTTTGTCATGTATCTTTACAGTGAAGTTATGTCCGTTTTACGTTTGTTTGTACTAGATAATGAGATGATGAACCATGTACGTGGTGTTCAATGTGTTATATGCATCCATCGACCATCATCATTCATGTATTCATCAAAAGCCTCATTGTCATTTGTTTTTTCTTTTTATTTCACGATTGTAATAAAGGCTACAGGCCGGCCAAATATTTCTCATTTCATCAATATATATATATATTTTATCATCTTTTCTTAGTGTCCATAGTGCTTTTGTACAACAAGAGCCAGACATGACGTGGTTAAAAAACTACTACTCAGATAAAACTTTGGTATGTCTAGTGGTAATTTTCCTAGCCAGCTAGTAGCTTCTATGCCCCCATTTGATAAAATGATACGGAGTATATTTTATTATTTGATCAAATCTTACTTAATTGCTTCTTATATGATCTGATTTGAGAACTACTAATCCAAATTTAAATTTTGTTGAAATTTTGGTTGGTTATATATATAAAGGAATTACCAAATAATACCTAGATATAAACTACATTCAATGATTATTATTTGAACAATGTTGATTTGATTTGATTTAATGGGGATGTGATCTGAATGAATCCGACTAATCAGAATATTCTATTTCTTAAGTTGTACTCCCTCTGTTCCAATGAGATGTTGCACTTTGCTTTTGGACAAAAAGGTCATAAATGGTGGGGTAGAGGTGGGAGAAAGTTTAGAGAGATAGAAAATCCCAACAAAACTAATAAAATGTGGGTAGAATAGTAGAAGTGGGAGCAATATACTAATATCACAAACAAACACAGAACCCCTTATATAAGGAAATGCCAACAACCCACGAAAACACCATAAAATGGAACAGTCCAACATCCCACTGGTATGGAGGGATCTGAATATCAAATACGGTGTACAAGATTGAGGGAGATTATTAGAAGGTAATAAAGAATAATATTCAACCAATTTTGCATTTTAGTGTCTTATTTTGCCAAGAAATAACATTTGACTTAATTGTCGTTGCAACAAAAAAAAAATCTATCGATACCCTTTTGTCGCAATTTAATTTTGAAATATCATGATGTAATGAATTGAACAAATAATATAGACTCGATTAACCGATTTCTACTAAATGACAATAACTATTGGTACCAACAAATTTGAAAAAAAAAAGGCTTGCTACACACGATAACAACTACTTTTGTCATATGAACTCCTATTTCATCATTGTAATCGGTTTATTAGACTAATCAATATAGGCATATATCACATTTTTCACCCCATATTGGCGCTTTCGATTTTTTTTTTTTTTTTTTTTTTTTGACAAAGGGGGATTTTTATAACTACAGGAAAAAAAAAAGTACATGACGGAACTTGAAATTTTATGACTATTGAAAAAGTGGACATTAGGAGTTCTTCCTTCTTTTTCGGAGATGTAGTAGCACAGGACGTTGGCCATTATAGATGTGGCGGGGCACAAAGGTCCTTGCAGATTTTTGCTAATAAGTAATAACATTATAACAATTAACATAATTAAAGTTTTTACTAATTGTTTTCCAATGTAAAATTTGCATAGCCACATAGGTAACTAATGTGTCTCCATTTTAATTAGCTCGTTTTTCTTAAAGTATATAATGAGTCTTGGCTCTATTTTCATGTATTTTCTTTGACTTTATGCTTCTTTTTGCCTAAAGGGTAAATGTCACTTTTGTATGAGTTTTACTGTATTTGAGCAAAAAAAAGTGGTGTGGATGAGCATGGGCGAGACGGGCGCACGCCTAGGGCTTCCACTCAAAATATTTCAAATAATTGTTTGGTTTCTTTTATTATAGGCCCTAAATGTATTAAATCCGACGTATTAGGGCCCCATTTAGAAATTTCGCTCGATGTCCCAAATTTTTTGAAGATTTTCCCACACGGCCCTGGCGGAAAACATGATTTTTCGCAAGTATTTCCCAAGTATAGCAAAAAGTGTAAAATATCTTGCATGATTTCACTGATACTTTTTTTTGAGGTCATGTTTCGCTAAAACTTAATGCAAAGTGAAACCTATTATGGCCCGGGTTGATTCCGCAAGAATTAATGCATAAAGGAGAAATCTTTAATGGGTTGATTTGCTAATATTAATTAATGCATAAGATCTTAAGGCCTCTATGAAATATAAGCCCTTCTTTCACAATGTTTTAATATTACTAATTCATCAAAATAATAACAGCCTCGATAAGTTGGGTTTGTTAATAATGAATTGTTACAATATCGTAACATATTGTTTTCTAATTGTTTTAGCAACATGTATGAACGTTTTTGTTGCAATCCAAGCATCCAAGATTCTATATTCACCGACGATGACACGTAAAGAAGTTGCAAATAATTTAAAGGTAACCTCTTAGTGTTATTATGATCACGATTCATGTCATTTGTCTTTCATTTCCATCCAAGTAAATCATGTAATTCAGTTATACTCTAATCTAGAGATTGATGGTGGCATAATTGATTGTGTTAATATTTTAGAACAACCAGCATTCAACAATCCGTTGCTCAAGGATCACAAAATTCAAGTTAGTCATAATAACCGAGTCTCGTTAACTATTTTGGTTTTAAGATAGTAGCTTTGCTTACAAATAAGAAACATACACGAGTCCAACCGACTAGTTTGACATTAATTAAAGAAAATGAATTTAGAGTACTAATCAATATAAAAGAAAATCATTGTCCCTTGCTTTTTTTCTTTTTTTATTGCAGATGAAACCTTCTTCAAGTGTAAATTATGGAAAACGTGTATTTCCTAAAAACAATACGAGTATTACATTTCCATGGCAAAGGATGCATAGTTGTCCAAATGGGACAATTCCTTTTCAAAATGTTAGTACACATGAATCCAAGAATCGACATGGAACCTTTAAGGTACAAACAATTTCATGTTTTTTTTTTCAACTCTATCATTCGTGCACAAGACGGTTACCAGATGACGATTCATGTTAGCCGACCCCAAATCATTTTGGGAATAAAGCTTGGTTGTTCTTGTATCATTCGTGTATGATTTTCTTTAATATGTGCCCTCCATTAATTGTTTTACTCGTATTTGTTATAATTCACACTTTTAATTTTTTTCGTTTGACAGTATGCTGCCTATTCAAAATTGGCTGATAGAGAATTCTTTGGAATTTACGGAGCACTCAATTTATGGTCACCATATACAGTCAAAGGTGACTTTAGTGCTACACGAGTTTCATTAAGTGTGTCGCATCATGATGAAACAACTAGCATTGCTTCAGGATGGATGGTAATAATAAATATTATGTTTTTTTTTTTTTTTTGTATTTACTTAATCTCGTGAAAAAGTTTGGTAATCTTATCTTAGAGCAAACACAATAGAAGAACTAGAATTTGAGTTCTAATATGCCATGACAAATTTTCTCAATCTTAAAATATAGGATAGATAATTTATATGGGAAGAACGTTAAGTTCTTATGAGGGGCCCACCCATGGCCGTCTGTGAAAATTTGAGGGCCCGGCCTATCAATCGCTGGCCCTAAGTTTTACGAGAATTATCTTTTGCATTTTAACAAAGTAGTGTAAGTGTCATTTATAGTTCGATGTTCCTTTTTTTTTTTTTTTGGGTTTCACGGGACTTTATTATGGTGTGTTTGGTTCACTAATTTTGGAGTGATTGGAAACGAATTGGAGATTGAATCCGTTTCCTTGTGTTTGTTTTTAGATTTTTTGTTTACCAATCCTTTCCCACTCTCATTCTCAATCCCTTAAAATGAAACTCACCCAAAACCCAAGATAATAAATTTAAATCCCCCTATTCGTTTTCTCTCTCCTCCCTACCTCTCTGATCTCTCCTCCTACACCCCAACCCACTTCAACCTCACCCTTTACCGGACCACCGCGCCCCACACCGCCAACCAAACACACGCCAGCTCACCTTCCACTAGGGACACAACCCTCCAGCCGCACTTCCTCCGGCGACATCACCAGTGACGTCACCGCAGGCCCGTAGATGAGGCGGGGTGAGCAGGGTTCAGAAACAAGGCCTCGAAATCCTGGGGGCCCAATCTTTTTAGAAATGTATATATATGGTATATATATTGCCCATACATATGGGCACAATATAATACTTTCAGCCTAGCGGTTAGGTCCATTAGATAATAACTCCTATGTCTTGGGTTCGAAACCTAGCTTTGCTGCTATTTTTTGCTTGTGGTGGGGTATTCTCCACCTACAGCGGCACAGCCTATACCATTGTTCCCTTAGGGTATTTGTCCCGGGCCTCTGAAATGAACGCTACGGCCCTGCGTCACCGGCCTCCCTCAGTCCCTTGCCACTATTTTGACCTCCTTTTTTTTCTCTCTTCTCCAACCTTCCTCACTTCTCCTTTTGTCCTCCTCGCGTCGCCGTGCCGCCAACCCCACACCACCGACCCACCGTTGACTCCTCTGCCCACCGTCGAACCCTTCCCCACTGCGTATTCCGCCATCAAATTAAAACAAAACGAAATTAAATGTTTAAATCTACAAATCTTGGAGTAATACTTATGAAAACCTAATTATATAGCCATGTTAGTTATCAAAGTTGGGTTGAAATGGTGGTGGTGGCTATCGCAAAGGTCGCCGCTGGTGTTGGTCAACCATCGTAACTGGTGGTCAACCGGATCTTAGGGAAAAGAGATAGAAAAGAGATGAAGGATGTGAGTAGCTTTAAACATATATTAATTTACAATTTTTCCCTTATTTATGGAATGATTCTATGCCAATATTTGAACCAAACAAGGTTAACAAAGAATGAATCTTGTTTCCATTCCACTCCCTTTTTGTATCTATCCCGTGCCCCCTTAATATATACTAGTTCGAAACAAATGCAGGTATTAGTTATATACTTGGCACCTGAAATATGTGATTCAAAAGATTTGTATGGAACTCAGAATTAGATTAAGAAGAGTAGTGCAAAATCTGAAAAGTAAAGATAGGGAATGGCTAGAAAACATTAATCTAATGTAATTCAGTTTTTGTGTGGAAAATTGTTAAATTGGGGTATGCCCCTTTTAAAACTGTATTTTTTGCTCATTCATTTATTCAATTTCTTGCATTTAACCAAAAAAAAAAAAATATACTAGTTCAGATATAACATATCATGATACTTTATTTTTGATACAATATCATGTTATTATTGTTATTATTATTACTCTGTATCTCCATATATAATAGTATAGATTTAGGAGATACCATATAATAGCTTGGAAATCAACAAAAGGTTTGTCCAATTGGCCAGGAGAAAGGCTAGGCCAATCACCGTGATTGGGCCTTCCTTGCCAATCACCGCACAAAACTCCAAAGTTGGGGTAAAGTGGGAGAATAACGTGGGTTTGGGGGGACAGAGGTGCAGATTCAGGGCCCCACACGTGTAAAAATAAGGGGATGTGGGCATTTTTTTTTTGTTTGCGAAGGGAAATGAATAATTTTATGGAAATTGAAAATTAAATTTTGTGGAAATAATATATTGGAAATACCCAAATATATCAAAAAATACAAAAAATACAAAAAAAAATTACCGAACAATGAAATCCCACATTCTCTCTCCTCCCTTCCCATACAATCTCTACCAACCCAAAATAAAATCCCACCGATGATAGTTAACTCACTCCGATCTCAAGGTCGGCGATCCTCCTTCACCCGGATCACAAACACGATCCTTAACCCCAAATACGAAGTCCATGCCCCTAATCCGGCGACACTCAGCGCCGGTGACCACACCACCAATCAATCATCTATACACAGTTTTATACGCATATATATAGGAATATACATATGTTCTAAATTTGGAATATGTGTGGAGAATTTTAACGAGAGATGAAGTAGAGAGATGGTGGTCAATACTTGTTTAGTTGATTTGGTTGTTATGGTGGACTGGTGGAGAGAGAGGTTTGGGTTGGTGGATGTTGAGAGGGGGACAGAGAGTGATATGAGATTCAGGTAGGTGTGGAGGAGAGAGAGGGGTGGTGTTTGGGTTGTTGGCGTGGAGGAGGGAGAGGGGATGTTGGGTTGTTGGTGCGGAGGAGGGAGATGGGAGCCGGCGAGGACGAGATGTGGCGGGGGTGCTGGTGGAAGGCGGTTGTGGAAGAAAAGATTAAATAAATGTGCAAGGGAAGAGGAACTTTAACACTATTACTATTATTATTATTAAGAAGGTAAAAATCAGTCAAACTCCCCACGCGGGGCCCAAATTCTGAAACCATTGTCCCTCCATAACCCACGTGCTCCCCAATTTTGGAGTTTTATGCGGTGATAGGCATAGAAGGTCCAATCACAGTGATTGGCCTAGCCTTTCTCATTGGCCAGGCACTATTAGGAAGAGTTTCACTAAACCAATCACAGTGATTGGCACTTTAGAGCCAATCACGAATTGGTGGCCAAATCCTGGCCTCACATTTGCATCTCCAAAATCCAAAGGCCCAAAATAATTCCCCCTCCCATACCCTTAGTCAGTCCTCTCTCTCTCTCCTCCCCACGCACCACCACCATGTTCACTCACATAACCGGAAAAGTGGGTTAGGGTCCCACTTTACGGTGCCGCGTTAGCGGCGCCGGGAAGTGGGACCCTAACCCACTTTTTCGGCCACCTTAAGGAAATCACACCCAAATAGGGTTCACCCAACCCATTCAAACACCCGCTCTCCTTAGGGTGTCTTTTTGTCTTTCCGGCGAAGCCGGGGTGTTCCGGGGGGTGGGAGGTGGGTCGCCGGCTGTAGGCGCTGGGTTGGGTAGGGTGCTGGTGGTGGTGTGCGTGGTGGGAGGCTGTTGCGTGGTTGCCGGATCTGGGCTGTTTTGGGTTGAATGAAAAATGGACGATTTTGCCCCTGTGATTGGGTCCGTACACCCAATCACAGTGATTGGTTTATCAGCACTCCTATTAGGAACCCATAATTAAACTTTGACTTGTAATAAATTTGGTTCTCAATGTTAAAAATATCTACATAATTCTCAGAGTGGATCTTCTGTCCCACTTTGTGTCCCCTTCTGTGTGCCACACCAATGAGAGGCAAGGATTTCACAAAATAATAATTCTAATGTCCTTTCTCGTTCATCTCACATGTTAGTGTGCTACACATATTAGAAAATTAAAAGAGATTTGATCGCTGTATATATCTATATAACCATGAAGTTACTCCTTTAGCCTCCAATTGGCTTTGAGATGGAACTAGTTGGACTTGTAAAGTGGACTCTCTCTCCTCCTTATGCGTGTGACCCAGACTTGTTTTCTGCTATCTAACATGGTATCAGAGTCTCGTTCTCACCAACGTCTCTAGTTCGAATCCAAGTAGCTAGCTCAATATAGAGATCATATGTCACAATATTTATATATCCCTCTTTGTGTACCAAACCAATCAAAATTCCGAAATTCACCATACAAACAATTTAATATTATTCTACTTTGATAATATCTACTTTTCCTGAAATCGGTTTGGTTTGGTACACAGAGTGTGACAAATAATGGGAGAGAAGATCCTTACTACTAGGAGCCCACGCCTTTGCTAAGTGGAGTTTCTAGTCACAAATGTTAAATGGACAGGTCTATGCATTATTCACGCTTCAAAACCTTGTGTCTGTTACGGGTGTGTCAAAGGTAGCAAACCATTGTTTGTTCACAGGACACCAATCTACACTTTTAGTTATGTTGATTCATTAACACCCATTATTTAGTACTAGGATTTTTCTAACGTGTGCCTTATGGGCACATGATAAGACTTTATTTCCTTCCTTAATTAAGTGATATTCTCCTGAATTCATCAAAAAGATTCCACATTTTGTTATTTAAAGTGAGAATATCACTTAATCAAGGAAACAAATGGAGTTTTATTATGTGTCTTATGGGCACATGTTAGAAAACCCATTAATACTAATTTATCTTTTTTTTTTTTTTGAAATGAATACTAATATATCTTGGTATTCTACTATTGCATTTGTAGAGTAACCTAAAATTAATTATTCACATTTGTTGACTGATGCATATATCTATGTTCATTGGAAAGCCCATTGACAAAATTATTTAATTTATAGGTTAACCAAGAAGAGTTTCATGATCGACATCCAAGAGTATTTGCTTTTTATACGGTATAATTTTCTTATTCCAGATTCTTGCTACGTCATAGTATTTTCTTTTACCTTAATTACTGGGATTAAGGCCGTGCGTTGCACAGGTTAATCATGATGAAAAAATTGAATCGATGATTATCTAACCCTTTATATGGTATCTATTACTTGCAATTCATTTAACATGTGTAGACAATTATTTTCATTATGAACCGAAGTAAACAAACTTGAGAAATTATACTACCTTTAAATTAGCACCCTCTAATGCCATTACAACTCAACATTTCTTCAAACACACTACCTTCAATATTATTACTTAGTCTCTTAAAAAATTTATTACTTAGGAACATTCACATGGTATCTTTGCGTTTCTAATTTTCACATGGTTTGTTTTCATGTTTATGTATATCTTTAATTTGTGGTTTCAGTTTTGTGAACCATCTGTCCAATATTTCTTTTTAGAGCACTAAACTCTAATGCCTCATTGTTTTCCATTATATAAATGTTTCAATGTTGTAATAATGGATACAAAGTTATAGTTTGACACTTAATGCTAACATTTCTTATAATAATTTAGCAAATACTCCCTCCGTCCCAGCTCAAACACCCCGAGCCTTTTTTGTAGTGGAATAAGAAAAATTGATATAGTATGTTGAGTGGGGTAATATTAGGAAAAAGGAGGAGAGAGAATGTGGGGATTAATTAAAGTAGAAGAGATAATGTGAGAGATGATATAATAATTTAATAAACGTAGGAGAGAGAAATATGTCCCAAAATAGATGGGGTGTTTGAGGTGGGACGTCCCGAAATCGAATATGGGGTGTTTGAGCTGGGACGGAGGGAGTATGTATTATGTTCACGAAAACCAAATTTTGTGGGGTATCATGTACCCAAACGTGCGAATGCAAACACCATATAAAAGGTACAAATAGATAGTGAATTTTATTTTCTAGAAAACAATTTTTTTTTAATTATATGGGCGTCAAAGTGCTCCTATCCACTAGGCCAACCTTGATCCTCTAATTGACGGTTATGTACATCAAATACTCCTTCCATTCACTTGGATTTTTAATAAGCTTTGGTTTGAATATTTGGTCAAACTAAATGTTAACAATCTCACCCTCTAATCCGACCCCTTATCCCTCTATTCTTATCCAACAGTCCAAACGACCCATCAATAGGAAAAAAATGTGGGGAGAAAAAATCACTTTACCACTTTTAGAATGTGGCGGCAGGGAAAAAGGGTGGCCAGCGCGACTTAAACGACGACGAACGAATATGTTAGTAGCGCAGGCTGCTGGTAAAATGGTGGCAGTGGTGGAGGGTGCGTGGTGGTGGGAAAGGGAGGAGGAGGCGGTGGAGATAGAAAAGGAAGGGTGGGGGCTGGGCTTATTTATTTTTTTGCCTTTTTTTTTTTTTAATTCAGTAGTGGACATATCTGTTTACCTTATAAAAGAGCCTTAATGCTCCTACTGTACAACAGCTACAGTCCCTCCCTCAAAACGCAGCAAATCATACACTAAACGCACGCATTTTCATCAAAACGACTCCCTTTTGCACTTGAAACGCAGCCCTTGGTAACTGTTCACGAAGAACAGTAACACATCCAGCGGCTGAAAATCGCCCCCCCAAATCTCCTTCTCCATCTCGACCGTCCCCTTCAACCCTTAACAAAAATATCTTCTTTGCTTTCCCATTTTCTCTCTCCTGCGTGCCTCCCATCTTCACTCATCTTCTCATTCATCTCCTCTCTCTCCTCTGATGCCTGATCCCTCCTCTCTTCATCTCACTATCTCAGCGCATGTTAAGAACTTTTTCAGCTCTTGATTTTCTCCTCCTAGCGTTTTCTGGTCTTCCGGCGAAGTTAATTTGGTAAGTTCGATCGATTCTTGTGAGTTTTGCTCAAGTTTATCAGGTTTTCAATTAATTTTGATTGTAGTTTGATGTTTGTAATGTTTCTTGCTATTAGCAGACAACTTTGAATCAAGACAAAAGCTAATCACCAAGAAAGAAAGCGTAAAGAAGAAGGCGAAGAAGAGAGCAACGATAATGGAGGAAGGAACAAAATCAATCTCGCACCAAATCGGAGTAGTTCACAACAAGAGCGAATCCTCGAAGCCCACCCTCTTCACTCCGCCCGCCCTCTCTGTACGTTTTCTCCTGACCCCTAAATCCCTCTCTTTCTCTCTCCTACGTGTCGTGTTCTTCATGGGTTGTTTGTGATATTTGCAGTCGAAGAAGACGGAGGAAAAGATGAAGAGGAAAGTTCTAGCTAAGACTTATTGCTCAGCTTTCCCTATAAAGATGGACCTTGATCGCCAAATTCTTACTAGGTTTGCTTTCTGATTTCGATTATTTTTGTTTAATTGATGTTTTTAATTGTAATTTGATGTGAGTTTTTGTTTGATTTTCGATTATAATCCCTAGCTTATCTGGGTTTAATTTGATTCTATTTTTCTGGGGTTTGGGTTTTTCTACCCAGAATTTCTCTTAATTCGTTTGTTCACTTCTATGGTTTACAAGTTAAATTAGATAGAAAGATCAGATTTTTATGGGTTCAACTTGATGTGATTAGGTGCAATTGTACTTATGGTGGTGTATTATGAGATTGAACAAGTTGTTTATAATGGGGAAAAGAATGCTGTAATGCCTTCGTTATGTGAGTGGTAGAAAGATTGACAACGGTTTATATTTATTCATTCACCATAGGCGAGTCTTGGCTTTTAAGTGTTGATTAGATTTCTTATGTTAGTTGGTATATTGAATAGTTGTTTGATCATATACCAATGTTTCATGACTTCATCCATTTTAAGAGTCTAATTGGATGAAAATATGGACAGCCTTATACCTGATGGGAATTGGAATTTGTTGGGTTTTGTTTTCGACGAATTTGAAGGATTTTAATGCACCTTGAAATTTGTTTCGGGTTCTAACAATCTTTGAAAACTTTATTGGACAACTTCTGATTTCTGAAATATATAAAATTGGGTTCCGGTTTTGTTATAACAGTGGCCTGCTAACAGCCTTTGTTTTGAAATGCACGCAATTCAATTTCACATTTCTGTTTACGGTGGCCTAATAAGAGGCTTTATTGGATTGAAATATGGACGTCCTTATACCCGATGGGAATTGGATTTTGATTGGATTTGTTTCCGACAAATTGTGAAGAATTTTAATTGACCTTGGAATTTGTTTTGGGTTCTACCAATCTTTGGAATTTTTATTTGGACAACCTTTGAAGTGTATAAAATTTGAATCCTGTCTTCGTATAACAGTGGCCTACTAACAATCTTTATTGGTCGGAAATTTGGACATCCTTTTCGCTGATTGTATCATGGCCACCTGGGTTTGCCAACCTTTATGATATGCAGATCAGATTGGATGGCCTGCTCATTTGGTTGTTGACTGTAAATAAGAATTGCTATGTTGTGGTGCAGCTTTCAAAACCTTTCCTAGACACTTTTGTGCCGCTGGTAGGTGCATCTTTTTGACACAGTCTTTGGGGGTATCGCATGGTTGTGCTTTAAATCAAACTGCCTTACTTTCGAACCAAACTGTAGAAAGCTTAGAGAAGGGAAAGAAACCCAACAACTTACAAGAAGTACAAGTAAGTGTAAAGTTTAGAGCATGAAAGGAACCCAACGACTGAGAAGGACTACAAGCAAGTAGGAAGCTTATAGCTTGAAAGTAACCAAAAGGCTCACAAGAAGTACAAGCAACCATATCGGCAACTCTAAACAGAATTAGGACAAGCTAACACCACAAGAGAAGCACCCCCCACCCTCCTAGGGTAAAAAGATTCCAATAACAAAGGTTCTAATCCTTCTGACAAAGTGCGTCTGTGTCACAAAAATTCCTGATTTAACAATGAACAATTCCATTCTCTGAGCTTAAATGATTAAATATACAATATTCATCAACTTTGTTGGATGCAATGACTTAAACAAGATAAAAGGAGTTTCTTCCGTGCGTAAACTAATTGATCAAGTGGAGGTGTGAAGGGTAAAGGCTGGTGAGTGAGAAACGATAAGTAAGCCATGCAATTATGCTTGTGCGGATGGTCTACTTTACAATATGTGCATTTGTGCTGCTAACCACATGTATTGAAGTTCTGGTGTTGTGTTCTACCTTATGATTTGTTTTGTGAGCTAATGATTGCATATTCATAGTTTTGTCGATTAAGTTTTTTGGTAACCTCATAAATATCTTCTAAGTTTGACCCTAAACATTTGTAAGATATTTGAATGCTTAGACATTTATTCAACTATATGTGTGATTTGATATTCAGGAGGCTGGGTCGTAGGTTCTCAGAAACGATTTTTGTCAAGCTATGATGGCACCTTTGGTCGCCAAGTTCGTGATTCTGTAGGATTGGGTGAGGGCTCTTATATCCGGGAAATCTCGCCGAACTGATCCGGGAGCATTTGTTAGAGCCTTTGAAAATCAACCTGCTTTGCACAATAGCCCTGTTGTTGTTGCTGAGTATGTTAAAGCTTTGGTCAAGCTTGATAGATTGAAATAAAATGAGCTTTTCAGAACATTGCAGAGAGGTTTGTAATCCCTTCGGCTTGATTAATGTCATACGGTAACTTCTTCTCAGGATGACTTGAGCATTGATCTACCTGCCATCTGCATTTTAACAACCGAAGTCTAGCTGCACATGTTCGATTGTCCCTTAATTATCTACCCTTTTCTTTTAAGTCTTTTATGCATTTCTCCGTTATTTAGTTTCCATTTTCAGCTCTTGTAGTTGTTGTTTGGGTTCTTCCCTTGGTTTATTAGTGACTTGTTTTTTAATTTTGTTCTCGCCTCCTCACACTTATTAAGTTGCTGAACTTCGTCAGGAATTGCCGCCTCTGGCAATGCTGTGGTGGAGGAAGAGAGCAGCATAGCTGGACTATCTACCTTTCGCAATTTGGGGAAAGCTAATAAGGCGCCTTGAATGTCATTGCCAGAAATGTCGGCAAACTCTGTTTTGGTCCACATAGGGTTTTGATCTAGGTTATTACCCATATTGCCCACCTCTGTTTCTCTTTTTCTTGAATCTTTTCTTTAATTTGTGTTCAACTTGAGGTTGCAAAATCTATCTCCTGGACATCTTTAGGGTGTAAGATTATGACTGCGACTCAGTTGTGTTTATTAAGATGATTCAATTTTAGTCATTCTATTCGGGTTCTAATATTTGCTTTTGTCTTTGTTCTTGGTCTTCTTTCTCTGTCTCCAAAGGTCTTCGGTGCTTATCCCGCACTCAATTTGTATCATTGGTGAACCGACACAATTGGAGCTCTAGATTCTCAGCCTGAAGGTAATTGCTTGGAATTCAATTCATCAAATAGTTTAATCGCTTAGACTTGCAGCGTTTGTGTGTTGATTTGGTTTGCTTTGTATTAACTTTTGAAATTATGTTTTACTGGTTTGTTATCGAGTATTCTTCGCACACTCATCGCTTTTAACGGATAAATAAAATTTGCCCTTGCTTTTTCTGCCTATTTATTGGGGCTGCGTCGTAGATACGTGTCCTGCAGCACAAGGCCCGTGATTATTGATCGACGATAGTGTTAACTAGGAAATTCAAAAGCTCCTATTGTGTGCTTATAGGGGTCGGAATCAGACTTGATTGCATGCCGTCTTACCTAGCGAATCTTTAAAGTTGGGAGGGATTAGTTCTAATCAGAAGCTTGCATCGTAAACTTTTCATTGATCTTTGTGACTGTTTGTTTTTAATCCATTCTTATATGCCAATTCATCTTTTTTATTAGTATGTCACAAATCTTACAATAAAGTTATTCTTGACTGCATTGAGGACTTTTCTTGATGTCGAGGAATTTTCTATGGCTGTTTGTACCCTGGGTGGGGTTGAACCTTTTTTTTTCTGTGTAAATGATATGGTTGTCTGTAGGAGAGGAATGTTATTCGGGATGATTACTTAGCTGATACAATCAATGTTCTTGAACATTGAAGCTTGTTCTGCCCATGTTTGCCATTTTGTTTTACGTAACTCATAAAGAAATGTCTTAACAAAACTACGATAGCATGGACATGACCTTTCTTGCTCATCTTGGCAGTATGGAGCATGTAATGGAAAGAAAATTATGAGCCATGCAGCCTGATTTATTTAGATCGCAAATTGCAATGCAGGTTTAGTCCAGAGGTAATTCCTGATATTTTGCTTTCTTTTGTAATTTAATTTTCACCGTCTTTATGTTGATCTGATTTAAGTTGCTTTGGTATTCAAGGTTGTGTTATTCTGGTTTGTATTGAATTATAGTTTCCCTGATTGTGTTCTTCAAATTGAAACATGGGTAACTGGAATATTTGTGGCTATGCTAATCAATTATATACGATGGTATTATCTCGGGAATATCAGGGTTCAAATGAGATGATCGCATTGTAAGCTATTTTTTTTTTAATTAGGTTGATGTCCAGAGTAATTTGGCTTGACGTAGTTGTCGACAAGTGGGGTTGAACGTTGGGTGATAGGCCTACTGCCTATTGTCATAAATTTTTGGGCCCAGGTTTAACGATAACTTGATTGTTAAATTGTGTGCTTGGGAATTTTGGGATTTTGACATTGATATTGATATTAGGCGAAAAGTATGGTTTACTTTACTGAGCTGGTAGAATTGAGATGCACTTGATGTCAACTCTTGAATTAGATGTTTTGAACTGAAATTATTGGGCTCCTATTCGAATTGAATGTACTCTGGAAAAGTTATTCAAACGATGCAGGTAGCCATCTTCATTGTTTGCTCACAGTAGTTTCGACTATTTATTGTTCTGTTCAGTCTCTAGGACACTCTTCTAATGCCTGATTTCGTGCAATATGTGACTTTTTACACGAGTAATCATCCCAGGTGTTTTCTTTTCTTTTACTGAGTAAGTTATATGGTTATTAACAAATTTCACTTTTGTGCACTGCCTACAACCTATTTCTTTCCTGTTTCGTTTGATATTGCTGAATATGAGAGATTGACCTAGAAAGCGATGGCGGGGGGCGGAGAAAGAGGGATGAGTGAGGGAGAGAAATGTGCAGAGAGTGAGAGAGTCAAATTCAGAGGGAGAAGAACATATAGTGAAAGAGAGAGGGGGGTTGGGAGTGGGAGGAAGAGTTTGGTAACAATAAGAGAGCATATAATTGTTTATGGCCTTTATTGGTAGTTTTCTGATTGCTTATGTTGGTTCCAAGTAGAATGTCACGACTCATATTGAAATAGAATTTCTGAGAGTTTTCTTCAAAGCTTCAGTACGAGCTCCTGAATTAATCATCGAAAAATTGTCTTTTATCTTAGAAAATAGAGAATTACCACATGTAAGTCTTTGACTTAATTGTCGAAATTTGGAATTTTACCTCTTAAATTTCAGGTATTATTCGGCATGGAAGTATTTATTTTAGACACATTTTTTTGTCCACAACGAATATAATTACTCAACTCCTCTTCAAATTCGTAGCATAAAAACTCCTGAAATTGAAATTGCGGTGTTTATTTCCTTTACCGAGGGAGGGGAAGAGGACGAAAATGTTTTCGGACAGGAAATAATAAGAAGGGAAATTATCCAATATACCCCTGAGGTTCCCGAAATTTTCAGGTATACCCCTCAGGTTTCCGAGCTATCCAATATACCCCTGAGGTTTGCGTTTTCGCATTTTTTCCAGAATTTTGCTAACGGCCGTCTAACCCTCCTAACGCCTTCCAACTCCGTCTCCTTCCGTCTCCTTAAGCCCTTAATCTGTTGTTTTAAAACAAATTAACCCTTATTTACACAACAATTAAAAAAAAAAAAATAAAACCCAACCATTTCTCTCTCCTCCCCACTCCCCCACCCACCACCCTTGCTCCGCCGCTCCCCCACCCTCGCCCACCACCACCACAGGCGCCACCATCACCACCCAGAACTAACACGCGACGGCGGACGGTGGTAAGCCGGTCGGACTAGGCGATAAATAGTGGGCTCCGGTGCGACTGGCGGGTTGCGAGTGCGACGGTGTGACGTGGCCAGAGGCGGAGTTGAAGGTGGTTTACGGGATAGAAGGTGGCGACGATGTCGGAGAGTGGGGTATCGCGGTGGGAGTGACGGCGGCGCTTGGTGTATGTGGTCGGAAGGGGGAAATTTGAAAGTAGGTGAAGAAGGAGTGAGGGAGACAGAGCGACAGTGACAGAGAAACAGTTTGTATTTATTTCCTAGGAAGGGGGAGACAGAAAGATGTGGGTGAGACGGTCTGTGGTGGTGGTGGGCGAGGGTGGGGGAGGGGCGGAGCAAGGGTGGTGGGTGGGGGAGTGGGGAGGAGAGAGAAATGGTTGGGTTTTATTATTTTTTTTCTAATTGTTGTGTAAATAAGGGTTAATTTGTTTTAAAATAACAGATTAAGGGCTTAAGGAGACGGAAGGAGACGGAGTTGGAAGGCGTTAGGAGGGTTAGACGGCCGTTAGCAAAATTCTGGAAAAAATGCGAAAACGCAAACCTCAGGGGTATATTGGATAGCTCGGAAACCTGAGGGGTATACTTGAAAATTTCGGGAACCTCAGGGGTATATTGGATAATTTCCCTAATAAGAATAGTGGAGGGCCTGATACAAACACACAAGGAGGGGGTTTAACAAGGAGAGAATAGAGATAAGAGGTGGGTGGAGGTCAAGTGTTTGGTATGAGAAAAGCATAAAGAGAAGGGAATGTTTTGGGGACGAAATTTAAAAAAGAGGAGGGAATGAAGATTGAAGAAATGATAGAGAGTGTTGGAAAGAAAAGGAGGGACACAGAGTAAAAAGAAGGGATAAAGGGAATGTGCAGGGGGGTTGGTTTAGGAGACACGAAGGGGTAGAGAGCAGGGGGATAAATGAGGGCAACGAGGAAGATAAGGAGTGAATGAGCGAGGAAGCTAGAGTATAAAAAAGATAATGAAGAGAGGAAGGGAAGGACAATGTGTTATGGACAAGGAAAACTTTAAAAAAATATGTACAACAACATCTTTAACCCCGGTGCCTTAAAGACAAAAAAAAAATGTAAAAGACAAAATAGTATAAGAGGTGAAAGAGATGGGGAGAGAGGGCAAATATATGGGAAGGGAGGCGAGGGAGGATGTAGAGAGAGAGAGATGTAGAGGTGAGAAGGGAATTGAACATGATCAGAAATTGGTTTTCGATTCACGATTGAGTGACAGATAGTGAATTAGGACAGGTGGGAGGGGAACATGACCAGAGATTGGTTTTCGATTTGCCATCGAGTGAGAGATAGTTAATATCCTTCAGTGGCTTAATTATGTAGTCGTGGTCATTAGCAAATTACACTTGTCAGCCCTATTTGTTCTCTCCTGCTTTCATTCGATATCATTGAATGAGAGGAATGGAGATGGACCTAGAAAGAGAGGGCATAAGGCGAAAAAAGAAGGGGAAAAGGGAGGGGTGAGGGAGACAATTGTGCAGAAAGAAAGAGAGACAAAGTCACAAGGGGATGTACAAACAAAGAAAAGGGGGGGGGGGGAGAGAGAGGGAGAGAGGCAGTGAAAAAGATGTTGCTTAGGGCGGGAGACGAGAGGGAAGGAGAGAGCGAGAGAGGGAAAGTTTTACTGTAGGATCACAGAAGTTGGCCCCTCCAACATGAAGTTGTCAAGCATAGAGTTAGTGAAGATGAGAAGGGCGTTGTAAAGTATGTGGTTATGTGCAATAATTATATTATAGAGACCATTAGATCCCCACACTGATTCGAGAGGTTAGCACACCTAAGCCATATTTTTAAGTTATCTCCGTTTTGCGTAAAAGGTAAATGAATTAAATGACTTTTTAACTGATCTCAAAAAAAAAAAATGACTTTTTAACTATCAATCTGTAACCTGAGCAACATTTTTTGTCAGTTACAATGTTGTTCAAGAAGAGATGAGATGATAGCGTGTAACTTTGACCCTTCTGGTTTTGTGTTTAACAAGGTGCTATATATTTTTATTAAAAAAAAAAACAAGGTGCTATATATGGAGAGTTGTCATCTTAAAGGAGGAAACCCTTAATGTTGTTAGTGGCTATCCTTTTTCAATTCACTCATAGTTTGTACGCTTTTTTTTATGAGCGACCTGGCTCATTGTATCTTGAAGTGCGTGGTTGTGTTACTTCTTAAAGAACAATGTGTTATGTGGAGCGGCTTACCTTTGTATAGATGAGTTACTAGGAAATTTTATGGTGGGGGGTTAAAATGTTGTTTTATTTAGAGCTATTTCCTTCCTTTGCTTTTCCAATTTTTATTAGTGGTAAGCATCATTTCTTTTCCATACGTTCTCGGTTCTTATTGCTTATTGCTTATGTAGGAAGCCACTTGACTTGACGTCGGACCACGGTTAGTCGAGAATATGATTGAATTTTCGAGGTTTTTGGGCATCCTGCATTTTGGTTGTGATAGGTGACGAGGAAGATGCGCATGTGGGAGACTATTGATTCATCTCCTTTTGTCAGAAGATGGGTCAAAATTTTTATTCAGCGATCTACAATTGAGAGTCAAATTTTTAGTTTTGTTAAAAAAAAAAGCAGATTTTTGAACACGAAAATATTTCATGGAAAGACTTGCGCTTTTACTTGAACTTTTGTGTTTGAAAGATCCCGACATTTGGAGCTACCCCTACTATCAGTTGTATCCTTGTGGAGACTTGATGTGTAAGTGTGATGGTGTGATGGTTTCTTATCTTTAGAAAACATCTATAGTGCGAAAGAAGACGCAATTTAACTGTACGACCAGTTCTATTTTATGCACAATATTAAAGTAATACAAGAGTATTCATGTCACACCCGTCTATTGGAGTTGTGGAATTTCGGGAGACCCCATTCATTTGTTTGGGCGAGGCAATTATAGCCATATTGGTCATGTATAGTTGGAATAAGCCGCTCCATCCGTGCTTTTGAATTTAGGACTATGCTTATCTTCAAAGAATGTAGATGGAATAATGGAACTTCATAGTTATGCTTATGCAGGCATCCATTGTAAACAAGTGGTTTTGGTCTCTTATATCTTTCAAAATGCTTGCATTACAAACAAGTTAACAAACAAACACGCTTGGGAGCAACGTTTTGATGATACAATACCAAACAGCATCAAAAGGACAATCGAACAAGAGATTTGATAATGTTGGGGGACCGCGCGCAGCGCGCGCGGTCCAACGACTAGTGAGATTAAATAAGGACAAATGAACAACTAGATCTAACCATATTACAATAGCTTCCAAGCCTTGTTATCGATTTTTTGATAAGGCTAAGAAAATATAGGTTCTTGATGCACGAATATAAGAACAACCTAACTCATTATTTCGAACAAGAGAAGTAAGAGGTTAAACCAACTGATAAGCAAAAGGCACGAATGCCCCCAAATTGGCTGCCAAGCCTTGGTATGTTATTATAGAATACTAATAATTAAATTTAATAAAAGTTATGCCTTCAAAGATGAATACTCCGTATTCTTTTTAGTTCTGGTTACTTTCCTTAGTCTTCTAATTGTGATTTTAGCAATTTAATACTATATAGTAAAACCTGAAACCAAGTCTTTACTAGGAGGACACTTGGTATTCATAAATTGGATAGACCATAAAAATAACATTAAATACAATTATCGGTTAGGATATGGTAATAAATTATCATAGAATAGTATAGTACTCCCTCCATTTCAATATATATGACGTTTTCAAGTTACGAGGCAAGTTTTGACTTCCAATTTTATAAAAAAATATCTTGTCAAAAATTATAAAAATTATACCATTGGATTTGTTATGAAATATGCTTTCACAAGATCAGAATTTCATAATTTTTACCCTTATATTTTGAGAGATATCGAAGGTCAAAGAAGTGTCTCGTAACTCGAAAACGTCATATATATTGAAATGGAGGGAGTATCAGCTAATTTATAGAAATTAATCATTATGGTAATTTATTAGAACAAAGATAAGCCAACATTTTGTTTATAAAACAAGTATAAATAAAATAAATATATAGCCCGGGTGTGTCACGGGCATGCAAACTAGTAGTAATTGAGAAACACAAAACAATAGTCTGATAAGAAATTTACACTACTTTAACAAAAATCTAGTTTACTGTCCGGATTACGCCCGAATAAACTTTTACTGTTTTGAGTTATCGCATTTTTGGAAGATATATATAAAAATATATATAGATTATTTGTTAATTTTTGAAAGAGACTACAAGTTTCGTACTCCGTATATTATAAGATTTACAAACAATATGATAGATGGAAAAAATACAATTCTTTCAACATAAAAGTACTCAATCAAGAAAAGCAGGTACACCTCTCAGAATCCGAATTAACTCGGTCCAACCGGAATTACTTCCGGACCCGAACCCAATCTATATATTAAGCTGTTTGAATTGCCTGGTCAAGTGATGGGGAAGAGAGTAAAAGAAATGATAGAAAAATAGAGAAATGGAAATACAAAGTTAATTGTTTAATCTTAATTTGAATTTTAGTCCTTATCCCAAAAGCAAGGTAAACAAATAACTCGAACGCTATAAAGTACGTAGTAGTAATGATTGTAAGTTTGTAATCTCTTTTACCAATGAAACTTTTCATGGCTTAGCTGACATGCATATTATGGTAACGAAACTTTCAGAATGATAACTACAGATCCAAGATCATAGTAAGCTACACCGATAACTTCTCCATCCCGATTAATCATCGCACTTCCGTCACCACACCGAGTAATAGAACACGACGACATTGTCAGTTCTCTGCAGCCATATTGACAATGCTCAGCACTATCCACACTGAAACGCCCCGGCGCAGCCATAAACTCGAATGGCTTGCAGAAATATCGACCAACCGCAATGATAGGGTCCCCTGGCCTAACAACCTTTGGTTCATGACGCCCAAGTTGAAATGACATTGTCTCGTCTCCATTTTTGTCAAGGCCAAGACAATCATCCAACATTCTCAATGTGGCTGATTTGAGACATGTGTTGGACTTGAAGACTACAACAACGAGGTTATAGTGGAAATCGTAAGCATAGATCAGATTTCCCCATTGTATGAATTTTCATCAGAAGCATTGACAACAATATTCAAATTGTCAGCCATACTGTTTTCAACATATTCTGCTTCATCTACAGCTTGGCGTCGAATCAAGTTAGCTGAAGTTATCACAACATTGTTATTTTCCTCGCATTCAATAATCGTCCCACAGCTTTGAAACAATTCATTATCACCGGAGAATGAAACCAAAGACACTACAGAGGAATACGCCTTGAGAGCGGCTATCTTGGTAGTGATGTCCAAGTAGGCGTTTCCAGGTCTAGACATAAACTTAGGCCTTTTAAAAGCCCTATCCATACGATATTCTTCATCTGAAGAATGTGGATGGTATGAATTTGCTATTCGCTCCCAGGGATTAAATTCCTTGACACGATTATCCATGACTTTATTCACCACCACTGGAGGAAGTCAACACTTCAAGTTTTCAACACATATAAGAAATACTCTGTATTATATGATACACAATAACACTCATATAACTTTGTTAAACTTGTATTGTTAGTTTTTACATCGACCCTAGGTAAACCCTATTTATACTAATACATAAGTTGGATTGTAGATAACTTAACACAGTTAACACAGCATATTCCTAATTTATACTCCGTATTGTATTCCTAAACACACATGGCTTTCCTTATCCGAATTACTACGTAATTTCTCCCAATACCTCTATTAACGATCCAACCAGCAATAATACATGAATATCTTGAATTGAAGTCTATAACAAAACTTATTGCAATCTCAATCTCTCCGTGCATTGATAATTTGAGTTCAAATCTTCCAAACTCGAGGAAATCCTCGAACTTGAGCTCAAATTATCAAAGCTTTTATGAGAAGAATTGGTCAGAGAAGGCAAGGCTCAGTCTCCCCGTGCATGGATAATTTGAGCTCCTCAAGGAAATACCGAAGGGCAGCACTGAGTTCTTTGTCAGACGTCCTCCTCAAGCTCTAGAATTTTTGAGTCGAGTGACGAAACTGAATGCTGTTGGTTCTCAGGCACAAACATATCAAATAAATTAAACATCTGTGGTTCCACGCCCTGCCGGTGCCAATATGTAGACCTGTAGCTTTAGCCAGAAGCTTTCGTATAACACTAGGGAAATAACAAGTACCCCTTCCCTTGGGATTTTATACCCCCAATAACAATACGGAGTAAGATAAATCGATTTCAAGGAAGATATCGCCCTTTGTCTAGGCGACAAGCGCATTCTACCTGGCATCAATAAAGTCACTGCTATCGGAAATATATAACATTTCGTCTAGATAGGAAATAGTACTACAATGTAAGGAACCATTACTGGATAACTGTAATTTCTAAAGACACTAAAACAAACTCCATAGTCCGTCTTTTATACACACATACTGGTCCAAAAGTTAGTTCTGAAACAGACAGAACAAGGAGACAGAAGTGTACAAGTCCAGATGCTTGAAACTTGAACAGGTACCATCATTATACTAGACAAAAGGGCATTCTTCAATGTTTAAGGACATCCCATTATTTTTCGTGCCCTTAACATTATCCCAAAAAAAACCTAGGGTCATTAACATGGTGCTCCTACGTACTGTATATAATAGAAGGCGTCAACATCACATTACCGAGCAGCTGCTGCTGGTGTTGTCATCACTGAACATGTGGGATGGAGAAGCCTCAGAAGTAGCGGTGTAACTGTTAGGGGCAAGATTGTAATTGTGGTAGTAGCCAGTAGAAGGAGGGATGTATGGAGATCTCTGATACATCATTTGGGGTTGCTGCTGATGCATGCCTATCATTCTGTTCATCATCATGGCTTGTGATGGATGGTTGATGTTGCTGAATCCTCCACCAGTCATGTTCATCGCAGCGTGTGCAGGTGCCATGCCGTTGTTGGGTTGAAGTTGGAACCCATTCAAGCTGTTCAGATTAACAGGAGCAGCAGCATTGTTGGACAGAACTGCAAGGGCATTAATGTCATTCCCATTCATAGCCATATGAGGGCGAATGTTGTTCATCTGCATTGCTGCAGCCATGGCATTCTGATCAAACACACCTGGGTTTCCTCTCATTCCTGCATTATTCTGGTTTTGATTCCCCTTTTTGCCCTGATTCGCATTCCCAGCATTTTTCTTAGCATTGTTTGCCTCATTAAGGGCAGCCTGCAGCTGCTGCTGTCTGTGCAGGTTCAGGTTATACTGGTGTGCTGTCTCTTGAAGAATCCTCCTCAGTCCTGCCTCTTCCTCCTCACCATCAATCAAATCGTCATCGCAGTCGTCTTCAGAACTGAGGGATGGTAACCTCTGCAGCCCCTTGATCAGATTACTTTGCTTCTGCTGCTGTTGCTGCTGCTGCTGCTGACCCTTGTTCTTCTGCTTGTCGTCTTTAGTACCATTGTTGCCACCATTGTTGTTCTTCTTCTGTTTCTGGTTCGGGTTTTGGTTTTGGTTGTTCTTCTGAGACCAAAGCTCGGCATATTTTCCAGCTCTGAGCAATATCTTAATCAAAGTCGCTGAGTCTACACATCCTGCGACTGTCACCTTCTGCTGCTCAGCATCTATGTTCACTGCGTACACACCTGTTCATTGTTCACCACGCTAGATCATTATTACATTACAATCAGATACAAAGAGATAGCAGCTTGGAGGAATATTGATGGTCATATGGAGGCCAGAGGAAAACGAACCTTACGACAATTACGACAACAACAACGCCAAAGCCTTAATCCCGAATTAATATGGGATCCGCTAATATGAATCGTTATGTGTAATCATACATGTGAGAGCAATATGAATAACAAAAGTAAGTAGTTCTTGTGCTTCATAGAAGTAAAAGAACCCATCATTTCCAGCATTACACAATTAATGTATCAAATCAATTCATCATTACACAATTATAAAACTGTCACAACATTATAAGAAAACATGTTACAAACACAACTCGAAGTTTAAATAAAGGTCTCAACTTGTAAGTTGTAACACTGTTAGAAACTCAAACCAAGAACATTCTCGTCTATATGATCTTATCCGACTCAAATCTAGATCAACTCGAATGGCGCAAACCAAATTAAAATAGGCTTCTTCTCAGTAACAATTATTTAAGGCCCCAACAAATAGTCAAAAGCAACACTTTATTGTTTTCCTCTTCCCCACACTTTATCCATTCAATGTTATTGGAACTTTGGAACTAAACAACCAACCAACCTTTTTTTTTGTTGGTAATGTAACAAACAACTGAACAAGCAAACCTTGTTCAAAGTGAAATAATGCGACCTTTATGTTGAAACATTGTCCTCCCTTTATTTTCTACAACTTTTTATTTACCATCTTTTTATTTTTGTTTTATTCAATTATCAGAGCCAAAAAAGAAAAAAAAATCCACAAAAGCTAGAATATACCTTCAGTTTTCCTTAAAATTTTCTTCACTTTCCTCTTACATCCATCACAATGTATGTTCACCCTTAACTCACAGGTCTGCATAGAATAAAGAAAAATAAAAAAAAATAATAATTAAAAATAATGATTAAGAAACAAAGAAGAATGAAAAATTAATTTATTTTAATTTAAAAGAAAGAATGTGGGTGTAATAATTAAAACAAACCTGGATCTTAAGAAGCTTAAAGTCATCATCTTTACCCATCTTCTTTTTGTTGTTTTCCTTTAGTTTTGGCTAAGGTGCTGTTTGGCAAAAGGGTTTATTTGTTGGAGCTGCATAGAAAAGTGAGGGTTTAAAAACACACATACAAAAATAGTGAAATACAACCCACCTAACCAATCAAACATTAAAACCAATTGAGTGATACTGATAAATAATGCATGTAGGTAAAACCAAACAGAACCTTACATTTTGTAAATTATGAGCACATTATACATTGTTGGTTTTTATGAATTTTTGGGATGAAAGAGATAGGAAGGAAATTTACTTACTGAGTAAAAGATGGCAATGAGAAGAGGGGGTTAAAAAGTGAGAAAAAAGAGAGAGAGGAGTTGTGTGTGCAAGAAGTGTCACAAAGTGTGTAGGGGAAGATTCAAGGGTGTGTGTGTGTGTGTATGACTGTAAATAGTGGAATGTGATGTGATGTAGCTTTAAAATTGAGAGAGGGTGGGGGGCGGGGTAAAAGTAATTAAAAAAATTACTGTATGTGATAAAAGGAAAAACAGCGACTTGACAGGCTGACTTTCATGACCAAGACCATGACTCTGTCCGTTTGTCGCATTAGTCGTCAATAGTCACACCACAGATGCTATGATCCTTGTTTGTGAAGATTGCAGTGCAAGATAATGGAGTATTAATGAATTTAGGTGCAACAATTCTTCTCAAACACTATAGGAGTTGTTAGTCTTTTCGGTTTAATGACTTGTTAAGAAAAACGTCGAGATGCGTATAAGTTGATTACTTATAAAGTTATAGGTGGGTAACATAAAAAAACACATTGTATGTAAATGTAACATGGATTGTCGCACGTAGTATTACTAGTCAAATTAAGATGAGTTAGTGAAAATTAACTACTTGGACCACATTGAAAATGTTGTGTTATGAAATTGGATTATTAAGGCAATAAATACAATGCACTCAAAATAATGGTATTAGGTGACATGAGGGTTGGAGGCTAGTTTTAACTTTTAGCGTTTTAGGATACGTCAATGATATTGGAAAGACTATTATGCGGTTGCATCAGGGATCATAAAAAGCTAATTTATTAATGATTCAGTTTTATTAAAATTCGGATTTGATCCCTTAAAGTAGAAAATACACTCTAAGTGGTAAAATTTACTTAATAAGTCAAGAAGTAATTGAAAATGTTGTGTTATGAAATTGGATTATTGAGGCAAAAAATACACTGCACTCAAAATAATGGTATTAGGCGGTGGAGGACTGGAGGCTAGTTTTAACTTTTAGCGTTTTAAGATTCGTCAATGATATTGGAAAAACTATTACGCGTTTGCATCAGGGATCATAAATAGCTAATTCATTAATGATACGGTTTTAATAAAATTCGGTTTTGATCCCTTAAAGTTTAAAATATACTAAGTGGTAAAATTTACGGTACTTAATAAGCTAAGAAGTAAATTTTTTTTGTGCATCCAAGATTTTCTTTATTTTGTCTTAAATTTTCATTTTGCGTACCCAAGGTTTGAGTAATTCCATTTTGGGTGTCCGAGGTTTGAACATTGTTTCATTTTGGGTACCTCTAGCTAAATTAATGCATTTCTTTGTACTAAATTAGTTACTTTATTAAATCAAAACTTCATACTCGTACAAACTAAAAAAATTAAAAATATAATTTTCTTGTGAATTTGATGAGGTTCATAGTATCTATTTTTCGGTGCAATTAAATTAGTAACAAAAAAATTACAATTAAGTAGAGTATAAACATATATTTCAAAAAAAAATATATCGTTCAAGAAAATTATGTTAGTTATGTAAATATATAGAGTGTATATTATCGTTATACTACTAAAGGAGTAAACCGCATAATTTGTGAACATTGCACTCGTAATTATTATGAAGAATGTTTGTTCAATTAAAAGATATATAGAATTTTCAAAAATTAGTTTAGAACCTTAAATTAGTCTTTGTTTTATCAACAAAATGATCATGTTTCAAAAAAAAAAATCAACATTTAATAATATTTTTGATAAAATTAAAATATTTGATTAAATTTTAATTTTGGTTAGTGAGATACCCAAAGTACAACAATGTTCAAATATTGGGTATCCAAAATGGAATCACTTAGTAGTACGCTTATATTAACCTTCGAATGATGGACAACAATTCAAGAATCAAGAGTCAAGACCTTCAAAAATGTTTCCTCTTTGTTTGTTTGTGACCACACACAAAAGACGCCCCCGAGTAAGCAGCGTAATTGAGCCAAGCCAGCTTCTCGAGCCCTCAAGCTTGAATTAACCGAGCCCAAGCGAAGAGAATCGAGCCCAAACATCACCCAATATATTTCATTTGAACTCAAGACCACATTTCGATTAAAGACTCAATATGCAATTTTAGTTTTTATTCAAAATTCATCACATAACATAAAATAACTTCATGCGAGTATGTTACTCTATGAATCATTTGCGTGCCAATGGGAAAATTGAACTCGGTCTTAACAAGCCTATATTTCACCAAGCTTGAATATCTAACAAGCTTGAAGCTTTGGACCGAACCCAAACTGGCAAACTTAGTGAACGTGTTTACCTCTAAGCGGGTTCGAAGTAGGTTATGGTTAAGTATTGGGGTCAAATTTCTGGGGTCAGATCAAGTTTTAAGTTTTAACCAAGTAAAAACTTGAGCTCTGTTGAAAACACATCTTCAAAAGCCAATTTCCCTGTTATTTTGCCGGGAAAATTACCCCAGAGAACCGGGGAATTATTGCTGATCGCATAACTATGAACTTTGCATATGAGCTTCTTTTCGAAGCTACACCGAAATTGTGCACTTTGAGTACGGAAAAATTGTTAGTCGACACGGGGTTAGTGGGGAGAAATGGGGAAGCACAGAAGGTGTTTGTGAAAATGCCTCACAAAAATGAAAAATCCCGCTCAGGGTATTGAAGTAAATTTTAATGGGTAAACTTTTCCGACATTGGTTGCTCCATTCACAAGGGTCAATAATCGACTCGTTGATCACTAGTTTAAGGGAAACTGATTGTACCGTATTAACGGGGAACATCCGAGTAGTAGACATAAATGAAACAAGGGCAGCTGAGTTTGGGAAATGGATGTTGGCTAGGCCGAATTTTCAGTATTTTACCCAATGTGCGGCGAATGAATGACAATAATCATGACTCATGAGGAACATAGGTTTGTAGTGAACTTATGGAACTACAAGAAGTTAACAGCAAATTTCGCGCTGTTAGAATGTGATGACTAGAGTAACTTCTGCATCTGTCGATGTGAGACACTCACATGTGACGCTCAAATAGGACTTTAGGCCGTTCTACTAACGAAAGATTTCAGAGGGTTGAATGGAGGGGGGGCGAGGGCGGCCCTTTTATATTTTGGGTTCATGGTGGATAATACGGAGTAGCAGTTTTAGAAGCATGTCTATCAAAATGGATTTGAGTGGGCAGACACTATTAAGAAGGAGAAGGAGTAGCTTGAAAGAGACTGCCTTATTTTTTATTAGGCAATCTTGCACCTTTTGGTAATAATTACCACTATAGAAAATGAGGGCTTTGTGTAACTTTTAAGATAAGTAACAAGCCATGATGATCATATGAAAGTTTAAAGAAAAGGTAAAGAGTAGAGAGAGAAAGATGAAGAGTTGTAGATTGTGTAGCTTTCAAGAGAAGTAAAAATCAGAGGAACATGAAGAAGTAGGCCAGCCATGATTACTCTTGTTTGTATGAGTGAGACCATCATACTCATCAACAACTGCAGATAAGGGCATAATTTAAGTAGGTAGGGCATGTTGTGCTTTGAATGCCTGAATGAATAAGTAAAGCTAAAGGGCCAAGGTAGCTGCTTCACTGATCTTCTTTCTTTTTCGTTCGAAGGCGGCGTTCCAAGAAGTAATGGTGGCAACGATCCGGACACTGCTAGTGTGCCTGGTGTGCTTTGCAGGAGTGCAGTTGATCTTGTCTCTCACTGATCCTCGAGATGGTATAGTACACTATCAATGCATTAGGAATCCTGTTTTTGCTTTGCTTAATTTAGCAGAACAGCATTAGTCTTTATACACTCAGACTGTGATTTCTTATTTGTCTGTCTTCAAACTTTTCTGGATTACTATAGTTTTATTCATGTTAGTTAACGCCAAATCATTTAGGACTAAGAATTTGTTGTCGACTGTTGGCTTAAAGAAAAGTAAGTGTGCAAAAGTAATCGTAACTTTAGCAAGTTTGCAAGTATACATCTGATTGGGCAGAGCAGCTGATCTATACTACTAAATTGCAACAGCTGTGACATTTTGAAGATGACCTCTTTACTATCTCATATTCTCGTTGAACTGATGGCATAAGGAGATATCCTTGTCGACAGCATGTTTGCCATTCAATGAACCAATTCTTAGTTCTACCATGCTGTGATTAGGCATGAAAAACAAAATAGAATGTGATAACTTTGTCTTAATTGTACAGTTGCGGTGCTCCAAGCATTAAAAACGCAGTGGCAAAATGTACCACCTAGCTGGGGAAAGTCAGATGATCCGTGTGGAGCTTCATGGGAAGGAGTAACGTGCAATAGTTCAAGGGTGACTGCATTGTGAGCAAATTGTTTTCCTTCAGGCAAATTATTTATCTCTTGTCAAACCCCTACAGTGAGCTTTAATAGAGTTTACTCTTTCAGGGGTTTATCTACAATGGGACTCAAAGGGAAACTGAGTGGGGATATCGGAGGCCTTACAGAACTACGATCCCTGTGAGTATTTTTTAAAGAATAGTAGTCTAATGGGTATATCGTCATGCTTTATGGACTAGTAATATTGACCAACCAATCGTTGAGGTTGCGGCCTGTTGAAGGCAAGAGGAAGCATAACCATGAACATAGTCAGGTTGTGATGCACACCCTTACGCCATGACCTAGAAAATAACTTGGTCTGGTGTATAGAAATGCTCATGGAATCTTCACAGAGTATGCAAGTGAACTAGAGCGAGCTTAGAATTTAGAAATTTTCAGCTTTCTTTGTTAAAGTAGAATTGTAATCTGAAGTTGCTGAGTTTGTTATTTTATCTTTTCGTTTCTTTTCTTTGGAACCTTCAGCTTATTTGTTGTACACTTCCCCTTTCTTTGAGGTTTAATATAATCTGAATAACCGAGAACACCTCACAGAAAAGAACTCCAAGCTCTTTCTTTAAGAGGGCTTGAGTCAGCATGTTAAATGATTTAAACTTTGTAATGCGTAAATTAAATGATATTCGTGTTTGTGCTCCTTAGATGTCAGTCTGAAATGATTGAGAATAGCGTTTATTCTTCCTTCTCTTAATCAGTGTTATACTGTCTTTCCTTAACATCCGCTATCTGCTGCAGGGATCTTTCCTTCAACCGAGGGCTTACTGGTTCTTTATCCCCAAGATTAGGAGATCTTCCCAAACTAAGTATTTTGTAAGAATCAGTATTCTTGCCCGGTTCTTTAACTTAAAACAACAATTAATAGCTGATCATTAAGCTTGATTGAGTAAACTATAAGTCTCCTGTTGTTTGCAGAATCTTGGCAGGCTGTGGTTTCAGTGGTGCAATTCCAGCAGAGTTAGGCAACCTTGCGGAGCTATCATTCTTGTATGTAACATAAGATTATGTGTCCTTGTTATGCCAATTTGGCTAGAAGTGTCCTAGTTCTCAATGTGAAGCTATTCAAGAATTCATTTCATCTTTAACACATAGCTTTGCTTAATCAAGTTCTTTGTACCAGGGCTCTAAATTCAAACAACTTTACCGGTCCTATACCAAACTCTCTGGGTAATCTCACCAGACTTTACTGGCTGGACCTTGCGGACAACCAAATATCAGGATCTATACCTGTCTCGACTCCTAGCGCTCCAGGGTTGGATCTGCTGCTGAAAGCAAAGCATTTGTGAGTCTTTTGTAGGGTGTGTTTATTCATACTGCAAATCTAGAAATCTGTAACTTATCATTTCTAGTTTTACAGCCACTTCAATAAGAACAAGCTTTCAGGGAAAATCCCACCTAAGCTTTTCAGTTCTGATATGATACTTATCCATGTGTAAGATCTCTGTTCATGCGGTTTGCAGCCAAATATACAAAGTTAAATTGTCATGTTTCAACTTCAAAGAGATGATGTTGAAGGATAATATTCATGCCTCTGCATTTCCACAGACTATTTGATGGGAATCAATTAACTGGGACCATTCCATCCACTCTGGGACTTGTTCAGACTCTTGAAGTTCTGTGAGTATATGTTGCTCTTGATCTGGAATCATCTTCATGTTGTTTGCATAATTTTATAAGCACTTTTGTGTTTGTACATTGAGTTAGATTTATGTTTTTCTTTCTCTGCAGACGGCTTGATCGCAACTCCTTGTCAGGAGAAGTGCCTTCAAATCTCAACAATCTTACCAATGTTGTTGAATTGTGGGTAGATCCTTTTACTGGATTAGATGATGTTTTTCATATAAGACTCTACGGGTGACTATTGCATTCTCACCATTTTTCCTCCATGCAAAACTCAGGAATTTGGGGCACAACAAACTTACTGGCCCATTACCAAATTTAGCAGGGATGGACTCGCTCAGCTATGTGTAAGTGAGATTTGGGAAGGTTGTCCATTAATATGAAGCTCTCATGCACTTTTATAAAAAGTATTCATCTCAATTTTTCTTGAACTTCTTTTCATCTAATCATCAGGGACTTGAGCAACAATTTATTTGATGAATCAGAAGCGCCAGTGTGGTTTTCTTCTTTACTGTCCCTCACTACCCTGTAAGTCTATATGTGAATAGCTTGATTGGGTATACGATGTTTTCTTCCTTGCTTTCCTTTTCAATCTTTTTTTATGAGAAGGGTTGGGTATATGATTGTGAGACACATGATTGCATCTTGATGAACGTCCTGGCACTTCATCAATTCATGTCTTCGGAATTTTCCTTGTACACTTTTATTATGTAGAAGCTCATTGTGGTTTGATGCAAACTGCACAGCAACATTTAAACTGTTCTATACCTTATTCATAACCTTCGCCTCTATGTTTTGATATCTATGTTTCTGGCTACTAATATGTACGCTTTTTCTTCATTTTCGTGCCATAATCTTTCACCGAATGTCTAATCTTACATACTCATAATTCCAATGTGCCTTATGCTTTTAAATAATTGGTTCAACTGATGATATGAAAGACGCAACTTATGATGTTTGACAATTCTTCATATCTCTCAGGATGGCTGAGTATGGTTCACTACAAGGACCTGTGCCTCAAAAGTTATTCAATGCTCCGCAGATTCAGCAAGTGTAAGCTTGACAACTTTAAGTTCTGGTATGATGACAATCTCTCTAAATACAGAATTTTTTTTTTTAATCTGGGCTTTATAACAGGAGAATGAGAAACAATTCATTCAATGGAACATTGGATATGGGAGATAGCATTAGCCAAGAGTTGGAACTTGTTGATTTTGAGAACAATCAAATCTCTTCAGTGACGCTTGGCTCCAAGTACACAAACACTTTAATGTGAGAAAAGTTTAATGCACTTCATCAAAATTGATAATTTTTCCTTACTATCTGTATTTAGATTGATAGAGTGGTGAAATATGGGCTAATGCTTTGGCAGATTGATAGGAAATCCAGTTTGCACCACTCCACTCTCTAGCACTGATTATTGCCAGCTGCAGCAGCAAGCAAGAAAACCTTATTCTACTAGTGTCGCAAATTGTGGAAGCAAGATATGTCCACAAGATCAAAAGCTCAGTCCTCAGAGTTGCGAGTGTTCTTACCCTTATGAAGGGACCATGTACTTTCGGGGACCTTCATTCCGAGAATTGACCAATGCTAACACCTTCCACAACTTGGAAATGAGCTTATGGGTGAAACTGGGCTTGACTCCTGGCTCTGTATCGCTTCAGAACCCTTTCTTTAATACCGATGACTATCTTCAAGTGCACGTGGATCTCTTTCCGTCAACTGATAAATACTTCAACAGATCAGAAATACAAAAGATTGGGTTCGATCTAACTAATCAGACTTTCAAGCCACCCACAGGATTTGGGCCATACTATTTCATTGCATCACCATATGTTTTTCCTGGTAATAAAGTCACACCCTTCAGCTTCTAAATTGTATATAATGTATATCAGTCACTGGCGAACCCTGATGTGGCGCTTAATGTGTTTGCTAGCCACAAGTGGAAGACCTTCTGTGAGCTTAATTGCTGGTGTTGCTGCTGGTTGCGCATTTCTTGTATTTGTGGTTGTGGGAGTGGGTATTTATGCCGTATATCAGAAGACCCGAGCTGAAAGAGCAATTGGTTTGAGTAGACCATTTGGTACGTATGCTCCAGGAATTACTCTTCATACATACTGAAAACTCCTGAATCTTATATGTCCTTTCTTTTGTTTAGTTGTCACAATTATGTGTGTTTACTGTTGTATTTGTTACAGTTTCTTGGGGCTCAAGTGGCAAAGATAGCGGTGTAGCTCCTCAGTTGAAAGGTGCAAGGTGGTTTCCATATGAGGAGCTGAAAAAGAGCACCAATGGTTTCTCAGAGCGCAATGAGATAGGCTCTGGAGGCTATGGCAAGGTTTGAAATCCACTTAGTGGTCTATATTGTCTGCGCTGTAAGTCGAATACCGTTCCTGTATTAACTTTCCATACGAATAAACATCAGGTGTATAGAGGAGTATTAACTGATGGCCAGCAAGTTGCAATTAAGCGAGCTCAGCAAGGATCTATGCAGGGTGGCATGGAATTCAAGACTGAGATTGAGATGCTTTCACGAGTTCACCACAAAAACTTGGTAGGCCTGTTAGGCTTCTGTTTTGAGCAAGGGGAACAAATGTTGGTTTATGAATTTATGCCTAATGGATCCCTCAGAGATAGTTTGTCTGGTGAGGCCCCTGTTCACCAAGGAATTTTTTCTAATTGTGTGCATGACGGTTTCAAAACTTATTTTGCACCCTTATTAATGCATGTTCCGGGAACAGGAAAATCTGGCATTCATCTTGACTGGAAAAGAAGACTGCGTATTGCTTTGGGTTCAGCTAGAGGATTAGCATATCTTCATGATCATGCCAATCCTCCGATAATCCACAGGGATGTCAAGTCCACCAATATATTGCTCAATGAAAACATGACAGCAAAGGTCTCAGATTTCGGCTTATGTAAGTTGGTTTCTGATGGTGCCAAAGGTCATGTTTCTACTCAAGTCAAAGGAACATTGGTATGTTCTGCCCTTTAATAATGTTTAGTCCTAAACATACACGCATTGTTGTTATACGAAACTTTTACATACATGTTTATGCCTGCTCTGATGGGTTTAACGACATGAGAAACTGGACCGCGGCTCAAATTTGTGTACATCATAAAGTTTGATATGGTTGCAGGGCTATCTTGATCCGGAATATTACATGACGCAGCAGTTGACAGAGAAGAGTGATGTTTACAGCTATGGCGTAGTTATGCTTGAACTACTTACTGCTAAGCAACCAATTGTGAAGGGAAAGTACATTGTCCGGGAGGTTAGAATTGTGATGGGAAAGAAAGACGAAGAACTATGTGGTCTAAAGAACATGTTAGATCCAATTCTCAAGAACATTCCAAATTTGGTTGGTTTCCAAAAGTTTGTAGAGTTAGCAATGCAATGTGTTGAAGAAAATGCTGCAGACCGTCCGTCAATGAGCGAGGTGGTTAAGCAGTTAGAGACCATTTTGACAAGCGACGGGATAGGCACAAGCTCAACCTCAGCATCTTCGTCGATTACAGATTTCGGAGCCACAAAGGGTGTTGTTAAGCATCCTTATGATGTCTTGATGAAGAAGACTGAGATAACTGAGGATGATGCGTTTGAGTATAGTGGCGGATACATTATACCTGCCAAAGTAGTACCAAAGTAGCTACTCGGTATTTTTGCAACGTTACTTTTGAGATGTCCAAGATGTTGGCACTCTCGGTTGTTCTAACATGAAAGGAAATTGGTCATATTTTTTTTTTGTTCGACTTGCGAGGGCCTAATAGGGAAGATAAACTGGATATCTTAACACGAGAGTGACGAAAGGGGTTAGAAGGCTGAAGGCGCACGCAATATTTAACCACGAAGCTCCCACCCAAATCTCAATCACGTTAATTCATTACATAATTCAGTGTTACCGGAATTGGAATGATCGAACACCAGTATAACTTAACTCAAGTTGTAAATGATGATTGATGACACAAACCCAAAACTGATCTACCGTACATCAAATTCGAAGTGGAATGCGCTCCGTTTACATTGCATAAAAGTTTACATGAGAAAGAAAGAAAATGTAGGATGGACCATTTAAGTGCACATTGATCTCCTTTTATCCTGGGGAATATGATTTCGGTCCTTCTCAAACACATTTAATGGCAGCATCTTCCTTTTTATTTATTTTGTAGATTGGATTTAGAAAGTTATAAAGTGTAAAGTTTAGCAACGCCAACCTAACGCGGACGAGTTTTGCTCCTTGCATCTCATTTTCGTATGAACGCCTCCAATTTTTAGTTCAAAAACTCCCACAACAAACCAAAACATGAGCAAAGGCATAACCACGTAACAACCGGATAAGGCTGACTTGATGGTTAAAAGACTCGGTTTTGTATCCTCCATATATATCTCGCGCTTCTCATTGTTTCCTCATCGCCTACGAAATGAAAAAATGAAAAACTAATTACGTGCATGAACTGATAGATAATTTCTTACATATTTAATTTGGACAAAAGGATAACAATTTACAGGAGTATAGTGTCACTCAACTTGAAGAAACGACAAATGACCTCAACAATAAGTCGACTCCTCGAACCTGACATATAGTAAATCAAATAGACCAACTTAAAAGTCGAGTTTAAACCGATACAGAACACCTAAGTCATTACTGACTCATCCGATTGTCACTGCCTATGCCACATAGCCTTGTTTTTCCAGGTCACCAACATTCGATCGATTATTCATGCTTGCTTTTGTACACTTAAGAAAAAGAGAGGCATTGCATATTTGCATGGATCACAATTCACAATATTAGACCTAACAAGATTAATAAGAACGCGAGGTGGTTGCATTACCAAATCCACAATTTTTCGCACTTTTATTTGTCTAGTTGACTCACATACACTTCGAATTGTACGCACAAGTGTAACCATAAATAATAAAAGAGGACGCCGAAGTGAATAAGACTCAGCAAAGTAAAGTTACTTACTGCTGCATGCATGTATGTTATGCATGCACATCTTTTTATATCCTTATTCAGTAAGGTACTAAGGCCATGTACAACGCTGAAGCGCACTTTTCATAAAGCATTAGCTCTCCAGCACATTCTCTCTCCTTAGAGAGTTAATATCTTACTTCATCCCCACAATGCTATCACTCTCCTATCTAACTCTTCACCTCACTTTTAGTGGACCCAATTATATTATTTTATCACATCTTTTCATTTTCCACTCATTCTTTTACTATGTTTTCGTAAAAGATCGTTATAAGTTCGATATTTTTCAATATCACATAAAATAAGCCGACATCAAAATTATATTATATTATAAAATTATTTTTTTAAGAAATAAAAAATGATTTTTTGAGTAAAAAAAGTTATTTTTGAAAATTAAATTATCTCCGAACTTTATTAAATTAATAAAATATTTAAATCGTGATTGATTACCGTAATTTGGTAACATATTATATGAGTGTGGGTGAGGTATGTGGGAGGAGTAAGAGTTGTAGCTAGCTATTTGTGTGCTGCAAATGGAGAGTTAGTTACATCAAATGTTGATGGAGAGTTTAGTCTCCATTCTCTTGAAGCACACCACTGTGAGGTTATAGTTAACTTCTTCTCTCACCTCTCTCCTCAAGAGTTAACTCTCCATTTCGTTGAAGCACACCATTGTACGTGCTCTAAGGTGTGTTATCTTTTTGTACGTAATGACCACATAAATGAAATCAAATTCTTGCCTTTTTTTGACATTCTAATTTCCAAGTACAGATTTTTTCTACTGACTTAGCTTGTGGTTGTAAACTTGGCATGCACAGAATAAGTGTGGGTTGGACTGAGCAAACAATATGGGAATGGAGAGATGATCAGATCGGAGGGCCAAAAGCAGTTCCATTCACACATAGAATCAAGATCAGATAATCCTATACCAATCACGATAACATTATTGTATATATCCACATTGCCAATTATAATAAGACATACAATGCATTTGATCGATATGCACGTCAAGGGCAGAGTTAGAATCGATTTTCGAAGTAATTCTGAAATCATATCGAAATTCACAATTTATTTAAGACAATGTTTTTGGGGTAATTGATGGAATACGTGGTTGGTGTACAAAAATATTTCGAAATGCAATTTTTTGTACTAAATATCATGAAAAGAATAGTAAAAGATAAGAGAGGGATCGGACAATGATAAACTATAAGAGAAGACCATCATTAATTTTTTATATTTTTCTGGATCCGCCGCTGGTTGAGTGCCAATTAGCTTTGTCTGCATGCATGCATGACCCCAACTTCATCAGAGTGGATCTTCTGTCCCATTTTGTGTCCCATTCTGTGTGCCACACCAATAGGAGGTAAGGATTTCACTATATAATTATATTACATATTTTTAATGGTAAGTTTTGTGAAATCCTTGCCTCCTATTGGTGTGACACACAGAATGGGACACAAAGCAAGTGGGACAAAAGATCCACTCTGCAACTTCATTAATTAGCGATTAAGAACTTGATTGTACGAGTAATCGACGTCCATCTCTCAGCCCTAGACTCGTAAAAACAGACTAACCTAGGTAAAACTGTCACTTGACCCCTTCTTAGACCTAATTATTAATTAAGGCCTAAAAGAGTCGATCCCACATGAAACATAACAATGAAATAAGTCTTTTTAACATATTTTAATCTTTTATGTACGGAGTATATGTTTTTTGAAAAAAATATATAATGTAATCGTGTAGATCATTTATAACAGGTACGAATCAGTCAATCATATCGCTTCAACTGCTCAACGAGTCAACAATTATGCACGTACGTGGTTCAAATTATTGAGAGTAGGCCGTACATTAGACCCCTCTCTCGGCCCTTCATTTCCTACCTTAATTCCACTTGACATGCACCTAATATATATGCTCCAACAATTTATCAAAGTTGCACATACTACAGTCTACAATCATAAAAGGCCTAATTAAGCGAATCAATCAAAAATGTACATAGCTATATAGCCTCTAGATTAGAATCAAAATTAAATGATCGACCAACATTATTAATCAGCTTCGAATTATTACAGCCGACCCTTATCTTGCGAGTTCTAAGCTACTCCGTATTAAGAATCCTATCAAACACAAAACTAAAAAGTATTATCATTACAAGAAGCTTCATCTTGCAGTAAAGCTTCCTTTTGAACACTGTCTTGGAGAAAAAAAGTTATTTTTGGCTGGCCAAAGTTGGTAGATAAAGCATGGTGGTCTCATAAAAATTATTCCTCTTTTGTAGATACCAAAAAACCCCAAAACTAAAGGAAATCACAATTGGAGAATATTTGTTTTTTTCTTTATTTTGACTCCCTTTCACTATTAACGTTGAGTTTTTAATGCATATTTTAAGTGGCTTATATCGATGACGACCTTATACACTTATATACCGATCCTCCATTTCAGTCTAAATCTTAATTTTGTTCATCTCATTTCATTAATAAGTTCTTAACAACTTCTCAATCTCATCTGTATAAGGCGAAATTAAGCAGTTTACCAATTAACTAAAGTATCAAAAACTTGACAAAATGCAAAAGAAATTAGACGTAAAATGAGATAAAAGATCCGCGCTTCTTCATATATAGTTAGCCTCAAATCGAGTGGAACGGAAAATAAGGATGATTTGGCGGCCATAATGATTGTATTGCTGGTGTAAACAAACAAGAGATAATAATAAACTCTCCTGTCGCTATTCGTTTTATTCTTTATTGTATACGGAGTATAGTTTTCATTTAGTAAACCCTTGCTTGAGGCAGAAGTAATGTATTTGGAAGTCGCACCAACGTAATTTCTTGCTTAAACTGCAATCATTGGAACGTAGTAAATATTTAAATTATGTTACCAGAGACTAGGAATTTGGGGAAATAGTTGTTTCTTTCTCTGTGTTCTACCACATTTGTACTCAAGGTATGCGTTTACAAGTAATATAGCTTCTTGAACTGGATGACAAAGATGTATAAGATGCAATAATAAATTTGATGAGATGTACAGATGATGTTAGAAATTACTTTTTTTTCTTCTTCTTCTTTTTATGCTTACAAATAAAATAGTATAAGAATGCAAAACACGCATGGTGCATCGAGGGGAACAAAAACAAACGAACTAGATCTATGTAACATATTAAAATACAGATTTGTAAGGCGACTAAAAGTTGCAAGTTTTTTAATCACCGAATGGTTAAGACATAGATTTTTACATTTGGGATAACCCTAGGTGGAGTATGCTACGGAGGGCACTAAAAAGCCCATTCTTGAGGTTAACTCAGTGACAGTAAGTCTTAACAGGCAAATTAAAAGAAGCATAATAGCGTAGACTGAATAAATTTGAGTTATTCAAATAACACTATATTTGATTATGTATATTATCTACGTATAATATCAATAATATACTTACAATAATACACCTCTCTTTTCAAAATAATACTACAAATCAATGCCACACATTTAAATCGCGTTCATGTCAAAAACTCAAAACATTAAAACTATATTGGGACCGTACATGTAAACTACATGATTGAACAAGCATTCGGATTCTCGTCACTAAACATAAAAGTTAATTGTTCATCTGTAGCATTAGCAGAGGCAATAGCTTGAGGGGCATTCTTGACATAACCGGAGGGGGCTTTTTTGTCATAGGCTTGGGAAATGTAAGGGTACGATACCACATTGTATGGGACGTACGGCCAGAACTCTGCTTTTTTCCCTGTGCTTTTTACTCTGTTTAACACCTTGTTTGGCTCCACATGCCCGCTTACGGTTACCTTGCTCTGCTTTCTGTTCACTTCTACTGACTTCACTCCTACATTTGGGTATATATGCATCATTCTACTAGAAAGACACTTTATAAACACAATTGGATATATCAGATTTGAAGTCGTGTTTATGATTTGCCTCAAAATTGTACCGACTTTTACACCTTGATAATACAGTCTGAAATGAATATGATTAACTTGATTAGTCTAGTATTAAAATGCGAAGATGTGGTCTATATTTTTAACTTGACCCTCATGGCATCCAAGGCTAAGACAACACTTTAACTCTTTAAGGCGTCCCTTTAATTTGTTTGATTGTTTTAAAGGAACATTACTAGTATATGGCTTTAGACTTTTGGACCTTTGACATGCAAAAGCTGTGTCAAAGTTTTTCAAAAGTGCTTCCTTAACTTGACAAGCTTTTTAACAAGTGTTTAACATTTTTAATTTTCATTTCATCGTATTAAACTTTACGTCTTATTATAAACCGCACAGGTTTCATAATTCAATTAATGTGTTTATAGGTCATGAAAAAAAAATATCGTATACTAGTATTCAATTATCATCTTACCATTCAAGTGAATTTTAAAGGCAGTGAGAAAATTAGGGTGTTCGAATACCTTTGATATGGGAAACAGAATTTCGAACTCTTCTTTCACAACCATCACAATCCATTTTCACCTTGATCTCAACCGTCTGTTCAACCATCGAAATGGAACACATTAGTATGTATACTACGGAGTACTATATATACTTTGTTTCTTAACGTAACCCATGTTTTTTTGTATGAAAGACGAAACTCGAAATTATGCTTAAACATGAAAACAACAAGGAAGACAAAGCAAGAGTGGTAGAGAATGGCAAAAGGTTAGAAATGAGACCTGGACTGGTTTACGCCTTATACTCTTTGAAGTTGAGAAATCGCAGAATTCTAAAACGTGATCGAGAATCCCCATTGTTTTTGAGAATGGTATGCTTGTGTGTTGGTTCCTTTGCTTTTGATTTGTTAAGGAGGTTAAAGGAAGGAAAACAGAGACGAGGAGAATAAGGAGAAGGAAAGTGGGTGTATGCTGTTTATGGAAAGGTGAGGTTCATTTCATTCCATACATATATGCGAAGCCAGCGTCTTGTGGCCTTGTGGGTTGGTTGGTTGGTTCAAGTAGAGTACGCCAAACTCGGGTCGACTTGAAAAAAATCAGATATTGATGTATTTTAGGATTTTCTTTGATAGACTAGCTACCACTTTTTTTAAGTAGTAAAATTAAGGGTTTTTTTGCGAAACCCTACCTTTAAAAGACTAAATTTTGCGAAACCCTACCTTTTATAATGATTTTTGCGAAAGACTACCTTAAAACAAAAATTGTTTGCGAAAAACTACCTAATCACAGTTTCCGCCCAAGTTAACACCATTGACCGTTAGTTGACTTATTTGCGCTCTAAAACATCATCCCCAAAAATCGATTTTGAGAAATCCCTCGATTGTAACCTCACTTAAAACATCTTGCCAACACAAAATCGAGGGAAATTTCTCAAAATCGATTTTTGGGGATGATGTTTTAGAGCGGAAATAAGTCAACTAACGGTCAATGGTGTTAACTTGGACGGAAACTGTGATTAGGTAGTCTTTCGCAAACAATTTTTGTTTTAAGGTAGTTTTTCGCAAAAATCATTATAAAGGGTAGGGTTTCGCAAAATTTGGTCTTTTAAAGGTAGGGTTTCGCAAAAAAACCCTAAAATTAACTCAACAATAATTTAGCAGTATTAGATTTAATTTGCAATGATAGATATTAGTAGTAAAATTTTGTTAGTGTATGACTGTATACGTTAGACATCAAACATTTGCTGTGTTATTATTATGTTGAGCTAATTCTAAAATGTCAAAAACTATCCCGACACAGAAGAAAGCGCGATTTAGTCGTCAAGTATTGAACACTCATTGCATTGAGTGACACAGTGAGTGACATAAACATCGGTGATTGGCATATACGGAGTATCTAACGTTAATGATCTAGCTGGTAAAAGTACGAGCATTCTTTAGATAGTTATGTTTACCTAACTCCGTGTTGGGGCACATTATTAAATGAACAAAAAAAAAACCAAGTAAGAGGCATGGTGGTCAATGCCGCAGTCAACGCAATTTGGACGGAAATACTAATTTTGGGGCTATGTGTTATAATTTTGTAACTTAAATATGTCATCTGACAGAAATGAACATAAAATGTGCTGCTGTTAAAAATCGCAAATTTAAGATGTGAAATCTGACAAATTTTTCTCACATAAAGTAAAACTTGAGTTTGGTTTCATATCGGGCTGGACTAAACCTGTAGGTGAAATAGATGCATGTTTGATTCCGTCGATGGACATTGGGCAATATTTCAAGTGTGGGCCCTTTTGGGTTTAAGTCAAATTGGGATGGTGATATAGTTGGGCTTGTTTCAATACTTTTCGACTGCATCAATTTGCTAAAATGGTCCGTGGAGCACGTTGTACTTACTTACATGACGTGGTTGATTATAATTGGCGGAGTAAAGAAATGAATTTGCGGATTAAGAGAAGGAAGACTATTTTATCCTTGAGAGTTGATACCGCAATGTCCATTGTGATTTATGCCTCATCTGATAGGATTGTATCTTTCTGAACTGATCTGATCTGAATGACTCTGAACAGATCATCTGAATGTGTTGAAATTTTCGTTTAATTTCAACGAATTAGTATCAGTTATGGACCAAATACATTGATATAATATGATCTCTAAGGCCCTGTGCGATTCAACTTATTCAACGGTATTTTCAAATCAGATCAGATTTATTCAAATCAAATCAAATCAGATCAGCTTTATTCAAAACAAATCAAATCAGATCAGAATTATCCAAACAACAATCAATGAATGTAGTCTATTTTTAGTTATTAATTCGTCTAGTTGCAGTTAATTTATCAGTTAATTCAGTTCAGATCAAATCAAATCAAATTTATTCAAATCAAATCAAATCAAATTTATTCAAATCAAATCAATTCAGATCAGTTCAAATCAAATCAAATTAGATCAGAAAAATGCAGTCCAATCGCACAAGGCCTTAGGCCCTGTGCGATTCAACTTATTCAACAGTGTTTTCAAATCAGATCAGATTTATTCAAATCAAATCAAATCAGATCAGTTTTATTCAAATCAAATCAAATCAGTTCAGAACTATCCAAATAACAATCAATGAATGTAGTCTATTTCTAGTTATTAATTCGTCTAATTGCAGTTAATTTATCAATTAATTCAGTTCAGATCAAATCAAATCAAGTTTATTCAAATCAAATCAAATCAGATCAGTTCAATTCAAATCAAATCAAATCAGATCATAAAAATGCAGTCCAATCGCACAGGGCTTTAGAGATCATATTATATTATTCACTTTGCATGTACAATGAGTTGCTCAATTTTTTTATAGGGTAACAGTATGAAGGTCGATGCTCTAAACTCTAAAGGTAGGAGCAATTTACTTCGTTCATTCTCTCCTTGATCAAACTCGATAGAAAGGCAGAAAGGATGAAGGGCTTTCAAACCAGCTCACAATCAAGGGTAGTACATTTATGACCAATACCCGCCACAAATTTCAACCACTCTATAACAATGATAAAAGTTAACTTGTATATTCTGACTCATGATATACAAACGTCTTTGATAACATTTGCAATTTCCCAAGGGACTTCCATTTTTTTCTTCTTTTGGGAAGGTACGAGAGTACTTATAGCCTTATAGGGGTTCTCGAAGAATACCAAAACTCCAACAAGGACACGAAATTATGCTAGGGAGAACCATCGGCATAAGGGGTAAACATAGATTGGTCGTGATTTGTGACCAAGATTAGCCGAATAACCCTTTAAGATTGTGAGGACAATAACCGTAGATGGCTTTATTGTAGTCAATCAAGTCACGATTAGCATCTTCTCAAATCATTTTGACCCAAGTTAAAAGAGCTTCGATTTTCATGGGATTTATTGTATAACTTTTAAATTGCCGCTTTCCATAATAATTTTCATTTTGTCCAACTACGATAGTTGGGTAGCATTAAACTTCAAATGACTCTCTCTCTTGTTTGGTATAGTATTTAATTTAACTATTTATCGTTTGTCAAATATATCTTTTTTTTTTGTAATTTTCAAATATTATTATATATTATCTATATAATATAATTAGTGGTACATTTCCAGCCTTTTCAGGCCGTCCACATCAGCGTTGACATCAGCGACACGTCATAGCTGATGTCAACAACCGCTCATTAAGGCAATAAAATCTTCTGTAAAATCTATACAAATAATGGTAATTACTATATATAAGTCAGGATATGTATAATTTTAAGAAAAAATTTAATTTTCAAAATGGCATGATATATAACCGAAAATTTTAAAAATGGCATCAAATAATCTAAATTAAGGTGCAAAATCACGCGTGAAATCGGAAGAATTTTTTTTGGCGAATAAAAATCTGCTGCCATTCACCATATCCGAAAATATTTTTGAGCATATATCAATCCCATTTAGCCAAGATTCTTTGAAAATGAACCATATATTCCGAGAATATTTGAATTTGAATTTACCTATAATACACGTATAATATAATTTCTAAAGTAAATTAAAAACGGAATGAATTAAATCAAAAAATAATTACAAAACACAATCATCCGTAATTTTGGCAAAAAAACAATTAACTTCCTAGAAAAAGGAAATTAATTATATTAAAAAAAAGAAACAATATTTTAAAACTAGTAGCTACAATTATATATTTCCCTCATTAACTTATATAAAGATAAAAGATTGGCAGTACCTCACCCTCATTAACTTACAGACCCTAAGGTTTTAAGTTCTAAAAGTTGTACAAAATACAATTATCAACAAAATCTTATAACAGATCGTGTACAAGTGAAATACTATACTACCCTCCGTGCGGCTTTAAACTTCATAGGGTAAACGGACACGCTTCTTAAGGTGGGTGTACACGTTAATCGGCTAATCGAAATTTTAAAAAAATTGTATGACGGGTTAGATAAAATATTGATCTAACCCGCCATGCAATTTTTTTGGAACTTAGATTAGCCAAAAAGCGTGTACACCCACCTTAAAATGCGTGTCCGTTTACCCTATGAAGTTTAAAGCCGCACGGAGGGTAGTATATTATAGTATAATTTTTTTGTACAATAGCACTGGGGAATATTATTCATATTACTGGTTTAACGCGAGTCCTATGTTGTTTGTTCACTTTGATATAAAGGGCGATAATTTATTAGCTAACTCAAATCATATGTTTTGTTTTATCGCTTTTAAATCAATTATTTACAAGTTAACGAGCCGTGTCAAAGTTAATCCAAAAACATGTGTGTCAAAATACATTTATATGGGACACTCCCTCACTGGATATAAAAACAAGAGTATGACTCAAAAATAGCGGGTCACGGGTCATATAAAACGAACTCATGACTAAGTTTACATGTCAGGAATAATAAAAAGAAGATTAAATATTGTTTCGTCTTAACTCAACCACGAGTCAATAGGTTTGGCCAGAGTAAACTCAAAAAAAATGTGTGTTAGATGGCATTCAGGTTTCGAGAACCTAATTGTGACTAATAAAATACATAAAATACACTAATTAAGAATACTTATGTGACAACCCGTGCATGCAAGTGTGATAACAAAATAGACAAAAACTTTTATTGTAGTATAACTGTTTTATCGGGGGCATATTATTGTAAGTGAATTAATTCGAGGCTTATGTTGTTTGTCACTCTTATCTAAAGGACAATTATCAATTAGTTACTCGAATCATTTTTGTAGCGAATATTATTTCGAGAAATTAGACGACTTTAAATGTCCGCTCTAACATCGTGTTCAACTATAAATAAAGTTATGCGCCTTTATGTTTGACTCTGGTCGGCATATAATCGGGTTAGATATTCTCTTACCATAACTAGACCTGTTTACTAAACGGGTCAAGCATTTTTAACCGCAACTCGGCCAGCCTTACAAACGGGCCACATAAAACCAACCTCGGCAGGCTATTCAAATAGATTTTAAACAAGTCAAATGCTCAATCCGAGCCGCTATACCATCATGGCATCAACAATCCAAATTCACCAATATAATGGGTAAAACAGACATGTCTGGGTTCAATTTTATTCAATGTTTTAGAAGAATAAAACTATATTTTAATTACTATTCTATATAAGTCTAAAATATTTAACTATAAAACACCAATCATGTTTATAAATTTCATTTATTGAACTTAAGCAATTACAAGATTATAGTTAAATTTAAAAAAAAGTTATATTACCTTTTTAATGCATTTTTTGCCTTTGTTAATTCCATCTTAATTTTATATTGGTTATGGGCAAATAGGATCGGGTCAGGTTTGACGCAAAAATTATCCAAGTCTAAACGAGTTTTGGGTGAATATGGGTTACGAGTCGATAAAATAACGTGTTTATGACCTAAAACGGGTCATATCAAATCGGGTTACTATATCAGTTAAGTTGTCAAACTTTTGTTTTGTCTAACATTATGTGTTCATAATTTGTTAAAAAAGTCTACAAACTTAATAATTTAGGTAAAGTAAAAATAGTACTATGATATAAGGAAGAGGTTTTAACAAAACAACTGGCGCAATAAAAAATGGGTTCAAGATACATAAAAGCGCCATAGATAGATATAACTAAACATTTGAGATCTGAAATGGGCTCGAGTCAATATGGGTCGTGTGTCATAGAAAACTCCTCGAGTTTATGACGCATAGAAAATGTCCATTAAATTAAAATTAGTTTTTTGAGTTGTAAAATAAAATATACATTCATCTTAATTTCGTTTTACTTTTATCTTAGGTATTGCTAAAATTTGGTTAACAGGTTTGATCGAAAAATATCATGGCCAAAACGAATCTCAATTTTGTTTTACTTTCTTCATAGGTATGTGTAAAATGGGTCAATGGTGTTGATCCAAGAATATTAAGGTCATAATTGGTATATATGGATTGATAGAGATATAGAGTTCACGTAAAAAAAAAAACCACAAGAAAACATTTCGAGTAACAAAAAATATGTTACATAAGGAATTCTTTGGCAATAAAAAAAAATTATTAGAAAGTGTTTCAAAATTATGCATTTTATTAGGCAGTGTTAGACAAAACACATATATTATTATAGTCGTGCAAAATGCACGAGTAAACGATTGTCTACATATATATGAGACTATAGTTTCGCCAAAACAAATCCACTCGCTCGGAGTAAACTTTTTTATATGGCAATGTGACTATATATACCTTTTATACGCCAAAGAGGTCTGGCCGGGTCGATACATTGACACAATCTGTCAAGATCGAGTCAGTAAGGGGTCAGGCTATAATACGGGTCAAAGATATAAAGTCTTGTCTTTTTTACAACCTTTTGTTTAAACTAAAAAAAAAAGTTACTTAATGTTGTACATTAATAATATATGGAAATCTATCACATGAGAAGTATTAGTTTCGTGAGAAATGAGAAGTAATCTCATCCCTCCATCTCATCTAATCCAATGGTGTAGATAAAAAAACTAAAATAAAACAAAATAAAAACAAAAATGAACACAAAATCCAAATTACTCCCATTTTCTCTCTCCTCTGATATTCCCCCTCTCTCTCCTCGGCCCTAACCCCCGCGCCACCACGCCGCCGCCGTCGGTCTTCACCGGCGAGAGCCATCGCCGGCTACGATGCCACCGGCCGATTCCTCTCACTACAGCGAGTCTTCGTCGGCAACCAGAACACCTCGTCGCGCATCACACCGCCGCGAAATGCGTCTTCTCTCTCCTACTTTTCGCACCTTTTTTTGTCAGATCCGGCGGTCGGCTTTGCTATTCACCGTCGGCGTACGCCTTCGCCGGTCTCAGCTCACAATTCCGCACTTATTTCCGCTGCTTCCTCTCATTTTCGCCGCCGTTGACGAAAATGAAGCAAGCCAAATAAGAGGATAGGCGGGCCGTTGGCGTCGCGTCAGGAAGGCCGGGCGTGGTTCGCCGACGGTTCCCAACCCGGCTGGTAGGCGACTGGGAGGTGAGGGCAGGGCGTGGCGGGGGACTGGTGGGGGTCGGGTGGTGCGTGATAGCGTGAGAGAGAGAAAATGGTAGGTGTTTTTTTTTATTATGGGCTCGTGATGGGTCGACGGGGGCCGGGACCACCACCGGTACGCAGGCGTCATGACGGCGGTCACGGTGGTGGTGGCCGGCTGGATCTTGGTGGTGGTCGGTGCGTGTGGCTGGTGGTTGGGTGGAGGTGCGGGGTGGTGGTGAGTGGAAAGGGGAGGAGAGAGAAAAAAAGGTGGGTTCATTTTTCAGTCTTTTTTTTTTGTTTTTTTGTTTTTAAAGAAATTGAAGTTATGTTTTTTATTAGTGGAGTTAATTTGAAGTTACGTGTATTAGTTAATGGAGTTAAGTTAGAGTTACGTGTTTTAGTTGGTGGAGTTACATTAGAGTTACGTGTTTTATTTTGTGGAGTTAATTGAAGTTACGTGTTTTAATTGGTGGAGTTAAGTTGGAGTTACGTGGTTTAGTTGGTGGAGTTAAATTAGAGTTACGTGTTTTAGTTAGTGGAGTTACCTATTTTAGTTGGTGGAGTTAAGTTGGAGTTACGTGTTTTAGTTAATGGAGTTACGTGTTTTAGTTAGTGGACTTAAGTTGGAGTTATATTAGAGTTACGTTAGAGTTAGACAATTTACTTTATTGAGTTAACTCACTAGAGTTATGCAGTTTAGTTACTGCAGTTATTACTTCTCATTTCTCACCAAATTACCACTTCTCACTGGATGTGAGCCCAATAATATATAGTAGTTTATAAGTATAACATTAATACATTATTCATACATATTACATTTTACTATTTAATTTAACCAACTACGTACAAGTCTAAAATTAGTTTACTAAAGTCACGTATGAGACAGTGTACATAATTGAGTCATTAAACAGCCCGTGCAATTTTGCACGGGTCATTAAACTAGTCTTATATCTTTATAAACGAAGCTTTTTTCGTGGGCATTGAAGAGGTCTAGAGCCTTTCGAATTTTCTTAGAGCTTCTGGTGAATAAAGAATTAATTTATGCTATGGAATTATTGTTATACCATATCTGAGTTTATGGTAATCATGCAAATAATTTATTTATTACTTATAGAAATGTAGTTTACCATATGCATGTTTATGGTAAATTTGAAAAGATGAATCAATCTAATACTTTTTTCTATAAGTTATGGTAAGATAATATTCCATATGTCAAATCTACATTTTAATACATGAGAAAAACATATGACATTTTCTACATTTTGGTAAATTTCGGAACCAAATGTAATTTAGGCGAAATGTTTTGTATTTATACCTTTAATGGAATAATTTAATCTATATGTATAGCAGTGTAGATCTCTTTGATCTAGAACTATTACTATGAACCAAAATTTTTGGTTAACCGCCTTTATGAAATCTTCTAAAAAGGACCATTTTTTGAAATTATATTGAATGCATCTTGATATGGATAAAAATCCCATGACGCAAATGAACTTATTCTAGAGTTTTGAAAATTTTAGTGTACAGTCCTGTAGAATATAATATTTGATTTAAAAATATAAACTATACATTGAATAAAATTTCTTTTTTATGGAGGTCTAGACAGGTGCTCGATCGAGCTTAATATTGAAAATAAGAATATAAGATCTTTATTATCAAACATTTGCAAGGTGCAATATAAATATTCCAGCAGTCATGAAGATATTTATCACAAACATAGAACTACGTTTTAATGCAAAGTAAGTATAGTTTGAAAGATGGCCCTATATGCAAAGTTATTGAACAAAACACAATTTTCCGTCTAAAGAATTTATAATGTATAATGTGCAAGAATTATTGCAATTGCAAGTTTTAAAATAACTAATGTATAATATTTTTATTCTGAGTCATTGATTTAACAAAACAAAATAATAAGAGACATAAGAAAAAACCATACAAATTAAGATAAATATTTTTTTTTGCATTTACGACTAATCATATTTTTCAGGAATTGATAGGTTTCATTATTCACCTTCATTTGGAAAAGTGGTAAAATCAAGCTGAACATTAACACAACTTAGCTTGATGGTCTGAGGATAATTTAATTATATAATTATTCATGATAATTAAATAATATGTCTTGGTTGCTTAGGTTACGTAAGTTATGATATAAAGTTATTTGATTTCATTTAAAATTTTTAAACTTGGACTGAATTTATTAGTTGTAAATAGATATAATTCATTTGGATTCATGAAATTTTACAAGAATCATTGTAGCTACAACATCTTACTCACCTAATATGAATATGTTAGAAAGAAGAAGCTGAATCATACAAAATCTTACTAACATCAGGTGTAATGTGCTTAGACATCGGTATACAATAAAGAGAACGAATTCAAACCTGAAACCTATTGTATTCGGTACTTCTATCCTAATCACTATGCTACAACATCTGTCAATTTTTTATTTAGGTTTGATAATGTGAAATAATTAAGTGTATATATCTCGCATAATTTGTGTTCGATTTTGTATAGTCTTTACATCTTTATACTTTCGTCATGTGATATTGAGTAGCTAATGAAAGTAAAAAAAAAATTATGAATAAAGTTGATTAATAAGTTAGATAGTTAATCTCATGTAAGGCCATGTATGATAGGACTTAATAAACGGAATATTCAGATCAGATCATATTTATTAAATTCAGATCAGAAGTATTCAAATTTGGTCAGATCAGAATCTTTCAAATCAGATCATAGACATTCAAATCAGATCAGATTTAAGAAATTTGATCATATCATAATTAACACTAATGTCGAATTTTATTCAGATCAGATCAGAGCAATTCAAATCAGATCAGAGTCATTCAAATAAAATTTCATCAGATTAGAGCCAATAAAATCAGATCAGATTCATTAAAATCAAATCAAATCAAATCAGAAAAATGCAGTCCTATCATACAGGGCCTTAAATTCATTAATAAATTGAATATTCAGATCAGATAATTTTGATTAAATTCAGATGAGAATTATTCAAATCAAATTTGGTCAGATTAGAGTCTTTCAAATCAGATCAGAGGCATTCAAATCAGATCAGATTTAAGTAATCTGATCATAACATAATTAACACTAATCCCGAATTTTATTCAGATCAGATCAGAGTCATTCAAATCAGATCAGAGTCTTTCAAGTTAGATTTCATCAGATCAGAGTCAATAAAATCAGATCAAATTCATTCAAATCAAATCAAATCAAATCAGAAAGATACAGTCCTATCATACAATGTGGGAACTTTGAAAAATGAAATAATTACTCGGTAGTTCTAGAAAAATGGTAATTCTGTTTGTTTAAGGTATTTCCTTTTAGAAAAAACTTTGTTTAGTTAGGCCATGTGCGATTCGACTGCATTTTTCTGATCTGATTTGATTTGATTTGAACTGATCTGATTTGATTTGATTTGAATAAATTTGATTTGATTTGGTCTGAATAAAGCCGATCTGATTTGATTTGATTTGATTTGAATAAATCTGATCTGATTTGAAAACACTATTGAATAAGTTGAAGCGCACATGGCCTTATAATCATAATGATTTTGGTAATGGAAGGTGAGTATATAACATACAATAATGTTTATGTGACCGTGCAACGCACGGGTTTCAAACTAGTATATACTAATAGGCAAACGTTTGGACAATTCTTAGGCCATACATGTCACTGCTGATGTCACTGATGATGTCAGCGCCACATCATCACCTGCCACATAACAATTCTGAAAAAATGATGCTATGTGGGCTTGAACCTGTGACCTCAAGGTTATAATGTAACACTTCAACCACTGAGACAATGGATGTTTTGTTGATTCTTTTATTAGCCAAATTATACATAAAGGATATTAATTCCTAATATTTCGTCCAAATAAATAACAAAGATTTCGCCCAATAATTATTCTCATATATTTTACACTAAGTTATTTGGAAATAAAATTTGATTATTTCTTCAATTTTGATCGAAATTTTACCATATATAGTAAGTATATATTCCATTAATATCAAATTTGAGAATGATAATTTCTTATGTGGAACAAGAAATTATATATTATGTTACGTTTATGTTGGAGATAGTTGTATATGATTGTTATGCAACGCGGTGGGTGTAATCAGACTAATACAAACGTGCATCAAACAAAGAATATAAGCGCGGGTAGCTAAGCCGAAAGTTAAGACACTAACAATGAGTTTCGCGGGTGATACCAACAAATATGTTTCGCGGGTGAGTTAGCTATGACCGTTATATGTTAGCTAATTTTAAGATAATACGGACTATACTGTATAAGTGCACGTACAAAACCAATTTTGTAAGAAAATGCTTAATTGCTAAATTTTTAAAGATTAAAAAAAACATATTGTTAACTTCATACTTCGTCCGTCCCACTTCATCAAACACCCGTAGGTATATGTAGTGGAATAAGAAACTATGTGAATATTATTGTCTATTATGTGCATATATAGCAAATTCACCCACTTCGATCAATTGAGATGTTTTGGTCCTATCGAATACGGAATACATAACCATTCGTAAAATTGGACCTAAAACTAACAATGATATACTCCATTTGGACCGCAGGGAGTAGAGTTTAGGTGGTGTTGTTTACATTTTTTTTTTGAGGGGAAAATCGGTATCTTATTGATTAATAGAGTTTGCAGACATAAGATCTGCTACAATTACATCATTTAGCCAGATTGGATCGGGACTATCCCATGACACATCCGAATCACTTCTTAAGCCACACCTAGCTACTCGGTGGGCACAACAATTAGCATCCTTATAACAAAAGTTGAAGGACACCTCATCGAAAGCTGATAGCAGATATTGGAATTAGCATCCCTATAACAATTAGCATCCCTCATGAAAAGTTGAAGGACACCTCATCGAAAGTTGTTTACATTGAAATTGAAATCCATGAATCGACGTAAAATATTTAACTAAATCTCATACTTATTAAGCTGTTTAAATTTTACCGAATCGGACATAACTTTTCTAAAATCATATTAAATTAAATATGATAAATTTACAATGAAATAGGGCAACCGTGCAATTTTGCACGGGTTTACGACTAGTTCTCTCGAAAAGCAATAGCTTTTGCTAAAATGACAGAGGCTTTCCCCATAGGCTTCATAGTTCATACAAAGAAATAGAACTTTAATTAATCATCCCTCTAAACATAACCTATACGAGCATTATAACTATTTTTTTGAGAACCATCAAAGTTCAGCTAAAAGATTTGGTTCAGGATGGATTGTCATAATAATGTTGTTCCAACTTGAGATGGATTTTAAATTATATTCTATGATAGTCTCACGTACTACGTGCCATAAACTCAAGTTTAAAAATGGAAAATTTGCCAAATTACACTTTTAAGTTTGCGATTTTAACAACTTACTCCTTTTATATTTATTTTTGCCAAATGACACTTTAAGCTGCAAAATTTAACACATAACACCAAAACTGGCTTTCTGACCAAATTGCATTGACTCCGCCATTGAAGGGCAAGTTTTATCGAACGACAATTACGCCGACACTGTTATATGACACGTAATGTTGGGCCGTGAAACAATGTCACGTTCATAAGATGAGTGTGGCGGAAATACACATGGTACTGTGGATGTGTGGACATACAAGACGTGATCGGTTAAGAAATGAAGTTTTTAGGGTGAAAGTAGGGGTTGCACACTTGCACCCATTGAGGACAATATGATGGAGAACCGAATGAGGTGGTATGGTCATGTGATCTGAGAAAGAAACCTAGTGACGCGCCGTTTATAAGAGTAGAAGTGTGGGGAAGTGATAATATTATTAGGGGTCGAGAAAGACCCAAGATGACTTGGATGAGAGTGATTAGAAGTGATATGAGCTTCCTTGGACTAGAAGAGAGTATGATGTTGGATAGGACATGTGAAGAGACTCAATCCATGCGGAGGACATAATTTGACTCTTTTTTAATTTTTTTTTATATTTTTTTTTTGAACAAAAATAAATAAAAAAGTTTGAAATATAGTGAAAATCATATGAACTTTGAACACATACTACTTAAGGAAATGTATTGGGAAAAAAGTTAGGAAAACAAAAAAAAAGGGCAATGTGCGCCGGGCTGCCCTTTTTTTTGTTTTCCTAACTTTTTTCCCAAAAAATTTCCTTAATTACTATGTGTTCAAAGTTCATATGTTTTTCACTATATTTCAACCTTTTTATTTATTTTTGTTCATATGTTTTCACTATATTTCAAACTTTTGATTTATTTTTATGACTTTCTTTTTTGGGTACAAAGGAGCAGATAATAATGCGGGGATGGGGATATGAGAATTTGAACCCGGGTCAACCCCCAGGCAGGTTGTGTGTAATACCCCAAATTTCAGAGGAATTTCCTAAGTGATTAAAAGCTCATATGATGTGCTTAAAAGGATTGATAGCGCTACTCATACCAACAAAGTCGACTTTCCTTTTAGGAAGCCCATCTGATAAGAACTCCACAGTTAAGCGTGCTTGATTGAGAGCAATTTAAGGATGGGTGACCTCATGGGAAGTTCCCAGGGTGCGCATGAGTGAGATCAAAATGCGCCGAAAGGCTCGTGTTGGTCTGTGAGGTCAGCTCACAACGTGGCAAGCTGCCTTAGGTGACTACTTCCGGCTCAAGCGATAAGTCGGGGTGTTACATTGTGTTTCTACCCACTAGGTCAACCTTGATGCTCATTTTTATGACTTTTTAAAACACTTTTTGAAAGTGTTTCAATATTGCTAAATGGATAACAATGTTTTTGAAATTTTTTGGCATACACAAGACCGGTTACTGGATGGCGGTTCATGTTAGCGGACCCCAAATCATTTTGAGAATAAGTGTTGGTGGTTGTTGTTGTTGTTGTTGTTGTTGTTGTTGTTTCCTTTTTCCCTAATATTTCCCCTGATTTTGTTCTCTTTCTCACATGTCGCCGCTTCTCTCCGGTCTCCACTACCTTTCCTTCACCTTTCCTTCTTCCCTTCTTTAAATTTAACACATAATGTACCTCCTAAACTACATTTCATGAACCTCAATTATTCCCTTTTTTTTTTAGAATCTTCACCATATTAAAGCATTACAATTCATACACAATCATCATCAATTGAAGACCATCCCCCATATATTTAGGCTATGTGCGATTGGATTATTGCATTTTTCTGATCGGATTTGATTTGAATTAAATTGAACTGATTTAATTTGATAGGATTTGATGTGAACTGAATTTATCGATTAATTAACTATACTTAGACGAATAAATAATTTTTTTTTTGGTTACAACGAATAAATAATTATAAGTAGACTACATTCATTGATTGTTATTTGGATAATTATGATTTGATTTGAATGAAACTGATCTGATTTGTATATATCCGATCTGATTTGAAAACGTCGTTTAATAAGTTGAATCGCACAGGGACTTAGTGCCTGTTTGGCCAATGTTCTACAAGTGTTTCTGAAGGTATAAAAGAGAGGCTTAGCCAAACACAGAGACATGTATTGGTAGAAGCACTTCTATGGTTTTGAGAAGCTCAAAACAACTTCTATGGTGCCTCGAAAGAGAAACACCAAATTAGGGCTTCTCCATCTATATCTGCTTCTGATTCTCGTTTTTTTTTTTTTTTTTGCTTGTGATTAGTTTATTCTCTCTCCTCCCCCAGTCACCACCGTCGGTGCTTTCACAGCCATACGGCCCCAATCTCATCAGCCGTTGTAGGTGTCGTTCTGCCGCGTCCACCACTTCCCCCCTCCCCACAGACCAGCACACCGCCCCCTGTCATTTTCTCTTTCTTTCAACTTTCTCTCTCCGCGATTTTCAGACCATTGGATCTAAATAAAATAATGTCAAATTAATTCTTCAAGAAAATCTAGAATTGACAAAAAAAATTGGCCAAACAGTTTTGCTACTGTTTTCCGGTTCTTAGAAGCACTTAAATAAAATTGCCAAACACCCAATAATTTCTGCAGAAACAGTTTATGGAAAACTACTTCTGAGAAGCTCTTCTATAGAAGTTAGAGCTTGGTCAAACGGACCTTTAGTCTTATACTTCTCTGTAACAATCACATATCAATGACTATTCGAGTCAAGTAACTTTGATCGGATGTTCGGGTTTTGGTTGTTGCGTCTAGTTGTTAATTGTCACCCCAACTTGTCTAAATTTAGTTCTCCATATTCGTACACATATATGTTGACAAACTATGAAGCACGGACACTTCTCCCAAGTGACGTATCCGTGTCCAATACGGTGTCGGACACGAACACTAGGAGGACACGTGTCAGACACAGTCGGTCCGGTGTCCGTATTATTTTTTTTAACTCGAACACAAAACCCGATTTTTTCCACACGGACACCGGTTGAACACCTCTAGGACAGAAAAAATTAACATTAAGCAAGCATTTGGGCGAAATAGACATTCTTTAATCTCGAATTCCTTAGGGCTCGTTCAGTATAACTACCGCTTTCAGTTTTTGGTTTTTTTTTTTTGCGTAAAAAAACTAGTTGAATAAGTTACAAAATTAACTTTAAATTGTTTGGTTCTATAATAGTCATATTGGAAAATGAAAACTGACAACTGAAAACAGAAAATCACTTTTTCTGGTTTTCAAAAACGAGACTTTGGTTTTAAAAAAAAAAACCAAAAAACTGAAAACAAAAAATGATACTGAACATGCCCTTAGCGTTTCACATATTCAATGATTGTGTGTGAAATATTATCATTTTGAAATTGATTTAAGTTTTAAAGTTAGAACTTCTTATTATTTTATTAAAAATGTAATATTTAATTTATTTTAATATCTATATATTAAAAAATAATAGCGGTGTCGGTGCCTTAAATTTTGAGATTGCGGCCCGCTGACTGTGTCGTCCCGGTGTCGATGTCGATCTCCGTATTCGTGCAACGTAGTTGACAAGGTCCGTGAAATGTCCTTTTTTTTTTCTTCTGTTTTTAAAACAGGTAAGAAAAAAATATACACAAAGCTAGGTGACCCTTCTAGTCAGGGTATCACCGAGCTTGTCAGCATCTAAAATACAACATAACGATTGGGGTAGGGGAGGTGCCATCTCCTGATTGTGAAGGATTTGATGACCCCAGTGCGCAACCCAATCAGCAGCTTGATTTCTTTTCCATGAAATGTTGTCGCCCGGAAATTCACATGTATATGTTGGTTGGCATAGTTGACAAGGTCATGTATAGTACTCCGTATTAAATTTGCATATCCGTACATGTAGATATTTTCAAGGTCATTAAGAGGTCTACGAAAGTATTTAGGCTGATCACTGTTTCAGTAGAGCTAGTTAAGAGGGTCCTGAATCCTGATCAATTTGCGTATTTGCTGGGTACATATGCGTGAAATTTGTGGCTCTGGATCTCGTAAATGGGAGCAGTTAGGACTACTGATAGTCTAATAGGCGATGAGGATGAATGTAGTCACGTAATGTACACATTATCTATGTATCGACGGATCGACCAACTCTAAGTTGACATGGTCAGTGATGCGGGATTTTTAGAGTGTGTTTGGCCAGGGCCGTAGCGTTTATTTGAGAGGCCCGGGGCCAAATACATTGAAACGATAATTTTGGAGCCCCAATATATTACCCGCGTAATCCGTATTTGAGGGCCTTGTACAAAAACTCGTCACAACTTTAAGCATTCGTAAAAGTTGATAAAAAATACAAATAAAAAACCAAAAAAAAAAAAAAAGTGAAAAAGAAAAAAGAAACAGCTGAAATTAAGAAAAAGAATCAAAATGAAACATAAGAGTAAGGGAAAAAAAAACTTAAGAAACAGAATGTATCGAACTCTAGAGCAGCACATCAAAGGCTTTGTAACTCTACCGTTGGGCTACAATCAATCTATTGATATTAGAGGTAAATGTATTTTAAATATCACATATCTGAAAAATTTGGGCCCCTAATAATTGGAGGTCCTGGGCCTGGGCCCAGCTCGCCCAGCCTCATCTACGGCCCTGTGTTTGGCCAAACTTCTGTAATGTTTCTAAACTATTTTTGGGTCCTAAAAACTGGAAACTGTCCAAACATACAAAACTATGAAACTGTTTCTGGTTTCTGAGAAACACTTCTAGTGTAAATTTGTTCATCAGAAGTTGGTTTGGAGTTCCTCCTCCAGAAACTGTTTCTGAGTAGCAATTCTGTAAAAGTTGGAGTTTGGCCAAACAGACCTTTAGTCTCCAAGTTGTTAATTTTGATGCAAGTAACTAGAGGACAATAAGACACTTGATACAAGTGAGTGATCTTTTTTCATTTAGGTTGGGCCGTTCTTAAGGCATTTTTCGGTCCGATAATTATGATGCGTCAAATGAAAAGTGCACCCGACTTGCTTGGCAAGTGGAATGAGATCAGTATGGGAAATATGAGGCGAGAATCCAGATAAAAATAATCTCACTTTGTTATTTGGCAAAATTAGCTGATATGGTAGTTATTATATATAAATTACTTAAAAATGCATTATTTATTTTTCATCTTATTTTAATTTATGAAACAAATGAGGGTAAATTAGGAATACAATAATGATAAGTAGTTTAAATTTTAATATGTTACTTGGGGTATGGGTAATTTATTAAATAAGGTAGCTTATTATTTAAACTATCGGAGTTACCAAACCAACTTATTTGGTCCAATAACTTAATTAAAAAACTAGTCAAATAAGCTAACTTATTGTGCATACCAAACATAGCCTTAATTTGTTCTTGAAACTTAGAAGAATTAGGCCAACATCAAATGCTAATACGTAGGACTAAGTTTACGGATTTATTAGGGCTTGTTTGGTGGGAGAGATAGCGATTATAATGCAATCAACCATTTTTAGTTAGAAAATAATCAAAGAAAGTGAAGAGAGGTAGATGTAATCATCATTACAATGCGCTCAGTTGTGATTGAAGATCAAAGTTGACCTACTGATTAGGAATTCAGCATACCTAGAGAATGTGTCGGGTTCCTCGTATCCCAAAAAATTTGTGGACGTGTGCACATAGACTCAGCCGCCTCTGGTATGAACCAAAATGAATGATCCATTACCAAACTTCGGGATGCATAATCATCATATATTCATAATTAGTAAATGCATAATGTTGTAACGTGAAATGTGATTAGGAATCCACTTTCATTGTTGTAATAATTGTTTGTGTTAAGTTTTCAGTTCTCCCCCTTCCTTTATCTACACGTCCATCTAATAATTTCGCACTCCAGTTACAAAATCTGGATGAATCAGGCTTTACTTCTGGGAACACAATGACATTGTCCGCCAAAATGGAAAGGAGAAAAGGCGAGAAAGATAGAGAGGTCAATTGGCGGCTGTTCGGATCCGGTTACTCTGTTGGGACATTTTCGATCACTAATATTTCAGATTAATTAATCTTAGGTTCGGGTTAGGCCAATTCCAAATAGGTGTAGTTCAAGTTTATTAAGTATATTTTTGGCCTAAACATAGAGGTTTTTAGAACTTATAATCTATTTAATAAAAGCACTTTTCTAAATATTGACCCTCAAAGGCAGAAGCATCAAATTGGTGTTTCTGTTTCTATTTCTCTAAAAATACTCATTTTCGGAGATATTTTTAATTTCACAAAAATATAAAAAAAGATTACAGTAACAAATGAAGTGTTTTTGTAGTATGTTGAACCAAACACTCATCATTTTTTCAAAAAACAGTTTTTAAAGAAACTGATTATGAAAAATAGAACAGATTTTGAAAAATTTGGCCAAACAGGCTCTAAATTCGGGCTAGTTTCTGACTCTGATCGATTAGACTTGGTCTAATCCAAACCAATTGGAATTTTGTCAAATTGAATTGGATCAATATCGGAACTTTTAAATAATTTTGCCACATTATAATATCTTAAGTCGAATTGTTATAAGTAATATAGTGTTCGAAATTGTGATATATTTAATTCGGATCATTTTATGTCAACCAAGTCTTTAAGACTTTAAATCCTTGGTCACGTCCGTTCATATACATTAGATCAAGTTTGGCCCTTTAAAATTAGTAACTATCTAGCCAAGATAGTAATTAGGTCGGAATGCTTATACCATGCTCACGGGAATATATGGAGCATATAGTAGTTCTTCTCACAATTGACGAGTAGGAAACACACTTAAAAATTATTTTTCATTTTTTATTTCATGGGTCCACCCTTTTATTGTGAGTGGAAGCTGTTGGTACACGTTTTAGTTGGGCCACAGCCCTTGGAAATTTAAGGCCCAATGCCCTTGATAAAGCCCAAATGATGTCCTTTTGTTCCCATCCATTGGATGTCCAAGGAAAGGAGGGGTCAAGATGAAGGGGGACCATTAAAGGTCTCTTTTAGGGTTACCTCCTCCACTATAAATACCCTCTCATTTCCTCCCTTCAAGGTTATCTAAGAACTCATTTATTACAACATTCATTGCAATTCTCTCATTTATTGCCTTCATTTACTGCGACCGCACCCGACTGACTTAAGCATCGGAGGGGCGTCGCCTGGGTAGAGTCCGGGCCTCCCTTGACAGTTTGTTTCTTGGTTGCAGGTTAGGAATATAGACCCCATCTATCAAAGTCGAACTCACACCAACATTTGGCGCCGTCTGTGGGGATAGATTGGAGTAGTCTGTTTTCTTGACCGCGACTGAGATACCTTGAGTGCGGTAGAAATGGTAGCCGAAACCAGAAAGAAGATAAGCAAGCCGACTGCGGGCACCCACCATCCGGGTGCGCCGCCCTCAGATGACAACAACCCATTCATCGGTCCTTGCGACCCGGTGACCGGGGAGTTACTCCGACCGACTACTTCCACTGCGGTCGACCCCGCTCGACCGGTGGAGCAGCCGAGGTCGACAGACCCGACCAGGCCACTTCCGCCTGCGACCACAGAGGATTAGCGCAACCGGAGGGGTTGCGTCCAGATAGACGACTATGAGGTCGAGTCCACGGATGGGGAGGAGACCGAGACCGATAGTCGCGACACATCAACATTCGAAGCTCGAGTGGCCGCAGTCAGGGAAGAGCTGCGAAAAGAGATGTTGGAAACTTGGATGCCCAAATGGCCGCGTTCAGAGAGGAGACGGTGGCGAGGATGCCAGTGCTCTTCACTCAGACGCAGCCCGTGTCATCCGCAACCAAGAAAGGAAAGAAGAAGAAGAGTGGCGCCGCCGCTCGCGTCAAGAGGGCGGTTGCGCGCGCAGAGGAGGCGCAGCGACAGGCCAACCTTAAATTCTTGGATGCGCGTCTCATCATCGACGCAAGCAGGGCAAGGAATAAAAAGGAGAAGAAGAAAGAAGAGGAGGAAAGATTGAGACAAGAGAGAGAGAAGGAAAGGCAGAAAGAGGAGGAGAAGAGAAGAGAAAAAGAGAAAGAAAGAGAGAAAACACAAATGTCCTACAAGAAGTTCTCGGCGAAGGAGAAAGGAAAGGGCGTAGTGGTGGAGGAACGCGTGTCTGCGTATGACCGGTTGGGGCCACACCCAATGCGCCCCAATGGTCCAATTCGGATTGGGTCTCGGTCACCCCCGAAAACAAGACACGTAGAGTCCACCCACCACTCGCGACCAAAGAATGGGACCCCACCGCGCAGAGTGAAGCCACGTCGAGATCATGACAGCACGTCTGAGTCCGAGGACGAGACGGAAGGGGAGGCGAGTTCGAAGTACTACAACCGTGGACATGGAGGTAGGTCCACGTTGCTATGCGACTCTCCCTTCACAAGCTGGATCCTGATCGCGGACAAACCGCCGGGGGTCAAGAAACCCAGGATGACGGAGTATGACGGGGTCGGAGACCCACACGACCACATATCTTCATATTTGCACAATATCAGTTATTTGACCATGGATGAGCCGACCATTTGTAAGCTGTTCCCATCTACGCTGTGCGGCATTGCGCAGAGATGGTTTGATCAACTGCCCCCCAATAGTATTGACTCTTGGAGGGAGTTGAGGAAGAAGTTTGCTGGCCACTTCGTCACCAGCAAGACGAGGAAGAAGACATCTATCCACCTCGCCACAGTCAAACAAGGAGACAATGAGACTTTGGACGAGTACATCCAGCGATTCCGCATGAACGCGACGCACGTCACCAACCTTACTGATGAGGCTGGGGTTGCGGCGTTGATTATAGGAATGGCTGAGGGTAGATGCAAATACGACTTGGTTGCGAAGGAGCCCATAACGATGGTGAGCGCTTACCAGAGGGTGGCTGCGCATGTTAATGCCTCCCTGGTAAACAGCTCTGGGCGCAAAGAGAAGGCTGCGGCGGCGGCGCAGGCCAGGAATCAAGATTTCTCGGCTGCACGCCGGCCGAGCAGTGGCTTGCGCAATCCGGGTCGGTTCAACACCAATATCAGAAATATCTTCCTTGCGATCAAGGAGAGTGAAATGTTGCCCGCACCCAGGCCAATGTCCGATGCGGACAGAACGCATCCACACCAGTACTGCGAGTATCATTTGGAGAATGAGCACAACACCCGAAGTTGTCCTAACTTGGAGGATGTGTGTCACAATTTGGCCGATAATGGCTTGTTGAGGGCGTACCTTGCTCGGCTGCGGGGGCAGCGAGATAGGTACCGTCAGCAAGCCCAGGGGCGCAACAACAACAACAACAATTACAACAATTACAACAACAACAACCGCAACAACAACAACAATGGTTGGCCGGGCAATCGACCGCGGCCACCAAGAGAAGGAGGTGACAGGCAGCATAGTCCCGGTGTGATAAACACCATTTCAGGCGGGTTCGCAAGTGGAGGGCCAAGCCACCGCGGCCGGAAGGAGAATTTGAAAATTTTTGTCAATTCCATTGCGACACCCCTGACCAGAACTATTCGAATTCCTGACATCACCTTGAGACAAGCTGATATCACCGAGGTGCGCACACCTCATGATGACCCAGTGGTGGTCACTATGAAGGTGGCGAACAAAGATATCCGAAGATGCCTGGTTGACACAGGATCCTCGGTTGATATCATGACTTTGGAGTGCTTGTTGAAGCTGAAATATACGAGGAAGGACATCAAGCCACTCCGTGAACCGGTTGTAGCGTTTGGTGGGCAGACAATCTACCCGCTGGGCTCGATCCGACTCCCAGGTGCCATCGGTACCGGGAGTGCGATCAGGACCGCGTTGGTGGAGTTTATCATCATTGATATTCCCTGCGCATACAATGTGGTTATCGGAAGGCCGATGTTGAACGAAGTGGTTGGTCTGGTGTTTACTTTGGGCCTACTCATGCTATATATCACTGATGAGGGGAAGCCGGCCATCATTCGAGCTGATCAGCGGACAGCGCGAGAATGCTATCATGCTGGGCTGCGACCACCAATGATCAATCTCGATGATGCCGCAGCCGAAGACCAACCCACCAGAAAAAGAAAGGAGAGAGGGGAGGAGTCCGGACCGACTGCGATGACGTTTTCTATTAAAACCTTGGATGCGCGTCATGGTCTGGAAGGTCCGACCCAACCCCATGAGGAGACAGAAGAAGTGGCCCTTGAAGAGGGCAATCAGGAAAGGGTAGTGCGCATCGGTAGGAACCTGGCTGCGACAGAGCGGGATTCCCTGATCGCGCTACTCAGAGAATACAAAGATGTGTTCGCATTCACTGTCGAAGAGATGCCGGGGCTCGACCCCGCAATCATTACACATAAGCTGAATGCGGACCCAAACGTTAAGCTAGTGCACCAGAAGAGAAGGCATTTTGGGACCGAGAGGTCCGAAGCTATTAAGGAGGAAGTTGGTAAACTCCTTAAAGCTGGTTATATCGAGGAGTGCATGTATCCGACGTGGCTGTCGAACGTTGTGCTTGTAAAAAAGCCCAATGGATCGTGGCGCATGTGCGTCGACTTCACCGATCTGAACAAAGCGTGCCCAAAGGATGGCCAACCTTTGGCGCGCATGGATAGATTGGTGGACTCGACCTCAGGGCATGCACTGCTCAGCTTCATGGACGCATATGCTGGGTATCATCAAGTGCCCCTGGAAACAGTTGATCGACCTAAAACCGCATTCGTCACTCCGCTGGGAGTATACATGTACCGCGTCATGCCATTCGGATTAAAGAATGCGGGTGCGACATTTCTGAGGTTGGTCAACCATGTGTTTGAGGGGCAGATTGGGCGCAACATGGAGGCCTATGTCGATGATCTGATAGTGAAGAGTGTGTTGGCCGTGGACCCCACAAAGGACTTGGCAGAAACTTTTGCGGCTCTGCGCAAGTACAACATGAAGCTGAATCCCAATGCGTTTACGGGGTGCAGTCGGGGAAATGCCTGGGTTTCTTGGTCAGTGAGCGCGGCATTGATGCGAACCCAGAAAAGATAAAGGCGATTCTTGATATGCCTTCACCCAAGTGCGTCAAAGATGTACAGCGGTTGACTGGGTGCGTGGCGGTACTTAGCCGATTCATAGCTAAGTCAGCTGACCGCTATCTCCCATTTTTCGACGCGCTCCGCAAACGCAAAACTTTTGAGTGGAATGACGAGGCTGAAAAGTCTTTTCTTGAACTCAAAGAATACTTGACAAAGGTACCAAAGATTGTGGTGCCTAAAGAAGGAGAAGAGATCATGATGTACCTGTCTGCGGGGGAGCGAGTAGTGGGTGCTGCGCTGGTGGTCGAGCGCGATGGTTCACAATGCCCTGTTTATTATGTGAGCCACGCACTCGCCGCGGCCGAGTTGCGGTACCCACCGCTCGAGAAGCTAGCATTGAGTTTGTTGATTGCGAGTAGGCGGCTGAGGCCTTACTTCCAAAGCCACAAGATTGTGGTAATGACCAATTATCCACTCCAAAAAATACTGGGAAGCCTTGACGGGAATGGTCGGTTACCGCGTTGGGGCTGTGAGTTGAAAGGGTTCGGAGTGGAGTACAAGTCGAGGAAGGCCTACAAAGGGCAAGTGCTAGCTGACTTCGTCACAGAATGCATGTTCAGTGAGGAGTTTGTGCTGCCTAATGTGCAGTGGCAGTTATACGTGGATGGATCCTCGAATTCGGGCGGCAGCGGAGCTGGAATAGTGGTAGTGTTGCCAAGTGGTGACAAGACCGAGTATGCACTGCGCTTCGGATTCGAGGCCACCAATAATGAGGCAGAATATGAAGCTCTGATTGCGGGTTTACAGATGTGCGCGGCCGCGGGGGCGACCAGCGTAAAAGCATTTTCGGATTCGGCCGTGGTTGTCAATCAAATAACTGGCAAATTTGAGGCAAAAGACCACATGGCTAGATACCGAGATGCAGTTAAGGAAATAATCAAGGGCTTTGAGACGTTTGAGGTTGAGCAGATTCCGAGGTCAGAGAATCAGCAGGCGGACGCACTGGCACGTCTGGCGAGTTCGTCGGTTAACGACAACCCCAGAATAGTGCAGTGGAAAGTTCTGCCACTGCGCAGTATCGACGCAACCCCAAATATTTTGGCCCTTGATCGCAGTCCTGAGTGGATGGCTCCTTTGTTCGCATACTTGAAGGAAGATAAACTGTCTGAGGATGAGAAGGAGGCCGAGAAGGTGAAAAGGCGCGCCGAGTGGTTTACCCTTCTGAATGATGAGTTATACAAAAAGGGGTATACTCATCCATTCTTGAAGTGTGTAGACCCAACCGAGGGTGATTACATTTTGAGAGAGATTCACCATGGTGAGTGCGGCGGCCATATCGGAGCCAGAGCAATGGCTGGCAAAGCTCTGCGACTTGGGTTCTACTGGCCTACGATGCAGAGTGACGCGGCCGAGATCATGAAGAAGTGCGACCGCTGCCAAAGGTTCGGTCCGACCTCGCATCGACCTGCAACCCCACTTAAGCCTATCATTGAACCATTGCCGTTTGCGAGATGGGGGTTAGACATTGTGGGCCCTCTCCCCCGCAGCCAATGCCAAAAGACATTTCTGATTGTCGGGGTGGATTACTTCACCAAGTGGGTTGAGGCGCAGCCGGTCACCCGCATTCGGGACGATGAGACAATGGCTTTCATGTTGAAGCACATTTTCACCAGGTTCGGAGTGCCTCGTCGTGTTACTCTTGACAATGGCGCGCAGTTCGACAGCGGCCCTTTTCATGAGTATTGCGCCGATTACGGTGTGCAAACGTGCTATGCTTCCGTCTCGTATCCTCAAGCAAATGGCCAAGTCGAATCTTCCAATAAGTTGATAGTGGGGGCGCTGCGGAAAATGGTAGACGAGGCCAAGGGAAAATGGGTCGAGCAGCTACCAGGGATCCTGTGGGCGCTGAACACCGCCGCAAAGCGCGCCAAGGGGGAAACCCCTTTCCAGCTCGTCTATGGCTCGAATGCGGTGTTGCCAGTGGAGTGGGGTGCTAAGTCGCTCCGAATTAGCACCTACGAGCCCGAAGAGAATGAGAAGGAGTTGCGTGCCGCGCTGGACTTGCTGCCTGAGTTAAGAGGCAATGCTCTGTTGAGAGTTGAAAGGCAAAAGCAAGACATGGCCCGCGCATACAACAAGAAGGTTAACCCAAGGAGCCTTGAGGTTGGGGATTATGTGTTAAGGAATCTCGCAGCCACTGGAAAAGAGGTTCCAGGGGGCAAGCTGAAGCCGAAGTGGGAAGGTCCCCTCCTTGTCGTCCAGAAAGTCAGAGATGGAACTTTTCGTTTGGAAGAGCTCGACGGCACCCCTGTACCGAGGCCATGGAACCTCATCCACCTCAAAAAATACTATGCCTAGTGTTCGGTTGAGTTGTAACATATCTCATTTTGTACTTAGTTGTTCTTTGTCAAAAATGTAGCGCATGGCGCATCCAAAACGATGTATCCTTTTCAATAAAAATCAATGAAATGGCCTGCGGCCAAGTAGTTTCCATCATTTCAGTGATTTAGTTTAATGTATTAGAATTTCATGAAGTCAGATTGGCTGAGCCCGGAATTTCACCAGCCGCGACCAACAAATCAGTTCCAAGCCGCGCTTCGTCGGTCTTGATGTGTAGTCCTATTCTGAGCCGCACTTCGTCGGTCTCAATGAGGAAAGTTCGTTCCAAGCCGCACTTCGTCGGACTTGATGAGATCAAGGACGGTGTGCTAAAGCCAGGTCGAGTCGGATTATCACCACTCGAACGGTGAATAACCATTGTTGGGGGAGGGACATCACCGCCTCCGATGGTCGGCCGCGGATCGCCTATACTTCAATGGGGACTCGAATACCTTCGTTATTCGGGCGCGGTCGGCGACAATTCAAATTTCAATGGTTACCTGATGCGGGTTAAGACGTTATATTCATCCCAACTGAGTTGGGTGCGCATTGAATAGGGCTTCATGGATCACCCGGCTCGCATCAGAGGCAGGGTCGCAGACGCTGCCCTCGGCGAACATGTCTCCAGCTCGGAGTCGTTCGCCTACGCACTCGTGCCCAGTAATCAGGGGGCCCTCCATTTTTGGACATCCGCACTGCGATGCTGGGTATATATGAGGCGTAGAACCCCCGTCCCCAGGCCCGGATAGTCGAGCTGAAACTTCATCGGCTCAAAATGACATCTCGGGCTCGACCCTCGTTAATATCCAAGTTCTAATTCGAACGAAGGATGGGTTATAATGGCCCACATAAAACGAGTTGAGCCATAATATTCCACCCTTGGGTTAATACCTCAAGGGGCGCACTCAAATAACAAGTTGATGTTTGTTGTTCTTGCAGGTACCAAGTTAAAATATAGATAAGTTACAACGCTCATTAAGTTAAGATCGCACCCAATTTCAGGGGCGATGTTTGATTGCGATGGTCACCCCAATTTCAGGGGCGCACTCATTTAGTCAAGTCGAAATCGCGCCCAATTTCAGGGGCGATTTCTGGCTGCGATTCTCACCTCAATTTCAGGGGTGTGGTCACAGAGTTAGATTGAAGTCGCACCAAAATTCAGGGGCGATATTCGACCGCGATTTTGCATCCTTTTTCACGAAGTGTATTTGATCGTCGCAAAATCGCACCCAAGTTCGGGGGTGATGTGTGGCTGTGACGTCCGTTTCTATTTAAGAGGCAAAGTGTCACTGCGATACACCTTTGGATGGATAATTTTGCTAAGGCAAAGACATGTTTTTGCAAATATATCAAGACAGTTGACAAAGAAGAAGTGCTTAGCTATTCAACCAAATAAAAAAGCAAGTGATTGTCAAAAACCGCAGCCAAAACACTCCTTTTGAGGCGGCTGCGGCGATACACCATCGGATTGTTCAAAGTAAAAATTGTTCAAAAAACTACAAGTATAAAAAGAAGTACAGAAAGCCTAAGGAGCGGCATCAGCGGAGGCGGCATCGGTGGTGGTCGCAGCGGTGCTCTCTGGCTGAGCGGCATCACCTTCTCGCCTCTCATTGCCTTCACCCGCTTCGACATCATCATCATCATCATCGTCGTCGTCGTCATCGTCATCACCCGATTCCAGATCAATGACGGGTGGAGGCGTGAACACTGGCTGCTCCCTGGGCTCTGGCTGGGGCGCGACCTCGTCGAAGTTGATGGCTTCGGGCAGCGGCCACAAGTCTCGCCGCGCCTGATCCATCAAACTGTTGCACGTCGCAAGCATGAACTCTAAGCCCTGCGCCACAGCATCAGTGTCTTCAAAGGAGGCCAGAAATTGGGCTTCAGCGCGCTCCAAGGCAGCTTTATATGCCTCTACCTCCACTGGAGCTAAGGTCTTTGGATGCTTATCTGATATCGCATCCACCTCTCTCAGTGCGACAATGGCACCCCGCTTCATACCCTCAGCAGCTTCTAAGCGCACCGCGCCCATCTTGTCGTTGACCAGCACCTCGAAGTCGGGAGAGGCCAAGAACTTGGATTTGGCATTGCAAGCCCGATGCGCCCAGAGCCACACATGGCCCTTTGCATTCTCTACTTGGCGCGGTAGACTCTCCTCGGCCGCTTTCAGGGTGTTTTCTCTTTGCAATGCCGCAGCCAGATCCTCCTTCAGTTGCGCATTGACCTCCGACAATGATGAGTTGGCCTGGGTGAGCTTCTCATTGTCCGCACCCAAGGACGAATTGATGCGCTTCAGCTTTTCGTTGTCCTTATTGAGCGCGGCGGCATGACTCATGGTCGCACTGCAGTCCGCCTTGTTCTTCTGCGCCACCTCCTCCGCAGCCGCCACCTTGATCTCCAGCTCCTTCACGCGCTCATTGGCCTTGAAAACATCAATGTTCAGCTCGGCGGTGTGCGCAGTCAAGGCTTTCACGTCTTTGTCCTGCTGCGCAACTATCGTAGTCAACTCTTTGAGCTTTGCCTTGTCCGCACGCATGCTTTCGGCGGGGTCACCATAACGGTCAAAAAGGTGGGCAGCGATCCCGGCCAACTGCAAAAGAAAACCAAAGTAAGGTGAAAGTCTGCAACAGTCATACACCTACTCCTACGCGGCGGTACTTTGGAATTGCAGTTTAAGAGTAAAGAACGACAGGAAGGGGAAGTCATTAGACACTTACGCTGAATGCATGCGCACAGACGTGTTCCAGCCAGTTGCTGGGTGTGGGTTGGCTGCGCGACCAGCAACGGAACGGCACAAGCGCTTCGTTGAGGGAGCCAGTTAGCCCCCGGATAGCCCAAACCCCATCCACGTTAGGCAGGGGTTGCCCCTTCGAATCAAGTATGCGCATGAACGGCGCAGGCAGGCCACCCAAGCCTGAACGCGAAGGAAAATCAGAGCGGCGGTAAGCAAAAGGACCGTTAGCACGAAGGGAAGTAGACTTACTTGGGCCAAACGCAGTCCCCTCGTCGACAGAGGGAGACGCACCCTCGCTATGCGCACTCCCATCCATGCTAGACCCACCGCTTGGCTGCGATGGGTAATGGTTGAGAGACTTGCCAGCCCGTTGATTTGGAAGAATCTGCAAAGAAGGAATAAGTTAAGAAAATCACAAGTGCTACAATGAAATAAAAGAAGACGAATGATATAAGTACTCATTGGAGATAGGTTCTCCGCGGAAGCATGTGAAAACTCCGCAACCGCCTCTTTACCAGGACGGCGGCTGGTGGGCGGAGAGGATGGTTGCTCCATGGAGGGTTGCTCGGCCGATGGCGGCTCCATCGACACTTGGTGTTCCGCAAACACCTCCTGCTCAACAGGTGAATGCGGAGCAGGCATTTCCTCCACACCAGGTGACTGCGGGGAGGTCACCTCTTGCCGCATTGGCACCTCCCGCACCGGCTCCGCAGATATAGGAGTCGAGGAGGCAGCTTTCTTCTTCTTAGACTGCGACGCAGCCGGCTGGGTCGAGGAAGACTGACCTCGCTTGCGTTTGCCACCGGCGCCTTTCTTCTTCTTGGCCGCGCCGGCCTGGTTTAGAGCAGCGGTCTCTTCGCGACCCGCTCGCGCATTCTCGGGTGCGTCAGCCTTCTTCTCGCGTTGAAGCATGAGGTGCAACATATTGTTTCCGGATAGAATGGTAGATATCTCCTTCTCGATTGCGGCGAGTGCAACTTCTACAAAACCAAGGCAAATAAAACACCATTAGACAAGTATATGAAACAAATACAACACACAGACTAAGAAAGTATCCTACGGTGTTGCGTTTCATTGTCGGGCTTCATGAGCCCCGCGGCGAGCAACCATTCATTGCTCAGGGCTTGGTCCGAAGTGGGGGTCCAAACGCAATTCTGCGGCTGCGCACCCTTAGCTTGAAAGAAATAGTCGCGCAGGTCGCACATGCGCGGACCCAGTGGAGGCGCCACACGAGTCGAGTTGGGAGGGTCACCCGCAACCCGCACGAATATGGGGCGGTCCAACTCGGTCGCGCTCGCATCCAAGCCAACCCAAAAGAACCTGTTCTTCCATATCACTTTGTTCTTGCGAGGTTTGGGTGGCTGCGTCACATAGTTGCCCTCATCCACTTGGCGGGGTCCTAAGGTAAAGAACCCAAATTGGTTGGAAGATACCCGATGGAGGGATTGAAACAGGTCGATTGAGACAGGAATCCTCGCAGCCAAACAGGTCATTACGAAGCCGTTAATTGTAAAGAAGGAGTTGGGGGTCAGTTGGGCAGGACATAGGTGGTAATGAGAGAGGAGCGCAGCGGTGAACCTCGGAACGGGTAGTCGCAACCCATGGGCAATGGAAAATTCATGGACTGCGAAACAGCCGAGAGGAGGTTCAGAAAGGAGAGACCCGAGCTCGGGCACGGAGAGCACAATGGGTGGCCTGATCCCGTACTCTTCACAAAATTCCTTTAATTCATAAGGGGTATACTCCGCTACAAAAGACTGCGAGATTGTAGCAGTCTCGTATTTCCCCATCAAGTCTATTGCGGCGCGTGGCTGCACCTCGTCATCCTGTTCCGGTTGCGCCTGTGAGGTGGTCGCAGCCGGTACAGAGGCGCGCTTCTGGTTGCGCGGTCGAGGGGCAGAAGAAGAATCACCTGATTGCGTCATCTGCGTTGAAGGCAAGAAAGCAACGGTTATATACATTGCCAACATTCGGCTGCGACAACCATACTTTCGCCTCTCAACTCAGATCGGCCAAGGGGCGCAATCCAGGCTTGTGGTTTCACCCAAGCCAGGAGCAGCCATCCCGCAGGTGGGCCGAATGACGCGGACCCAGATTTAGACCCCGATTCGTCATCTTGAAGAGGCGAAAAAAGGGCTAAAAAAGGGACAAGAGGGGAAAGAAGTAGGGCAACCAACGGTTACCCAGAAAAACGAAGAAAAATTCACATGCAAAAGAGGGGGTGAAAGGGAGGAAAAATACCTTAGATGGCCGGAAAGAAGGGTCGGACGTTGGATCTTGGTTGGAGCGGCGAACGGTGGTCGGATTCCAAAGTTTTCAAATCGAATTAGGGCGAAAAACCCTAATTTGTTCGAGATTTGAAGGTGAAACGGCTTGTTTAATGGGCGAAAGTTTGAGAAACAAACGATTCAAACACGATTAAGGCGAAGAACGGCAAGTTTGATTGAAAAGTGGGCGATTTTTGAGCGAAAGTTCGATAATTTGGAGTAAAATTTGGAGGGTTTTCGAATAAAAGTTGGGAGAAATTCGGGAAGTTGGAAGAAAAAGAGTAAGAAACTGATTAAGGGAGGCGGAAGAGAGTATTTATAGGAGGAAAAACCGGGGGCAAATTGGTAAAATCGCACGGTTTTACACAATTTTCCGTAAAAGCCATCATTAACTGTCATTATGAACAGTTAATGTCAACGGCTTTTACCATTCCGAGGCGACTGTTGAGCTTCCCAAGCGCGTAACGGCTTGAGAGAATCTTTTTCAAATTTTCCCAAAGTCTTTTCGAATTCGACACCCAATAATTGAGCAACGACAATCGAGACCAACACTTTTTACAAGGTCGCACCCGGTCCAGGGGCGATGTTCGGTTGCGACTTCGCCTCAATTTCAGGGGCGAAGTCATTTTCAAGAAGTCAAAATCGCACCCAATTTCAGGGGTGATGTTCGGTTGCGACTTCGCCTCAATTTCAGGGGCGAAGTCATTTTCAAGAAGTCGAAATCGCACCCAATTTCAGGGGCGATGTTCGGTTGCGATTTCGCCTCAATTTCAGGGGCGAAGTCATTTTCAAGAAGTCGAAATCGCACCCAATTTCAGGGGCGATGTTCGGTTGCGATTTCGCCTCAATTTCAGGGGCGAAGTCTGTTTCAAAGGTCGAAATCGCAACCCAATTTCAGGGGCGATGTTCGGTTGCGATTTCGCCTCAATTTCAGGGGCGAAGTCATTTTCAAGAAGTCGAAATCGCACCCAATTTCAGGGGCGATGTTCGGTTGCGATTTCGCCTCAATTTCAGGGGCGAAGTCATTTTCAAGAAGTCGAAATCGCAACCCAATTTCAGGGGCGATGTTCGGTTGCGATTTCGCCTCAATTTCAGGGGCGAAGGCTGTTTCAAAAGTCGAAATCGCGCCCAGTTTCAGGGGCGAAGTTCAATTCAAGAAGCTCATTCGTAGTAAAGGCAGAAGATTCATGACACAGCACAAAGAAAGGAAAACGACACATACGACCGTGAAGCTCGCAAGGGGCGAAGTTTTTCGATTAAAAATCGAAAAAGTACGAGCCCCACGGCCTAGGCAAAATGAAGACAGAAAAGCGACATCATAGGACTTTGTCAAGGCGCATTACATGAGCAAGGACAAAGGGTGGCCAGGGGATGCGCAGTCGGGTCACCCTCGGTGCCGAGGAAGGCCGAGACGAGATGATCGACGAGCGCAACCCGACTTCGAGGGGCTCTGTTGGTACACGTTTTAGTTGGGCCACAGCCCTTCGAAATTTAAGGCCCAATGCCCTTGATAAAGCCCAAATGATGTCCTTTTGTTCCCATCCATTGGATGTCCAAGGAAAGGAGGGGTCAAGATGAAGGGGGGACCCTTAAAGGTCTCTTTTAGGGTTTACCTCCTCCACTATAAATACCCCCTCATTTCCTCCCTTCAAGGTTATCTAAGAACTCATTTATTACAACATTCATTGCAATTCTCTCATTTATTGCCTTCATTTACTGCGACCGCACCCGACTGACTTAAGCATCGGAGGGGCGTCGCCTGGGTAGAGCCCGGGCCTCCCTTGACAGTTTGTTTCTTGGTTGCAGGTTAGGAATATAGACCCCATCTATCCCAAAGTCGAACTCACACCAACAGAAGCACCTTGATCTCTATGTTCGCGGGAATATAAGGAGTATGATGATCATTCTCATAATAGAGGAGTAGGGACTAAGGACCACACTTAAAAATGAATTTTCATTTTTTTATTGCAAAAGCTCACTCTTAATTGTGGGTGGGAGTATCATGGTCCTTGTGCCCTCGGGACCATGGTATAATTTACCATTTAACTTGTGGTGATCTGTTTAAAATAACACATGTTGGAACAGAGGCCCCCAGTCCCAACAATGCTTGTTCGATAGATGCGAAAAGATGAACAACGTGATATTAAACAATAACACAACAATATAAACGTAAAGAAAAGACATCGAATTTAACGTGGTTCACCAGCAATTTGTCAGCTACGTCCACTCAACAGATGGAGAAACCAATTTCACTATGTCAAGAAATAGTGCCAATACAAAGTAGTGAGTTTAACCCGAAAAGAACTCACCAAATACGAATGAGATGTAGTGAGCCAAACGATCTTGCGATCAACTAAGAACCTAACAAACGCTCTCTAATCTCACCAACCAATGAAGCCACCGTCATAGAGAAAACCCCCTATAATGACTCAGTGTACCCATAGTAGGTAGAGAATCACTCCATTTTGTGTGTTCGGTCGTCGAGTCTTTAAACTGACCTTGCTTGTGGCTAGGTCTTCAAACGACGACGACGACAAACCTTAAATGTTGGCTTCACGGTAGGAGACTATGAGGGGGTTAGGGTGTATTTATAGTCCCCTCATAATACAAAACCTAATAGGCCAAAGAGACAAAATAAGGAAAGCACAAACACGCGAAACAGAAACAGCCGACAAAGTCCCAATGGGCCGTGGCCCGCACCAGAGCCACCGCGGCCTGTGCCTGGCCACCGCGGCCCGCGCCACCCTTCATGGCGGGCCGCCAAAATTCGCTGTTTCCCCGGATTCGTAAAGCAGTCGCGGTCCGTCAAATCTTCCTGTTTCCGATTCTCGCCCAACACCCGTACGTCGTAAGATCACGCCTCGAGCTCCTTGCTCGATCACCACTACGACATACCCAAATTGGTAAGTATGTTCAAGGCACATATTTCAACAACACAAGAAAGCAAAAAAGAACTGTAAATTTCTACAAAAAGTACGACAATATATAACCACAACGAAGTAATAGTTTCTAAAATGGTTTAGGTTTGACAAATATGATATATGAATCGTTTCTCTTAAAACGACGTATGTAAATCTGTAAAACAGGAGCTGTAGAGTTGATGCTGGAAATGCAGAGTGAAGGTCAAAGTAACATCAAAAACAATAACGAGTCCTGTCACACTCAAGGAACAAAAGACAATGAGCAACATGGGAAGCATGTGGAGTCAAGGTCGGGCAAGATCGAGGCATACCAAATTAATGATAGAAGAAGGTCTTAGAACCTTACTACAATTAGACAGTGTACTAATTGAGGAAACATCAACATCCGGTCACATGATCATTGAGAAGTGGATGTAATATGTATTGTAACATTGTATCACATTATCATCATCAGAAATACAAGATCAGAAAAAATTCAAACCATATACAATTCTCCTACTTTTACACTTTGCTAATTTCTTCTTTATCTTCATGGATTTCATCTTGAAAATCTTCAAAATCTTAATCTGAAAAAATTCAGACAATCGATTGTAATTGTGTCTTTCCACACCGCTTTATGCCTTTATCCACTTCAACATTTTCTTCAAACTCACTGATTCATATCACTTTTAATCGCCTTCATTCACATACAAATTACAAAATAAATTGGTGTGTACCTGATGTGCGCTATTTCGTTGTGGTTAAAGTCGGGTTTTTGAAGTGTTTAACGTTGATTTTTGTATCATTTGATTGATTATTATGTTATTTGGTGTGATTTGTATTTGATACAAGAATTAGTGGTTATTATGACCATTTGGAATCTCAAGAATGCCGAAACTTGGTCCGGTTATGCAAGGCAAACTTTGGAGCTTCATATCTCTAAGGATATTTGTAATTTTGTATTGAAACCAAGTGGAGATGAAAGTTCATGATCTTACCTTTTCAAAAAGTGGTTACACGCCTTCACCGGAAAAGTAACGAAAAAGTTATGCGAGTTTGAAGATTGGACCCGAGAGCAACGAGCGGCCCGCGGGTGTTGTTGGCGCGGTCCGCGGATTTGGACGCGCGGTCCGCGGCCCTCTGCGAAGCTACTTTCCGTATTTCAATATTTTCCGTATTTTATTGTTAGAGGACTATTAATACCTAGGTTTTACGTTTTATTTCATAAATTTGCAACTCAAGACTTTATTTTGGGATTATTGAAGAACTCTATGGAGAACTAATTCCTCCATCTTGGTGATTGTGAATTGAAGCTACCGTTTATCGCCAGATAGTGAGATTATTACTTATCGATCCTATTGTGAGTATTATCCATTCTTTTGCACTATAATTCTTATAGATTGTGTTTGTTCTTGCTAGGAGGCCTACTAGTATTAACAACTTATATGATCTAATCGCTAGGAAAGTAGCAACTTTATCTTTTTAATTGATTGCTGATTCAACGTTAGATTGACTAAGGAGGGAATTGATTTATATTTCGATTTGAACCGCGTGTGTTTGAATTGTCTATCTTTGTTGATATTCTTCTAGATCTAATTGCTTCTATTGAAATATATCTAGGCGCGTGTTCTAGATTGATTGATAGTTAGGGTTGTTTATGATACGCTGATTCGTTCAAAATAACTAGTAAAGGAAGAATAGAGATTTCGCTTTCGCAACAAAGTGCTCACATAATAAGATAAGTGATCTTCAAGGATCAATTGATAAATCGGTAGTGGATTGAAACAAGAACCAAGATTTATCTTTTAATTGATTTCCAACTTATTTGTTCATTGCTTAGTTTAATCAACCTTCAAACAGAACCCCCCCAATTGGTTACCGAATCGACGTTACATACTCAGACATTAACTAATTCCCTGTGGATACGAACTTGCTTGCCCTACTATATAGTTTTAGGATAAGTATTGAATTAATTTGGTGCAACCCACGACAATTGCCTACCAAATTTTGGCGCCGTTGCCGGGGAATTGGCGTTTTTGTCTTTTGTGTGTTGACCGTTTGATTTATTGATTTGTTTCTCTTGATTGTGATCTATGTCTATTTTCAAGCTTAGTCAATTAGATAATGAACTTTTTCATGAGTTTTTCTCTAGATTAAAAATTTGTGTTGACTATCTTGGCGCTCGTGGTCATTTTTACTCTGATTATGATTTATGCTATGCTGTCATAAAAGGTATGAACCTAAAACATGGAAGTTGGCACAATATATGAGTAATGGGAGAATTTCAGACATGTCAGAAGATAAGTGTTGGGATTTCTTTAATTTCATGGCTTTCCAATGTTTAGAGGTAGAGTTGAATGCTCCACCCCCTTGTTTGATGAGGAATGATGAATTCAATGAGCCTAATGAAATTTTTCTTGTTAATGATGAGCCTATAAAAGTTATTGAACCTAATGTTCTTTCCACCGAGAGTGAGATGATTGTTTCTTTGAGGGACGATGTTGATGAGCTTTTAGAGAATGAATTCAAGGATGATGTAAACAATGATGAGGTGGATGCAATTATTGAGGTTTGTATTCCATCTAATGAGGAGCGAGCTCTAATATCTATGGATGAGTCTCTTTTGTTGGTTCTTAAAGCTCCAGTGATCTTACATCGAGTATCTTTTATGCCTCACCCATATAACTCTTGTTTGACTCATGAGCCCATAATTGGTATGAAATCGTTGTTTGATAGGATTGCTCATATTGAACCAAATCTTAAGCCACATCGAGAAATTTTTGAGAAGGCTCCACATGTGATTAGTTGGGTTAATTTGCTACTCTTATACAGTAACTATTCTCGATTGGTTGACAAGTTGACAAGATTATTGACTGCTATTATTGCTAATATATATGTATTATTTTGCTACGCATGCTTGTCGAGAGACTTTTTGCAGGTTTTTCACTTGAGAGCTTTGAGAGCTTCTTGATCATGGAAGTTCGCAACTGCGTCGAGCCAACGACGTTAAACAACAGCGCTTCTTGGGAGGCAACCCAAGTAGTTTCATTTTATTTTTATTTTGTGTGTTTGCATTTTTATTCCTTTGCTTTATAATGTTTGTTTTGTGTAGGTTTGTCACAACACAAAAAAAAACAAAAAAGGAAAGAAAAAAAAAGGCGATGCCCGGTGTTCGACTGCAAGGTATGCATTTCTTTTCCCTTATCTCTCTCCCTTCTCATACTTCTCACCTTTCATACCCACCACAATTTTTGTTCACCATGTTTCTTGTACCATCTCTCTTTGTTTCCTACCCACGCTTTATCACTTTTGCTTGTTGTTCCTACCCAAGTTTGAACCATTTCCCTCAATTTTGGACCACATGATAACTTTTGGTGTATTTGGAGGGTGGGTTTGTGCTATTTGACAGTGGTGAGTTGGTGTAGTTGTGTTGTTACGTGCATTATTCCTAGAGGGAGATGGAGGATTTGTGAGTTGGTGGCGACTTTTCTTGAGGGTGTTTGGGATACGGTGTGAGTTGAGAGTGGCTCTACACCCTGTTTTTTTTTTCTATGAGCCCATTGCTTTCAAGAGGTTGAGGAGAATGCTGCTTTGTTATTGTTGTAGAGCATGTTTCGATTCATATGGGTGGAGTGCATCCTTTTTGGTCTACCGTTGCATCTTTATGAGATTTTTTCTTTCCCCATTTCATTGTTGTCCTATTTATGTTGTTGTGTTTCATATTGATGACAATGTTCAGTTTAAGCATGGGGGAGTGGATTCTCATTGTATATTGTATATTGTATCTACTTTGTTATTTTATTGCTTTAAAAAAAAAACAAAAGAAAAACAAAAGAAAAAAATGAAATTGAAAGAGGAAAAAAGAAGAGAGAAGATAGTCAGAAAAGAGAGAGGAGCGAAAAAGAAAGTAAGGAAAAGACACTGATACGGGAGCATGGGGTAAGGGCTTTCATTGTTTGTGCCAACAATCTGATCAAAAGATTCACAAAGAGTTCCCATTGGAATGAGACTATTAATGTTGCATATTTGTGGAAAATGCTTACAGTTTCGGTAATTTGCATCTAACATTGGAGCTTCATATACTTGAGTATAAATGGGCTATGGCTATGATTTTTATATGGGTGTGAATTCATTGCTCAAGCTTTCTTATGACACCATTTAGAGCTCCATTGAAGCTACAAGCGAGATTTTAAAGGGGCATATCTTCTAAACCATGAATAATTTTGGGCTTATTCTTTTTGCATATGAAAGCTAAGATCCACAGCTTTAATTTGACATATCATGGGGTCACATAAGATATCGGAGCACAAAGTTATGGCCTGTGCAATACGGAACCAGTGCGTGAAGAAAAAACTGCAGCAACGTCCGGAAATGCATCTCAAGCATGGAAGGGGCATCTTTGTCTTTTCACGTGCTTGTCACCCACCCTCAGAACTTGTCATATGATCCTAAGAATATCCTAAGGTCATGGAATGTGAGAAATTAGACTTGTGACTGCTTTTGGCTGAGATTAAAAGCTCTGAAAGCGACTTCACCTGTCCTTGTCACTCTTGTGGTCCAAGTTCTCTCACAACAGCTAGTTCATGCTTTATGCAACAGATAAGCACGAATTTGAACTGCTCTCCCTCTACCATACACCTCACCACACTCACATGAAGAAGAAGACAAGGGAGGAGCCTTGTGTCATCCAATAGGAATTGAGCTTCTTTATTTTCTGCTTTTTCTGCTTTTCTGCATTTCTGTCTTTAGTCTTTGTATGGATTAATTTGAGCCATTAGATGCTTATTGGAGGGCCTAGATTTAATTCATGCCTCTATATAAAGAGTGCAAAGTTGTAATGAAAACTCAGACTTTGAATTAATGAAAAACCCTTGAGATTTATCTCTTTCTTTCCTCTGTGGATTCAGCCACCTGTGTGGTGCATCGTTACAGCCTTCGTGGCTTGGTTTGGGTGTGATTTGCACCACCATCTATCCCCTTTATCCCCCAATTGATTAAGTCTTGTGTTTATCAATTTGTTATTGTTTTATTTCTCACAAAAAACACAGAAAAATCATACAAAAACAAGTTTATTTTCCTGATTTTTGTTCTTACTTTTGTTGGCAAACTTTCAGATTTTCTTTTGATTTTCAATACCACTCAAATCATATAAACCCCGTGAGTTTACATATCAAATTGGTATCAGAGCTTTGGTTGTTTGTTGAGTGGTAGAAATCAAAGTTGTTGTCTTTGTTTCATAAAAGTTTTAATCTTTTGTGTTGGAAATTTCTGATCTTTGTTTATAGTCCTCTGTTTTTGCTAAACTACAAAGAACCCTCATCCTATATTAAAACAAGCTACAAAAATCCTTCAAACATGGGTGAAGACAGGTTAGGGAAAATTGAGAACAACTTGAAGAAATTAACCGGGCAAATAAATCTGATGATAGATGCAACTCATGCAAGGAAGCTTGGAAGAGGACAGAGGAACGGGAATGGGTCTGATTCAGAAGAGTATGGCAGAGGGCAACAACATGAGGAGGTTGGCAAGCATCTTAAGGTAGAAATTCCTGATTTTTTTGGTAGTTTAAACCATGATGAATGCCTAGATTGGTTATGTTCTGTGGACAGAATTTTTGAGCATATGGGTTTTGATGATGTTAAGATGTTTAAAGTTGTTATCTTGAAATTAAAAGGGTATGCTTTGCTGTGGTATAAGATTTTAAAAGCTCAAAGATTGAATGAAGGAAAACCTGCTATAAAGTCTTGGATTAAACTCAGGATAAAGATTAAAGACAAGTTCATCCTTCCTGATTATAAACCACAAAAGAGCCTACCTTTACTATCTTTTAACCATAAACATCTATACTCTGAACTTGAGGATATGAAGTCTTCATTTGGTGGTTCAAATAGAATGGAAAATCAGGAGAAAAGCAATAAGGAATCCGAGGAGGCTGATGTAGAGAAGGAGATGGAGGATTTTCCTGTTTCTAATGAGTCTAAGGTGGTAGTGGATGAGCCACAAGTTGAGCTGGCTGGTTGTGAAGTGAGTAATCATACTCAAGATGAAGAAAAGTCAGAAACTTGCTTGGTTTCATGTCATGAGACAGTAGAAAATGTTGCTTTTTCTCTTGCTGCATTGTCTTTTACATATCTGAGTTCTATTGAGTCATACATCAACAAGAGGCTGTGTCTTTCTCCTAGAAGCAATGTGAGCATGTTCTTAAGTCTTGTTGATGGAGGAAATCTATGGGGCTCAAGGAGAATAGAGCAAACAGTTGGTGGTTACTCTTTAGTGCAGGGGAATGCCATCACAAAACTGCTACGTGGCTGCACAGTACGTCTTTGCGCTTATTCCGACCTCATGGAAGATTTTGGAGGCATGGAGTTGGAGTCTAGGGGATGCTTTAAGGATGAGTTTGTGAGAGTTCATTTGATGGAGTTTTGTGCGGGGAAAACTGTCAACATGGTTGTATCTCTGAAGGATCATATGTGTATGGGTGAAAACATGGTGTGTTGGATGGCTAAATGGGGTTACAGATGTGATGCTTCAACAAACAGATCTTGGATGATGTCTTGGGAGTCCCATGATGTTGATTACAAGCCAAGACAGCAGCTGTGGCACTCGTTTCAGAGAGGAATTCAGAAATGTTGCAGGAAATTCAGTTTTGCGTTGTCTGACTGTATGGGCTGTTTGGGCAAGCAAACGAGCTTCAATTTTCAAGTTTCTTACCTTTCTGGAAAGGCCAGACAAATAGCTAAACCATGGAATTTGACAGAGCAGCAAAATAATTTTGGATTGACTGCAGTTTGTGAATTTGTAAAGACTGACCTGCAGCCTGATTTCAGGGAATGCCAGGATTCAGCTTTCGAGTTCAAAGGGCAATATCTTCCTGTTCAGACATTATTTTTGAATGATTCTTGTGTGAAAAGTGAAGGGCATGAAGTGAAATTTAATTTGAAACAAGTTTCATTCATGGACCAGAAATGGTTTGGATTCTATAGCCATTTTCGTGCAGGGTGTCATCCTGAATTTTCTCCTGACATTGGATTAAGTTTCACAAGCATGAATTCAGAGTTGGGGTATTGTAATGACTCATGTGGAGGGATCAACAAGAGCAAGTTGGATACATTGAGGCTTGAGAAAACCTTCACCAACACTAGGTTCATCATTCTTTTGTTTGATCCAGGGGGGTTCATAAATTGTGGTAAGGGCATCGAGTTTGCAGCATACTTGGCCAATGATGAAAGCAACTGTAATTACCTCTTTTCCATAAGCAAAACTGAGGCAGGAAAATACAACTACAACATTGATCTCATTCGTCTCACTTTTGATTCTAGTGGAATAAAAGAGATGCTACCAAAGGGGCTGTCAAACTTCAACGCTGGAAATGGAAAGCTGCAGCAAGTCGATACTCTCATTGGCAATGGTTTTGTTTGTTCTGACATGTGTGCTTCAACACTTACACTTGATGTTAATGGTAATGCAAAGCCAAGACATGGATTTAAGGTCTTTGATCCAGGAGGAAGAGGATACGGCTTTGGCAATCTGTAAACAATACCATCTGTCCAAGGTATTGATGAGCTAAGAGTATGTGAGTTTGTGGAGATTGGTGTTAACATTCGCTCGAAATTTGAGGACAAATTCTTTCAAACCTGGAGAGCTTGATACGGGAGCATGGGGTAAGGGCTTTCATTGTTTGTGCCAACAATCTGATCAAAAGATTCACAAAGAGTTCCCATTGGAATGAGACTATTAATGTTGCATATTTGTGGAAAATGCTGACAGTTTCGGTAATTTGCATCCAACATTGGAGCTTCATATACTTGAGTATAAATGGGCTATGGCTATGATTTTTATATGGGTGTGAATTCATTGCTCAAGCTTTCTTATGACACCATTTAGAGCTCCATTGAAGCTACAAGCGAGATTTTATGAAGAATCAAAGATAGAGCATCAGAATGCCAAACCTGCAGAAATGGAACTGACCTGATGTCACTTAAAGGGGCATATCTTCTAAACCATGAATAATTTTGGGCTTATTCTTTTTGCATATGAAAGCTAAGATCCACAGCTTTAATTTGACATATCATGGGGTCACATAAGATATCGGAGCACAAAGTTATGGCCTGTGCAATACGGAACCAGTGCGTGAAGAAAAAACTGCAGCAACGTCCGGAAATGCATCTCAAGCATGGAAGGGGCATCTTTGTCTTTTCACGTGCTTGTCACCCACCCTCAGAACTTGTCATATGATCCTAAGAATATCCTAAGGTCATGGAATGTGAGAAATTAGACTTGTGACTGCTTTTGGCTGAGATTAAAAGCTCTGAAAGCGACTTCACCTGTCCTTGTCACTCTTGTGGTCCAAGTTCTCTCACAACAGCTAGTTCATGCTTTATGCAACAGATAAGCACGAATTTGAACTGCTCTCCCTCTACCATACACCTCACCACACTCACATGAAGAAGAAGACAAGGGAGGAGCCTTGTGTCATCCAATAGGAATTGAGCTTCTTTATTTTCTGCTTTTTCTGCTTTTCTGCATTTCTGTCTTTAGTCTTTGTATGGATTAATTTGAGCCATTAGATGCTTATTGGAGGGCCTAGATTTAATTCATGCCTCTATATAAAGAGTGCAAAGTTGTAATGAAAACTCAGACTTTGAATTAATGAAAAACCCTTGAGATTTATCTCTTTCTTTCCTCTGTGGATTCAGCCACCTGTGTGGTGCATTGTTACAGCCTTCGTGGCTTGGTTTGGGTAGTTTGGGACCGTTGCGTTGAGGTTACATCCGTGACGGCCCCTAACTAGCAAGAAGACTCGCCACATTCGATTGGAGTAGAGGAGATAGGATTTGATCATCTTCCGCTCGTGCTAACTGTTATAAAGGCCTTGGAGACATTTTGGTGGTTGTTTGTGATACTCGAGGACGAGTAAAGGTCTAAGCATGGGGGAATTTGATGTGCGCTATTTCGTTGTGGTTAAAGTCGGGTTTTTGAAGTGTTTAACGTTGATTTTTGTATCATTTGATTGATTATTATGTTATTTGGTGTGATTTGTGTTTGATATAAGAATTAGTGGTTATTATGACCATTTGGAATCTCAAGAATGCCGAAACTTGATCCGGTTATGCAAGGCAAACTTTGGAGCTTCATATCTCTCAGGATATTTGTAATTTTGCATTGAAACCAAGTGGAGATGAAAGTTCATGATCTTACCGTTTCGAAAAGTGGTTACACGCCTTCACCGGATAAGTAACGAAAAAGTTATGCGAGTTTGAAGATTGGACCCGAGAGCAACGAGCGGCCCGCGGGTGTTGTTGGCGCGGTCCGCGGATTTGGACGCGCGGTCCGCGGATTTGGACGCGCGGTCCGCGGCCCTCTGCGAAGCTACTTTCCGTATTTCAATATTTTCCGTATTTTATTGTTAGAGGACTATTAATACCTAGGTTTTACGTTTGATTTCATAACTTTGCAACTCAAGACTTTATTTTGGGATTATTGAAGAACTCTATGGAGAACTAATTCCTCCATCTTGGTGATTGTGAATTGAAGCTACCGTTTATCGCCAGATTGTGAGATTATTACTTATCGATCCTATTGTGAGTATTATCCATTCTTTTGCACTATAATTCTTATAGATTGTGTTTGTTCTTGCTAGGAGGCCTACTAGTATTAGCAACTTATATGATCTAATCGCTAGGAAAGTAGCAACTTTATCTTTCTAATTGATTGCTGATTCAACGTTAGATTGACTAAGGAGGGAATTGATTTATATTTCGATTTGAACCGCGTGTGTTTGAATTGTCTATCTTTGTTGATATTCTTCTAGATCTAATTGCTTCTATTGAAATATATCTAGGCGCGTGTTTTAGATTGATTGATAGTTAGGGTTGTTTATGATACGCTGATTCGTTCAAAATAACTAGTAAAGGAAGAATAGAGATTTCGGTTTCGCAACAAAGTGCTCACATAATTAGATAAGTGATCTTCAAGGATCAATTGATAAATCGGTAGTGGATTGAAACAAGAACCAAGGTTTGTCTTTTAATTGATTTCCAACTTATTTGTTCATTGCTTAGTTTAATCAACCTTCAAACAGAACCCCCCCAATTGGTTACCGAATCGACGTTACATACTCAGACATTAACTAATTCCCTGTGGATACGAACTTGCTTGCCCTACTACATAGTTTTAGGATAAGTATTGAATTAATTTGGTGCAACCCACGACAATTGCCTACCAGTACCTACTCCCGATCTACAACAGGCATATACCGGAAAAAAAAAGTAGAGAGAATCGATAGGCAAAGTGTGCATGAAGTTGATATGGCCTGGGATCAGATCATGAGAATAGAGGACCAAAGTCGTTTGTCATGTACTGTAGTAAGCCCAGCCAGTGAATGGCTCCAAATTAAATGCATTCAGGTGGGCACCCAGCTTGTCCTTTACGTAATGCTGGATTCTGGACGCTAGCCATATCCATCGATACATACGTAACCTACTAAGTTGTAGAGTTTTCAACAGCAAAATGGAATTTGGCATGCAAAAAGATGATCCTGACGCTTCTACGTACGTACACATTGTAACGATTAGGGAGATTAGGGAGATGTTGCATGTTCAGGAAATGGAGATCGAATTCTGTACGTACGTTTGTCATCGAAGTCGGATCTTGAAACGAAACCGATGCCTTTGATCTCCAAATAAAGCTCGTAATCTATATAATAATATTAATAGGCTAACATAAAAAGTTCGCTAATCCTACGTGGCATGTTGAGAGTGATTTAGCTACGTCATCACCTTATGTGTTAGTCCCTTAAATAAAATAAATAACATCTTTTCATATGCCTTATTGAACGTTTAAACACTTCAACTTCTTCAAAATATAATTTTATTATTCAAATCATTATTAATCTTCATAATGGTATTAAATATTATCTCTTGGCTTTTCGTCTGCCAAATTTGTCAGTTACATGTTAGTTTAAGGTAGTATATATACCGCAATTATTTGTTTGAAATTGGTAAGAAAAGAATGCATGTCATACATGAAAGACATGTTGAAAGAGAGAAAATATGTAGGAAATTAGATATGAAGATAGTGGTGTCGATCATTTTCTCTTACAAGAGGGATATTAGCATCGTTTAGTAAATTTACGAATCAATTATAACTGGATTTTAGGTATTGTACGTGTTTGTTCATCTACCAAATAAAACAGTCTAATATTTGTGTTTGTACTCTCAAATAATCATTGTTCGTAGATTGGTATACATATAGTTATTTATGCTACTCATATTGTTATATTAGAATTTGGTCATTTGATCAATTATATTTTCCATTGCAATTGAAAAAGTATGTATGATTCATCATTCTCAGTTTAAAGAAGCATATCAAAATATAACTATAATTCATTCAAGAACTTCTCCAAAAAAATAAAACATATATATTTCTTTTTTAGTAATAAGTTAGAGGAGTGAAGTGATGAGATATACATTTAATTGTTACTTTCCACAATTATTTGGTTCATAATAAAAATGAAGTTATTTCATCATTTACAACAAATTAATAAGTTTATATTACTTAATAGATCTCATCACCTAACTAAGACATGCACAGATTGATTAGACTCATAATTAATAACTTGATAACTTAATATGAGTAGCCTAACAAAATAGTTTCACAAATACCATGTGGCATGCCCAGAATGATTAGGATTAGTTGTCTAAAGTTTAATTCAATGTCATCAACTTACATGTCAATCTTATATTAAATCAGATGAATAACATCTCTTGAGCTGCCTTTACGAGTGTTTATAGATCACCTCCACTTCTTTAAATTTAATTATCATAAGTTTCATTATTCAAATAATTACTCATCATGATCTTAATAGTGGTATTAAATATTGTGTCTCTTGGATTTTCGTTTGCCAAATTTGTCAATTACATGTTTGATCGACATGGTATATATACCTGAGTTGTTTGTTTGAAGTTAGTTAGAAAAAAAAGCACGTCATACATGAGCGGTATGTCCAAAGAGAGAAATGAAGTTACGAGAGGAGAGATGAAACTGGTAGTGTAGATAATTGTATCTTTCAACAATTTAGAAGGATATTGACAACTTTTAGTGATTTTATGTAACAATCGTAGTCAGATTTTATATAATTTATAGTATGTTTTATTGTTAGTTATTATAAATTAAGATAGAAATTATTTCAACTTATTATGTTGTAATGTACTGAAAGTCTTTTTTATAATGAAAGTTGATATTATACCCAAGGCGTTAATCACTCATGAAGTAACCCAATGACTTTAATTTTCTTACGCATAACGTATTCATTAATCTGCTTATTAATTAATTTTTTTTTTTAATTTGGCTTCAAATTATATAACGCACTATATTTTGTTAACCCTGGTCCCTTTTCTCACCCTGCTTACACAATTTCAAGAAAGGTACACAAACAAAATATCAAGAATTTAGATACAATAATATTTACGTGCGAGTTCAGATTATACATGTGGTACTTTCTTAGATCAGAAACCTAACTTTTGGTGAAATTGGCGCAATGATAGATAACGCAAAGTTAGTCATAGAAATATCTACAATTTTTACTTGAACGGAAGAAAAAAAATAGACCCGTGATTTCACGGGCGCAAAAACTAGTTAAGATTTATTAAGGGTGCTTTGAGGTAATTACAAAGTTGGAATAAAAGACATTGTTTGGAGTGGAGGCATATATACTCCGTGATTGGTAAGGGACTAGGGACCCTAAACATTAGACATTAACGATGTAGTAAAATACTTTTAGCTGATATAACTCTTACCTATTGCTAGAGTTTTGTATTATGTCCACAAATTACTTTGTCTACGGTAAACTTATATTAGCAGATTGTTACTAGTACTAAACAATTTGAAGTGTTTACATTAGGGGCGAAGCCAGGAAAATTTTGACGGGGTGGCGAAATTCAAACCAACCAAAACTAACATATAAAATTAAAATTGTTGAAGTAAATATTACATACAAGTTCACCTTGTCTTGAACTTCATCTTCTTCATTGTTTATTGACGGAGAAGATCGATGTTCCCTAGCTCGAGTTTGAGATTGGGTTAGATTTTCTTGGCTCGCTTGATGTGATTTTTTTGGGAAAAAACTTGATATGGAACCATCTTTCCTCTTCATTTCTGAAATATATATAATTGTCTTAGGCCCTGTGCGATTCAACTTATTCAACGATGTTTTCAAATCAGATCAGATTTATTCAAATCAAATCAAATCAAATCAGTTTTATTCAAATCAAATCAAATCAGATCAGAATTATCCGAATAACAATAAATGAATCTAGTCTATTTCTAGTTATTAATTCGTTTAGTTGCAGTTAATTTATCAATTAATTCAGTTCAGATCAAATCAAATAAAATTTATTCAAATCATATCAAATCAGATCAGTTCAAATCAAATCAAATCAAATCAAATCAGAAAAATGCAGTCCAATCGCACAGGGCCTTAGTCTATCAAATCTACTCAATTGTAAAAACCCAATTAACATCTCAAATTTCCAATCCCCCAAAGTCAATCATAATCTCAATTAATTCCTAATTTTAATTCAATATTTCAAACACTAATTCAAGTTCAAACACAAATTCGTTTTGCAATCTATACATAATACACTAGTACACAACAATGTCTAGAAAATTACACACTACAAATCTACAAATCAGTTCCATATTCCAAACCCCAAATAAGTAATAAATTGAACTAAAATTGTAAAACAACAAGAAATAAAAAAAGAGTACAAGACTGACCAAGCCTCGCGGCGGTCGGCGGTGGTCAGGCGGTGTCGTCATCTCGTGCAGTCGGGCAGTCGTCTCGGCGGTCAGTTTGGTCTTCTCTCTCTCATTTTTTTTGTTATGTTTTCTCTGCGCGTGTTGTTCATTGGGGAGGGGGAGATAGAAATTTTAAAATGTCTTTCTTAACCTTACTCTTTACTTGTCTTCTTTTTTTTTCAGGGGTATTTTTGGAAAATTCTCTAAAATCTTCAGTTTTTTTTTTTTTCACCGGGTGGCGGCCGCCACCCCAAGCCACCACCTAGCTTCGCCCCTGGTTTACATTGTACACCTCAACATTAAGGCGGATGTATTTCCTGTTGTAGCTCTAATGCTTTGCAACTCCCAAAATAAATAACCCCAAAAGTATGCATGGAGCATAACAAATCATATTAGTAATTTGATCTAAAGAAAAATTATAGTAGTAATTCAGCAACTATTTTGGCTGCCCCAAATCAAGAATCCAATTTTGTCCATATCAGGATGTGGACAAAGTTTTTTTTTTTTTTTTTTCTTCCTCCATTCTGATTCCTAAGAAAGCATAAACACACTTATTTGCATGCCCAACTTTAACTGCTCCACGTCCATATGCGCCTCGCACATAAACCCTGTGCGTCTAACACATGTTGGCGTGGAGCAATTGAAGTTGGTCGTGAAAATATTTAGAATAACTCTTAGCAAGGCTAGTCAAAACAAAACAAAACATGCTAATCTTTTTAAATGCGAAGAAATATACATTAGAGCAGTAATGAGTACAATACCCTTTCCTTTCCTCTAGTGGTGCATGAATAATAAACATGTCCTTAATACATACATTAGTTTCTCTTACGGTCCTTAGGCCATGTACAACGCTGAAGCGCAGTCTCCATAAAGCACTAGCTCTCCAACACATTCTCCCTCATTTGAGAATAAATACCTTACTCCACCCTCACAATGCCATCACTCTCCTATCTAACTTTCCACCTCACTTTTAGTGCACCCGATTGTATTATTTTATTACATATCTTCATTTTCCACTTGTTCTTTTACTATGTTTTTGTAAAAGATCGTTATAAGTTCGATATTTTTCAATCACATAAAATAAGTCGACATCAAATTTATATTATATTATAAAATTATTTTTTAAAAAATAAAAAATGACTTTTTTGAGTAAAAAAAGTTATTTTTATAAAATTAATTATTATCAAACTTTATTAAATTAATAAATTATTTAAATCGTAATTGATTATCGTGATTTGGTAGCATATTATATGAGAATGCATGGATGGGGTATGTGGGAGGAGAAAGAGTTGCAGCTAGCTACTTGTGTGTTGCAAATGGAGAGTTAGGTATATCAAATGTTGATGGAGAGTTAACTCACCATTCTCTTGAAGCACACCACTATGAGATTAAAGTTAACTTTTTCTCTCTCTTCTCTGTTCCAGAGTTAACTCTCCATTTTGTTACGTGCTTTTACATGACATTACATGATCAACCCACCCAATAAGTTTTGTATAAACAGATTCGAGAATGTCTGCACTTAATTTTTAGTAAAATTGTTCAAAGGTATAGTAAATTTTGTTTTGCAACTTAGGAAAAATCGGATATATAAGCAAATGAAGATAATTATGGATCATTGATTTTGGAAAATAAATCAATTTCAATATCCTTTCAACGGATAGTATTCGATTATACTACAAATTTTAAAGATCGAAAAATTCACGTGGTACCCTCGAACTTTGACAGATTGCACATGGTACCCAACTTGACAATTTTGTGCATATAGTACCTCTGAACTTACTACTTTTTGCACATGGTACCCAAATATTAACTTCCGTTAGATTTTCCGTTAAGCGATGGTGTCAGGTTAGTTGTTTAAGTAAATTAGTTGATTAAAGTGACCAATTAAGTTATATAATTTGATTCTCAATTTAAAAATAATTTTTTTAGACTTTTAAAAACAAATCTAAAAAATTATTTCGTGAACAAAAAGTACAAAAAAAACTTGTTTTTTTTTTCATAATATATATAAATTTTTTAAAGTATTCATAATTTTTGCACATGGTAACCTTCAAGTTACCACTTTGTGCACACGGTACCCTTGATCACAACATTTCGCACATGGTACCCCTAGAAACAATTAGTTTTGTTTAAAAAAAAAAACAACTTTTTAAATATTAAAAAAAACAATTTTTCTAGAAATTTGTTGGATTTTTTTATTAAAATATTTATCCTATATTTTAATTAACTAAATTACCTAACAACTAACCATGACATCATCACTTAACGGAAAATCTAACGAAAATTAATATTTGGGTACCATGTGCACAAAGTAGTAAGTTCAGGGGTACCATGTACACAAAGTTGTTAAGTTTGGTACCATGCACAATCTGTCAAAGTTCGAGGGTATCACGTGAATTTTCCGTTTAAAGCTAAGATTTACCAGTAGACAGGTATTTGATTACTATGCATCGTCTTAATTTTAATACTCCGTATGATATACGAATGATATTTATTGACGAAATTGTAAGCAACTTCCAATGTATCTATATATAGACTCTTAACATCACCCATTATAAAGTACTCCGTATCACTCTTAAAAACTTGGGAATTCTCTTCCCATTTGTTTATCACTCATTCACTCCCCTCACTCCCGTCTCCCTTTATTCCTTCTTCATTCACTCCCCAAACATCTCCTCTGTCTTACCAATTCCCCTGCTTTTTCCAATATTGTTTCCCATTCCTTTTCATGCAATACCATGATTCCAATTCTTTTGGTAGTTTTCTTACTTAGTAGCATAGGAATCAACGGACAGTCCACTGAAGATTTGCTAGTACAATCTGACGAATTGAGGATGTTTGTTGATCGACTTCCTTACGTTCCCAAATTGTATGGGTATCGGATTGTCGACGGGAAACCGGCTCCTGCCTCACTCAAAATCGGCATGTTCCAGACAAAATGGGTCAGTTCTTCTACTCTTATGCTCATTTTCATGTTTATTCTTATTACATCTCAATGACGGTTTCAATGACTTCATATTATTAGCGGACCAAAAAATTATTCTGCGACTAAAGCTTTTGTTGTCGTCGTATATAATCTTAGTATTTTTCAAGAGTATAATGCTTAGGCTATGTGTTTGTTTAGACCAACTTTTTGGTTATAACAAAAGGGTTTTTTTTTTTTTTTTGTAAAAGTATTTGCGTAAGTGGCTACCAAACTACATTCACTAATCACTTAAAGGTGTGGAAATGATTAAATATACGTAGATGTAAAGCGAATGAGGTACTTAGTTATGTATATTTGAGTTTATAACGTAGCGGATTTAAAACTAAACTATTAAACATATGACTAAGATAACTTGCTCTTGCCTCAAGTGTTACCCATATCTGTTGCAGTGTTGCTCTGCCTCTCAATATTTCACCTTCCTCTGTTTTTTCTCTCTGTATTTTTTTAGGACTTTTTAGCAAAGAAAGTCTGAAGCAGAACTACAGAAGTGTATCACTGTTTCACAATAGTAAGATAGATTGAGACAAGTATTGCAAAGAAACATTGGAATTAATTGATTGAAAGTGATACAAATACATATAAATTTAGATTGTTGGCAAAATTATTGAAGAAAGTGTAAGCCCAACAAGTTTAAGTGTCAATTTTGTCGGGTAGAGCTACATTTTTTTGTATAATAGGCTTGTAAAAAAAGTTCGATTATAAGATTTATTACTAATAAATTGACCGAAATCACAAAACGAGTCGAGAAAGAAGATTATGTTGGACAATAATAAACCATGTGATAAGATGTTACCGAAATCAATACCATTCCACGACATAGTCTGTTTGAGTTAGACGAATCACTAAATCTGCATGTTTTGGTTGTTTGCCATGAATTACGTAGCAGCGTAACGTTCGCATTTGACGAATCAAATTAGAAATGAAGTAACTATTGTGGAAAAATTTATAAATTCAAAGATTCACTTCATTGGACTCCCTAACATTAAGTTTATCAAAATCAAATTTTATGCAGACTGGCATTAAATGTCATCTGACTTTAAAATAGCAGTAATACCTCCACTAATTTCGGCATGATTTGCTTAAAAAACGTACATGTGTAGTAATGGGATTAGTGCCTTAGTTTGGGATTAAGCTTGGTGTTACGCAATTTTTTTGCCAGATTAAGTTAATTTTCTGAAAACTGCCCCTTAGCTTAAAAAAGCTGTGACGCTGTAACGCTCCTGAAATTCGTAGGAATTTAAGATCATAGGATGCCATATTACATGTATGTACATCAACTAGCAAAAACTGTGAACACTTCCATTCACATGTTTAATTTTTCGTACCTGGCCTTGTTCTTAGACGGCTAGAACACGAATCATAGAATTTTGAAATCGACACTTGAAATTATCATTATTGTTAGCTTTATATGTTTCGGTCTGATACCATATGAAAAAAACGACCATTTTGATAATGCATCCAAAGGGAAGTCTCCAAGCTTGACCCAAGTGTGACGAAAACGACCAGACTTGAAATAATTTGGAGGTGCTTGCATGATGTTGCATGTAGCATCTTTTCTTCTATCTGATCTACGATGATGACATTGACATGTTGAATATTAGTCCACATCTATAAAGAAAAAGTGTCGGAATTTCTGAGCTTGGCCAATGGCTTATTGGTTCTGGTTCTCTACTCGACTACGTCGACTCATAAGTCTGAGGTTCTGGTTTATGTCTAGAGAAAAAAAACAAATTCCTTTTTCTTCAAATTTATCAAAAGTTCGACCTCATTATTTTTTTTTTATCAAAAAAAAAAAGTTCCATGCTTAGCTTTTTGCGTAGCCTTGGTTTTTTTTTTTTTTTTTTTTTTTTTTTTTTTTTTTGTGGCTTACCCAAAAAATCTTTAATTTGACATTTTCGAAAATTGGAGTCTCCGAGACCTTAGCTTAAGAATAAGCTAATAGTCTTAGTTTGAAATATCTTCGACAAAGGTAAACTTCAACAAAGAAATTGCTCAAAAAACTTGCAAAATTTCACTTAAGCACGATCAATATAATCTTGAATTATAACCATCATTTCAAAAACATTTCCCCATGCACCCCTGGAATTAGCTGCTCCCTTACACGTACCAAAATACGAGTTTAGGCATCCTTTATTATAGTGTAAATTTGTAATGTTTAAACGCAATACGCGTGGATCTTATGTGTAATTTCTTTGTTCAAGTGAAATTTGTTTGATATTGAAGTCGTTGTGAGTGTGCTAGGATTCTAGTACAGCGCAAAACTCTGGTCTGATCTAAATGACAACTCTAAATGTTAATTACGAGTATTGATTTGAATCCGCTACATTTGAATTGAGCTAATCAATATTTAAGTTAAGAAAACATGACTTAATCTATGATTTTATGCATGGCAGAAATTCCACAGAGACTTGCCACCAACAAATGTGTTTGCATACGGCACATCCAAGACTGATGCAACAATACCAGGACCAACAATTGAGGCCCTCCATGGCATTGCCACACACATAAAATGGGAAAATCACCTCCCTAGAAAGCACATACTCCCGTGGGATCCGACCATACCAACCGCCAAGCCGAAAAACCACAAGGGCGTGCCCACGGTGGTGCACCTCCACGGTGGTATGGACGAGCCTCAGAGCGATGGCCACGGCCACTCTTGGTTCACACGAGGGTACGCCGAGAAGGGTCCGGCCTGGACCAAGATAAAGTACCGTTATCACAATGCACAACAGCCAGGGACCTTGTGGTACCATGACCATGCTATGGGCTTAACCAGGATTAACCTATTGGCTGGTTTGATTGGAGCTTACGTTGTACGTGACCCTGCTGTTGAGGCTCCTCTTGGACTCCCTTCTGGTCCTGAATTTGATCAGACTTTGGTTATTTTTGATCGCGAATTCTATACAAATGGATCCATTTACATGAACCGTACTGGTACGATTATTATTACGTACTACTTTCGATCCCTTGAAATATTCTAGTTTTTCTAGCATTGCCAAATGTGAAGTAAAATCGAGTTTGTACGTAGTAGTGACATTATTAATCTTTCTTACATACATTACTATATGCATATTGCTAAAGGTCTACAGCATAAAATTAACTTGCAAATGTATAGGTAATAACCCAGAGATACATCCACAATGGCAACCAGAATATTTCGGCGATGTGATTATAGTGAACGGGAAGGCATGGCCGTACATGGTGGTCGAACGTCGGAAATACCGGTTTCGCATAATCAACACTAGCAATGCTCGCTTCTTCAGATTTTACCTGACGAATGGTCTCCCATTTGTACATATTGGGTCTGATTCTGCATACCTTGGTCGACCCACTACAAGTAAATCAACTCTTGTTTCACCCTCAGAGATACATGACGTTGTTATTGATTTCTCGAAATCGAATTCAAGAACTGCTATTCTTGCTAATGATGCTGCATATCCTTACCCAACAGGTACGCACAAATTACAATGCTTGCCCTAGTTAAGTTGGATCGTTCCTCAATTGCTCTACATTTTGTTTGTGGCTCTTTATTATGTTTCCAGTATAGCGTATTATGCATGATTTGTATGACTAATCGGACTATTCCTACCCTCGTCATAGACAGAAATCAAGCTACTAATAATTGATGTTACAATAACTTGCACCATTTGTTATTACTGTATACTTGACCCCAAGTGGCCAAGTACGTCTATACATTAATATTATAGACGACACTTGTATGAAATGATGTTCAGTTTTGCTATCATGCACCCTTTCACATAATTCGTGTACTATCTTATTATTGAAAGGGTGATAGTAAAATAAACCAAGTCGTATGCGTATCACACCACCTAGCTAGCTAATGATCGGCACTATCTGAATTTCCAAGTTTATTCAGTGCAAGACGAGTAGACGACCCACATATTGCCATATTGGTGTTTTCAGACTAAAATAGTAGTCTTTATCATCTTGCCAAAATGTCAGAAATGAACTGTTGGCCACTTATTCATGTCTTGGGACCAAATCTATATCCGACATCTAGTGGACGAATGGAACACTAAGTTTGCACATTTTTAGCTACTGTCTTTTATTTTTAATGGATTGATCCATAAACTTGACACTGATGTACGTATACTATATACTATGAATATTATGAAAATACTAGAAGTCTATACATGTAAGAGTATGAGATTGAGGGAAAAGCTTGTATTGTATTATTACAAATGAGAGTATTTATACAAGAGTATATAGGTAGGGTTAATCATAGGGTATGTAGTCATTACAAAGATTACAATATACGGATTTGGCTAATATGATTACAATAAGATCATAAGGGATATTTACTAACCTAAATTAACTAGATTACAATATGAACGTGATAATATGTACTTGGAAATATATTATTTCTTTATACGCCCCCGCAAGACGGACGGTCGTAGAGTAAGGCCGATCTTGGATATAATCATGAATAACGATGCTCGGTGGCCGCTAGATAACTTGAATCATTGTGAGGCTGTGACTTGTGAGCGCTTGATGAGTTGTGACTTGTAACATGTGGCAGCGGAAAGAGAGAATACTTGGATTTTTTGAGAATACTTGATGAGTTTAGAGGATTTGGAGTTTGTGAGAGGGTTTATCAGATTTGGTTTAGGGAAAGGGTGCTAGGAGTGTTGCAGCGGAATGAGTTTTTTTTTTTTGGGAGTTCAAAAGAGTTTGTGAGTACGTAATTACGATGACTCACTGAGTGTGACAACGTTCTTTGAGTTTGGGGAGGGTGTGCCGTTGGACACGGTGTGTAGAGAGTTTGGATTGGTGTTCCCGGATTTTGGTGCACGGGTTTGATCGAGTCAACGATCGGATGGTCAAAAGTGGTCCGATTCATACGAAATTTGGTGAGGTTGTTGATAACATTAGGGTGATCGATCTCAATGGTGGAGATTTGAGTTTAGAGTTTTGGAGGGTAATGTGTACGGTGAGCATTGATGAGTTTGCCGAGAGGGTGATCACATGGGTGGAGGAGAAGATGAGTTGGTTGAAAGAGTTTGGATTTCACGTAAAAAGAAGGAAAAAGGGAGTTGGAGTTGATCATGAAATCAAATCAAGATCAAACGGTGGGAGAAATTAAAACGTTTGACATTGGAGTGGGTGTAGATTTGGCCGTAGGCCATGATTTTACGGGAGTTTGAGTTTTATGTTATCATCACCAAAGGGAGTTTAGTGGTGGCCGAATGAGGGTTTGACCGTGGTTATGGAGGGTGAGATGGTGGCCGGATCGAAGGGTGGCCATGAGTGGTGAAGGGTGGCTGGGGTTTTATTAGAGTTGAAGCTTTTCAGAGTTTAGGCCGGGTTTACGGAGGGTCAGGCCAAGGATCTATGCTCTGATACCATGTAAGAGTATGAGATTGAGGGAAAAGCTTGTATTGTATTATTACAAATGAGAGTATTTATACAAGAGTATATAGGTAGGGTTAATCATAGGGTAGCCGTCATTACAAAGATTACAATATACAGATTTGGCTAATATGATTACAATAAGATCATAAGAGATATTTACTAACCTAAATTAACTAGATTACAATATGAACGTGATAATATGTACTTGAAAATATATTATTTCTTTATAATACATACGTAGACATATTAAAAAGTTCAAAAAAAATTATGTCTCGCTTTATCTCTCTCTGATTATTTGATTTTGTCATGGTACTTTATTATGTATTATGACGGTTTCATGTCACAAACTCACAATTCATGTCAGCCAATTAAGCTTACATTATTTTGGGATCGAGAACTAAATCTATATGTTATTGTAATTGTTGTTGCTTAGGTGACCCTGTGAACGATGCTAACAGCAAGGTGATGAAATTCATAATCAAGGACAACCCAGTGCATGACCCAAGCCGCATTCCTTCAAGACTCATCAAATACCCATCACCTAACCCACTAATGGCTTCTCGCACACGTTACATTGCCATGCACGAGTACACAAGCTCAATCGACGAACCCACTCACCTCTACATCAACGGCTTATCATTCGATAAACCAGCAACCGAAACCCCCAAGGTCGGAACAAGCGAAGTGTGGTATGTGATCAATCTGACAGAGGACAACCATCCACTTCATATCCATTTAGCCTTATTCTCTGCCTTAGAGCAAACAGAAATATTGGATATTGATACGTTCAAAGATTGCATGGTTAAGTTCAACGATGCCATCAAATGTGGCATAGACCGTCATACGCGGGGACCGACTGAACGCGTGCCCGCGCATGAGAGAGGATGGAAGAATGTGTTCAAAATGAAGCCGAGTTATGTCACAAAGATACTCGTCAGGTTCTCTTTTATCCATTCCAATGGATCGTACCCGTTCGATGCTACTGCGGAGCCCGGTTACGTCTACCATTGTCATGTACGTATTCTTTTTATAACCTCTAATCTTGCTTATTGTATGCTCTATTGCATTCCTTATATGAAATTGCAACAATTTAAGTTCGACACGGAGACACAATTAATTCGTACTTTAACTAGTACTAATGACGAAAGTATGTAGTTAAATCATACATGAACTAACCATTACTTCTTAAGTTACCGGATATTTATTCCATTCTGAAGTTTAGTGAGCAATGTGCTAAACTCGTTCGATTATAGTTTACTCACACTTTTATAACCCAAATTAAAGACATCATAACACTAGAAAAAGGTGAAGCACTTACCAATCTAATTATCAGTTGACAAATCTTAGTGCGGCATAACTAAGCTCATCATTATTGTAACTAACAAATTAAATAATGGCACCACGCCACCAAGTCAAATTAGCAAGATTATGTTGATAATTCTATTGATTTGTTTTCCTACCCGTTTCAATTATTTCTTAACATTCGGTTTAGACACATATGAAATATTATTATTATACTCCTTCCGTCCCAATTTAAACATCCCGCTTTCCTTTTTGGGGTGTCCCTATTTAAACACCCCATTTCAAAACTTACCAAATGGGGTAAGTTTTCACCACACATCTATATTCCACTGTCTCCAAAAATAATAAACAAACCATCCATTATCTCAAAAAATAATAAATAACCCACGCACCCGTTATCTTTAACAATAATAAACAAACAACTCATTATCTCCAACAATAACAAACAAACCAACCATTATCTCCAACAATTATAAACAAACCAATCATTATCTCCAACAATTATAAACAAACAAAAACTATCTTAATCCAAGTGAAAAAACAGATTGGGTGTTTAAAGGGGAACGGAGGGAGTATATTTAAACCAAATTATCGATAAAATAGGTGGAGTATTATCATTACACCAGTGAGTTACATTTTATGAGATACGATTTAGTATCGACAAGATTCAAACTTAATCCATAACGAAAACTTGCATTTAGTAGTCCAGGTTTTTTTTTTTTTTTTTTTCCAATTCCATGTCCCAACTTCTATGTTAATGATTATAATCTCTCTATTTGATTCTAGTAACGTTTTCTATGTGTGTGTTTTTTATCGTATTCCATTCGATCTCCACATTTAGCTTAATTAATTGTTTTACATTGGTTTGATTGTGCTTTGACTTAGTTCCTTATAATCTTGAATTATGCTACGATGCATGCAGATCCTAGATCATGAAGATAATGTGATGATGAGGCCGTTGAAGCTGGTGAATTAAAGAGGACGATCTGAGAACTCATGTAAATTACTTCAAACCCGAATACGGTAATTCCGTAATTGTTAATTAACCACTAGCAACTCTCATGTATATATTGATAAAAGATTTATTATTTACGTCATTCTTACATACTCTTCCCATTGCAGGGATGTTTTTTCGGTTACGAGGTTTTACTGTAAAGCAAGTCAAATTAAAGTTGTAGCTTATGTGGAGTGTACACATACATCAGAGCATGAAAATCATCACCTGATGATGAGTTTTATAAATTAAATATATAGTGTTCGGGGAGTTTGGGAGAGTTTGTAGCTAGGCATGGAGCAATGGACGACAACTCTACTCCGTTATTTTACATTAAAGTTTGATTCGAGTTTCTCTTATATATATGTTCAAATAAGGTTTTAACAGCATCTGTGGCCATAATAAATAAAAACGTACAGTGCTAGAACTCAACCAGGAAGATTCAACCTCATTGGTTGTCTAATGAAGACATGTACAAGTCTTTGACTTATCGTTCGGGAAACTAAAGTATACTTTAGAATCAGATCGTAGTTATAGATCGTGTGATCAACCCAATGCATATCTACTAGTATTATTGTGGCTATTTCTATTTCTTTTGCAATGACGTTATTTTAAGTTTGGATAAATTACCGAGCTTTTAATAAAGTCAAATTTCTCATAATATAAGGCTATCTATTAATGATAATTGGAATGTGTCATTCCATAATCCAACCTGTTTTAATCTATACTTATCTATTAATTGTCTTACATCATGTAGACACCCGATTCGGGGGCTTCCCATTTTATAACGCCCGGTGATGAGATGGATAGTGGACAGCGGTGAAAGTTTCGCTTACCAACGCATTCGACCCCTTTAGTCTCGGCCCAAGTATGAAGAAGGAGGCCTGGTGTTTAGTTCGTTAGCTTAAGTGGCCCGTTTTGTCTATCAGTTGGATCATCATTTCATTTCAGCCCGCTGACTATTTTAAGGCACCCACTTAGTGGATTATTTATATTCAGCCCACATTCCTAATGTTGGCCCACGCACTATATCATGTGCATAGTACGTTGTTAGGCCCATCTTGGCAACTGGCTGGCAACTTCGATTGTTGATCCTCTTAAGCTTTTCATCTCGGCTTCCCCTTATCTTTTTATCACAATCTTTATCATTTCATAATTAAGCTTCCGATTTGTGATAATTAGAGGATAATGCAGTAATCAAAAGATAAGATAGAATGAGGGTGGCATTTGTTTGGCATTCATTTCGTGGACTCTAACTTGGACGTTGTTTAGGGGTGTATTAGATGATCAAGGAACAAGAGATTGGATAAGATAACTTTAGCTTGGGTCTTTTGGGTTATCGTAAACTCTCATTTTACTTCTCCTCCAAGCATGAATTGGCTGCTAATAACCTCAAGATACCCTATGCCATTTCCTATATAAAGGGACCTTTATTCCTTCAAAACTCCTCACGAAAAATCCTAGCTAAAAAGCAACAACACTTACCCTTATCACTTACCTTGTTCTCATATCACGGGAACAAGGCCTTGAATCTTTCTTGCATACAATCGACGCACACATCAGTAATTCGAAGAGTAGTTCACAATAGCGAGGTCGCCGAGACGGAGGTTGAATTTAGACCGTTGGGTGAAGTGGCGTAAGAGGCTCGAAGACAAGGGTTGGGCGCGTTGGTATACGAAACCGAGATCCGCACGACAACACAAGTATGTCCACCTGAGGGCCTTTTTATCTCTTTATTTCTTCTAAGTGTTTCGAAAATTAAGTAGTCTTATTTTCTTTGTTTCCGTTGGCTTATGTTCTATTATTGTGACTGCTGGGTTTTGTGGGAAAATGTTCATGCGTATTGTCATATGGGTACGGGGTTTTTGTCAGTAGGTAATGCATGCTTTGACTCCTAGGATAGACTACTTTTATTTTCACACTTTATTTGCACGTAGCTTTATTAGGCTTTCTTACATAATTACGTTGGCGGTCCATCATGTATACACGTGCTGCATTATCTTGCTTTCTTTTATTTGTATATCTCCATAATTAATTTCATACCTACGTAATCGCATGCTAATTGCTATATGATCCGTCGTCGATTATAAACTTTATATTTATTTTGGATCAATTAGTAGAGGCCGTCTTCGGACGGGCGATTCGGGTGCCTAACACCTTCCCGAATCGTACCTTGCAAAGGACCCATCCTAGGTTCGTAGGATCCTATCAAAATCCTGCTGGCGACTCCAAATCCATTATAAAAATAGAGAGACCCAATCGGTCCACCCTAGGCCGGTGCGGTATCTCACACATCCACGCCCGCGTGTCAAGTTTTGAATGCATTCGCTTACCTAAAAAGCCAGCTCAACGCTTACATGTCTCCTCCACAAATTACTTGAATTTGTTTTTTTCCACGTCGATTTTAAGCTGATGGGTTAACCCATTAAGCAACTTCTACTCTCTCTCTCCTCCACATCACAAATGATATGCCCTGTAATTAACGCAGCCACCTCTTTCATTGAAAAAGATAGAAAGAAAACGGCTTCCTTTACGCTTCTCTGTCTCCCACGCAACCTCTTTCATAAAAAAACAAAAAAAAACTGCTTTCTTTACCCTACTCTGTCTTCACGACTCTTCCGCTTTTGGTTTTATGGCAAATATGAAGTCGACGGTTATGGAGTCGGACCGCCGATCATTGATGCCGTATTGCTCTATTTATATTGCTTCTTTTCCCCCCTGGTCGGAGTTGGTTAGCGTTATTGTCTTTGCTAAATCTTTCAATGTTTGTTTAACAATACAAGGTCGGGCTTTCGATTGGTTTTTGTAAAGACTTTTGTTTGATTTTGTTGTTGTATTCTGATGAGTATTTTATTTAAATTTCCAGGGACCTATCAAATAATTTGAAGAAGATTGGGTTTGGGTGATGAGAATTAAGGTAATTGAATGTGTTTGAAGATAATTTGATTATCGATTTATAGTCATTCGGTATTTGTTAGTTTTGATTTCAGTAATGCTCCAGAAAACTCACAATATTCAATTGCCGGAACTTGGAGTGACGGTTGTCATAGATTTTGGTTTATTTGAAAAATTGGTGAGTGATAACATGTGGGATCATTCAACTAAACGAAGCACTGATTTCGGAAGCAATCCACGGCCAATAATGTAAGTTTGCACTTTTGTTCAATTTCTCTCTTACGCCTTCTAAATGATTTCGAATTTCGAGTTTAATGCTCAAATCACAACTTTAATTCCCCTTTTAGATCAATGAGTATAGGGCCTATTTGAGTTATGATTAATTTATTGTTTTAAAATTATAAAGATTGATGTATGAAGGGATGTGTTTTATGTCATTGTGAATTTGTGATTTGTGTTCGCTCACGTGTTATCTCTCCTGATTTTCTGTTTGTGTTCTTTTGCATAAGCGTGGTGTGTATCTTTTGCTGGGCTTCTATGAAATTGCTTGACAAATTCACAACTCCGTGTGCAATGCTCTATTGAATAATTATTTTCTGCAAGGCCTGAATTGAAGGCACTAAATTCATGCTGTTATGCAACTGTGCTATGTGCTAAGATTAGTGCAATTCTTCTTACTTTGCTGATGTGATGTGGTAGCACTTTGTATGTTGAATTGTGCCAGAATCACTGTCATTCTGAATTGATTGTGTAGTAAAGGTATTTCCCCTTCATATTTCGAGCCTTTGTATGCCAATCACAAGTGCAAAATAATTATAACAACATAAACTTCCATAAGACAGAGAACACTTGAGAGTGACAGTGCGGAAATGTCTTTTAGACATAGAAATTGTCACCCAATGATGCTTTAATTGGTACCATTGGAAAGCTTGCTTTCCGATCTTGAATCTGAACATAAATTAAGCCCAATTTCATTTTTTGTAGATGAAGATATTAGCCCTCAAAGTTCAGACCTGAAACTGATTTTGGTCATTCATTCCCACCCTGACAGCCTGATTCAAAGTAAAACTGCAATTTATTGAGAGATTTTTTAATCTTAATTCGAAAACCATGACTTAGATTGATCTCTTAGCTTTCCGAAAAGGTATGGCACATAAAAATTGAGCTTCGTTTGAACCTTCTAAGAGCTTCTCAAACCCGATTGCGCAAACCTGAAATTTTCTGAACCTGCAGATTTGCTCTATTTCGGATTTGGCTTTTGTTTTGGCCTTGAAATTGCTTGACAAATTCACAAGTCGTGTGCAATGCTCTATTGAATAATTAGGTATTTTTCCCTTCATATTTCAAGCCTTTGTATGCCAATCACAACTCACAAGTGCAAAAAACTTCCATAAGACATAGAACACTTGAGCGTGACAGTGCGGAAATGTCTTTCAGACATAGAAAATGTTACCCAATAATGCTATAATTGGTACCATTGGAAAGTTTGATTTACGAGCTTGAATCTAAACATAAATTTAGCCCAAATCCGTTTTCTGTAGATGAAGATAATAGCCCTCAAAGTTCAGACCTGAAACTGATTTTGGTCATTCATTCCACCCTGACAGCCTGATTCAAAATAAAACTGCAATTTATTGAGAGATTTTTTAATCTTAATTCGAAAACCATGACTTAGATTGATCTCTTAGCTTTCCGAAAAGGTATGCCACATAAAAATTGAGCTTCGTTTGAACCTTCTAAGAGCTTCTCAAAACCGATTGCGCAAACCTGAAATTTTCTGAACCTGCAGATTTGCTCTATTTCGGATTTGGCTTTTGTTTTGGCCTTCATCATGTCTTTTGGAATATTGTGTATGTCATAACTAAGAATTAACCCTTTGGTCATTGCATGTCAAGTTTGCATACATCTCAAATCTTACATTTATTGGTTGTATAGAGCTTATGTCCAAAAAAAGAGTACACAGAGTTGTTTTGTTTGATTTTTAAAGTATTGTTATTGCACCATTTCACAGAATTTTGACAGCTCATATATGTGTATACCAATTCTCATGAATTCTATAGATATATAAGATAATACAAAAGGAGGCAAAGTGTTTTGCAATGACAATCAACAAGAGCCAAGGTCAAACTTTCGAGCATGTAGGAGTATACTTGCCTGCGCCTGTTTTTAGTCATGGACAACTCTATGTTGCAGTGTCAAGAGTTACTACTAGAAAAGGACTGAAGATAATAATACCCACAGACCAAGAAGATGAAAATGCTAAAACGAAAGCTAGAAATGTTGTGTACAAGGAGATATCTGATGAGCTGTAATGTTGGAGACCAAAATAATCATCATAAATATTTGTAACTTGAAGTATACCTGTGCATTCAAATTATGCGCTGCTTATCCGGTTATATGGTACCATATGTGAACAAAGAAACCTTTTTCCAACTGGTTCACTAAAAATGCAAATTCTGTTGGTTCATTTATGTCTCCAAATATGGGAACTCATTTAGTGGAGTGTTGTCTTGATCCATATGTCAAACTATTGGATGTTTCAGGCTTCCGGTATTGCTGCAAGGGATGTGAAGAAGCTTAAAGATGCTGGGTTGTGTAAAGTTGAATTCGTTGCATAGTCTCCATGTAAAGAGCTTCTACAGATTAAAGCCAATAGTGAAGCAAAATTTTATCAAAACTTGCACAGTGTTTCACTTCGATAGTAGAGGTTGCCTCCTCTATGTGCTTCTGGTATGTTTATGCATTTTTTTTCTCTTCGGTCCTCTCCCTCCCTCACCTTCTGTTTGTGTGTGTATGTGTGTGTAATGGTTGGAGTGGAGAATGAAAGTCCCTGCTGATTTAGGGGAGAAAAAATGCCCGGAATCAATTGTCATGGGTTGCGTACTGGCATGCTCTGGTTAATTTTTTTTTTTTGAACAAACTAAATGGTGTATCATCGCTACTTTACCTTTCATTAAGGTGGAATACACAGGCCCCTGCTACTTTTAAGGTGTAATAATTTGAGTTTTGCGCCTTTAACTGTTTTCGACACACCTGATCTGCATACTCTTTTCACTCCCCATCTTTTTAATGATTTCTTGACCTGATCTACATCATCAGGTACAATTTTGTCACCATGACCGGCACAGTAGAGCTGAATAGTCAACCTGCTGTGCCTAGCGTGCTGAATGATCATACATTGTCAATGTCTTTAGGTGCAGCCACTGAAATAAGTGTTTCCTGACATATCCAACAGCAATCAGGCAACGAAGCACGCGAATAAAGTTCAGCTAGAGTATTCATCAAAAGTTAGGAGGGTGAAGGGGCTGTCAAGTTATAGTCGTCATTTTCAGCATCATTCTTACTTTAAAAAATAGTAGAAAGGTATGAAACCATTTCTAAAGTTGGGATTTGTCCACTTCCCAACTGACAAAGTCTTGTAAGTTGCGTCTTAACCCAATAGTTAGGCTGTAAACTTGACGCAATAATCACATTTGACTTGAAAACTGATTTGTTAGGTGGAGTTGAGACAGGGTCTATTACAGAAATACTTGGGGACTTTTGCTCTGGAGACTGGAAAGACTTAGTTTTGCCACACACTCTGTTTCACATGGCAGGTAAAAACCAAATTTCCTTAATCTGCAGCACTTAATGCTTCTCACTTATTCGTATACTCTTCAAGCAGCATACCGAACTGTAATGTACCACATGTTCTACGTGTGGCCATCATTAAGGCAAAACATAATGGTTCCAAGATATAGTGTGATAACAGTTAATTTAGCAATCAAGTTTTTCATGGCATTAGTGCGTCCATCGCCATATAAGATATTAGAGGGAAGCTGATAAGAGCATGTCGTCATAAGGTGTATAACAAGTTGCAAAAAAAGGCCTAAGAAATCACTGCATGGAATTGCGCAGAAACGTCATAGTATCATAATAGTAGCGTTTTGATGATTGGATTTCATAATTTGTGTGATTTACATAATAAATAATCTTGGATACTAATATTTCGCATTTACATCATCATATTCCAAATACTAATGATATACCTTTAATTAAGTATCAGAAAATCTAATACAATGAAAATAGTGGAATACAGGTACAAGTAGCATCGTGGGGAGAAGCCGATGATATGGTGAAAACGGCAGATGTAGAGGGTCAAGGAGCAGCAGAACGAATAGTGATCACATCCACAAAAGTCATCAAGTTCGAAGGTAATAAAACCAACTCCAATTAAACATAACTTCGCATGTAAACCACATAATACACAACTAACTATAGAAGTTGGGATTGCTCACCGATTAATTGATAAAGTCTATAAGTGTGGATGTGAAAATGTAAAGTTATTCATGTTCTACCCATAATTCTGCTACCCATAGTTCTGAATGCAAGAAGTTTTACAATTAATCTATAACACAAAATGTGAACTCATGCTACCCTAAAATCTTCTTGCTCCAATTTCAAATAACCGAAGCGGAGCAAAGAGCATTAGCAAAAGCATTAGCAAGTGGGAAAGAAGCCGCTGTGGTTGAGTTTTACTCACCAAAGTGCAGCCTTTGTAATTCTCTTCTTGGGTTTGTTTTGGAGGTTGAGAATCGTAATTCTGATTGGCTTAATATTGTCATGGCCGATGCCGAAAACCCCAATTGGCTCCCTGAGGTATCTTTCTTTGGTTTTCTTTACATTGATTTTGTTGTCGTCATGATGAATAAGTTTCTTTGTAGATTATGGTTTTGTGGTTTATGCTAGAGTATTGTGGAAGTTTCAGTAGCATGCTTGTATGTTGGAATTATTACTGTAATTCGTGTAAAGATGTCTAGACAACCATTGCTATGAGCTTAGGTTAATGGTAGTAAAGACGGTTCTTTCATATGACTGTTTGGATAGGTAGGACCTGATATTGGTTTGCCTCTCTGTGTCGTAGTGGAATGTTTGGATAAGACTAAGACTTAAGTCACTTAACAGTGTTGGACATTGATTGATTATTAGATTGTTTAGCTGTGCATAGTTTTGGTCAAACGTTGTGAAGAAGTTAAGATGATTCCAACTGATAATCTGTGACATTATATGCAACGTCTGCTGCCACTCTCATATATAGGTAAGAGCAGTCGTGCAGAAATTGTATGGTTTCTCCTGTTGGAGTTGGAAAGTGTATGGTGTCTCCTGTTGAAATCAGAGTATGGATGACTCCACCTGTGGTAACTCGATATGTTGTGAGTTTCTAAATCAGTACACAGCCGGAATTTGCAGCTTGACTAAGCAAGCAAATACGACCATGCTGAAACTTTTCAAGTATCCCTTGCGCAATCTGGGATATGAGACATAGATATATCAACGACTGCAACTTCAATTCCAAAGCACTTCAGATTAATGACCGTCATAGTGGGGCCTCCAATATTACCAGCCCCTATACAACGGATCTTCACCATTTTCGCTTTCTACCTAGAGCAAATAAGACAGTATGTTGTTAAACTATCAACATGTTTGTGAATGCTGGGAGTAATTCTATCATTAGCCTCCTGAGTTTACATCTTAGAGTTGTAATAATTCTGAACTTTGAGTATTGACTCCACCTTTTTCAGCATACGAGTTTGCAATCTATACATCCACTTTAATATATTGAAATCATAATTCGAAACATTTATGTTTATGAGCTTTAGAGTCGAGTCAGAGTATCATCGCAATTTGAAATATCCGTCTCATTTTCATCCGTAACTCCTATCCGAACCATCACCATAGGTATTTGCCTCATCTATTTCAAAATGAGGCAACTAAGAATCCTTTTAAAATAATGTACTATTATGATTTCGTAGTCGATGCTTAACATTTAAGTCACACATGACACATATCATATCTTATTAATTTTAATTTAATTATGACCTTACAAAATAAACTTAAATCTATATTTGTTGGAGGATCGCTCACATGTTACTGTTCGAGAATTATCAACAAAGATACTATAAACATCCCCGTGATATCACGGGGCCAAAAACTAGTTTAATTTTAATTGGTCAATTCTCATAAAATATTTGAAATTATTGGGAACACGAACTAAATTTAAGTTATCGATTTCAACAACTAATCTAGTTCATCGAGTGTGATAATAAGATTACGCATGAATTGAACTGAGTCAATCTGATCTAAATAAAACTGGGATCGATTCATTTTTTTTTAAAAATTAAATTGTACTTTGTAAATTACCTCAGTATAGTTGGTGTTTATTTCAAAAAAAAAAAGTATAGTTGGTGTTACACCCACGAAACAATCCTTGAAAAGTCTATTAACAAAAGGTAATTGTTGTACTGATTACATACATTGCCCCTTAACTTTAGAGCATGTTTATGTAGAAGTATATATATATATGGTCAGGTTCTGGTAGGAACTCTAAGTATATAGGAATTTTATGAACCAATCTAAACCACTCGTTTATTTAGATCTAATGGCCCATAAATCTACTTCCCTTATAAAAGCTTCTACAAAGCCTTAACTGTTCATCACTATTCACTGGAACAGTGTGCTCCCATCAACGTTCCCCCCTGTGCCCACGTCTCCCCATTTCTTCTTGCCCTTCGATTCTTCTTTTGACGCAGACAAAAGACCACCAAAACACTCCTTTCCATTCCCAGCCATTTATTTTGCCCTCTTTCTTTCTCTCTCTTGCGCTTCTTTCTCTCTCTTGCGGCGCCTCATTCGATCCCTTTTCTCTCTCTCCTGCGATTTATTTTGATCTTCAACGGAGCTAATTTCTGGCCTTTGATCTTCAAACCTTTTGCTTTGATCTTTAACAGAAGTGAGGCATTGATATTGTGTTCAATTAAATTTTTGTTCTTTATGTTTTTTTCAATTAATTGCGATTACCATTTATTTTCCTAGCTCCTAAAACGTGCATTTTTGGACAGATCCTCCCTCTCACAAGCGTTACTTTTTTAAGGTAAGCAATCCTGTGAAATTTTAAGGGGTTTTTTGCCCTCTTTGTTTGATTAATCTTTGATTGTTAGTGCTTGATGATTTATTTTAACTGCCTTGGATAATCTAGATGACTTATGAAACTAGCATGGTATAGGATTAGCTATGTAAGCAAGATTGCAATAATGTGTATTTGGGTTATAAGATAAGTTGACTTTTGCTTGTTAGTATAGTGACTAGAAATAGGGAATCATGCCCTTCTGTGTGCGTCAAGTCGACATCGAGGAGAACCTGATCTAATAAGTTCTCCTGATCATAGCTCAGAGCAATGATGTCTGCAAAGAAACATGTTCTTTCAGAGCAATAATATTAGTGTACAATTGTTTTGAGTTGGTGGTATTGATAGCTGATGTGAATCTTGTTAAAGAGAAGTCGCATATCTGAATTTGAGCTCTTGCATGCTTCTTATTAGAGAGTCATCCGGCCTGAACTTTTCCTCTACATATTGTGCTTATACTAATAAAAATTACCTCTTGGTTGGGCCGCTATGTTTTTTCTTACATGGCATTTTTTACTCAAGTTTTGAGACTATCCTACTGGTTCTAGATTAACACTTCAGGATCACTGGCTAGGGTAGCTTCTAATCCTGCTTGCTGAGTGTGTAAAAGTTTTCTTCTAGCAAATTAATGTTGTGATAACTCAGACAATTCTGTTGATAATCTAAGATTCTACTATATGTCATTTCTATACCATGACTTCATATGCCAATACTGATCTTGTGCGAGATGTACTTTATTGCAGTCTCGTGGAGAGTTAGACACAGAATATGGAGGACAAAACTACTTGGGTGATAGGCTGTGGTGATCTTATAATGTAAGTTTAGAGTTTCCGGCAAGATCGATTATAGGATTTTACTTACCAGGCTTATTTCCCTTTGTCTTTTCATTGCAATGCTGCATATGTGCAATAGCCTTGGTTCAGGGATACGATTTGGCAAGTACGACTGTCCGAGGAGCTTGGATATGTTATACAAGGTTCGAATTGCGATGGGATTTCCCATCAATGTTAGTAGTTGACGTGCTGGCAAATTTTTGAAGGAGGTCGATATGTCCTCTCCAAAATCTGTTTAACTCTATTAGTTCTGGTTTCACATCGTCAGTTCTATCATCATCTTCATTGATCACTTTGATTTCTTTTAATTGGAGGTTTTTCTAATTGTTCATAGGTTTTGTTGCTGACAATGGATCAACATACAAGTCTTACAAAAGGAGCTAAGGAGCAACATATCTCTCAGGGACTGACTGACATCAAGCACGATGACCCTCTTACAATGGTCCGGAAAGAAAAAGGGTATTCTCTTTATCTCATTTTACGCTTTCCTAGGGTTGTGTTTGGTGCATGATTACTACCTGCCAAAACTGGGTGCAGATTTTTGGCTTATAGAGAAACTAGGTTTCTAATAACCTGCTAACTTCAAGATCATCATTGTTCAGGGGTTTGGAAAGCAATAACGATGAGCTTTTGAGCAGCTGAGGTATATAATCTCAAAACCCCTCTTTTATTTTTTATTTGCAATCTTAAATTTCGATGACTTCGATACAATTTTGGGTGGGTGTGTGGAAGTTTTGGGTTAAATGTCTGAATTTCTGTTGGGTGATTAAGATTTCATTGAATGATTTGGTTTTGGAACTGGATTAGCTTTTGTTCAGGATATAATAAAGTTATAAAAAAATGGAATTGAAACTATTGAGACATTGACAATATGTGATAATCAGGGAAAGAATGGTATAGTGATTTTGATGAAAGATGCAGTTGTATAAGAAACTGTAAGTAACTATCCAAATTTATGCTCAATTGTTACCACTAACCAAATTCCTCCTCAGTGGCTAGCTGATAAGTTTGGCTGAACTAATAACCTTCTGTGGAACCAATATCTGTTGTAGACTTGCAATGTTTTTTTTTTTTTTTTTGGTGAAATGTAAGATTTTATTACATCAAACCAGGTCATACAATTACAAGGGGCATACCCCAGGTTGATTTACCAACAAAACACCAGCCTAATCTTAATACATTAGACCTCGTTCTCTAAGCCAGTTTTTGTCAGCCACTTTTACATCATATGTTATCTTCTCAATCCTACTTCTAACTTCTGCTATGACATTACCGCTGATCTTGTAAGGTAATGCCACACTGCCTTCAATTCTGCATTTATTTCTACACCACCAAATGTGATAATACAGATTACTCACTAGTGCCCCAATTGCTTGCTTTCTTATTCTTGCTCCCCACTTCTTCTTGGCACACCAGCTGAAAGTGTTCTCTAATGGCAGTATTATCCCAGTTTTCCTTTGCACATGCTCTAAGCACCTCTTACTGAACTCACATCTAAAGAAAAGATGTTCATGAGTCTCACTTTGCTGGTCGCAGAGTATACATGAGTCCTCTCCACAAATTCCAATCTTTTTTAATCTGTCTTTGAGTTGAAGTCTTTTCCTCATTGCTATCCATGTAATAACCCCAGCTTTTGGAATTACATGTCTACACCAGAGCAAGCCACTCCAATCAACTTTCTTGTATTCACCTTTCATCCATTTATACCCATCACCCACTGTGTATTGTTTCGACTTCCAATGCCCCTGTGTAAATTCCTTCTTCAGCTCCTCTTTGATCTTGCATATTTGCCGCCAGTGCCAACTTGTATCCTGCTGGGGCATGTAATTTTCCCACTGAACATCTTTCAGATAAATCCCATGTATCCACTTCACCCACAAATTATCTGTTTTCTCAAAAATCCATCCAACATACTTTGCAATACATGCCTTATTCCATGTCAACACATCTCTCAGGCCTAATCCTCCAACCTCTTTTGGTGTGCATTGTAACAACCCTAAATTTTTGACCAACTATAAATGGAAATAATCTAGAATTGTCACGCCACAATTGACTATGGAGTCAATTGTTAGGCTAGAAATTCAATTACAATGGACCAAATGAAATAATACAGCGGAAGTCTTAAAATGACGAACCTACCGTTCTCAAACGAAATATCAAATTACAAGTGAAATGAAATAAAGTCTTTATTGCATTATGTCCCTTGAAATAAATCCCCAGTTATGCATCAACTTCACTAGCACGCAGCCACACATCAAGACCTGTCAACTATGCCATCGAAGATTGACATAGGCCCCATAAAATGGTAGGGACAAACCAGAAACAGAACGTCAGCACAGGCTGAGTAAGAAGCAATAAGCATATAAAAGAAATAAGATACGCGCCTTGAGGCGCGTAGCTAACAAGAACGAATTGAAGTTATATCATGAGAATAACAATGACAGTAGATATCATGATTAAAGGAGCATCGCCGCTCATACATTAGAGTTATACGTTTTATATTGGCCAGGGTCCTACCCCATAGCCCCACTTATCGAACTGCGTTCGAGCTAGAGCCGTAGTAAACGCCCTTACTAATCCTTAGTGTGCACACCCCCCGCTAGACGGGCCGGTAGGACGAGCTCCCATCTAGAAGGAAGATTAATAGGAAGTCGGTAGCTAATCCGACCCACAGTACCTTGATCAGAGGTATAAAACAGCGGCCAGCCGAGCTGAACTTGCGCTGAGACTCTAGGTGGATTAATATATTATCTTTCATCCATTTTATGTATGTTATTTGAGGATGAATTATTTGATGATACAAATTACAACGATCGTAAACGAATCACGCTAGCGTACAAAGCATTAAGAGAACAAACAACTAACCACTCGGCCGAGAGGCCGAGTGGCTCGAAGCCCACGGCCGAGAGGCCGAGTGGCTCGAAGCCCACGGCCGAGAGGCCGAAGGGCAGCAAGGCCGAGAGGCCGAAAAAGTAGAACGGCCGAGAGGCCGTTCGCATGCAAGGGATTTGTGAAGCAATTGAGCAAAGCAAACAACGATAGTAAGAATTCAATGATGAGCTTTGAAGCAAGTATCATATGGTACGAACAATTGAGCGAAATAAGGCAATAGATGATCATACAAAACTTATCAATGATTCAATAGCAAGTGAGGGTGTTTGTGATCAACGTTCTTACCTTACTTGCAAGTTCTCAAGATCAATTCAAGCCTTAAAATGGAACTTCCTCGAATACACAACCTAAAATCATACAACAACACTCCAATTACTAACCAACACCCTTCTAGTGCATCTAAGGCAACTTAAACTTAGATTTCATCAATCAAATGAACTCCAATTGACACCAAATTCGCACAACAACACCCTAAGTATATTAACTCCATGAATCTATCATTAAATCATCATAATAATAACTTAAACAACCATTTAAGCCAATTTTCAGAATTGGGCAGAATGTATAATCACCATTAAATCACCTTAAAACTTCACCAAATCAAAATCAATGTTTACCCAATTCATAATAAGTTTTCCCCTTCAAATTTCACATGAATCCACACATAAAATCACTCATAAACTCATATAAACCCTAATTTTAAAACCCTAATTTCAATCATCAATCAATCATGCATTCAAAACCATAATCTAGCATGATCATAAATCAATAGGACAAATTCTAACAACCTAAACCCAAATCACAATACAATTGATAAAACCTAGAGATGCCCTAATTAGAAATAATAATCAATAGGGTTTAAGACTTACTACTCTTGATTATAAAATCAAGAGGAAGGATGTAGGGTGGCGGTGGTGACCAGCGGCAGGGACGGCGGTCGACGGTGGTGGGTTCCGGCAGCTTTCTCTCTCTCTCTCTCCTTCTCTTTTCGCGCGGCTTCTTCTTCTCCTTCTTCTCTCTCTCTTTTTTTTTTCTTTCTCTTCTTTTCTCTGCGTTGTGCGTGTGAGGGTTGGAGGGTTTTTGTTTCTTTTTTATTTATTTAATAGGTAGAATAAATATAGTAAGGGTATTTTGGTAATTTTGCCAAACAACTGCCAAAACGGGAAAGTGTCTCCAAATGTGAAAGTATGCTCTAAATTCCCAAAATGAGGCTTTATAGACTTAAAATAGACTCTCCCCAAAACTTAATACCATTTAAAGTAACCCAAAAATGTGGGGTGTTACAATCTTCCCTCCTTAAAACAAAGATTCGTCCCGAATCTTTAAACCCATCCTTCAAAAGGTACGCTCTTAACTAGTAACATTGATCACAGGGTAAGATAGAATGGAAAAGGAAATAGAACATGCTTGAGATAAGAGCATGCTCGAGATGTCACAATAAAGTAACTAAATGAGAAGTAAATTGTTTTGGGAATATTGTACTCAAGGTACGAAAAATCGATCAACATATGAGTCAAAGCACACATCATAAAGTATAGATCACATCAACAAGCAATTAGGAAGAAGTAAAGACAAGGCGCGCGAGGCTCTCATCCCCCTTAAAATAAAGGTTCGTCCCGAACCGTATATACCTTAAGTGAACAGATGGGGGTACTTCTCACGCATAACTGACTCCACTTCCCAAGTTGCCTCTTCAACGTTGTTATTGCACCACATAACTTTCACCATTTGAGTCTCAGTTCGTCGAGTTTTGCGCACCTTGGTGTCCAAAATTTTCAATGGTGCTTCCCCGTAAGTCATTGTTTCATCAAGCTCAATGGTCTCAGGGTTGAGTACATGAGTTGGATCACTAATGTATCTTCTGAGCTGGGATACATGAAACACGTTATGAACCTTTTCGAGATTTGCTGGTAAATCCAATTCATAAGCAACTTCGCCTACTCGTTTGATCACTCTGTATGGTCCAATGAACTTAGGACTCAGCTTTCCTTTCTTCCCAAATCTCATTACACCTCTGACAGGTGACACTCGTAGTAGTACCATGTCTCCTTCATTAAACTCAATTTGACTGCGAGTCTTATCTGCATAACTCTTCTGTCTGTCCTGCGCAGCCTTAAGTCTTTCCTGAATCAGTTTGACCTGGTCGGTCATTTCCTGGATGTAATCTAGACCCAAAACCATTGTTTCACTGATGTCATTCCAACAGATAGGGCTCCTGCACTTCCTACCATAAAGAGCTTCATATGGAGCCATCTTGATAGAAGCTTGGTAGCTGTTGTTGTAAGAGAACTCTATCAAATCCAGCTTGTCCTCCCAACTTCCTTGGTGCTGTAGAGCGCAGGCTCTTAGCATATCCTCCAAGGTCTGATTTGTCCTTTCTGTCTGACCATCAGTTGCAGGGTGGAAGGCTGTACTCATTAAGAGTCTAGTTCCCAAGGCTTCTTGCAACTTCTTCCAGAAACGAGAGACAAAACGAGCGTCGCGGTCAGAGACAATCTCCTTTGGTGTACCATGAAGCCTTAACACGTTATGAATGTAGGCATCGGCCAATTGTTTCTTCTTCCACGTGTCCTTCATTGGTATAAAATGTGCACACTTTGTCAGCCTATCCACTATTACCCAAATCATGTTGTTGCCCTTAGGCGTCCTAGGTAATCCAGCAATGAAATCCATAGATATGGAACTCCATTTCCACTCTGGTACTGGTAAGGGTTGTAGTTTACCTTGAGGTCTTTTGTGTTCACTCTTTAACCTTTTGGCAAACCAAACACCTAGCCACGAAATCAGCCACATCCTTCTTCATTCCTGACCACCAGAACACCTTTTTCAAATCCTGATACAACTTGTCTCCACCTGGATGTACCGAGTATTTGCTTGCATGGGCCTCAGTTAGGATTTTATCCCTCAAGGTAGTGTCATTAGGTACACAGACTCTCTCTTGGAATCGAATTACTCCATCATCACTTCTTTTGTACAACTCAGGTTCTTTTGCCACTTTACTCATCAGTAGCTCGTCAACCTCTTGTAAACCTTTGATCTCCTCGAATATACCGTTCTCAATCGCGGTTGTCCCTGAAGTTGCTCCTGATTCTGTCAACTGAACCCCGAAATTAAGGAATTCATCTCGTAGTTTCTGCCTTTGAACAACTAATTGGACTGAATGTAGTGACTTTCTACTCAACGCGTCAGCTACAACATTCGCCTTCCCTTCATGATACTGTATCTCCATGTCATAGTCCTTTATCAACTCTAACCACCTTCTCTGGCGCATATACAACTCCTTCTGAGTGAAAATGTACTTTAAACTCTTGTGGTCAGAGAAAATCTTGAATGTAACCCCAAACAAATAATGTCTCCACAATTTCAATGCAAAAATCACGGCTGCTAACTCCATATCATGGGTCGGATAATTCTCCTCATAACTTTTGAGCTGCCTAGACGCATAGGCAATCACTCTCCTGTTCTGCATAAGGACACATCCTAAACCATTCTTCGAAGCATCCGTGTACACCTCGTAAGGTATATTCTCATCAGGTAGTGCCAGCACTGGCGCCGTGGTTAACAGTCCCTTAAGAGTCTGAAAGGCTTTCTCACAAGTCTCATCCCATTTATACTTCGTAGTCTTCTTCATCAAAGTAGTCATTGGTTTTGCAATCTTAGAGAAATCCTTCACAAATCTCCTGTAGTAGCCAGCTAATCCCAAAAAGCTTCTAATTTGTGTTACATTCTTTGGGGTCGGCCAATCCTTAACAGCTTTGATCTTAGCTGAGTCTACTGCAACTCCGTCTTTGGATATCACGTGTCCCAAAAAGGCTACCTTGTCCAACCAGAATTCACACTTCGAGAATTTACCATATAATTGCTTTTCTCTCAGAATTTCCAACACAATCCTCAAGTGATTCTTATGTTCCTCCTCAGTCTTGGAGTAAATTAAGATATCATCAATGAATACTACCACAAATTTATCCAAGTAGGGTCTGAATGTGCGATTCATGAGATTCATGAACACTGCAGGCGCGTTGGTCAACCCAAACGGCATAACCGTGAACTCGTAGTGCCCGTATCTAGTTGAAAACGCAGTCTTTGGCACATCTTCTTCAGCTACCTTCAACTGATAGTACCCAGACCTCAAGTCAATCTTAGAGAACACACTTGCTCCTCTAAGTTGATCAAACAGATCATCAATCCTAGGCAAGGGATATCTGTTTTTGATGGTGACATTATTCAACTCTCGATAATCGATGCATAATCTCATTGACCCATCTTTCTTCCTCACAAACAAGACTGGTGCTCCCCAAGGTGAGACACTTGGTCTAACATATCCCTTCTCCACCAACTCATCTAGTTGTTTCTTAAGCTCTTGCATCTCTACCGGTGCCATTCGGTAAGGTGACTTAGCAATCGGTCCCGTTCCAGGAACTAGCTCAATTTTAAACTCTACCTCCCTCTTGGGTGGCATTCCCGGTATTTCTTCAGGAAAAACATCAGGGTAATCACACACAACAGAGACATCACTCAACTCTGGGTATTCTACTCTAGTGTCTCGTACATGACATAAGAATAGAGGTTCTCCCTTGGTTATCTGTTTCTTCAGGTTCATAGCTGATACAAGCTTAATTCTTGGTCTCTTTGGTAGTACACGATAAGTCACATGAGCGTTTTTCTGTCCCCGAAGTGATATCTTTCCTATCCAACAATCTATTCTTGCTTTATACTTACCCATCCAATCCATTCCCAAAATTACATCAAAATAGGTTAGGGGAAAAGCTATCAAATCAGATTTGAACTCATGTCCACAAATCACTACAGGCACATCTTTAAACTGACTCTTACATGCAATACTAGACCCATCAGGTAATGAAAACTCAAAGTCTACTGCAGAACTATCCCTAAGTCCACATTTCTCAACAATCTTATCAGCAATAAACGAGTGGGACGCATCACTATCAAATAGAACATTTGAAAGTACTGAGTTAACAGGAAATTTACCCGATACGACGTCGGTATTCTCATTCTCCTCTGGGTTCATGGCATACAGCTGACCTGTGGCCTTCTTAGCCGGGGCGGCCACACTGGCCGATCCAGCCTGCTTAGCTGGCGCCACATGGGTTGTCCCCCTAGTTGGTGCCGGGTTCTTGTAGGTGTTGTTTGAACCCGCATAGCCACTTTGAGCCTTGAAGTTCTGAAATCGATTGGGTGCTACAGAGTTACTCCCAGATGCCACATATGGCTTCCCATTCAACTTAGAGTAGCACACATTAGCATTATGTCCAAGCTTACCACAATAGAAACATGTGACCTTATCACCATTGCAAGACTTCCCAGGGTGCCTAAATCCACACTTGGAACAAGGTTTCTCGTACTCAGAGTCCTGGCTACGAGCTCGGTTGTAGGAAACATTCTTGTAATTAGATTTCCCAACCCCAGCTGACTGAGCCTTTCCTTTGAAATCCCCAAAGTTTCCTCTCTTATTGGGTATGTTCACCAGGTCAAAGGGGGTCTCTTTCCTCTTTCCCCCAAGTTCAGCACTCATTGTCTCCATGTTCTGTTGTGCTGTTGTAGCCCTCTCATAAACATCCTTAACGGTATGAAATCGCTCAGAAGCAAACCATCCCTTAATGCTCCAAAGCAGCTTCTTGCGAAAGCTGGCAGCTCTAGCAGCCTCAGTTGGCGTCACACTCTCAACAAACCTATTCAAATCCTCAAACTTATCATGAAACTCCTTAACAGACATGCCTTCAGTTTGCTAAAATGATTCAAATTCAGCTGCCTTCTGTTCCTTCAAATGATCTGGAAAGAATTCCTTTTCCAAAAGATACTTGAAAACTTTCCAGTCCCTAAACCTCTGGATAACAGAACCATCAGCTTTCTCCTCCAACACTGGCTTATAGAACTCCTCCTGGATTCTCATCCACCATCTCCCAGCTACCTCCTTAAGGTAAAATGCAGCAACTTTTACCTTCAGGTTACCTGGAACACCAACAGCAGCAAAAATCCTTTCCATATCCTCTATCCAGTCAAGCAGGATGCTTGGTTCCCCTTCCCCAGTAAAGTTGTCAGGCTGTTTCTTTTGTACGGCATCTGACATTTTAGCCAACAACAAATCATCACCAGTACCAGCAGTAGCCCCAATGCCGTTAGTTGCAGCATTGTTGTTGTTGTTGTTGACATTATTGGCATTACTCTGGGCTATATGCTGCATAGCCTTAACCATAACCTGTTGCTGCTGTGCCATTTGTGCTAGGATGGCTGTCAAGTCAGGAACGTTGTTTCGCACCATGCTATAAGTAATAACGGTTGTATCAGATGTAACCCACTTCGCTCACATAATCATATCGTTATTAATAAGTATGGATAAGCATAATTCAATCAAAACATCAATAACAGGTCGCGTAAACAGCGAATTGAAATAGTAATTCAGCGCAGAATTAGTAATATATCGAAATCAGTATCTAACTATTCGTCTCGCACGAGTTTAACTTTCTAGAGTCTTTTTGTTTTTTTTTTTTTGAATACCCGGCTCGGTTACTGTAGCACGGGCCGTGCCGGGTTCAGAACCTCAGCCGCACGAGAGTTGCACGAGCCGTGCCGGGTCTAGGACCTCAGCCGCACGAAATTTCATCAATAGCAATAATAATCACGCAATTAAGATCAAATAGCATTGAATTCACAACAAATCCGTAATGTAATTGAAATAACATAATAGTATTGGGGTATTGTCCCCAATTTAGAATACATAAACGATGAAAAAGTTTGTTGAAAGTATAACAAAACATCAATTGCTAAAGTTTAACAACAAAACACACTCGTAGTCTAACTGTATCTAGGCCTTATGCCTTTATTTTGTAAGTCTATATAGAGTACCCTCTAAGCATCAAATCAAGGGTCATAATCCTCATCATTAGGAACTTCTCCTCCATCGTCTTGCTCCGAGTCGCTCGACTCCTCATGTGAACTGATGTCAACTATCTCTTTAGCAGGAGGCTCAAGAATAATAACCTCCTCATCTTCCATAGGCTCCTCTTCCTCAGCTTCCTCAGGCATATCCTCGCCTGTTTCCTCAGGTACTTCCTCTCCTATTTCCTCATGCATATTCTCTCCTGTAGGTGAGGGTGGAGGGTTAGGTGGAAGGTTGGATGCCTCAATCTTTACCTTCTTGAACCTCAGCTGGGTAGATCTCTCATGCTCCTGGGACTGAGCTCTCTTTCCACTCATCGAATTAGTTCCTTGGGGTTCCGGAACAGGGTTATTGATATGTGGGTTTATGGGCACAGGGGGTATGTAGACTGGAAGATTATCAGGTGCAAGAATTGGGCTAAGAGATATCTCATACTCCCACTCTAAAAAGTAGGATTCGAACCTACGACCAATCGGTTAACAGCCGACCGCTCTACCACTGAGCTACTCCAATCGATTGAGGGTAATTGGTCTTCCTGATCTATCCCTCAAGTACTCCGAATTTCCTGAGAGACATGCATAGTAAGCATTTCTTTCATATCTTGCTCGAACTTCTTCCCAACGGGGTTGTACCCTCAGATTCACCAATGTTACAAACACTTGGACCTCATTTCTACCCACCCATGGAAATCTTTCAGCTACCTCAACAAATTTGGCCCTCATTCTGCCAACATAATTCTCTACAGACTCTCCAATTCTCATTCGATCCTGGAAAGTTTCAGAAGAATAAGCTATGTGATCCGTTATAGACCAAGGACCATCCATTGAACTCACTCCAGATGGACCGAACTCCCAAACGTAAACTTGTGAACCTGCCATTCTGCCAGTATTCCAAAGAGATCAACTAGGTGCGTTAGTATCCCAAACTGTTAGTATACTCCAAATAACACATAGGTTAATCTTTGTCAATATGCACCTCCTCTCTAGTAACACGTAGCAGTTAGCATATAGCATGCGAATGAATGCACCCATCCCATTCCCAGTTTAAATTATTTTCGAAAACAAGTTTGAAAACTCTTGTAGACTCGACGAATCAGAACCTAAAGCTCTGATACCAACTGTAACAACCCTAAATTTTTGACCAACTATAAATGGAAATAATCTAGAATTGTCACGCCACAATTGACTATGGAGTCAATTGTTAGGCTAGAAATTCAATTACAATGGACCAAATGAAATAATACAGCGGAAGTCTTAAAATGACGAACCTACCGTTCTCAAACGAAATATCAAATTACAACTGAAATGAAATAAAGTCTTTATTGCATTATGTCCCTTGAAATAAATCCCCAGTTATGCATCAACTTCACTAGCACGCAGCCACACATCAAGACCTGTCAACTATGCCATCGAAGATTGACATAGGCCCCATAAAATGGTAGGGACAAACCAGAAACAGAACGTCAGCACAGGCTGAGTAAGAAGCAATAAGCATATAAAAGAAATAAGATACGCGCCTTGAGGCGCGTAGCTAACAAGAACGAATTGAAGTTATATCATGAGAATAACAATGACAGTAGATATCATGATTAAAGGAGCATCGCCGCTCATACATTAGAGTTATACGTTTTATATTGGCCAGGGTCCTACCCCATAGCCCCACTTATCGAACTGCGTTCGAGCTAGAGCCGTAGTAAACGCCCTTACTAATCCTTAGTGTGCACAACCCTCGCTAGACGGGCCGGTAGGACGAGCTCCCATCTAGAAGGAAGATTAATAGGAAGTCGGTAGCTAATCCCCAAAACTTAATACCATTTAAAGTAACCCAAAAATGTGGGGTGTTACATGCATACATCCTCCCAAGCCACCAGAGGGCTTCTTAATATATGCTCACACCCATCCCAGAGGTAATTCCTACACACACCTGTGATTTTCCTGATCACAGTCTTTGGCAGAATAAAAATTCTTGCCCAATATGAGTGCAAGTTAATCAAAACAGGTTGGACCAGTGTTAATCTACCTGCATAAGATAGCTTTCTAGCTCCCATGGCTCTGATTCTCCCCACAATCCTTTCTGTTAGTATATTGCAATCAAGGACAGATATCTTACCTGCTGTGATGGGTACCCCCAAATACCTGAAGGGTAGGCAACCCTGCTTGAATCCAGATATTTGTAGTAATTCGCTAATCACACTGTTTCTCATCCCAGCAAAGTATCAGACTTGGATTCATTGAAATTCAGACCTGAAGCTTTAGAAAAAGCTGCAAAACCCCTTAGCATCATGAGTTTACTACATAGTGGATGAAATCTAAACTGCTCCTTCAAAGCCACCCGATTTAGAATACGAGTCAGGTACTCCATACATATAGTAAACAACAATGGGGAGAGTGGATCCCCTTGTCTCAGGCCTCTCCTCCCCGGAAAAAAACCAAAATGGCTGCCATTGAGTGCAAGTGTGAAAGATGGTGTTGTAACACATTGCATCACCATCTCCACAATACTTTTAGGAAACTCCAATGCCTCCATCATTTCCTTCACAAAACTCCATTCCACTGAATCATAGGCCTTTCTAAGGTCTATTTTCATGAGACATCTAGGAGATATTGCATTTCTATTGTATTTCCTTACAATGTCTTGACATACCATGATGTTCTCAACTATGTCTCTGCCTTTTATAAAAGCCCCTTGACTCTTACTAATTATATGTGGCAGGACATCCCCTATTCTGTTGCAAAGAAGCTTGGAGATGCATTTATAGATTGTGTTACAACAGGCTATAGGTCTGTACTCTACTACAGAAGAAGGATGTTTAGTCTTAGGCACCAAAGTGAGTACAGTATTGTTGATTTGCTTGAGCATTCTTTTTGATCTAAAGAAGTCTTTGACAGCTTTGCACACATCTTCCCCAACTACTTGCCAATTGTCCTTATAGAATTGGCTAGTATAACCATCAGGCCCTGGACTTTTGCTCCCAGGGATAGAATACATAACCTCTGTAATTTCCTCATTAGAAATTGGCTTCATTAGTATCCTAGTCATCTCCTCATTCATCAGAGGCCCCTTCCTGACTGTAGCAGCATGCACCTTTTTGCATACAGTTGAATTACCTAACAAGTTAACATAGAATTCAAGAAAAGCTTTCTGAATTCCATCATTATCTTGTTTGAGGTCTCCCTTCATATCCCTTATTTGTGTGACACAATTTCTAGCCCTCCTAGTTCTGATTGAGCAATGGAAAAAGGCAGTGTTTGCATCACCCTCTTGTATTCAGTGCACCTTGCTTTTTTGACTAAGATAACTATCTCTAGCCCTTGCTATATGTTTCTGTACTCCCCAACTTCTTTTCTTTCTAACTCTCTGATTTCCATGTTCATTGGATCCTCCTGTAGCCTCTTCTGAGTTTCAGTGAGTTTGAAGTAGGCAGCACTTGCAGCAGCTTCCACATTTGAAAGCTTAATCCTGCTTAACTCCTTTAAAGGGCCCTTGAGTATCTTTTGCTTCCTCACAACCTTATACATTAAAGATCCTGATATCTCTTTATTCCACTCCTTCTCAATGATTTCCTTGTAGCCCGGGATTTTACTCCACATATTGAAGTATTTAAAACTCTTATTTCCCCCTTCCTGCCTCTCCTGGCTACTGATTGTGCATGGACTATGGTCAAAGAGACCTTCAGGGTGAAAGTATGCAAAGCAATTAGGATAGAGCATCAACCAATCATCATTAATCAGCACTCTGTCAATCTTGCTGAATACTCTCCTCTCCTCCTCCTGTTTGTTATTCCAGGTGAAGAAACAGCCCCTTGTCTCCATATCCATCAATCCACAATTTATCACACATTTCTGGAACTGCACAATTTCTGCTAAGCTAACCTTGCTCCCTATTCTCTCCTCAGGTTTGAGAACATTGTTGAAGTCTCCCATCACAATCCATGCCTTATCTATTCCAACTTTTATGTCCTCCATCTCCTTCCATAACTGTTCCCTTTCTCTACTGTCATTAAAGCCATAGACAATGGTTATATAGCTACAGTTCCTAGTTCCTTTTTCCTCAGCTTGTAAATGAATAAGCTGAGCAGACATATACTTAATTTGTACATTATACATGTCTGGATTCCATAAGCACCAGATTCTCCCTCCCTTGTGCTTACTGTTATTAGTGCAAATAGACCGGCTGTTACTCAAACTAAGGTGAATTCTACTGGATGAGTTAGTCTTCACCTTAGTTTCTAGGAGACCAAACAGCCCAACATGCTGAACTTCCAGACATCTACTGATTTCCATTTGTTTAGTTAGGTTGTTCAGTCCCCTCACATTCCAAAAACCAATTCTAGCTATGGTCACCTTGACCATGACCATCATTACCAGTTTCACCTCCATTTCCATTACTTCCCAGCCTCACAATGTCTGCAAAAGTAGCACTCTCCATTCCAATCAGTCCAAATTGGCCTTGTGCCATCTGTGGGGAAGTATGAGCTGCATGTGTACATTCCTCACAGTTGAAACAATTTGATTTGTAGGGACAGGGTTTAGGGGAGTGATAAAAGCATTAGTATTAGTCCGAGGTGCTGGGCTGCTTCTAGCAGCATTGTGAGGTTGTTGAACAGGTCTCCAAACCTTCCTTCTCTGTGGTTGCACAGGAGCTTGAGTTCTCTTCTTCTTTCTGCATTGCTCAGTTGTATGACCTATGCCTTTGCAATTAGTGCATACACTAGGTTGCCACTCGTACTCTATATTCTGTTCCACAACCTGTCCTTTCTCATCCTTAAATTTCAGCACTTTAGGGAAGTTTTGATCAATTTTCACTTCAATCATAGCCCTGGCATATCCCAATCTGCTCCTCTCCTCAGTAGCCTTGTCGACTTTAATAAATTTCCCTACTGTATTAGCTATTTTCTGGATGCAGTTAGGAGTCCAAAACCTAAGGTCAAGTCTTAGCAGCTTAATCCAGATAGGGACATTCTTAATCTCCTCCTTTGTCAAGTCCATCCCTTCCTCCCAAGGTTTGACAATCAAGGGTTTGTTGTCAAATAGGTTATACCCAGATTTCAAAACCAACTCCTTATCAGGAAGTGTCTTAAACCTAACAACAAATATTCCATTTGGCAAAAATGAGACTTTATCCAGCCCTTTTCTACCCCATATTCGGTTGAAGAATCCTTGCATCGTGTCATGAGGGGGATTGGCTCCAATAACATAACAAACTACAGCATTATTCCAATAATCTGTCCCTTCCCTAACATCCTCTACAGATAATTGCATTAATCCATCATCACTAGTTCCAGAATAAGGGTTAGGAGCATTACCTTTCCTGTGTGCAACAATCTGTCATTCTCCGCCTCCATCATTCGGAATATCCTCTTGTGTTTCTTCCATAATCGAACCAATTCATCCTCCTCTTCAATCTCATCATCATCTGACAGATTAAGGGGAGGAATTCCTTGAATCCCTTGAATCGATCGATGACGGGTTGCATCCGATGTCGTCGGTCCATTCTTCATCTGAGCCAAGTGATTGTCCTTATTATTACTCTTATTCTTATTCTTATTATGCCTCCGACTACTCTTTGATGATCTCCTAGCTCTAGCCATGGCCGGATCCGGGTTCAGCAAAGATTCGTCGATTTTCCGATTGCTTTTTTTTTTTTTTTAGTGCCTAATCGCCCTTCTCTCTCTAACTTTCTCTCTCTTCATGTTTTTTTTTCTGTTAAATAACGGGTCTAATAACGTACAGACTTGCAATGTTGAAATACTATATTAGTGTGTAATTCGAGACCATGATTATCCATACCTTACCCTGATCAGTGGTTAATAATTTGTGGCTCTATTATGAAGTTTACTTATAGGTTCATTTTATGTTCCTTTGAGTTGATGTTTGATGTTTAACCTAAAAATTTCTGAATCAATCAGTAACATTGTCAATATTTAATCCTCCTTAAATGTTTATATCCTAAAAGTAATAGGATGCGCCGAATTATATGTTTTCTAAACAGTCCAGCAGATCTGTACACCCTCATCGAGCACCCCTAATAAATTCGCCCCGGTCTAGAATATTTTGTCCATGATTCATTGTCAAGGCACCAGTAATTGGAGAATCATATTGAGAATATGAATGAAATGCAAGGGAGATATTTTTGATGTTGGAAAATTGGAAATTACAATGTATACCATGCGTATGAGTAGATCAGTTGTATTTTATCACATCGTGTGATGGCTAGCACATCCACCTTGAAAGATGGGTGAATAGTGTGTTCTACTCCTCCTTTAAGTACAGGTTTTGATATGTTTGTTTGGTGCTGATATTTTGTTCTTATTCCTTTATAGATAAGATAAGGAATACGTATACAAACCCGACCTTTTGAGAAAAGAGGATGCCAGATTCACACCCCCAGTGAGAGTGCGATCATTGTAGTGGGTGTGAATCTTTCATTTTTGCGTCTGGTCAAATCTGATTCAAAATATATAGTGGTGACAGATTGTAGAAGATCGAATTTGGGTCTTGGTGTTCGAGGAGTTCCAGGCATTGGTATAGCAATAGGTAGAGTAGTTTTTTTTTTTTTTTGTTGCCTTCACGTTTAACAGATCTAAGAGGGAGAGTGAGAGAGGTTCACCCCCTTTTTCTTTGTCTCCTGATTAGTTAAATTTTCAGCTTTGCTTCCTATTTAATTTGTTTTGTAATGGAACTTTTATTAGTGTAAATCATGTAGAATGTTGAAGGCCTTATTTAGTAGACTATTGGGGCATTCCTATATACGTTTTGTACAGGCTAGGCTGGGGACTGGGCTGAGGTAAACATTGAAGAGATTAAGGCCCTGTGCGATTGGACTGCATTTTTCTGATCTGATTTGATTTGAACTGATCTGATTTGATTTGATTTGAATAAATTTGATTTGATTTGATCTGAACTGAATTAACTGATAAATTAACTGCAACTAGACGAATTAATAACTAAAAATAGACTACATTAATTGATTGTTATTTGGATAATTCTGATCTGATTTGATTTGATTTGAATAAAGTTGTTCTGATTTGATTTGATTTGAATAAATCTGATCTGATTTGAAAACACTGTTGAATAAGTTGAATCGCACAGGGCCTAAGTATAAAATTTGGATGTGCTCTCACTTTAATTTTGATTATGTTATTTATCTGTTTTGCCAAACCAGCGATTAATACCTTATAACTGATGGTATTGACCCTGTGTGTCAGTGTGTCTACTATTTCCTGAAGGAATTTCAGTCATCCTACGACTGTTCCGCAGATATAGTTAATTTTGATATTAGTGTGTGTTCTGTCTCCTAGCTAACCTCACTGGCATATGGCCTTATGAGATTTTAACATATATACTGATTATTGCTCTTGGGTGTGTGCAGCACCGTCAGAGTCGCTTTCTGGGCCGCTCTTGGGCGAAAACTTGAAACTTTATCGTCAAGGTATGAGTTCTCACTAATCTTTTGTAAATGCATGATCTACTCTCGGTGTTTTGGCTCTAAAAGAAAACAAGTGTGATTGGTATTTACTAATTAATATTGAAGGGCCACTGATGATCATGGTGCCATAAACCGTAGTGCAGGGTCGGACATGGAGGTTGCAAGAAATGCCAAAATGTTGTAGTGTCGTAAGCTTTTGTAACTTCGTGCCCGAGCCCAATAAGCTTCACATATTTTCAAAGAGGGATGTTGAACACTATATTAGTTCCGAGACAATTAATTGCTAATTTCATTTTTGTTATATGCTACTCCCTCCATTTCAAAATATATGACGTTTTCGAGTTACGAGACACTTCTTTACACTTCGATATCTCTCAAAATATAAGGGTAAAAATTATGAAATTATGATCATGTGAAACTATATTTCATAACGAATCCAATGGTATAATTTTTATAATTTTTGACAAGATATTTTTTCATAAAATTGAAAGTCAAAACTTGCCTCGTAACTTGAAAACGTCATATATCTTGGCATGGAGGGAGTATTAGCTGCTCATTGGTAGAGTAATGTGCAATTTTGCACATGATTTTGGGTTCGAATCCCAAATAGCCTAAAAGTTTGATATGTGCGCATATAGTGCGTGGCATATTGTTATTGTCATTGTTGAAAGACACTACTACGGTATGTTGGTATTTTTTTGTAGTTCTCTAGCATATGAATCACATTGTACCTAAGTAACTATCGTGTTTTCGACAACTACACTTAGCTTAATACCTCCACGATCGCCAATTAACTACAAAAAGGCAAGTCTTATGTTAGGGTATCAATGTATATTATGTATGTCTATATTTCTCCAGGTTTTCGCGACCAATGCTAGATGCCCAAAATTGGTTAGACATTGCTAAATATTAGCGACTCTCGCCATCGTCACGGGCTAACAACTTCATGTATATATGCTACGTTTTTCGTTTATATGGCCTCACAAATATAATATCGCAAGGACTACATTGTCTGAGATTAAACAAATAACACAACATAGTGTCAGCACAACCAGAAGAGTCTTAATTTTGGGCGACTGCGCGCAACGCGCGTGGTCGAACAACTAGTAAGTAATATGAATAAACATAAAAATAAAAATACAAACCAATCCCGGCCCCAACCCACTTCATTTTCTCTCTCCTCCGTTCATAAACTAGCCCGGACCGGAAAAAGACCCGGACCGACCCGGACCCGGACCGGACCGGACCGACCCGGACTCATTCGGTCCGGTCCTCGGTCTTTGCTTTCTCTGTTTTCCGGGTCCGGTCCGGTCCGGTAGAAAAACCGGTGGTCCGGTCCAAAAACCGAGGACCGGTAGAACTTCACTTTTATTATAAAAAAAAAAAATTCCCTAAATTAATACCCAAACCCACCTCCAAAAACACCCAAAACCCCAATTCATCACGTAAAAAACAAACCCCCAATTTTTTTTTCTCTCTCTACTCTCACACTTCTCGCCGACGAGTCGACGACACATCTCGCCGCCGCTGACTTTCCTTGCCGTCGCCGACTTCACTTCACGCTGTCAGTCTCGCCGACTCTTTGGGTTGGTTTTGTTCGATTATTCATGGGTTTGATTGGGTTATTCATTTGATTTTGAGTTATGATTTTACTAGTAATTACATATATTATCAAAACATGGTGTAAATCAAGTATAGTTTCCATTTTTTCTGTGTTTGATTCGATTTTTCTGGGTTTGATCAATTTTTCTAGGTTTGATTCGATTTTTCTGGGTTTTGGGTTTGATTAATTTTTCTGAGATTTTGGGCTTAATTCATCGATTTCTTATTTAACCGGAAATTCGCAATCATCAATCTTGATTTTCTGGGTTTTTGTTTAGCAATTAGATTGATTTTCATTTCTACAATCGATTATGGCCCTTAAAAAAAAACAATCGATTATGGTTCATTTAAAAAAAAATTCGATTATGGAGATTTGCCTTCGTTTTTTACAGTAGCATATTATATGGTCTTTTTTTTTTTTAAGTTAGGTAATGAGTTCACTCTAACAGGTTGTTGTCTTTCGGTCCGGGTCCGGTTTTGGACCGGTTAATCCAGTCCGGTCCGGGCCCGGTCCTAGCCTGGTCGGTCCGGTCTCCGGGTTTCGATTTTCGTGAAATTCGGTCTTCGGTCTTTGCCGGGTCGGTCCGGTCCGGTCCGGTTCTGGACCGGTGAACACCCAGAAGAGTCTTAATTTTGGGCGACTGCGCGCGCGCGTGGTCGAACAACTAGTAAGTAATATGAATAAACATAAAAATAAAAATACAAACCAATCCCCAACCCACTTCATTTTCTCTCTCCTCCGTCCCCACTTCCAACCACAAACCACCACCTCCCAGCCGCACCTACCAACGCCAACCGGAACCATTCTCCACCACCTTCGTCGCCGGCACCCCTAGTGGCGGCGCAAGGATAGGGCGACTCCACCACAATGGTCCCTTTCCACCGCCGCTTCTTCCCCAAGCCTCCACGACCCATTCTTCTCTTCGACATTTTCCTCTTTCCACCTTTCGTCGCGTCTTCCGTGACCGTCGATCGCCACCCAGAAATTGCACCTTTGTCGCCGGCCGCCGCTATAGTAGGCCGTCTATTACATGTTCATACAAATTAAATCTATATTCATCAAACAATTACTCAATGTTCATCTAATTAAATCTATGTTCATCAAACAATACTCTATGTTCATCAAACAATTATTATATGTTCATCAAAGTAAAGTTTATGTTCATCAAATCATTCTCCATTTTACTTGATGAACACTTAGCAAAAAAAAAAAGTATTTCAATGTTGATGAATGATGAACAAAGGGATATGGACACATAAGAAAAATAGAAAATGAGGGAAAAGAAAAATTGGAGAAGATAATGGAGATGAGAAATGAAAAACGATAATGGAGGAATTAGCGTGTCCATTAAACTACTGCACATGTTGTTAGGGATTCGGTTCGAGTCGGTGCCATGAAACTAGTTCATGTGGAGAAACTACATAACACGCAGCGGAATATTCGAAACGTTTCTCAATCGTACAAGTTTCTCGGTTTCTCATTGATTTCATCAATATTACATCCTATTTATACTACGTACAAAGTAGATATCTTACCGTCTAAGTAATACAACATTCCTAAATACAATTTACCATATATGTATTTCGTACATATTCACAATATTCCGGTATATACGATATTACTATAACTTCGTATATGGTTGATAGCGAGATTGTCGTCAAATCCTATCAAATTACCACAAATAACTAACTAAGAAGCTAGGGTAAGTGGGTATCGTATCCACAAGGAAGAGGAATAGCCTAATATGCAATTTTACGCGGAAAATAAATAAACAAACGAAATAAAAGCAATAAAAGGTGGGATTTTTAGTTTGAAAGTCAACGAAACAAGAAATTAACGATTTATCAAGATTACTAAGGCGACCCTCGGTGATAATCTCATCTAACACCCTAATATAGCAATTTTACTCCTCTCTAATTATACCATTCATAGATAATCTCGGTTTGCACCAATTAATCCTCTTTATTGGGGAATTTGAGCAACCGCTACCAAATTCCCCTCCTTTTAGCCTTAATTCGTCTAGTGACCACTCAAACAAATCAAAACCAAAGGCATGAAGAGCATGGATTAATAAAAGATTAACAACAACCCAAATTAGTATCTAATTAGCCGCAACCGCGACACTAATCAAATCCAACCTATTAGTTGCCTAATTAATTCCTTAATCACAAATTAGTCATAACCATACACTAAACATGTGAAAGTTGCTTCCTTTAAGGTTAATAATCAATGACCATCAATTAAAAACCAAACATAAGAAATACCCAATTCAATCCAATCAACCAATTAGACAAAATAAAGGTAAATCAAGCAATTGAAGAACAAGGAATTAATTACTATGAATTTAAAGGCAAATTAGAGAGAAGAAATTCTTACTAATATATAGGATGAGAGAATTTGATTACACCAAGAGTCTAGAAGGGGATTAGCCTTCCATGAGAATTATTACAACAAGATTTGAGATGGAATTCATAACAAAACTCTTAATCTCTCCTTAATTCTCTCTCTAAAACTATGAAAACTCTCTCTAAAATGAAGTCTCAGATGAAAATAATAAGAAAAGTGACTATATACAAGGTAGGTAGAATCCAAAGGTAGGTAGAACTAGGGAGGGGTTCATGCCCCTTTATTCAAGATAAAGACAAAAGGGTACTAAAAGACAAGAAAGATATTTGCCAAAAAGGAACCGCCACAAGCCTCACGAAGCTTCCCGAATAGTGGATCCCTCGACCCGAGGAGGCAAATTCTCGAGTCGAGCGTGCGTGTTCTCGAGTCGAGGATCACCCCTCTCGAGTCGAGAATATTGGTCTTCAAAACAACTCCTCTGTTGCATATCCTCGACTCGAGGAAGTAAATTCTCGAGTCGAGATCGGGTGCTCTCGAGTCGAGACGAATGATCCTCGAGTCGAGGGACTGCATGGAGGGCAATCTTCGAACGGGCATAACTCTCACCTCCGAATTTCATTTTGAGCTCATAATATATCGTTGGAAAGCTAAGACGATGAACTTTCCACTCCAGTTGGAATTTCTGCAAAATATTTTGTGGTTTGAGAGTTATGATCCCGTGAAGTTGGAGGTGATGGTGCGTGATCCTCGGAGTGTGGTAAAGCTATCTTCTCTTCAAATCTTGCTCCAAATCGTAGCTTGACCCCCTAGTATTGTCCGAGACTCACCAAAAGTGTCTAAGGCCACTAAAAACTCGTAAAACCAACGAATAATTTCCAAAAATACTCCGAGTGGTGTGGTCTACGAATCATGATAAAACCTTGCCCAAATAGACACTAATGCGCCTAAATCAACCAAATTAACACACCACATTTAGGCCACATCAATGGTAATATATTTAATTAGACCATATTACTCCATATTATCTCTCGATATTATCTCGTAATATCGTCACCTTCCATATTTCCTATTACCCCCCCCCTCAAACTCATGGTAATTTGCGAAAATACTTATGGTAATTTGCGAAAATTTGCATGGGATTGCCAAAACTGGTTCGGAAAGGAAAAGGGTAGAGAGAAAAAAATATGGTAATTTTCCTCATCGTTCGTATCATCGCGTCATCTTTCGTATATCGTCGTCTTTATATCGGTCTTCATTGTCGATCTGTCGTTTCTGTCTTGAATCGGTCTCATATCGTCTCGGATCGAGTCGGTTCATCTTCACAAGTCGGGTCAAGCTCGTTTCGAATCAGGTTGAATTAACAAGTCATCGGTTCGTCCTCGTTAAAGTGGGTCAATTCCCACAGTCACTTCGTTTTTCGTGTGCAACAATCCCCATAATTCACACGTATGCGTGAACCAGCTTCAATTCCATTATTGTCGGTCACTTTAATTTCTTCAAGATAGACAAAGAATCGATCAAACTCAAAGACTAAGACTTGTCTTAATCTGAGCATTCCTTCAATTTGGGGTAAATCAATCCCATCTGTGTCGTCTTTCATAAGCATCGGGTCGTGTTCTTCAAGTCGGGTTCAACTCAGCTTTGTCATGCTCCAATATACACTTCGGGTATCGGGTACGGGTTCGTTAATCATTATCGTCGATACTTATCGTAGGAGTCGAAAATCGTCATCGATTCGAACAAGAGGAGATCCCCCCCCCCTTGCGCAGCCAGGTGTTCGTCTTCATAGTCGGTTTTGTCGCGGTCGGATCGGTAGGACAAACTGTTGGATTTTTAGAGTAATTAGGCAGCTAGATCCATGATTCTCTGCTAGTCAACATCAGGGTGTGTTGTATGTTGATACAATGAGAATAAGTTAGAGAAATAATACAATAAATATAGTCATTTGTATTGATATCACTTGGTGATGGTTATTTGGAAGTTACGCTTGGTGGTTATGTGGAAGTTACCTTGGTAGTTATTTGGAAGTTATTCTAACATAAGCACCAAGGGACATGTGTCCTCTTTAGAGGCATGACATTCCACAAGTATGACATGTGTTATGACACGTGTTCTTCTCCAAGTATGACATGTGTTTTTTCTCCATGTAAGCCACGTGTTATTCTCTATGTGGGACATGTGTCTCACTAAGGGGGTGGATCTTCTCTATAAATAGGAGTTTCTCCTATCATGGATGGATGAAAAAAAAAAAATCAAAACGGATGAGAAGAGAAATCATGATAGAAAATGAGATTTCTCATATATCAAACACATTTAATAGATAAAGTCTTGCAAACTTTTGTCTCTAGGAAAACACCAAAAACACCTAAAGGAAAAGCACAATTTGTTTCTATTGATTATTATACTAAGAGCAAGTATAGTAATTGCTGAATTTTCTTTGTATCTCAAAAGTGGATTTCGTGATACATGTTGCTCTTGTAAGGGTCGAAATACTACTTTTAGGAAAGTGAAACACGCCTAGAAGATTGTATCCCCAAGTCACCAAATCGTTGTTGCAATTTAATTTGCTTGTAACCCTTACACTTAAACTATTTCTCAGAAATAGTTCTAACACAAACAACATCGTGACAATCATCCTCAGCCATCTCTTCGAATTACACTCTGCCCAAAACAGAGTGCTCGGTCATTATGCATCGGCTCGGGTTCGTCATCGGATCAGATCATCAAAAACCCAGTGCGGGTTCAGATCGTCTTCGGTTCCTGGTTAGACGAGGTTCATCTTTTGTTCGATCATGGTCGGTCTTTGTCGTGGTCAGGTTGCTGTTGTCGTGGTCGGTCGTCTTCGAGTTCGATCGTGGTTCGTCGTTCTTCCTCGTCATGGTCGTGGTAGTAGGCGGTTAAACTCCATTACCTTGTTCATCGGTCGGCAAACCCTTAAATTGGGTTTGAGTTTCGTCAATCGTTAGATGCTTAGATAAATTCAGACCCAAAATCTGAATTGCTCGCAGCAACCACGAGATCATCGTTCGTTCTAATAAATTTGCCGCCTAACATGAAATTAAGCTAAGCATACTTCGTGCAATTATGACATGACATGTCATTAAAGACAAAGTATCAAAGTCATCGTGACTTTTAATATCTCATCGTTCGCCAATTCGTTCGTCACTTTCGGATTTCGGTCGAGGGTTTGTGTCTCGGTTGTCAGATCGGACCGGCTAGGTTCGAGAGTCCTCAGAAAAGAGGCTCTGATACCATGTCAGGGATTCGGTTCGAGTCGGTGCCATGAAACTAGTTTATGGGGAGAAACTACATAAAACGCAGCGGAATATTCGAAACGTTTCTCAATCGTACAAGTTTCTCGATTTCTCATTGATCTCATCAATAGTACATCATATTTATACTACATACAACGTAGATGTCTTACCGTCTAAGTAATGCAACATTCCTAAATACAATCTAGCATATATGTATTTCGTACGTATTCACAATATTCCGATATATACGATATTACTATAACTTCGTATATGGCAATATATTTAGACCATAATATCTCTCGATATTATCTCGTAATATCGTCACCTTCCATATTTCCTATTACAAGTCGGGTCGGGTTCGGTTCCATCGTCTTGCAATTAACAATTCGGTTAAGTTCGGCTTTATCAGATTAGATGAACATAGAAAGATGGGGCGTAAGTGTGATCAATTACCTCACAAAATTGCTGCACAAAATAAATTGATGAACATTTAATAATGATGTGATGAACATATGAGTTTAATTTGATGAACATGTGGGAGCATTGATGAACATGAAGCTTCGTGCATAACAATGGTGTTCATAGTTTAGATGGGAAAGAGAAAATGAACTAGCGGAGAGGGAAAAATGTGAGAAAGTGGGGATGATGTTCGAAGCATAGAGCTTGGCAGAGTCATGTGAACGAGGATTTTTTTTTTTTTTTTTGGATTTTAATTTACATTAGAGTTAAGTAGTTAAAAGTTGCGAAAATTACAACTTTGCCATTAATGACACGCGTGTAACAGGAGCCGTCTGATCAAGATGTTTAAGTGGTTAGGATTGGTTCCTAAATTTCCTATATACTTAAAATTCCTACCAGAACCTAAATTTATGGTGTCGTTTGGATACATTCAAAATGCATAGGAATTTTATTTTCCTAGGAATTGAATTCTCTTGAGTTGTTTGGTTACCATAAAGTGTAGGCATTTCCAATTCCTCCAAAGTGTAGGAATTTAATTACCTAGGGGGGGCTAAGTAAGTAGAAATTCTCATGGTAATTGAATTCCCTTGTTCATCCAAACAAAATTCTCCAATTCCCATCAATCAATCAATCAATCAATACATATATATAAAGCTGACTATTTTCAGGGGCCTACGTTTTTCGCTTATTTTCTCGATTAATCAGAAATTTCTATTTATTTTTCTAGCTTTGTGAGAGAGTCCACGTTTTCTAGAAGATTAGAAAGGTTTATGGTATATTTTCCTAAACATAATTGATCATAATTTAATTCTAATCCTAATAAAAAGTTATACAATTCTAATTCTAATAGAAGTTAAACAATAAGTTAGCTATAAATAGTTGAAATCCCAGATCAACATGCACAATTATAATGCCTGGTCATATATAATCAGCTGGCTACAATAAGCTGGTAAAGTATTGATTGACAAGTTTAAAATTTTTTATTATTTTATTACGATTTTTGATGCATATTCGATATAAATGATTTGTGTAGTAACCTCATAATCAACCAATACATAATAATAAAGTAGGAGGACTGCACTGTAGTGAGGGAGTATGACTAGGAGTTGCAATAGTAGGAGTAGGAGTAGGAATAGACGAATAGTAGTAGTATAGTTGGAGTAGGATTAGTAATACGTACGTAGTAGTAGAAGTAGGAGTAGTATTACGTAGTAGTAGTAGTAGTGCGTAGTAATAGGAGGAGGAGTAGTAGTAGTAGTATAACAATAGTAGCAGTAGTAAGACATAGTAATAATAGGAGGAGTAGTAGAGGAGGAGTAGGAGTAGGAGTATAATAGTAGTATAGTTGGAGTAGGAGTAGTAATACGTAGTAGAGGAGTAGAAGTAGTATGTAGTAGTCGTCCGAAAAAATACATTAGTTAGCATGATCTTGAATAATAATTAGTTTTCTCATATTCAATACATAATAATAAAGTAGGGGAATGTAGAAGCTTCATATACTCCATATATTCTAGGAGTAGAAGATGTAATAGGGATTGGACTAAACAAAGGGAGTATGAGTAGGAGTTGTAGTAGTAGTAGTAGTAGTAGTAGTAGGAGAAGGAGGAGGAAGAGGAGTATAATAGTAGTAGTAGGAATAGACGAATAGTAGTAGTATAGTTGGAGTAGGAGTATTAATACGTAGTAGTAGACGTAGTAGTAGTACTACGAAATAGTAGGAGTAGTAATGCGTAGTAGTAGGAGGAGTAGTAGTAGTATTACAATATTTGGAGTAGTATTACGTAGTAATAGGAGTAGTAGTAGTAGTATAACGTTATTAGGAGTAGAAGTAGTATGTAGTAGTCGTCCGGAAAAACAATCCTACTACATTGAAAAATTGGACAAAATCGTTGTAGTAGGAGTATAGTAGTAGTAGTATTAATATGTAGTAGTAGTTGAAGAAGAGTAGTATGACCTTGAATAATAATTAGCTTTAAATGCATGTACATAATAAACGAGTTTAAATCAAGAGTCCGTTCAACACATGGGCATAGGTTACAAGCTTAACATACAAATGTAGAAGAGTCACACGTCATTTAGAGTTGCTTATAGTGGTAAATGAGATTCTATACAAAAAGTTCATACTCTTGAAAATAAGCTAACAAAAAAGTTACACGATATTAAGTCACAATATCAATCCAGACAAAGATAACCTAATTCAAAACTGTATAACTTATTAACAAACCAATATCGTGGTAATCAAAGTTGACATATAGTATCGATTACAATAATCAAATAAGTAATGCAAATTGGAATTCAACCAATTAAGAATTAATTTGACATAAATTTATCTCATTATTTCAAACTTTATTTAACCTTAAACCCCAATCAATTTTTTTGTCAATTAAAAAAAGATAATTAGAAAAAGACATTTAACCACTGTATTACTTTTAGTCATCATTTTAGTCACAAAAATTATTGTGATATCTTATCACACAAAACTTATTTTTTTTGGTCAATTGAGATCAAACAATAACTTTGTTTTAAATAAGCATAAATTAGAGTTTAAAACTAGAGTCCGTGCAACGCACGGGCATTCAACTAGTCAATCAATACATATTAATAAAGGAGGCTTTTTTCAAGAGCCTACGTTTAAAGTTGGTTTTTGCGGAGCCACCAGAAAATTCTATTTAATTTTCTTGCAACGTGAGAGAGCCATGTTTTTAGGAGATTAGCTGGGGAGGTTTTATGGTAGATTTTCCTAATTTTAATCTATCATATATTATGAGTTTAAAAAAGTCCGTTTATACGAGAATTTTGTTTTTTAACTGTTAAATTGACCCTTTATTTTGTTTGGTCGATTTGTCCTATATAATTTTTACGATTTGTTACTTGATAGCAAGCGAGCGTATTCAGTGAGGTCACATATCATTAGATTTTAGGGAGTCCATCAAGGCTTTTATAATGTATAGGCTAATTCGTGTGCAATAAATGTCATAATCGATAAGATGTTTTGGACTTATCAAATAAATCTAGAAGATTAAACACTCACCAGTAGTGGTAGGAGAAGATTTTTTAGTAGTAGTAACTAGTTATTTGACCCGTGCAAAATTGCACGGGCCGTTTCTCCTCTGTTGTCTTAATGTTGGTTATTATTGTATACTACTTATACTGGATTATAAAATGGAATTAGTTAGATTTTCGAATAAATTAGACTTTGAAAATACTAATAAACACTCGATGAGTAATGAATAATTGTACGACGTTGACCAGCGATAAAATGGATTATAAAATGGTATTAGTTAGATTTTCGAATAAAGTAGGCTTTTATAATACTAATAAACACTCGATTAATAATGAATAATAGTATGACGTTGACCAGCGATAAATTCACAAAAGATGTATATCTCCATTTCGGTTTGCAAATTACTCAATGGAAATTTATCATTATAGATGTAATAAACAACAAATAAAAATTATAGTGTCCTTTTTATCAACTACATGTCAAACTACTATTTTTACCATTTAGGAAAGACTTTAATCTTTCATTGACACAAAAAAAATAAGGAAAGTTCTTCACTTTCCTCTTTCCTGCGTTATCTAACTCTTCGATACCCATCCCCACAATCCAGAAATTTCATCGCCATCCACCCCCAAATTCGCCAATTTTTTCGCCATCCACCGACAAATTCGTGCAATTCATCGCTATCCACCGCCAAATTAATCAATTTCTTCGCCATACACCAGATACATAACCCCCAAACTCATCTACTATTCGACATCCACCTCACTTGAATCTCATTTTTATCAATCAAAATCATTATTGTTAGTTCATCAATTAAGGTTTCATATTTATTTTGAACTTCAATTTCGAAATTGATTTGGGCATTTTTCATCAGTGGCTTGATTATTGGTTTTCATCTATAATGATTGAAAAATTGTTTATAGGTTGGGCGACTGAGTTTGAGATAGAGAGAAAGCTGTGTCATTTTTTGTGTTAATTTCGAGTATAATTGGTAAGTTTTGATAGTATTTTCATAGTCAATTTTACTTCATTTGCTCTGTATATATTAATTAAAATTACATCGTTTGCACATTATGTTGAGAGTTATATTCTTGATCGGATGTGACTTTGCGCATATTAAATAACTTTGCGCATATCACTTTGCTAATTTGACTCGGCTCCCAAGAACTGATCAGGAAGTATGAGAGGGCTAACATATCTCCTAGAGCTACCATCAAAGTAGACATTCAAAAAGCCTTTGATTCTGTCTCATGGGAGTACCTTAAGAATCTCCTTAAATGCTTAAACTTCCCTGATAAGTTCATCAGCTGGATTATGGCTTGTCTCAGCAGTGCCCACCTATCTCTAAGCATCAATGGCTCTCAGGTTGGTTACTTTGCTGCCAAAAAGGGTCTAAGACAGGGTGACCCAATGTCACCCTACCTCTTTGTGATTTGCATGGAGGGCCTCTCAAGAATGCTCAGAAAAATCATTCACACTGATAACTTCAAGCAGCATCCAAAATGCAACAAAATCTCCTTGAATCATCTCCTTTTTGCAGATTTTGATATTTGCTAAGGGAGAGAAGAAATCTATTATGGCTGTCTCCAAGACTCTCAATAAGTTTCAGGCCCAATCAGGGCTTGCTGCTAACCCCATGAAAACCAGTATCTATCTTGGTGGAGTGAAAGATAGCATAGCAAAGAGTATATCTGAAGCCACTGGTTACTCTATTGGCACCTTCCCCTTCAGGTATCTTGGCATTCCTCTTCACTCAGCCAGGCTTAAAGCTCATATGTATGCTCCTCTGATTGATAAGATTAAAGGTAAGCTTATGCATTGGGCTAATTCTTTCATATCCTATGCTGGGAAATTGCAATTGATAAACTCAGTTATCCTGGGTCTACAAACTTTTTGGGGCTCTGTTCTTCTACTCCCTAAAGCTGTGCTTAAAAGAGTCAGTAGGCTTTGTCGTGAATTCTTTTGGGGTATAAATGATGAGAGAAATAGGATGACTTTCATTAAATGGAGCTTCCTCTGCTCTCCAAAGCAAGAAGGAGGATTGGGGATTAAAGAAGTCTTGAGCTGGAACAAAACCTTGTTCTCAAAATGGCTGATTAAGCTGAGTCATCAGCAGAAAGGTGCCTGGACAAAATGGATGAAGGCATACTACCTGAAAGAAAGAAATTTCTGGAGCATAACTACTCAGGTTGACTGTTCAGCTACTTGGAGGAATATACTCCTGATTAGAGATGAAATCAAGTGTGTTGCTGGGAATGAAATGAATGCCAAGCTTCTGGTGACTAAATGGCTTGCTGCAAATAGTAGTAAAGGTGTCTATGACTTCTTTAGACAGGAAGGGAGAAGGGTTGCTTGGTCAAAGACTGTATGGGATACCTGTTGTCTTCCGAAGAGTGCTGTGATCACAACTCTTGCCATCCATAACAGTTTACCTACTGTTGATAATCTGAAAAGCAGAGGTATGAGTATACCTATGTAAGGATGATGAAGAAAGTATAGCTCATCTGATGTTCAAATGCTGCTACTCAAAAACAGTTTGGAGAAATGTGCTTCAATGGCTTGGCTATAGTAGGCAAATCTGGTCTCTAAAGCGTGAAATAAACTGGTTTAAGAAAATCAAAGGCAAAGCAGGTAAGCATCATTTACTCAGAAGTGCATTCTCTTGTACGATTTACGAGATTTGGAGGGAAAGAAACGCGCGAATCTTCGGTGGTAACACTAGAACGTCTGATCAGCTAGCTAATCATATCAAGTTTATAGTTTGTGTAAGATCTATTGATTGTTTTAGTAATTGTTTTCCTAGTTGCTAGGAGCATTAGATAGTGGTTTTCTTAGGGTGGCACATTGCTCCCCTTTTTTGGTTAGTGTTGTAAATTTGTTCCCTTTTCCCGAAAATGGAGGAATAAAAAGCTAATACTTTCCAAAAAAAAAAAAAAAAATTTGACTCGGCTCCTTGACCGGATTAAAGCCCGTGCAAATTAAACCGTATTTGACCTTTATCGGACCCGTATGACCCATTGGACATGTCTAGCTGATTGTGAACCCGTGCAATTTCGACTGTATTTAACTTGATACCAAATTGATATTTGTACCTTTAATATTATCTGACTATCACAACCTTGTTCAATACACTAATCAGTAATTACCCACACGTGTATATTGTTGTATGATGGTTGTATGTGTGTAGAGTACTTCCTACATACTTTTATTTTGCTTAATATATTCTTAAAACTTTTCTATTTCAATTCATTTATCTTATGCTTGCCTCCTTTCTACTCTGGCCCATGTTTTTGGTCTCAATTGCCATTAAAAAAAAAAAACTATATTTTGATTTCGTTTTGGAGAAACTCCTTACTAATTTAAAGTTAGGTCAGTTAACTCGTAGGCGATAGGACATTAGTAAATAAGAATAGAACCACTGGTAGTTATTGCACCCGTGATAACTATAAGATTTTTTTTATTGTCATATACTGTCGAAAAAATATTATGTTAATTGAAGATATTTATTCCCACAACCTTAAGGGTGAAATTGCACAAAGTACTACTTTATTTGAATGTCAAATGAACCGAATTGTTAAATGCTCTTTTTTGAGTTCTACTCCAAAGTACTAAGTGTCTAAGTGTAATCATATGGCGAAAGTACCAATTTGGCACTGAGACTTTAACCAATTGCGCGATTAACCAGTACATTGTAACTTTCAATTGTAGCAATTTAACCCATTTTCTTTTCACTTATGTGCAAATCCACCTTTTTTTTTTTCTAATTCTCATTCAATTTTCGATTAAATTAAATTTGTGTTAATTAAAAAAAGATTATTATATATTTTTATCTAATAAAATCAATGTAATATCTCAAAAACCATATAAAAACCTTAAAAAGAAGATCCATATTTTTTTTAGTTGTTAATATCCCCAATAAACCGTAAAATTTAAAAAAAAAATTCTAATTTTATTTTTTCATTAATGCATAATTTTCTATTTACTAATCCAATTTTCTTTTCTATAATTATTTATCACCCGTATTGAACCATATCTAATCCCAAAATAGATCTGACCTGTTCAAAAATGAATTTGCAATGGTTTATAGTTTATATGACCCGTGACCCGTAACGACATGGTTTTGTCATAATGCGCATATCACTTTGCTAATTTGACTCGGCTCCTTGATCGGATTAAAGCCTAATTCTCCTAATTCTTCTAACCTAAACCAAATATGGACTCGATCCGTGTTTAACCTAATTCGACCCATTTGATAGTCTACATGAATTTTTTTTTTTTGTATTTAAGGATATAAAATTGACAATTATCCATAATCAAAGTAAGCAAACTATACTCATTTCTAAAATACACACTGAGGTGGACAATGATTTATTCCCGACTGCAGAGTTGATGTTTTTAGTTGATCATTGTGAGTCTTAGCTATGAACGTGACTATGCGAGAGTTTCAGCTATCCATTGTGTTTAGAAACTGGGTGGATTTAGGCTGAATGTGCTACCTAATTGTTTCAAAAACATAGAATTGCTCGTAAAAAATATTCTGAATTGTCTTATTCAATAATGTTTTCAAATCAGATCAGATTTATTCAAATCAAATCAAATCAGATCAGCTTTATTCAAAAAAAATCAAATCAAATCAGAATTATCTAAATAACAATCAATGAATGTAGTCTATTTTTAGTTATTAATTCGTCTAGTTGCAGTTAATTTATCATTTAATTCAGTTCAGATCAAATCAACTCAAGTTTATTCAAATCAAATCAAATCAGATCAGTTCAAATCAAATCAAATCAGAAAAATGTAGTCCAATTGCATAGGGCCTAACTAATTGATTCCTAGAAAAGAGGCATACATACGTTTTTATTTGTGCATCTTGTTTAATTTTCTATTTCATAGTAAATCTTTCATTTTTGTAATCAAAGCTATAGATCTGATTTTTTTTTTTTTTGGTAATTGAAAGATTTGATGAATTGGTGTTATATTTTAGGTATTAAATAAAAATTAAAAGATTTTTTGTTATCATTTTGTAATATTTCATCCATAGATTATTCGCTAAATTTGGCCCGTTGATTCCTTAAGTGTAGCTGATGACTAATTTATTCCAAAGTCCTAATTTATAACATATAATAATTAATAATTAATTTAAAAGTTTTTTGAATGTGAAAGAATGAAAATATATACGGTATGATAGAAAAAAAAGGTAAAATATATATGATATGACGTGTTTTAATGAACTGTTTGTTGATTATTGTTGCCTAAAATGGATTAATAGAATATTTTCAAAAGAATTTTATAAGATTCTTGCCAATTTCATAAATTATCGTTGCCTAAATTGGATTAATATAACATTTTCATAAGAATTTTATACGATTCTTGCAAATTTTTCATTAATAACCTTGCCATTATATCTTGCCATTATACCTAAGCTAAACACTACTCATGGAAATATTTTCTCTTCTCTATATTAAAAGGAACGATATTCAAGATGATTGTATTGCCCTAAAGAAACGATACCAAGGTAAGGGGTATGAAGAAGATCTATCTTAATTTGATTAATTGACGTTAGTTTTAGAGCACTGACTTTGGCCACCACCGTCGTGCCTATAATGGATCATGCCCATATATACCAACTGAAGTTAAAGCCTTCAAAATACTGTGCGATATCGATCCACTTATAATACATTATGCTTTGTTTGCATCTATTATATTTTTGAATCAATGTCCCTCTTCAAAAAAAAAAAATATACGGAATATATTTTAAACAATGTTTGACAAATTCTTAGCTATAATCTCGGGTATATGACTAATTAGGTTAGTAAATGGAGTAAATTTTGGAAGATTTTGTTAAAAGATTGATACTTTCTGATTTTAAAATAATTAATTCCTTCCTTATATATATTTCGGTTGTAGTAAATCGTATTTAGGAAAGTATTTTCACTTTTTCAGCTAATGATATTTTAGGTATATTATGATTTTTAAAGATATAGTATAGAATATTATCCAATATTTCTATCCGAGATTTCGGATAATATAATATTAATTATGGGAATATTTAGATTGCTTTAATCTATAATAAATATTTTCTCTTCTAAGAATTCTCGTTTCGAAAAATTTCGTTTTTTTAAGAAAAAACTTTCATAATTATTAGTTAAGAATTTTCGGATTTTGTCTGATGGCCGATTAATTAGTTATACTCTTGCCATCTTTGTGGGTGTAATGTTCAATAATTAGTGTAAATAAAGTAAAAAAAAATATTAGTAACATAATTAATAAGTCTATTGATGTCCATTTTGTTAGTACTACAATACATAGTTTTTGTCCATTTTGTTATCGCCTGTGGATGGACTGTTATAAGATATTCTATCACCAAGTCACCATGAGTAGAGCAATTGTAGTTCCTTGAACAATATGGGTAGGACATTACCTGTATACTACCGATAGGACATTGTGACATTTAATTAGCTTAGGGCGTAGTGGACAATATTAGTTCGGCACGTATGGATGGTACTCTAAATCCATGTGACTTGTATACTAAAACAAACTAATACACTTGAGCACTATTCTATATCACACAAAACCACACCAAACACGATTAATCCCAAATTGTTCTATTTTAAGTATTGGATAAATTAAGAAAATTTATTTGAAGTAAAAAAGTTAATGTGAGACTTATAAAAAAACTTCCAATATAAAATCAAATCAAGAGTCAAACTTTGCAAACATTTTGTGTAGGTCCCAAAGTGTCAAATTTTATATGATCAATATGCAAACTTTTATAATCTATAAAATCAATCTATACACACTTCCAACGATTCTGTCATAGTATCATTTCAAGGCGTATTCATCACCATTTCATATGTGGGCGAGCAAATTCTACATCAAATATGCGCTTCAGAATATCTTTGAACTGGTATACACCCCGCTCTGTTAGAACAACAAAATTTCGGTAGTCGAGAATGTCATTAAATGGCAGATTGTAGTAATCAAATATAAGTACCGAAGAAAGGACAACCAAACTCATAATCATTTTCAATCTGCATACAAAAATGGTCTCACAAAACTCAAACGATTAACCACCTTAAAAAGTACAATATATTGGAAGTAGGTGGTATCTTACCATGAACACATCCATAATTGATAGAATCTGTGATGCGAGGACTATTGACTTATTATTCAATTTTGCATGTACAGGAATAATAATAATACTTATTATTACTATAGGTTTTTCTATAGACAATAGCGCAAATTAAATTTCATATTATGCTATAATTCTGTCATAGCCTAATATTCTACTGCAATGTTGCTGTAAATCTTCTCGCTACATTAATTTACATAGAAGTTACAGACAATCTCCTCGCATGGTACGAAATGCTGATAAAGAGTGGAAATTGTGAGGGGATCAACATCGTTTACGCTGATAAGGATTTCAATGGCTCAACTATAGCGAGTTGTTATGATGGATGATATGAGACTATGTGCATGTGTGTGCATGCGTATATATAGTAGTAGAGTTTATTGTGGAGTTGAACCCAAGAAAACATGATAAATCTCATGATATACTGCACATTTTTCATTTTCGATAGCATATATCATAAGATGCCATCGATGTTGCACGAAAAATAGCCTATGATTTGCACAAAAGCGGAAAAGCGTGCATGGAAGATCTCTTATATTTAGCATATATTATTTGATTATTTGATTTTCAAATAAATGTTTCCTTTTCCATATGGAAATGTTAATCATACAAATGTGTATTATATCAATTTAAAATCTTAATTATTATTTATGAGATTCTATAACATATATATATTTTATTCTTGCCCATTTTAGTGGTTTAGTTGTACAATTATTTTTAAATATAGCAACAAAATATATTAGTTTCCTAAATCTAGTGTGTACTATTAGGCGTGTGTCTTTTGTATGCTAGCGTGTGTCATTCATGACCATGTGAGTGCTATTAACGGCAGTTTTCATTTGACATCAGCGTCTTACATGGCGTGCCTCATTAAGCTTCAAATGCACGCCTATTTATAAATTATATTATAGTAGTGTGTAGGATTATGTACGAGTGAGCGTAGGAAGAATGTAGGAGTAGGAGTATATTTCCTTCTTTTTAGATCCATTTATATTGTATGTGTATTATTATTGCATATCCATTGTAGCTAACGTTGAATGTGCAATTGAATCATTTTAGTATTATTGATGTCTAACTTTTTTTTTATTCTTTGATTTGTAGATCAAATAAGTTGAACCAAACACAAAAACGAGTTCGAGAAACAATAATAAGATACACATTTAATAAGATAATAAAATAACAAAGCGAAAGTGATTCATATACGAGTCTAAATTAATTCTTTTATGAGTAGATCAATTACAAATTTTCAATTTTTTTTTTTTTTGTCAATTAGGGCAAAATAAGGAAGAATGTAGAGTAAAAAATTAAACATGTAGACCCTAAATGAGCCGAATAGGAGTCCGTTATATACTAATCCCAATGAGGATAGGATAATCTAAAAGTTAAACGATATATGATTGACCGTTTTCACAATTTTTATAAATTTAAACCCCATCTAGAAGTGTATGTACTCCTCCGAACCTATTTAAACTTCTCGCTCGCTTTTGCATATTTATTAAGGTAAAATGATAATAATTTTTAATTTAGTGACTCATTTAACAAATATATTTATAAGTTAAAATAGTATAGATTGTCTATCTAATCTTACTCAATTTAGGATAAACCACGAGCTACGGTAATTAATTCGATACACATTTAGTAAGATACTAAGATAACAAAACAAGAATGATTCAACTGTTTCCATATAAGGATCAATAGTTTAGAGTTTATGAGAAAGACACATATTATTCTTTCATGAGTAGATCAATTATAGTTTTGCATTTTTTTTTTTTTTGGCAATTGCCATTAAATAATGGAGAATAATATAAAATTAAAAAAGTAGACGCTAAATGGGTCTCATAAGAGTGCACTATTATATACTAATCCCAATTAAAATAGGCTAATCCAAAATTTACACGATAGTAGACCGTCTTCACAAACTTTACAACGTATAGTTAAACTTCTTCCATAAGTGCATGTACTCCTTAGGTCCTATTCTCCTATTTAAACATCTCATTCCCTATTGTGCATCCATTAAATGTAGTAATCCCATTAAAATATATAGGCTAATCCAAAAGATAGACGATACATATTTAGCTGATCGTTTTCACACTACAGTTATAAAGCTAAACCCCATGCATCCAAGAGTAGTGTATGTCTGTACTCCTCCAGTTCTACTTAAACGTCTCACTCTCTTTTCCGTATTTCTTAAGAAAAAACGATAATTAATTCTTAGTGACTAATTTAACAAATATATTTAAAAGCCAAAGTAGTATAAATTATTTGTTCACATCTTACTCAATGTAGTATAACTAACCCACAAGCTACAACAATAAGATACACATTTAATAAGATTATATGACAACAAAACAAGAACGATTCAACTCTTTAGATATGAGTCTCAATTGTAAAGAGTTTATGAAAATGTCACAAGAAATTGTTTTATGAGTAGATCTTTTTTTTTTTTTGGTCAAATGAGGATAAAAATGGAGAATAAGATACACTAAAACAAGTAGACCCTAAATGAGCCGAATAAGAGTTCATTATATATACTAATCCCGTTAAAAGTAGGTTAATGTAAAAGTTAAAACGTGAGAATAAAATCTCACGACATTATCTACATTTTGATAAATATAAGACCCAAATGTTTGTTTTTTTAATGGTAAACTTCGACTAGAGATGGTAATACTATTAATGATAAGTCACTCATATACTATAGGTGGTTAGCAATTCAACTTATTTAGTAATTTCTCAATACTAATAAGTAGGGATATAAGTCAATTATGTTCCTCTAAACTATGTATGAAATTCATTTATCTTATGTGAGCATTTCAGGTGTCAATTGATCTAAATTAATCAAAAAAATAACTTTAATTAATTAGGGAAACTTAGCTTGAGGTTATTTGGATGAAAATTGATTATGTCTTGGTCATTTAGGTTCTGTATGATCTGATGAAGTTCATTAATGAAGTTATTTAGTCTGATATAAACATTTTAGATGTCAATTGATCTAATAAGTTAATCAAAAAAGAATTGTAATTACTTAGGGAACCTTATCTTGAGGTTATTTGCATGACAATTGATTATGTCTTGGTTGAGATTCAGTATGATCTGATATAAACCTATTTATTAAATCGAAAGTTGTTTGATCTAATTTGCATATTTCAGATGTCAAATGATATAAATTAATTAGAAAATACCTTAACTAAATGAGGTGAACACAATTTGGCTTTGAGGTTTTTGAGTTCAATTCAAGAGTCCGTGCAACGCACGGGCATTCAACTAGTACATAATAATAAAGGAGGGTTTTTTCAGGGGCCTACGTCAAAATTTGAGGTTTTCGAGCGACCAGAAAATTCGATTTTATTTTCTTGCGTTATGAGAGAGTACATGTTTTTTAAGAGATTAGGTAGGTTTATGGTATATTTTTTGTAATCATAAGCTATCATAATCTATTTCAAATTGTAATAGAAGTTATACAATTCTAATTCTAATAGAAGTTAAAGAATCAGTTAACTACAAATAGTTGAAATCTTAGATCAACATGTACAAACATAATGCATAGTCATATATAATCAACTGGCTACAATAAGCTGGTAAAATATTGATTGGCAAGTTTAAAACTGTTCATTGTTTTATTACGATTTTGTAAAGGACAATGATAGAGGTCTACAGTGTAGACACTTGAAAGTGTCTATAATCAGCATCAATTTTACTGCACAAGCAAAATTTTACTACTGTCACAATAATTTTACTGCATGACTTTTTCATCACAAATTAATTTTACTACTCCAAACTCAATTTTACTGCTATTGACTTAATTTTACATTGTAGACAAAATTTTTGTGTCTACATTATAGACCTTTAGCAAATTCCTTTTGTAAATGAGACATTTTCCGAGAGCCTACGTTAAAAGTTAATTTTCACGGAGCCATTAGAAAATTCAATTTAATTTTCTAGCCTTGTGAGAGAGTCCAATTTATGAAAAATTGTAGAGACTTAAGAGAGATTCAATTTGAAAAATTGTAGAAGTTTAGGACATGTTTAAATTGGAAAATTGCACAAGATTAGAAGATGTGTAGTTGTAAAGATGGTACTATTGATCTTTTTTTTTTTGTAAGAAAGGTGAAAGTTTTATTCATCCATTAAGGGAATAAAACAAAATCTTACAAAAATAAGAGCCTCTAAAGAAATCTTAGGCTAGAAAACCTTCAACTATTTCCTCACTAGTTACATTTTTCGAGCAAGTATAAATCCTTACACAGACTTGAAACTTAATCTTGTTTACAATTGCAGCAACAGATTGTTCATTATCAGCAAAAATTCGACGATTTCTTTCAAGCCAGAGATGGTAAACAGTTGCAGAGAGACAGCATCTGCACCATTTTGTTTTCCAACCTTTGCTCCTCTTGTGCTTTGCAAACCACATTGCTTCTTGCTGCAAGGTCCACCTCCTATTTACTATCCCTATCCACCTGAGAATTGCAGACCAGACTTGATAGGAGAAATCACATCTGAAGAACAAGTGCCTGTGTGATTCTGCAACATTCTTGCAAAGAATGCACCTGTTAACCAATGGCATTCCCCTTGCCTAAATCTTATCCACAGTTGCTAGTTTTTTCTGCAGTGCAAGACTAGAAATAAAACTATGCTTTGGCATCACAACACTGTCCCATACTGTTGTACTCCATTTCACCTTTGGGTTGCTGTTTCTGAAGAAATCATAGGCTTTTGCAACACTGTACTTTCCCTGAGTCTGCCAGCTGAGAATGAGATTTTTAATCATACCAGTGTCCTGATTGATGCTCAGCAAATGATCTCTAATTCTCAGAACACCTCTCCATGTTTCAGGGTCACTAGATTTGCTGCTTATATCCCAAAAATTCTTGTTTTTGAGACAATAAGCTTTAATCCAATCACACCATAAACTGTCATGATTTTGGAAAATTTTCCAAATCCATTTAGTCATAATGGCTCTGTTCCATGACAGTACCTCCTTTATACTGAAGCCAGGTTCTTCCTTTGGGATGCAGGAGCTCTTCCAACTTTTAAACATCATTTTCCTCTGCCCTTCCTCAATGTTCCACAGGAAATTCTTGCAAATTCTATTTATTCTCTTTATAACCCCTTTAGGAAGAAGGATACTTGCACACCAAAAATTCTCCAATCCAAAGATCACAGAATTTATAAGTTGCACTTTACCAGCAAAAGAAAGCATTTGAGTAGACCAATGCTGAATTACCTTGCTAAATTTTCCAATCATCATCTGATATAACTAAGCTTTAAGTCTTTTGGAGTGTAGAGGGATTCCCAAATATCTGAAGGGGAATTGACCTTCAGCAAACCCAGTCTTATCAATAATCTGCTTTTTGATTTTCTCCTTTACTCCTCCAAAATATATTTCAGTTTTGGCTGGATTAGCTTCAAGGCCAGAGATTTTAGCAAAAACTTCCAGACTTTCAACTACAGCCATTGCTGAAGGAACATCTCCTCTCACAAAGATCATTAGATCATCTGCAAAAGTCAGATGAGTCAAGTTCACTTGAACACACTTAGGATGATAAGAAAACTGCTTATAGGAGGGCATGGATCTTAGATATCTGGACAGAATTTCCATGCTAAGCACAAACAGGTAGGGAGATAAAGGATCTCCCTGTCTAACACCACATTTTCCAGGAAAAAAACCTTCATAACTTCCATTAATCTTCAAAGAGTAATATGGTGTAGTGATACAACCCATCACCCAGTCAATGAAAATCTCAGGAAAATTCAGAGCTGTAAGCATGTCCTTTATGAAACTCCAGCTTAGAGAATCAAATGCCTTTCTTATGTCAACTTTTACCAAACTCCTAGGAGACATATGTTTCTGATCATAACCTTTTACCAAAGCCTGTGACAAAAGGATATTCTGAAAAATATCTCTCCCCTTGAAAAAAGCAGTTTGCTCCTTCCCAACAATGTCAGGGAGCACTTGCTGCAACCTGTTAGCCATGATTTTAGTCACTGCCTTATAGAAGGTGGAACAACATGAGATGGGTCTGAAATCAGTGACATTACTTGCATTTTCCTTTTTTGGGATCAGTGTGACCATTGTAGCATTTGCCTGTTTGTGCATAATTTTCTTCTCAAAATAATTCAGGACTGCTTTGCTGAATTCCTTCCCAACAGTTTTCCAGGATGTTTTGAAGAATCCAGGAGAAAACCCATCTTGCCCAGGGCTTTTATTAATGTTCATATCAAAAATGGCCTGCCTGATTTCTTCTTGGCTGATAGGAGAGCTTAGATAAGCTTGTTGGTCTTTAGTCAGAGTAGCTCCAGTCTGCACAAAATCATAGTCTAGAGGAGAGACTTGTTTTTCAGTGCCTAGCAGGCGTTGATAGTAATCAAGAAAAGCATTGATAATGCCTTTTTGATCATTATGAGTGACACCATGCCTGTCTGTAATTTTGCCAATGTTACATTGACTCTTCCTCTCAGCTATTTTTGCAAAGAAATACCTCGAGCTGCAGTCAGATTCTTTCAAATGTGTTAGCTTTGCCCTTTGGTATAACATACTTAGCTCAGCATTTTTCAGCTTTAAGTATTTATCTTTAACCTCCTGGCATTTCTCTATTGTATCCTGATCAAAATGTTTATGCTGAAGATCAAGCTGGCACTGATTCAGCTCTTGTTTGCAAGCTTCAACTCTTTTACTCAAGTTTGAGTAATTTTCTCTGTTCAAGAGACACAACTCATGCTTCACATTTTTCAGTCTTTTGAAGAGTCTGAAAATTGCAGTTCCAGTTACAGGCTCTTTCCATGCTGTTTCAACAATATGATCAAAATTCTTGTGATCAGCCCAACAATTCAGATATCTGAAGGCTTTTCTAATCCTCTGAGGTTTTAGAACTTGAACCACAACTGGTGAATGGTCAGAAACACCAGCTGGCATAAACTCAGCATAGGAGGAGGGAAAGCTTATAGACCAGCTAGCATTGATTAAGGCTCTGTCCAGCTTGCTCCAGCTTCTAGTGCTGCCATCCTGGCTATTAGTCCAGGTCAAATGACAACCATGCCCTACAATATCATCCAGCTTGCATGTATTGATGCAAGAATTGAAGTCTGCCATATCAGTTATTGAAGGAGGGGCTCCTCCACTCTTTTCAGAATGGTTTCTAATAACATTGAAGTCTCCAAGCAGAATCCATGCCTTAGACCCTATATTGAAAGAACAGAGCTTCTCCCATAACTCATTTCTCTCCTGTGCACTATTACTAGCATAGACCAAAGTGACCCAAATAGTACACTGTGAAATAATATGGGTTACTTTGCAATGAATGAACTGGCTGCCTGCAGCAAAAATCTGCAGATTGACATTCCTATCATCCCAAAGAACCCAAATCCTGCCATTCCTGTGATAATCATAATTATTGGCACATTTGTAATTCCTAAACTTCCTCCTGACAATTTCCTTAAACTTCTTTTCTTTAACCCTTGTCTCTAATATTCCAAAAACATCTATTTTACTACTCAACAGGAGGTCTTTTACCTCCTGTTGTTTGAGGGTTTCATTTAACCCTCTTACATTCCAAGTTCCAAGAATCATTGGATAAGGGGAGAGTCAGGTGGCTCCTCCTCCCCTATGAAATCAATTTTCTGTTGAGCATCAATGCCAAACTCTTCATCATGATGTATTCCACTTAACCCCAGATTACCAAACCTGTTTGTAAGAGCAGGAGAGTAATTGGGAGTAGAAAGAGTTTTTGATCCTTTCATCTTCCTTTTTGTAACCACTCTAAAACCAAGCTCATCTGCTGTGTCTTTTGGAGGAGGAGTGATGGTTTCTGTGTGTGTTTCCTCCATGACAACTTGCTGCTCAGGTTCTGGAATTGTACTTTTCTTAACTTCATCTGCAGGTTGGACAATTTTTGGTCTGTAAACCAACTTCTGTGCAGGTTTCTCCTGCTCTTTCTTATTCAGCTTGCATTTATTCTCCAGGTGGCCCAATTTCTTGCAGGTTTGACAGAAGAATGGGACCCATTCATACTCTACTTTCTGATAAATGGGATCAGAAAATGGAGTTTTCAGCAGGATGTGTTCAGGCAGCTCCTGAGACACATCGACTTCCACAAGAACTCTTGCAAATGACAGTCTCTCCTTGTGAGTCGTTGTGTAATCAGCACATATGGGCTTGCCTACTTTGCTTGCAATTTTACTCAAGGCTTGCTGTGACCTAAACCATGGATCAAGTTCAGGAAATAAGACCCAAACCGGAACCACAAAGATTTTGTCAAGCTCCAAAGAGATGCCTGGTGTCCATTTCTTCAGAATAAAGGCATTTCCATTAAATCTCCAAGGTCCTCCTCGTAGAACCTCAGTAACAGCATCCTGACAAGAGAATCTCAAGATAAACCAGCCTCGTTTGTAATACAGAACCTTCGGAACTTCAATCTCCTTCCAGAAGTTTCCAACAAATTCCTGTATCGCCTTCAAGGTGGGTTTTGCCCCAATAACATTGCCAACCAGAGAGTTTCCCATAATTTCATTTCAGCATCAATGTCAGCATTGTCAATAACAACCTCATCATTAATTGATTCATGAAAATGAAGGCTCATTCCCACTTTAGGCTTAGGTCCTAAAATATCAGTCCAAGTCTTATGCTTTGCTTTACTATTCGCAGTATTCCCCTGCTTCTCAGATTCTATACTAATTACTGGGTTTTCCTCAATTGCAGTTCTATTTCCATTCTTAACTACAGTAGAGTGAGCCTATTTCGAAGAGTTGAACTTACCTGACTTGTCCAGAGCTTCGCCGATGAAATCGTTGAGTTTTAGCGTCGTCGTCGGCAAATTCTGCTCGTGGTTGTTTGTGGGTATGTTCCGATTCTCCTCCAAATTGGTACCATTGTCATCGCCGTTGTCTTCTGATTCTAAATCTTTGTTTTGTTTTGGTGGCCGTCCCCGTTTTTTGTTCGCCATAGCTTCAAGCTGTTTGTCCGTACGTCAGCTTGGAGAGCAAGCTACCTCATCTCACCATGGCTCTTATTAAGTTCCTCTATCATCAGATTTTCAACTTTACAGTACAAGCAACCCGGTAAATTTAGGAATTTCCGATTCTAACTTAACACACGATATTTCTGCCAAAAGAAAGTGCTTTAAAATTGCCAAGGGAGGGGAAGGTGAAAGTTGGATCAGACGAACGAAGAGTTTCTGTTCATCTTTTACACTGAATGGAATCACACTAAATACATTTATTAGAGGGGAAGAGGAAGGCAAGAAGTTGATGGTACTATTTGTAACAGCCCGATTTTCTAAGCTAGTTTTAAGACTTAATTAACAATATTATTAGCGGAAGCATCATTAGCCTAAATCGGATCTGTTACCGCCGTATCTCCCCCAAAGGAAGATACAAGGCTCTCCAAAACATAAAACACTAATAACTCGGTTACAAACGATTATTATATTATACAAGTATATCAAAAACTTCCAGTTTGTTTACAAGTTATAACCTTTGACATACTAATATCAAAGTCTAATACGACCTGACTTCTACTAGACTTGGTGATTTGTCCTCTCCACCAGTATGTGACCCTATACACGTACACCTGCACATTTAACACAACACGACACTGCCCATTCCAATGAATTGAATGGACAGGGGTAACTCAGCAAAAGCTGGTAAGTTCATCGTACTTACGACACACATATAGGACTACCGAGGTACACCTGCCCTCATCTGTCCGACATATAAAGGTCCTGAGACCGACGACGATTCGTCACCAAACCCATTACTCATTTGCTAACCATTTATAGAATAACATGTCATGCTAGCAATACACATAACACGACCTTGGCAATGCGACCATACATGCCAATAAACACAACAAGACATTGTAAGGACTCGTACGACATAGCACGGCTTACAAATAACCAAGATCACCATAACAGGCAAGCTCATGTCATATCCAGTTTCATATATGACCTACTTGTCAAGGATGAACCCCTTCGACAAGCACACTAGATCATACATCAAATCATGCTGGATTATAATACTAACACTTTCAATTAAGGCTACATATATGAGCATAAATATCATATTCCACCTCTAAGCACAACTCGAATTCAAACACGAATTCATGGAATCACAATTTCATATCATTCATAGTTCTATTTCAGAACTAGACTACACGTTTCACATAGCACAATCATGCTCAGAGGATAGCTCAATACGATACATAACTTGCAATATACAATTTATAGTTTCGTTGGCAATAGGTAAGGGAACGACGCGAGGGCGGCAAAGATCGCATTGCGGGCTCACTCGCTTGTTGGAGAACGTCTTCCCCTCATTTATGCATGCCTTAACAGTCATTAGTGTGCACACCCCTTGGAGGTCCTTACCCAAATTCGAGGTAATCTCTCCTAAGGCGACAATCAATATTGCCCATCAGGGTCATTTCAATCACGTAACCCAAATTCGAGGTTACGACTTTCTGTCATACGTTCATCACCTCATGGTACTCCCCCATCAAACCACTGAGGCTCCTTAACCAAATTGCCATATAACTTATACATACGATAGATGATTAGTGCGCAAATCATCAATTAATAAGACATCAAACAACAGGTGATTAGTCCGTCAATCACCAGCCACAATACATTTACATCGGGTGATTAGTTCGTCAATCACCTCTTACTATACAATTCATATGCATCAGGTGATTAGTTCGTCAATCACCAGTCACAAACACTTTCACATATACGACTATACTGATGTATATGAACTACAATTCACATGAATCACGTTTCCACACATGTCAAGTTGAGAACTCATCCTATCATAGAGTTCACTCATTTAACAACGTACAAACACAAGAACACACCATGTGTACTCACGCAATCGAATAGATCATGCGGACACATACCACGTTTACATCTCAAAAACCATCATTTACTAGTATTATCATATAATCATGCACACCGTGTGCATAACCATGTTCTAATCACCCTCAAAGGGTACTATTCACACAAATTATGACTCGACGCATCATATGCTATTTACATGGGCTAAACAAGGTCATATGAGTCATAACACCACTCATATTACCATATACATTCATATACGCATGCCCTAGTATCAAAAGATACATTATGTGCGAAACCGAGTTCCCTAAACCATATCATGATTAAACTCAACAATTATCATTCACACATAATCATAATATCAAATATTAGCAATAAACATATAATATTGATCACAACAAGTGTAGGACATGGTAAGTATGAACTTACGCTCTTAGCTATCCCCAACGGCTCCATACCGCGAACCAAGCATCCAAAACCTCCATGAATCAGCCTCCAACGAACCATATAATCATGGGACATCAAATCACTATACATCAGTATTCAACTCACCAAAATCTCCCAAAGAAACTAAGTATAACTTATCCAAATCCAATACAACAATAGGCTGCTACATCTTCATGCTTCGAAACACATGATCATGTTTAGATGCTCATTTAGGCAAGAATTCCTCATTATTTAGGCACAACACCAACTTTAAATCATAACCCTTCCTCTTAGGAGTATTTCAACACATCAAACGTCAAGTTTCATTAACTATTCAAGAATTTATAGCCCAAATACCACAGCTGCTCCAAAACAGAGTACCATATGCGCATCCAACTTGTAGGAACTATAAGATGATCACAACGACAGGTTTTCAAGCATTACAAAAGCCTAACATCAAGATCTTGAAATGAAGTTCAATCTAGGGTTTTGTTTCGATTGAATACATGAACAAATGAGACTGTTATGATCAAATTACGAAGACCTATGTTCATGATACCAGCAGGCAGAGCAACGAAACAAGGGTTTACTTTAGAATATGATTTGGGCAACTAAATCATATTGAAATTGAAATTAACCAATTGTAGTTTGTTCCATTATATCTTAAGAGTAAATAGAAACAAGAATCAAGGATTGATCTTACCAAATGAAAGAGATATGACCAATATAAACAAACTGGTCCAGAATCGCATTCAGAAAGACACCTTAACTTGCAGAGCCAATAAGGCGATCATGATGAACAAATTTGGGCTTACTGTATTCTGTGAAATTATAGATAGAAAACAGTAGTTGAATTTAGGCTTTTGTTTTGCCATTTTTGGGTGAGAGACGAATGAGAAAAATGATGTTGAAGATGGACCTGCTGCAGGTCATTCTAGCGGCAAGCAGGCAGCTGGGTGTCGTCTCCATATGACACAAAATTTGGTTGAGTAAGGTGCAAGTTTTTGGGTCCAATTAGATATCAACATGAGGTATGATCATCTAGGAATTATTTTGTATTCTCGGCACCTCGTGCTTATGAAATAAGATCGGTTTCTAGTCCCGACACTACACACAAACTTCTAAAATTGTGTAGATTGAGATTGTGTAAGTTGAGAATGAACCTATAACTTGTGTCATTTGACTTCATATTTACCAAGGAAAGCTCCCCAAATGATAGAATAGAACAATCACAATTTTGTTCCGGGTTTGTGTTAAGAGCTTACTTAGTGACTAAGAAAACGTTTCTTCACGATTAAGAAATCTATCGAAACGACAATGGATTGAGAATGTAACCGGACATTCCTTAAGTAATAGCTCCTCAATAAACTTAATGGTATCATCTAATTCCATAACCGAGATCTCTAATTGGAGATTAGGAGAGTGATTAAGCTAATCAAAGTGATTAAGGAACCGGCTATTACACACTACCCTCCTTATAAGAAGTTTCATCCTCGAAACTTAGAAAAGGTACCGTAACAGATCAGAGAACTCTCATTAGAATATCAACCCTCCTTAACATGCAGAATTCATAAACGTTTCCACCACTACAACATTTCTCCAGCTTCCAGTGATTTTGTCTCCTAACATACTCAACACACCCCGCATTTTCTCGAATGTCCTCAATCATAACCAACTACTCTTAACCATAAACGATTATATACAAAGTAATCCCACACAAAGAATCCTATACATTTTTCCGTGCACATGGTTTCCTCAACATTAGAACTTCCGCACTCGACTGGATTTTCCTTTAACAATACACATCCTTCTTTACCACACAAACCAATCGGCAACATCTATAACACTCGTCCCTTTAAGATACAAATTAATGCCCAATATAGTAACACCAAGTAACTCTGTAACAAAACATTCTTATAACATCCAAATGCCAACCATCAACCTCAGTACTTAGTATATTCGAACCACCACAATCGATAACAGAAGTGTCACCAAAATCATTTCCACGGTTTCTTTCGCCGCATCCCTCAAAATTCACCTTCCGACAATGGACCATCGCAATAAACACGAAACATATAACACTTCAAAATACTACAACAGCCCAACAAAATTTTCCAAACAATAAAATGACAGTTTATGTCATGAAATTTTCAAGTAAAACAGAATAAACTTGTAATTGTCTCAATTCGAAAGTGTTCAACCTCCTTTCTACCAACAACTTATGTATGTCTACTCAACTCTAGCCAGAAGGAGCAAACGATACATGAGTGGGCAAAATATTAGCATTGAACCACCAAACGTTTCAAGACAAAACGACTTGGAAAACAATTTGAACACCGCTATTAATAAAAACACTCTTCCGCATATAAACATAGATCAAATAATAACTCAAAGGCAGACTCCCGTTTGAAAACATAATGTGAAAACTTGTGGCTTACAAGTCCACCAGAATTCTCTTATATACGTACAATGCATACGAACAATGATAGAACGTTCACAGAACTACATCCAGGAACACACATACTACGAAAACGTAGTAACATTTCATAAATAAGGAGGAACGACACATCAAACGACTCATACCACTCAAACGAGCAAAAGAAACAATCAAGACTCAACAACACCCCTAAGCTCACACTCAAACAACTTACTCCAGTAATTACTTTGCCTACGAATTACGACACATTAAACAAGCACCCTGTACAACTAGCACCTCAAGACACATTTACCCTGACACGAGGATATGAAGATCCAAGTGTCCCCCAAGAGCAAACTTGCTCTGATACCACTTTGTAACAGCCCGATTTTCTAAGCTAGTTTTAAGACTTAATTAACAATATTATTAGCGGAAGCATCATTAGCCTAAATCGGATCTGTTACCGCCGTATCTCCCCCAAAGGAAGATACAAGGCTCTCCAAAACATAAAACACTAATAACTCGGTTACAAACGATTATTATATTATACAAGTATATCAAAAACTTCCAGTTTGTTTACAAGTTATAACCTTTGACATACTAATACCAAAGTCTAATACGACCTGACTTCTACTAGACTTGGTGATTTGTCCTCTCCACCAGTATGTGACCCTATACACGTACACCTGCACATTTAACACAACACGACACTGCCCATTCCAATGAATTGAATGGACAGGGGTAACTCAGCAAAAGCTGGTAAGTTCATCGTACTTACGACACACATATAGGACTACCGAGGTACACCTGCCCTCATCTGTCCGACATATAAAGGTCCTGAGACCGACGACGATTCGTCACCAAACCCATTACTCATTTGCTAACCATTTATAGAATAACATGTCATGCTAGCAATACACATAACACGACCTTGGCAATGCGACCATACATGCCAATAAACACAACAAGACATTGTAAGGACTCGTACGACATAGCACGGCTTACAAATAACCAAGATCACCATAACAGGCAAGCTCATGTCATATCCAGTTTCATATATGACCTACTTGTCAAGGATGAACCCCTTCGACAAGCACACTAGATCATACATCAAATCATGCTGGATTATAATACTAACACTTTCAAGTAAGGCTACATATATGAGCATAAATATCATATTCCACCTCTAAGCACAACTTGAATTCAAACACGAATTCATGGAATCACAATTTCATATCATTCATAGTTCTATTTCAGAACTAGACTACACGTTTCACATAGCACAATCATGCTCAGAGGATAGCTCAATACGATACATAACTTGCAATATACAATTTATAGTTTCGTTGGCAATAGGTAAGGGAACGACGCGAGGGCGGCAAAGATCGCATTGCGGGCTCACTCGCTTGTTGGAGAACGTCTTCCCCTCATTTATGCATGCCTTAACAGTCATTAGTGTGCACACCCCTTGGAGGTCCTTACCCAAATTCGAGGTAATCTCTCCTAAGGCGACAATCAATATTGCCCATCAGGGTCATTTCAATCACGTAACCCAAATTCGAGGTTACGACTTTCTGTCATACGTTCATCACCTCATGGTACTCCCCCATCAAACCACTGAGGCTCCTTAACCAAATTGCCATATAACTTATACATACGATAGATGATTAGTGCGCAAATCATCAATTAATAAGACATCAAACAACAGGTGATTAGTCCGTCAATCACCAGCCACAATACATTTACATCGGGTGATTAGTTCGTCAATCACCTCTTACTATACAATTCATATGCATCAGGTGATTAGTTCGTCAATCACCAGTCACAAACACTTTCACATATACGACTATACTGATGTATATGAACTACAATTCACATGAATTACGTTTCCACACATGTCAAGTTGAGAACTCATCCTATCATAGAGTTCACTCATTTAACAACGTACAAACACAAGAACACACCATGTGTACTCACGCAATCGAATAGATCATGCGGACACAGACCACGTTCACATCTCAAAAACCATCATTTACTAGTATTATCATATAATCATGCACACCGTGTGCATAACCATGTTCTAATCACCCTCAAAGGGTACTATTCACACAAATTATGACTCGACGCATCATATGCTATATACATGGGCTAAACAAGGTCATATGAGTCATAACACCACTCATATTACCATATACATTCATATACGCATGCCCTAGTATCAAAAGATACATTATGTGCGAAACCGAGTTCCCTAAACCATATCATGATTAAACTCAACAATTATCATCACACATAATCATAATATCAAATATTAGCAATAAACATATAATATTGATCACAACAAGTGTAGGACATGGTAAGTATGAACTTACGCTCTTAGCTATCCCCAACGGCTCCATACCGCGAACCAAGCATCCAAAACCTCCATGAATCAGCCTCCAACGAACCATATAATCATGGGACATCAAATCACTATACATCAGTATTCAACTCACCAAAATCTCCCAAAGAAACCAAGTATAACTTATCCAAATCCAATACAACAATAGGCTGCTACATCTTCATGCTTCGAAACACATGATCATGTTTAGATGCTCATTTAGGCAAGAATTCCTCATTATTTAGGCACAAAACCAACTTTAAATCATAACCCTTCCTCTTAGGAGTATTTCAACACATCAAACGTCAAGTTTCATTAACTATTCAAGAATTTATAGCCCAAATACCACAGCTGCTCCAAAACAGAGTACCATATGCGCATCCAACTTGTAGGAACTATAAGATGATCACAACGACAGGTTTTCAAGCATTACAAAAGCCTAACATCAAGATCTTGAAATGAAGTTCAATCTAGGGTTTTGTTTCGATTGAATACATGAACAAATGAGACTGTTATGATCAAATTACGAAGACCTATGTTCATGATACCAGCAGGCAGAGCAACGAAACAAGGGTTTACTTTAGAATATGATTTGGGCAACTAAATCATATTGAAATTGAAATTAACCAATTGTAGTTTGTTCCAGTATATCTTAAGAGTAAATAGAAACAAGAATTAAGGATTGATCTTACCAAATGAAAGAGATATGACCAATATAAACAAACTGGTCCAGAATCGCATTCAGAAAGACACCTTAACTTGCAGAGCCAATAAGGCGATCATGATGAACAATTTTGGGCTTACTGTATTCTGTGAAATTATATATAGAAAACAGTAGTTCAATTTAGGCTTTTGTTTTGCCATTTTTGGGTGAGAGACGAATGAGAAAAATGATGTTGAAGATGGACCTGCTGCAGGTCATTCTAGCGGCAAGCAGGCAGCTGGGTGTCGTCTCCATATGACACAAAATTTGGTTGAGTAAGGTGCAAGTTTTTGGGTCCAATTAGATATCAACATGAGGTATGATCATCTAGGAATTATTTTGTATTCTCGGCACCTCGTGCTTATGAAATAAGATCGGTTTCTAGTCCCGACACTACACACAAACTTCTAAAATTGTGTAGATTGAGATTGTGTAAGTTGAGAATGAACCTATAACTTGTGTCATTTGACTTCATATTTACCAAGGAAAGCTCCTCAAATGATAGAATAGAACAATCACAATTTTGTTCCGGGTTTGTGTTAAGAGCTTACTTAGTGACTAAGAAAACGTTTCTTCACGATTAAGAAATCTATCGAAACGACAATGGATTGAGAATGTAACCGGACATTCCTTAAGTAATAGCTCCTCAATAAACTTAATGGTATCATCTAATTCCACAACCGAGATCTCTAATTGGAGATTAGGAGAGTGATTAAGCTAATCAAAGTGATTAAGGAACCGGCTATTACACTATTGATCTTTCATATGAATAAAACTTTTTTTTTTAAAAGACATCAGAATCACTTTTGTGTACAAGATTAGAGGAAACAAAGCCGGTTACTACACTTGACAAAGACTATTAAAACGTTGTTAGTCATGTTTTACGTTTGTTTCTACGAGTAGAGCTACAAAGACTATTGAGAAAAAGAGAGTTGTTGCTTTATGTAAACCAGTGGAAGTCTTGTTTGCTTCCTTTGCTCGTTTGAGTGGTATGTGTTGTGTGTTATGATGATTTCTTCCTTGTTGATGAAATGTTACTACGTTTTCGTAGTATGTGTGTTCCTGGATGTAGTTCTGTGAACGTTCTATCATTGTTCGTATGCATTGTACTTATATAAGAGAATTCAAGTGGACTTGTAAGCCACAAGTTTTTACATTATGTTTTCAAACGGGAGTCTGCCTTTGAGTTATTATTTGATTTGTTTATATGCAGAAGAGTGTTTCTATGAATAACGATGTACAAGTTGTTTTCCAAATCGTTTTGTCTTGAAACGTTTGGTGGTTCAATGCTAACATTTTGCCCACTCATGTATCGTTTGCTCCTCCTGGCTAGAGTTGAGTAGACATACATAAGTCGTTGGTAGAAAGGAGGTTGAACACTTTAGAATTTAGACAAATACAAGTTTATTCAGTTTTACTTGAAAATTTCATGACATACACTGTCATTTTATTGTTTGGAAAATTTTGTTGGGCTGTTGTAGTATTTTGAAGTGTTATATGTTTCATGTTTATTGCGATGGTCCTTTGTCGGAAGGTGAATTTTGAGGGGTGCGGCGAAAGAAACCGTGGAAATGATTTTGGTGACACTTCCGTTATTTGTTGTACTGATTCGAATATACTAAGTACTGAGGTTGATGGTTGGCATTTGGATGTTATAAGAATGTTTTGTTACAGAGTTACTTGGTGCTACTATATTGGGCATTAATTTGTATCTTAAGGGGACGAGTATTGTAAATGTTGCCGATTGGTTTGTGTGGTAAAGAAGGATGTGTGTTGTGAAAGGAAAGTCCAGTCGAGTGTGGAAGTTCTAATGTTGAGGAAACCATGTGCACGGAAAAAAAGGTATAGGATTCTTTGTGTGGGATTATTTTGTATATAATCGTTTATGGTTAAGAGTAGTTGGTTATGATTGAGGACATTCGAGAAAATGTGAGGTGTGTTGAGTATGTTAGGAGACTAAATCACTCGAAATTGGAGAAACGTCGTAGAGTGGTGGAAACGTTTATGAATTCTTGCATATTAACGAGGGTTGATGTTGTTGTAAATGAGGATTCCCTGTCACAGTACCTTATCCAAGTTTCGAGGACGAAACTTCTTATAAGGAGGGTAGTGTGTAATAGCCGGTTCCTTAATCACTTTGATTAGCTTAATCACTCTCCTAATCTCCAATTAGAGATCTCGGTTGTGGAATTAGATGATACCATTAAGTTTATTGAGGAGCTATTACTTAAGGAATGTTCGGTTACATTCTCAATCCATTGTCGTTTCGATAGTTTTCTTAATCGTGAAGAAACGTTTTCTTAGTCGCTAAGTAATCTCTTAATGTAAACCCGGAACAAAATTGTGATTGTTCCATTGTATCATTTGAGGAGTTTTCCTTGGTAAATATGAACTCAAATGACACAAGTCATAGGTTCATTCTCAACTTACACAATCTCAATCTACACAATTTTAGAAGTTTGTGTGTAGTGTCGGGACTAGAAACCGATCTTATTTCGTAAGCACGAGGTGCCGGGAGTACCTAATAACTTCTAGATGATCATAACTCATGTTGGTACCTAATTGGACCCCAAATATCAAGCAAGTAGCTCAGCATACGTGCCTTAGGAGCTCCACACGCAGCTGCTTGATTCCACGCAGAATTTCAGTCAGCAGCTTCATCTTCCACACTCAATATCTTCTTCATTTCGAATCCTTTGGGGGCAAAATAAAAGCCTAAACTAAACTACTGTTTTCTATCTACAATTTCACAGAAGAGAGTAAGCCCAAATGAGTTCATCATGATCGCCTTATTGGCTCTGCAAGTTAAGGTGTCTTTCTGAATGCGATTCTGGACCAGTTTGTGTATATTGGTCATATCTCCTTCATTTGGTAAGATAAATCCTTGATTCTTGTTTCTATTTACTCTTAAGATATACTGGAACAAACTCCAATTGGTTAATTTCATTTTCATTATGATTTAGTTGCCCAAATCATATTCTAAAGTAAACCCTTGTTTCGTTGCTCTGCCTGCTGGTATCATGAACATAGGGTCTTCGTAATTTGATCATAACAGTCTCATTTGTTCATGTATTCAAACGAAACAAAACTCTAAGTTGAACTTCATTTCAAGATCTTGATGTTAGGCTTTTGTAATGCTTGAAAACCTGTCGTTATGATCATCTTATTGCCCCTAGAAGTCGGATGCGCATATGGTACTCTGTTTTGGAGCAGTTGTGGTATTTGGGCTATAAATTCTTGAATAGTTAATTAAAGTTGACGTTTAATGTGTTGAAATACTCCTAAGAGGAAGGGCTATGATTTACGGTTGGTTTTGTGTCTAAAGAATAAGGAACTATTTTTCCAAATGAGCATCTAAACAGTAGTCATGTGTTCTGAAACATGAAGAGGGTGCAGCCTATTCTCATATTGGATTTGGACAAGTTATACTTTGTTTATTTGGGAGATTTTTGGTGAGTTGAATACTGATGTATAGTAATTTGATGTACCATGATTATATCGTTTGTCGGAGGCCAATTCATGGAGGTTTTGGATCCGTGGTTCACGATATGGAGCCGTTCGGGATAGCTAAGAGTGTAAGTTCATACTTACTATGTTCTTTGCGTGTTGTGAGTAATATAAAGGAAGTTTATGAATGATATGACATTATGATTATGTGTGAATGATAATTGTTGAGTTTAATCATGGTATGGTTTAGGGAACTCGGTTTCGCACATAATGTATCTTTTGATACTAGGGCATGCTTATATGAATGTGTATGGATAATATGAGTGGTGTTATGACTCATGTGACCTTGTTTTGTACATGTGAATAGTATACGATGAGTCGAGTCATGTTTTATGTGAATAGTACCCTTTTGAGGGTGATTAGAACATTGTTATGCATACGTTGTGCATCATGAGTTGATGGTGGACAAGTATCTGATGGTTTTTGAGATGTGAACATGGTCTGTGTCCGCATGATCTATTCGATTGCTTGAGTACACATGGTGTGTTCTTGTGTTTGTACGTTGTTAAATGAGTGAACTCTATGATATGATGAGTTCTCAACTTGACATGTGTGGAACCGTGATTCATGTGAATTGTAGTTCATATACATGAGTATAATCGTATATGTGAAAATGTTTGTAAGAGGTGATTGACGAACTAATCACCCGATGTAAATGTATTGTGGCTGGTGATTGACGAACTAATCACCCGATGTAAATGTATTGTGACTGGTGATTGACGGACTAATCACCTGTTGTTTGATGTCTTATTAATTGATGATTGACGCACTAATCATCTATCGTATGTATAAGTTAGATGGCAATTTGGTTAAGGAGCCTCAGTGGTTTGATGGGGGAGTACCATGAGGTGATGAACGTATGACAGAAAGTCGTAACCTCGAATTTGGGTTACGTGATTGAAATGACCCGAATGGGCAATATTGATTGTCGCCTTAGGAGAGATTACCTCGAATTTGGGTAAGGACCTCCAAGGGGTGTGCACACTAATGACTGTTAAGGCATGCATAAATGAGGGGAAGACGTTCTCCAACAAGCGAGTGAGCCCGCAATGCGATCTTTGCCGCCCTCGCGTCGTTCCCTTACCTATTGCCAACGAAACTATAAATTGTATATTGCAAGTTATGTATCGTGTTGAGCTATCCTCTGAGCATGATTGTGTTATGTGAAACGTATAGTATAGTTCTGAAATAGAACTATGAATGATATGTTATGTGATTCAATGAATTACGTGTTTGAACTCGAGTTGTGCTTAAAGGTGGAATATGATATTCCTGCTCATACATGTAGCCTTAATTGAAAGTGTTAGTATATATTATAATCCAGCATGATTTGATGTATGATCTAGTGTACTTGTCAGAAGGTTATGCGTGACAAGTAGGTTGCATATGAAATCAAATGTGACATGAGCTTGTCTGTTATGGTGATCCTTGTTATCAGTGAGCCGTGTTATGTCGTACGAGTCCTTACAATGTCTTGTTGTGTTAATTGGCGTGTATGGTTGTATTACCAAGGTTGTGTTATGTGTATTGCTAGCATGACATGTTATTCTATAAATGGTTAGCAAATGAGTAATGGGTTTGGTTGATTACCCAATCGTCGTCGGTCTCAGGACCTTTATATGTCGGACAAATGAGGGCAGGTGTACCTCGGTAGTCCTATATGTGTGTCGTAAGTACGATGAACTTACCAGCTTTTGCTGAGTTACCCCTGTCCATTCAATTCATTGGAATGGGCAGTGTCGTGTTTTGTTAAATGTGCAGGTGTACGAGTATAGGGTTACATACTAGTGGAGAGGACGAATCACCAAGTCTAGTAGAAGTCAGGTCGTATTAGACTATGGTATTAGTATGTCAAAGGTTATAACTTGTAAACAAACTGGAAGTTTTTGATACACTTGTATAATATAATAATCGTTCGTAACCGAGTTATTAATGTTTTATGTTTTGGAGAGCCTTGTATCTTCCTTTGGGGGAGATACGGCGGTAACAGGTCCGATTTAGGCTAATGATGCTTCCGCTATTAATACTGTTAATTAAGTCTTAAAACTAGCTTAGAAAATCGGGCTGTTACAGGCCGGCCCTCTCTCTCACTTTCTTCTCTTTTTTTTTTGCTTTGTTTGTGTGTAATGAATGAGTGTGTGTGGGTGTGTGAATTAGGGTTTTGTTTAAGTATTAACAGGAGAGTAAAATGAGTGAATGGGAGTGAATGTGAGAGATAAATATCTCATTAAATTAGCAAAATAAAGAACAAAACAATCTTGCTCACTAAGGCTTCATTTGGCCGGCCAAAATGAGTGCCAACACACAATTTTTTTTGACATTTTGTAGTTGTAATGAAGGGAGAGAATCAATGAGTCACCAATTCAAATTTTAATCAAAAATCAAATAGTTTGTATATTGTTAGCATCTTGTTAGTGTAAATGTGAGTGACATGGGCATGACATGTAAAAATGATGTCATTGCCTATGTGGTTTAGCAGTACAAAAAATGAAATCGAGTTTGGCTCGTCTCGAGCAAATTTACTTCGGTTTGCGCGAAAATGAAAACCGGGTGAACTAAATCAACGAATTAATGAAATTGGAGTTAAAAACAATAAAAATCAATATTATTAATAGTATTAACAAAATTTTCTAATTTTATAATAATAACAGAAAAAATGGTGAAATCGAAATTGTTGAAAAATCGTTTTATTTACAAATAAACGAACAGAAATGGGTAAATAGAAATGAATAGAATGAAATTGAATTAGGAAATAGAAATAAAATTAGAAAATATAAATAGATTAATAAAAATGAAAATAAAAAAGGGTGAGACAAAATTTGGTGTCTACAGGTATATTTTCATAATCTAAATCTAATTCTAATTCTAATAGAAGTTATACAATTCTAATTCTAATAGAAGTTAAACAAATCGAATTCTAATAGAAGTTAAACAATCAGTTAGCTATAAATAGTTGAAATCCCAAATCAACATGCACAATCATAATGCCTGGTCATATATAATCAGCTGGCTACAATAAGCTGACAAATTATTGATTGGCAAGTTTTCAATTTTTCATTATTATATTCCATATAAACAATTTTTGTAGTAACCTCATAGTAAAGTAATAAATCATATAATAATAAAGTAGGAGAATGTAGGAGTTTCAAATAAGAGAACAAAACAAACATATATATTTACCACATTGTCTAATTAAGTAATAAAAGTAAAAATAAATAAATTAAGAGTTTGTTATGAAAAAAGTAATAGGAGTATTAGTAGTAGTAGTAGTAGTAGTAGTAAAAGTAGTAGTAGTAGTAGTAGTCGTAGTATGCGGGGAACCGTCATCGATAAAACATCTTTATTCGCGCTCCCACTTGACACCAAATCCCTCTCATGTTGTACAAGCATGGCATGCAATTCATGAAGATTTTTCTTTAAATCATTCATGTTATAATTCGTCCTAAAAGGACCGAATGTTGCAGGCAAAGAATTAAGCAGACGGTATATCGCAAAATCTTCAGAAATTGGGCATCCTAACTTCTCAAGAGTTTCAACATTCTCGATAAATTTGAGAACATGAGGACCAACTGGTTGGCCCTTTGAGAGCTTAGTCTCAAAGAAACTCGAAGCTGCTTCGTATTGAAGTATTCGCGGCTTTTGCGAGAAACTAGTCGTGAGCCTAGCGAATATTTGATATGCACTGAAATCAATCATGTGTTTCTGTAAACGCGGGTGCATAGCAAAAATCAATACATTCTTAATCTGGTCAGATTCATGCTTGTACTCTTCATACATTTGTATCATTTCAGGGGTGGCGTCTGAACTTGGAGCGGGAATCGGGGGTTCGTATAGAAAACGTTGTTTTCTATCAGATTGAAGGGCTAATCGCAGGTTTAACTCCCAATCAGTAAAATTGCTTCCATCCTCCTTTAGTTCATTCTTTTCCATAAAATTACGAAGCCAGGAGTCTTTGGATATTACTGAATTGGACGTTTGAGCCATTTTCGACTTTAAACTACAACGTGGGAAAAACAATCGATTAAATTCATCGTCAAATTCACATTAAAATAATTATTTGTGAATTTAGGCATTTATATAATGATCTCTCTAAATTATATAAATGATTCCGAGATCCGATCTTATATAAATCTAGGCACGCGGAGGGCGATACATCCTAAATTTATGTAATTTCGGTAAACCAACTCATGATTAATTCTACACTTAGAACTCTCGGTTGATCGATTTCAACTAAATCAATCCTTTAGTCCCGTATTGCAAGACTTGTATTGCAAATCACGTCAAGATTAAACCAAAATTCACTCGTAATAACTCTTTATTAACCTACTCCCCCAAGGTAAAAAGGAAACACCCCGCTAGGGCGAGCGTGCCCCTGATGAACAAGGGTTACATAGGTATGAATTGTGGAAGGACTAAATCTCGATTTTAAATTTTTTTTTTTTTTTGTGAGAGATCTTGTCATATTTTATCTATCGCTTTTAAGTGAACTAAATCTAGCGAGTCGTGGATAATGGATATGACAATGTGGGATTTGCGTTTGGTTATAATTGTGCGGAAATTAAACCAAGCATGCATCAAATAAATCCAAGTCCTAGTATGGCCATAAGACTAGAACCTAATAAAAGCATTTAAACCTAAACTAGGCTTCAAAAGCTTCAAAGGCTCCGTCTTCAATTCGATCTCGAGTCACCAACTATTGGCTCCGTGAAAAGCGCCGGTCTTCAATATAAACAAATGTACATATGGACTATCCTATTATACATTTTTGAAAAAAAAAAAAAAAAGGAAATTAAATATTATTACAAACCGGCGATACGAGATCGCAATTATTACAAACCAATCAGATACCGTCCTTACATTTCGGTACAGTACCGATACTATAGTACTATATGGTCATACTATACTTAGAATCATGCAAATAAGACCGAAAATCAGATTTTCAACTTTACAGTACAAGCAATCCGGTAAATTTAGGAATTTTCGATTCTAACTTATTAGAATCAATAATCAACACTTAAAACACCTTTTAAGTTTAAACTAACCACCAACATATTAGTTTTTCAATATTTAGTCTCCACTAAAATTGAATCAATTAGTTTAATTGATTATATTTGCTAACTATTTGTCCAAAAATCACATAATAAACCCGAAAATATCTAAATAAATCATAACTAATTATGAAAAAAAAAATTAGAAATTATTTCATTATGTGATTTAAGCTCACAACCAGTAGCTAATTAAGGACAAAAATATGCAAAATTATTTTGGTCATTTTCTCTTAAGAAATCAATTTTCCACCATTTACATTATTACTAATTAATAACAAATGGCCAATAAAAATTATGAATTAATTTCTGGAAATTATACTCATTATAATTCTGGAAAAAATTATATATTTCTTAAATTAACAAAATCAACATGCATGTTAATCTAATTACCAATTAATTAGAAAATAGCATAAATCTTGTAAAAACAACAAAAATTAAGCAAAATTAGCAAATAAATTCCTAAAATACCATAATTTCGGTTGGGGCATCCACATGCCCAAAACATCACATGCAACTTTAGTTTGTGTGATAAAACCAACTTTTATCATTTAAATTTAATTAAGTTACCAATTAACCTAATTAAAGCTTAAAATTAACATGCAACTTAAACCGATGCTCTGATACCACATGAAAGTTATTTAGCCCCTAATTAGACTCCTCTAATTAGTACTTAATTACCCCTAATTAAGTTTAGCTAGGATCTTTTGTTGCATGTAAGATTAAAGCATAAATAAGGTGATAAAACATATTTTTATACCTTAATCAAGAGGAATTTTGACCTTCCTTCAAAAGAAGGATCTTGAGCTGCTTATTAATGGGGATCCTCCTCCTTAGTCTTGAGTTTCCAAGTTAGGAAACCTCCTCTCTTGATCCACCAAAGAAGCTCTCCAACAAAAAATCCCACTAAAAGACTAGTTTTTATGAGATTTTAACCCTAAAACCAAAATAAAGTTAGCTAACACTTTAGCTAATGTTATTCTAGGTTTAGTATAGTGTTTTGATCAAGTTTTTATTGACATGCAATGAAGAAAACTTGATCTTATAAGATTTGGAAGTAGGCTGAATTTTTAGAGATTTTAGAGGGTTTTCTCTCAATTCTCTCTCTAAAACAAGTTTTTGTGAATGAAAAATGATGTGTTTCATGTGTTTTGAGCATAAAACACATTATATATAGTGGTGATGGCAAAATGACTGTTTTGCCCTTACTAAAAATACCCCTTAACATCTTATGTTACAATTTGGGTATAATTTGTACACTTATTTCTTTAAGTGTTAGTTAATTATTATATCATTATATAATAATTACTAATTACATCATTTTAGCTAAATTACAACTACTTGTAATTTATTTAGCTAATTGTCTATATTGACAATTCACACAAAAATCGTAGTTTATACGACCAGAGTTCGGAACTCGTAAAAACACTATCCGACATAATCAGTTAACTCTTTAACTGATATATTAGGGTTTATATTATATTGCATTAAATACAAATATAATATCCTTTGGAGAAACTATCTTTACCGGTGTGACCGAGAGGGATCAGTTGATTAGCGCCGTTAAACGTCAATAACGTCAAACTCTAGCCAGCCAACCGTTATCGATTTACGTTAATCAACTGACTTAATATATATAATATATCCCACGTTTATTCCTAATTAGATTTAATTAGTCAACGAATTATTGTCGGAGGACACCTACTCCAACAAAAATAACTATGGGCATCATGTCAATGGTAGGATATGGATGTTATGGAATCCTAAACAAGTTCAGACTCAGATTCTGCATAAATCTTCCCAACTGATTCATTGCAGAATCACTCACATCAGAACTCAAAGAAACTTCCTTATTACCTTCATCTATGCTGCAAACAATGGAGATATCAGGAAGGAATTATGGAATGATATGGATGGATTGGCACAAGATAAAGATCCCTGGATTCTGCTAGGTGATTTTAATGTTGTGTTAACCACAGAAGAAAGAATTAGTATGGCAGACCCAGTAATGAAGGACATTGAAGATTTTTGAAATTGTGCTACTAAAAATGGCATAGTTGACCTTCCTGCTCAGGGTCACCATTTCACCTGGTCTAACAATCAGGATCCTCTAGATAGGGTTGGTGCAAACTAGACAGGGCTATGGTGAATAATGCTTGGATCAATGCTTTTCCTACTACTAATACCCAATTTTTGGCTCCAGGAATCAGTGACCATTCTCCTTGTTTGGTTAGCATTTCTGATAACTCTATTCCTGTTATTAGACCCTTCAAGTATCTAAATTGTTGGGGAATGTCTGACCAATTCAAAGAGAAAGTTAAGGAAGCCTGGGATTCAGAGAAAATAGGATGTAAGATGTATAGATTCATGGAAAAGCTGAAGATGGTTAAAAGCAGTCTGAAAAAGCTGAACAAAGTTGAATTTTCTGATCTTCCTGCAAGAGTGAAGGACATGAAAAGTAAACTTATCACCTGTCAGGAGGAAATTCAGGCTGACCCTCTGAATATTGAAAAAATTGCAGAAGAAAAGGATTTGAATGCAAGGTATGTAAAGCTCAAAAAGGCAGAAATGAGTATGGTGCAGCAAAGGGCTAAAGAGACTGACATAAAAATGGCAGACTCTAATACAAGATACTTTTATGCCAAGATTGCAGAAAAGAAAATAAGGAGTGCAATTGGTTCCATCCAAACCATCTCTGGGGATCAAGTAAAAGGTCATAGAAATGTAGCTGATGCATTTGTGGAATACTACACTTCTTTATTAGGGTCTGACTCTTGTGTTAGTGATTACCCTGAATCTCTTATTACTACTGGAGCAATCCTCTCTGACAATCACAAGGAGAGCCTAACAGCCCCAATCACTAATGCTGAGATCAAAGCTGCATTAAAGATGATTGACATAAACAAGAGCCCTGGCCCTGATGGATTTTCTTCAGGTTTTTTCATAGAGGCTTGGGAGATTGTAGGGGAGCTTTTCTGTGAAGCAGTCCAAGAATTCTTTCATTCAGGAAAAATGCTGAAACAGACAAACTCCACTCTGATCTCCCTTATCCCAAAAGGCTCTACTCCTCAAACTGTAGCTGATTTCAGACCCATTTCTTGCTGTAATACTATCTACAAAACAATCAGCAAAATCTTAGCCTTGAGAATGAAGGAGGTCTTACCAGATATTATTGGCATTGAGCAAGCTGCTTTTGTAAAGCAGAGAAATATTTTTGATAACACTATGCTAGCACATGAGATTGCTAGGAAGTATGGCAGAAAGGGCATTTCCCCAAGGTGCATTATCAAAGTAGATATTAAAAAGGCCTTTGACTCAGTTTCATGGGAATTTGTTAGAAGTATTCTGAAGGATTTTGGTTTTCCTGATCAATACAGCAAATGGGTATACTCTTGCATCAGCTCCACTTACTTCTCTCTTAACATCAATGGGGCTGTGGAAGGCTTCTTTAAAGGAAAAAGAGGGCTCAGACAGGGTGACCCTCTTTCCCCTTACATTTTTGTGATCTATATGGAAGTTCTGTCTAGGATGCTGAGAAAGACTCCTAAAATCAAAAATTTCTCCTTCCACCCAAAATGTGTTAGGATTAACCTCACACACCTGATATTTGCTGATGATCTTCTTGTGTTTACCAGAGGGGATGTGCCCTCAGTGGAGGCTATAGCAAAATGTCTGAAAAACTTTGCCAACTATTCAGGTCTACATGCTAATCCTTTGAAGACTGAGGTCTATTATGGAGGTGTCTCTGCTGGCATTAGGAAGCTTATTGCTGATTCTACAGGCTTTACTGAAGGCTCATTCCCCTTCAGGTACCTAGGTGTGCCTCTTTACCATGCTAGGTTGAACATTAGCATGTATCAGCCTCTGATAGACAAGATTAAAAGAAAGCTGTCATACTGGGCAAACCATTACATGTCATATGCTGGTAAAATAGAGCTTATAAACTCAGTGATCTTTGGAATTCAGAATTTCTGGGGTGCAAGTATCCTTCTCCCTAAGAGTGTGGTTAAAAGTATCAACAAACTGTGTAAGAATTTCCTCTGGGGTATTAAAGATGGTGAAAGGAGGATGGTTTTCAAAGCATGGCACAGCTTTTGCAAACCAAGAAAAGAAGGGGGGATGGACATTAAGGAGGTCCTGAGTTGGAATAAAGCTCTACTTACCAGATGGATTGAAAAGATTGAATGCAGACATCCAAGTATTTGGGTAAAATGGATTCAAGCATACATTATTAAGAATGCTGACCTGTGGAGTATGGAACCTAAGACAGGCTGGTCAAACAGTTGGAAGAACCTATTGATGCTCAGGAATGAAATTGTCATGAAAGCAGGTGGGATTGAGCAGGCAAAAAGTCTGATTGGTGCAAAAAGAAGAACATCTGAGCTTTACAATTTCTTCAGGGGTCAGGAGGTGAAGAAATTCTGGCACAGAACTTTACATGATGCTGCTGTGATTCCCAAGCACTGCTTCATTGGTTCTTTGGCAATTCAGAGGAGTCTGGCTACACTGGACAACCTATGCAAAAGAGGTTTTCAGCTAGCTAGCAGGTGTGTTCTGTGTTTACAGGATGCAGAGGATACTAATCATTTGTTCTTCAAATGTAGTTACTCAAAGACAGTATGGGGATCAATGCTCACCAAATATCACATTCCTCATGGCATCTCTACATTAAAGCAGGAAGTGAATTGGTTCTCTAGATACAACAAAGGCAAAGGCTGGCACCAGCACAGAAACAGATGTGCTCTTTTCTGCACTGTATACGAGCTCTGGATGGAAAGAAACAAGAGAATTTTTAGAGATGAGTTTCGAAATGCTGAGAAATTAGTTCATAGGATCGGATTAGTTACATTGTTGCAGTTAGAATGATGTATCTAAATTCTGGTTATTCTGAGGATACTCTAGCTACTATGCTTTGAGTTGCTCCCTGCTTCTCTCAGCCTAGTTTAGCTATTTTTGTAATGGTTTTAGGGTTCTTTTTCCCCCTATTTTTATAAAAATTTATCATTACAAAAAAAAAAATATTAGAGAAATATTAGTAAAACAGATTTTTTATTATTTTTTAGTAAAATGAGATTTATAATGAAAAAAAATGTCTACGCAGGCTAGATAAATGCAATTAATAGATCATATTAAAGGTTTAGATATCAATCTATTGGTTCACATTTATCATCATGATTAGAAATCATTATAAAGAGACCCGTGCAACGCACGGGCATTAATCCTAGTTTTCCTTATTGGGGTGTCTAATACTTTGATTAAGTTTATGTTAACTTTATAAAGATTGTGAAAACGGTCTACTAACATGTAGCTTTTGGATTATCAGCTATTTTTAGTGGGATTAGTATATAATGGACTCTTATGAGACTCATTTAGAGTTTAGTTGTTTAGATTACATTATTCTCCATTCTTAACCCTCAATTGACAAAAAAAGAAATTTTTAAAAACTTTAATTGATCTACTCATAAACACTTTAATTGGTTAGAGCAAGGTGCCACCGGACGTTATTTTCATAAGCTCTAGACAATTGAGACGCTATCTAAAGAGTTGAATCATTCTTATTTTGTTATCTTATTCAATACATACACTACCTTTGGATGCGTGGGGTTTAACTTTATAAAGATTGTGAAAAAGGATAACTATGTGTCGTCTAACTTTTGGATTAGCTTATTTTCTATGGGATTAGTATATATATAATGGATGCGCAATATAGACTGGGATGTTTAAATAGGAGTATAAGACCTAAGGAGTTCATACACTATGCGGTAAAACTGTACTTTCTAAAACTTGTGATAGATTTAGGATTAGCCTATTTTCATTGGGATAAGTATATATAACGGACTCTTATGAGACTCATTTAGTGTCTCCTTGTTTAAGTTTAATTTATATTATTCTCTATTATTTGACCGCAATTGACAAAAAAAAGTTTGAAAACTGTAATTAATGTACTCATAAAAGAATAAAATGTGACATTTTCATAAACTATTTTAACATTAAAATATATTTGTTAAATGTGTGACCAATAATTATTTATCATTTTTCCTTAAGAAATGCGCAAAAGGGAGCGAGATGTTTAAATAGAATCGGAAGAGTACATACACCATGGGGTTTAACTTTATAAAAATTGTGAAAATGGTTTACCATATACTATATAGCTTTTGGATTAGATATTTTCAATTAAATTAGTATATATAACGAACTCTTATTCGGCTCATTTACGGTCTACCTGTTTAAATTTTTATTATTCTCTGTTTTTTAACTCCAATTGACAAAAAAAAAGAAAAAAAAAAGTTTAAGAAACTGTAATTTATTTACTCATAAAAGAATTACATGTGACATAAATCTAAAATTTATATATATAATTGAGACTAATTTTCTTTGTTATTGTATTATCTTACTTTATGTGTATCTTATTATTGTAGCTCGTGGTTTATACTAAATTGAGTAATAATAGAATAAATAATTTGTACTATTTTGAGTTGAACGAATTTGTTGAGTAAGATTAAATAAATAATGCAATCCATATTTTCGTAGAATCAGAAAAAATAATGATCATTCTTTATGATTATGATTAAAATAAATAATGATGAGCACCACATTTGTAGTAGGATTAGAGTGGATAATAAACTCTCTTTGAATTTTATTAAATATGATAAACCCGTTTCTTATTTGTGTTTGCATTCAAACGTTTGCACCCACAAAACATCTTCGTATAAATATTGGGGCCTATGATCGTTTGTCCAACGTATAGAAATAAAACAAATGAAATGAGTAAATAAAATTACGGTGTTGGATCATATAGGACAAAGATTGGATCCTTCTATGTACTGCTCTTATTCTTGTACAATTATTTTACTATTACGCCTATGGTAATTTTGATTTGCTGAATGAATATAATCTGTGTATACTATTTTGTTTAATTTGATTAGAACTTATAGACATCATGTATAAGTACAACACTATATTCATATACTATACTAATATAGTATTGTTATACTTCCATTTACTACTACGATTGTCATACTACTCTATTACTTTCTCATTTGGCTTTATGCGCTAGCCGCCACCCCTTGACTACTACTACTCCCTCCATTTCATTAGGAACCTTGCATATTCCACTTTCGGCAATTTCTTTCAATTCTTTGCGTTTCTATTTCGGGAAAGTTTTACTTACTAATTGCACATACTAATCACAACTTAGTATCTAACAACCCACTAATCTTTATATTAATCACCATTAACCCTACTTAACATTACTAATAACCCAGACCACCACCTTTACAACCACCAAACAGCCACCACCACGAGTGTAATTGATCATCAAACAACCACCCAAAACCCAGCAAACATCATCACCACCGGCGCCGATCATCCCTCATCGCCGGCAAGAGAGGACAGATAAAAGAGAGACAGTGGGTCGAAAAGAGAGGGTCGAAGAGAGAAGAAAGAGAATTTCGTGAAATCGGCAGCGAAGGATATCTCCAGCCACTGTGGGGCGACCAGATCGGGGGTGAAAGGGATCTGGCGTGGAGGATCGCCGGCCAAGAGATAGAGATGGGCGATTTCGTGAGATGAAGAGGACGGTAGGACCGTAGGAGAGAGAAGATTGCCAACGATTAGGTGCCGGAATTCAAGAGAGGAGGAGAGAGAAAATGGCCGGCGATGGTAAAAAGCCGTCGGTGAGCAATACAGCGGTGAGGTGATGGGTGAAGGTCCGGTGGTGGGTTGGGTGGTGGGGAGAAGGTCCGCTAGGTTGGGTGGTGGTGGGTTCGGTGGTGAAGTGAGGAGGGAAGGTAGAAGATTGATTTTGATTAATTGACACTTAATCACCCGGCCCACTCCCCCCATTTCTTGGTTGTTGTGCCCAAATGGGATGCCAACTTCCTATTGAAATGGAGGGAGTACAAATATTACTACTTCTCTAATAACCTTATACTACACGTCTACTAATACAACTACTATTACACTCCTACTTTTACTCCTACTCCTACTACAACTACAACTACTACTTACTACCACTTGTACTCACAACTACTACTACTACTAAACTTCTAATCCTTCGTTACTTTAAGAACTTGTATTAGTAAAATTGTATTGCAAATTAAACTTTTGTTGCCTTTTAGGATTAGTAATAACACATAATATGGAAAGATCTCTCCAATCTCTTAGAAAACTTGGACTCTCTCACAATGCTAGAAAAATAAATAGAATTTTCTGATTAACCGAGAAAATAAGCAAAAAAACGTAGGCTCATAAAATTAGTCAGCTTTATATATATGTACTAGTTGAATGCCCGTGCGTTGCACGGACTCTTCACTTAAACTCATTTACAATTAATTTATATTAAACTCATATTATTCTTCATTAGTTAGCCATATTGACAAAAAAGAAATGTTCCATATTATAATTATAAATAGATAGTATTTAAATAAAGAGTATACTTTTGAAGGATTGTATTGTATATTTTCAAAAGTTCCATGTGACCTTAACTCAGCTCGTGTCTAAATAGTTGATGAATTATAATTTTCGTAATAATTATAGGATTAATATTTAACTAATCACATTATTAACTTCTTAAAAGTCATGGACATCTTGTACATTTTCTTGATGTCCTACTTTTGTTGTTTTAGTAGGATTAAAATGGAAAATGGACTCACTTTGTTTGAGTAAGATCGGATTAAAATAAATAGAAACTGAACTTTAATTTGATTTATTTTGTAGTGGGATTAAAATAGATAATGAACTATCTTTTGAATAAGATTTGAATAGATAATGAACTATTTTTCTGGATAGAATTGGACTTTAGAATAGATAACGAATTATTTTCTAACAAAATAAAAATTCGATAGATGAATAACTTTACATTTTGCTTTCGATATATGTGCATTTGAAGTGACATTGTCGAGTCTATTTGGATATACGATATTGTTTAGCTTAAGGATTAACCTATTTTCAATTGGATAAGTATACATAAGGGACTCTTATTCTCATTGCATTGAGATCCAATTTTTTAAGTTCATAATATTCTCCATAATTAGAGGTGAGACTGTCTCACAATAACTTATTAAGAGACCATTCTATTTGTTCATAGAGTGATCCTTTTTTACATTGATAGTGTCATTACACTTCTTTTAGGTATTCATGTTAATTTATGATGATAACCTCAAACTTAGGATTAGTAAATTTGGTTACTTTACAATCATGGCTAAATTTAACATGTTGATCCTTAAAGTCACAAGTAATGTGGTTTAAACATGAACTAAAACGATTACTAAAGGTAATAGAGTGAACATGAATGATGTTAATCAAAACGGGCACTTTTTAAATAAAGTAGTGGTCTCAGAATAATTTATTGTGATAACATCTCATATGAGACTTTGTCATCCTCCATTATTTAGTCACAATTGATGATATTGTGCATTGCAATAGTAAAACCTATTAAAGCAGAATAAATAGTATTTAAATTGGTTTCCAGCAATTTTAATTGATCTATTCTTTAAAAACTAAAAACAAAAATAAGTTCCCTGTGATGTTCTCGGCTCTAAATAATAGTGGCTCGTGTCAAAATAATTGAATTATTTAAATTTACATAATATATAGTTAAAGAATTTTACTGAACAGATCACATGAAATTGGTTCCAAAGTCTTAGAAATTTTAATTACTTATGTGTTCACGTAAGATTGTATATATCATGCAGCTTTTGGATTAACCTATTTTCAATAAGATTAGTATATATAACGGAATCTTATTCCGCTCATTTACGGTCTATTTGTTTAAGTTTTTACTATTCTCTGTTTTTTTAGCTCCAATTGACCACAAAAAAAAAAGTCTGAAAAACTTTTATATTATGTTTGTCAACGTTGATCAAATCCTTGTCAAATTCTTGTCAAAATATGCCTCCTAAAAGCTTTTGTATCCTCGTAGTCGTAGCTAAGAGGTTATTTGAGTACACCTTGTAGACTTTTGTTTTCGAGACTTTAATTTATTCAATGTAGGAGATTAATATATGTTTTTGTTTTAATATCAAATCCTATTCCTATTTTGACTACCACTAATACAATCCAATTCTGTAATGCTGTAGGAATGTTTTTTTTTCTCTTTTTTTAACCGCATACTACTACTACTACTACTACTACTAAATTACTAATACTCCTATTACTTCATTTAAAAAAAGTACTCCTATTACTTATACTACTACTCCTACAGTACTCCTACTCTGCTACAACTCTTACCACTAATAATAATAATAATAATAATAATAATAATAATAATAATAATAATAATAATAATAATAATAATAATAATAATAATAATAATAATAATAATAATAATAATAATAATAATAATAATAATAATAATAATAATAATAATAATAATAATAATAATAATAATAATAATAATAATAATAATAATAATAATAATGCTGGTGATACATTTGGGGATACATTTGGGGATCACGCAGTCTCGTGTACGGGTGTTGTGGGCGTCAAGCATCGGCATAATGCTGTTCGTGACACGCTGGTTGACATCTGTTACCGTTCTGGGATCTCAGCAGGGAAGGAGGTTGACATTGGCCTGGTTGGCGCTGATGGTCGACCTCTTCGTCCGGCGGACATGCTGCTATATTCGTGGGCTGACGGGCGCGATGTTTGCGTCGATTTGACTGGGTCTTCGCCCTTGACGCAGACAGGATTGACTGATTTCGATCCAGGTAAGGTGGTGCGGGAAGCGGCCAATCGTAAGCGTGCTAAGTATGAGGTTAAGTGCGCTGCTTTGGGTTATGGCTTCCTTCCCTTCTCTTTCTCCTCTTTGGGGGAGTTGGAGCCCGCAGCTGTTGCTCTGCTCAAGCGGGTCCAGCAGTTCTCTAGGTTGCAGGATATCGGTGCGCAGGCTGCAGCTTTTATTTTTACTAGGATTGGTTTTTCCATAGCGAAAGGTGTGGGGGCTCAGATAGTATCTCGGCTCCCCACCAATTTCTTGTAAATTATTCCTGAACCTTCAGTTCGTAATAATAATAATAATAATAATAATAATAATAATAATAATAATAATAATAATAATAATAATAATAATAATAATAATAATACTATTGTACTTCTACTCCTACATAGTACATACTCTTGCTCCTAGCTATTAGTAGGATTTTTTGTCTAACACTACCTAATACAACGTACTTTTTGTGAAACACTACCTAATACATTATTTTTTGTCTAACACTACCTAATACAACGTATTTTTTGTCTAACACTACCATGAATGATTTCCGGCAGATAAAAATCAACTTTTCGGCTTGACCCGCCTGTGCACGTGATTTTTTACCTCTCCCTCTTTTTTTTTCGAAAGTTTTGCCCCGAAACTTACTACTCTTCCATTTTTTCCTCCAATTCTCTAGTCATTTTTCTCTCTTTAATTTCATTAATCCTCATATCTCTCCATTTTAATTGCATCTAGGAATAATTTTTTCCAGTTAATTTTCTCTCTCTGTCCCTCATTAACTTTTTACGGGATTTAATGATGATATTAGAAATTAAACCAAAATCACGTGCACAAGCGGCTGAAAAGTTGACTTATTTTTGGCCTGAAACCATTTATGGTAGTGTTAGACAAAAAATGCGTTGTATAAGGTAGTGTTAGGGAGTGTTTCACAAATTGTACGTTGTATTAGGTAGTGTTAGACAAAAAACCCCTATTATTAATACAGTACAACTCCTACTCCTACGTTATTAATTACTACTCCTACTCACTACTACTCATGCTAAAAATTAGAAAATTACTCTTAATCCTACTTCTGCTCGTATGACTACTACTAAAGTGTTGCTTCTGCTACGTACTACTACTACTAATCAAGTTATATGAACGATGTGGGATATATTAGGGGTCAATTAATTAATTTTCGATACCTAGCTTTAGCCTTTTATTAGAAGAATTCTTCTACAACTTTATACAACTTGTACTTCTACAATTTTTACTTATAGTTCTACAATAAATCATCTTCTAATTAATACACTTCTACAATGATTAAGTAATATGACTATACTTTTACAAATGACGGTGAAACTAATGAGCTAAGAAGTATACAATAAGATGTTATATATCAACGTAGCAAAGCTTACGTATGTAATGTGTATACTTTTTTCATAGCAAACTCTTAATTTTTTTTTTTTACTTTTATTACTTAATTGGACAATGTGGTAAATATTTATGTTTTTTTTGTTCTCTTATTTGAAACTCCTACATTATCCTACTTTATTATTATGTGATTTATTACTTTATTATGAGGTTATTACAAAAATTTTTTATATGGAATATGCATCCAAAATTGTAATAAAATAATGAACAATTTTAAACTTGCCAATCAATAATTTGCAAGCTTATTGTTGCCAACTGATTATATATGACCAGTCATTATGATTGTGCATGTTGATTTGGGATTTCAACTATTTATAGCTAACTGATTGTTTAACCTCTATTAGAATTCGATTTGTTTAACTTCTATTAGAATTAGAATTGTATAACTCCTATTAGAATTAGAATTAGATTTAGATTATGATTATGAAAATATACCATTTTGGCCACCATGAGTGGTGCACAAAATTTTATCCCTGAAAGTTTTCAAGACTCTGAATTTTTCTTCTTTTTTTTTCCTTTTTTTCTTCTTCTTCCTTTTTTTTACTCTGATGCTCTGCCTTAGAAAGTTTGCAAGTTTTGATTTCGTAACTGTTTTTTCTTTTTTTTTGGTGACAGGTTTATCTTGTAGTGTGGTGTATGGGTTCTTAAGGTTTTTCTACATGTAGTTTTCAGTCAAAAATCGTACTGTGTAATCCTTGGTGACTATAAACAGCATCATTAGAGTAGAATTTTGATATGAACTTTGGCTTTTTGCTATGTTCTCCTATTTATCATCAGCTATCGGTGGCAGCCTAGCTTTTGATGTTAGACTCTTCAAGGTTTAGTGCGAGCTAATCCTTCGCCTATGGTTTGTGCCACTAAAAGTGGCCGTGTTTATGTATTTGTGGGACTTTGTGACAGTTAGCTCTGATTGGCAAGAATGCAAGATGTTGAGCTGTTAATGTTGGGCCTCAGAATGTTATTTCGGTTGGCTGCAACGCCTGTTACAAAGTCGTCGTCTGGGGTGTGTGTTAAACAAAAGGGGAAGTTCAAGAAGGGTGCGGGGAAGGGTAGGAAACCCGCGCGTGGCAAAGAAAAAAGAAAAGTTGTTTCGGGCAACAATTCTATTGCTAAGAGAGGCGCGACTCCTGAACAGCAATGCTTCCATTGTGGAAATTTCGGCCACTGGAAGCGAAATTGCCCAAAGTACCTGGAGGAGAAGAAGTCGAAACCAGGTATATATATGATAGATATTAATTATGCAAGTACCACGTCCTGGGTATTGGACACTGGATGTGGATCTCACCTTTGTAATCACTTGCAGGGGCTGACGAAGGCACGTCGGCTGGCAAAAGGTGAAGTTGACCTCCGTGTCGGGAATGGAGCTAAAGTAGCCGCCGTATCAGTAGGAACGTATATTCTGTCACTGGCCTCAGGGCTAGAGTTGTATCTAAATAACTGCTATTTTGTACCAACTCTAAGTAAGAATATAATTTCGGTTTCTGTTTTAGACGCTGAAGGTTTTGAATTTTCAATACGAAACAACAGTTGTACCTTCTCGTTTAATGATATGGTGTACGGAACAGCCAAATCTATAAACGGTATTTACGTTTTAGATTTGATAAATGAGGTCTATCATGTAACAAATAAAAACTCAAAATAGGAGATCCCGATCAATCCTACCTTTGGCATTGTCGTTTAGGGCATATAAACGAAAAACGCATTGAGAGACTCGTAGCCAATGGAGTTCTCAAACCATTTGATTTTGGATCATATGGAACATGCGAATCTTGTCTTTTAGGCAAGATGACTCGAGCACCTTTTTTAGGAAAAGGAGTACGAGCTAGTGATTTATTGGCGCTCATTCATACAGATGTTTGCGGTCCAATGACAATCACTGCTAGAGGAGGTTATGACTACTTTGTCACTTTTACAGATGATTTTAGTAGATATGGCTACATCTACCTAATTAAATATAAAAGTGAGGTACTTGAGAAATTTATAGAATTTCAAAAGGAAGTAGAAAACCAATTAGGAAAGAAGATCAAGGCCTTACGATCAGATCGGGGAGGTGAATATCTCAGTAATGACTTTGATATTCATCTGAAAGACTGTGGAATCATATCACAGCTTACACCTCCTGGTACACCACAATTAAATGGTGTAGCCGAAAGAAGAAACCGTACCCTGTTGGATATGGTAAGATCAATGATGAGTCAGACTGAGCTTCCTGATTCATTCTGGGGTTTTGCTCTCCAAACTGCCATTTTCACACTCAATAGATGCCCGACTAAATCAGCTCCGAAAACTCCATATGAGTTATGGAGAGGAAAAGTTCCGAACCTCTCATTTATCAAAATCTGGGGTTGTGAAGCATATGTCAAAAATAAGACTGACAATAAGCTTGCACAAAGATCTGATAAATGTCTCTTTGTAGGTTATCTCGTACATACTCGAGGATATTACTTCTACAATCGTCTTGAGAACAAAGTTTTTGTGTCTCGAGATGCTGTCTTTTTAGAAAAGGAATTTATTTCTAAAAGACAGAGTGGGAGAAAATTTGAACTTAGTGAAGTTCAGGAGCCACAAATGCAAAATGAGGCTCAGGATGTTTTACCAGAAGACATTCCTGAATCGTCTAACTCTGTGGTTCCATTTTCCACTCCTAGAAGGTCAGGCAGATCAAGCCACCCACCAGATCGATACCTAGGTGTGATCGAGGATGGTGGTGATCACTTTTTGCTTCTAGAAAGCAATGAGCCTGCAACCTACAGAGCAGCCATGACTGGACCGAATTCTGCTAAATGGCTGGAGGCAATGAAATCCGAGATAGATTCCATGTACGAGAATCAAGTATGGGACTTGGTTAACTTGCCTGAAGGAACCAAGGTTCTTCAGTGCAAATGGATCTTTAAGATCAAGACCGGCATGGATGGAAATCAAGATATTTTCAAAGCTCGATTGGTAGCTAAAGGTTTCACACAAGTTCATGGTTTAAACTATGACGAGACCTTTGCGCCAGTTGCAATGCTTAGGTCTATTCGGATAATATTAGCGATTGCTGCTTTTCATGATTATGAGATATGGCAGATGGATGTTAAAACCGCCTTCCTGAATGGGTTTCTGGAAGAGGAAGTGTATATGACACAACCTGAGGGTTTTATTGATCCAAACAATCCTAAGAAAGTTTGCAAACTTAAGAGATCCATAATGGTCTTAAGCAATTATCTCGGAGTTGGAACCATCGGTTCAACCATGTGATTAAACAAAATGGTTTCACCCGAAGTGTCGAGGAACCTTGTTTATACATGAAATTTAGTGGGAGTAAAGTAACTCTCCTAATCCTATATGTAGATGACATATTACTCATTGGAAATGATATCCCTATGCTTAACTCCGTTAAGGACTGGCTCGGAAAACATTTCCAGATGAAGGATTTAGGAGAAGCGCAACGCATCCTAGGTATTCGAATCTATAGAGATAGATCAAAAAGAATACTAGCGTTAAGTCAAGAAACTTATATTGATAAGATTCTTGACAGGTTCAATATGAAAGACTCTAAACGAGGATTTTTACCTATGGGAAGTGGGATAACTTTGAGTAAATCTCAATGTCCAACTGAACCTGAGGATATTGAACGCATGAAATCGAAACCTTACGCTTCCGCAATCGGTTCGATCATGTATGCTGTGATGTGTACGCGTCCAGACGTGTCATATGCTTTGAGTATGACAAGTCGTTACCAAGCCAATCCAGGCGAGAGCCACTGGATAGCCGTAAAGAACGTCCTTAAATACCTAAGAAGGACTAAGGACACGTTCTTAGTTTATGGAGGGGATTCTGAGCTTCGTGTAAAGGGTTATGCGGATGCTAGTTTCCAAACAGATCGAGATGATTCAAAATCTCAATCAGGATATGTTTTCATACTGAATGGTGGAGCTATATGCTGGAAGAGCACCAAGCAATCGGTGACTGCGGATTCTACAACGGAGGCTGAGTATCTTGCGGCGTCAGAAGCTGCAAAAGAGGCAGTTTGGATCCGGCAGTTCCTGGAAGGATTAAATGTAGTCCCTACAGCAGCGGATCCTATTCCAGTCTATTGCGACAATAGTGGAGCAATAGTTCAGGCTAAAGAGCCTAAATCTAGTAACAAATCTAGACATGTACTCAGGAAGTTCCATGTAATTAGAGACTTTGTGGAACGAGAAGATATATCGATTTGTAAGGTTAGGACAGATGATAATATCGCTGATCCTTTAACCAAGCCATTATCACAGGCTAAACACAATGGTCATATTGCCTCGATGGGTTTGAGGCGTATGCCTGACATGTGTTAGATTATATGTTGTAATAGTTTATAAGTGTATTACCTTTTACATATATGATAATTAAATTCATCGTTTTAAGTTTTATTGAACTCTTATATTAATTCAGTTTTAATGAAATGCTGAATTATATATATGCTCTGTTGATTCCTAATAGGTCGTGGAGACGATTTGAACCCTATTAAGTGAACAGGATTAACAGTGTATTATGTCTCTAGTCATAAAATGAGGTGACGTCTCAATTGACTAGATTGTAAGTCGGTTGATGACTAGTTCAATGATCATGGATTCATAGAGATGAATAACCGATTACATAGACAGACTGTAGATGACACTCTGTCAGACATTTGACCAATTATAGAACCTTTGTGTCTGGTCGTGACAAGGTAATCTATATTATTCCTATTAGTCGATTCTTTCGACCTGAGATTGTTTGTCTGAGTTTATGCAGCAGGCGGTGACTTTGATTTATGTCCTAAGTCGTGCCGTAGAAGGAGGCTAAAAGGGCTTCTATTGGGTCATTACCTACTGTATGAAACAAAGAAAATATGTCAAGACGGGATTGTCCACCCACGTCAGGGTATAATATCTTTGGGCCACTCGAGGAATTGTGACTGGAAATGCGTGGCCACGCTCGGAAGAGATCTATGATAGATATTCCGGTCAGACAGTCATAATCCAGATCGAGAAAACCACTTTTGATAAAGATCCAATGCAAGTTCGACCTGAAAGATACTTCGCATTGAGTGGGAGATATAACGGACAAGAGAATTGGTAACGCATGACTTGTCTCGGACAAGTGGGAGATTGTTGGAGTAGGTGTCCTCCGACAATAATGCGTTGACTAATTAAATCTAATTAGGAATAAACGTGGGATATATTATATATATTAAGTCAGTTGATTAACGTAAATCGATAACGGTTGGCTGGCTAGAGTTTGACGTTATTGTCGTTTAACGGCGCTAATCAACTGATCCCTCTCGGTCACACCGGTAAAGATAGTTTCTCCAAAGGATATTATATTTGTATTTAATGCAATATAATATAAACCCTAATATATCAGTTAAAGAGTTAACTGATTATGTCGGATAGTGTTTTTACGAGTTCCGAACTCTGGTCGTATAAACTACGATTTTTGTGTGAATTGTCAATATAGACAATTAGCTAAATAAATTACAAGTAGTTGTAATTTAGCTAAAATGATGTAATTAGTAATTATTATATAATGATATAATAATTAACTAACACTTAAAGAAATAAGTGTACAAATTATACCCAAATTGTAACATAAGATGTTAAGGGGTATTTTTAGTAAGGGCAAAATAGTCATTTTGCCATCACCACTATATATAATGTGTTTTATGCTCAAAACACATGAAACACATCATTTTTCATTCACAAAAACTTGTTTTAGAGAGAGAATTGAGAGAAAACCCTCTAAAATCTCTAAAAATTCAGCCTACTTCCAACTCTTATAAGATCAAGTTTTCTTCATTGCATGTCAATAAAAACTTGATCAAAACACTATACTAAACCTAGAATAACATTAGCTAAAGTGTTAGCTAACTTTATTTTGGTTTTAGGGTTAAAATCTCATAAAAACTAGTCTTTTAGTGGGATTTTTTTTTGGAGAGCTTCTTTGGTGGATCAAGAGAGGAGGTTTCCTAACTTGGAAACTCAAGACTAAGGAGGAGGATCCCCATTAATAAGCAGCTCAAGATCCTTCTTTTGAAGGAAGGTCAAAATTCCTCTTGATTAAGGTATAAAAATATGTTTTATCACCTTATTTATGCTTTAATCTTACATGCAACAAAAGATCCTAGCTAAACTTAATTAGGGGTAATTAAGTACTAATTAGAGGAGTCTAATTAGGGGCTAAATAACTTTCAATTTTCTACTAAGAAATTCTTGAATTTCTTGCCTATGAGTGCTGCCTTGTGAGGTTTTATTCTAGTTTCTAAAATAGCACAGCAGTCAACTTTATTTGCAAACAAGAAGTCTCTAACTTCTTGTTGCTTCAGGGGGTCATTAATCCCCCTGATGTTCCAGGCAGCAATAATCATGGGGATTGTAGGGGCTTGCCCCCACCTCCAGGATCATCAACTTCTCCTGCATTATCACTATGATCCAGAAAAAGCTCCACTGGTTCAACAAGGATAGCTTGAAAACCTTGCTGATGAGAAAGGTTGGCATACTTCTGAGCAGATTTTTGAGATACACTTTTCCTTTTAGCCACTAAAGTGAAACCATCAGCATCCATATAAGAGGAGGTAGGAGTAGTGACTATTTCCTGAACTTGAGTCTCAGGCATCCTAACTTCATCAACTTTCTCCTGAACTTCTTCATTCACATTCACTTCTGCTGTTTTGACTGGCACATAAACCTTTTCAGCTTTGGCTTTTGGTTTAGTCTTGATTTTCTCCTTTCTGCAATTTCCACTGGTGTGTCCTAGCTTATGACAGGATGAGCAGTACAAAGGGACCCATTCATAAGCAATCTGTTGTTGAATTTGCCCACCAAAGGGAGTATTGATGGTCATATGCTCTGGCAGATCCTTTGTGACATCAACCTCCACCAAAACTCTTGCAAAAGAGATTTTGGTTTTGTTTGTAGTGTATTCATCTGCACAGATAGGAGTACCAACATAACTTGCTATTTTGCTTAAGGCAGAATAAGACCATAAGCAGGGGTCTAGGTTAGGAAAGAGCACCCAGACAGGAACAGTTGTAATAGAGTCCAATTCCTGTGCAATCGTTGGCGTCCAATGTTTCAAGACCAAGGATCCACCATTAATACTCCATGGTCCACCTCTCATTGTAGTATTCAAGTCCTCCTCTGAGAAGAACCTCAAATAGTACCATCCCTTAGAGAAGTACATGATTTGGGGTGGCTTAATTCCAGTCCAATTCTTCTGAGCAAAACTGTTAAGCTGTGCCAGAGTCACTCTTTTCCCAACAACAGTACCAACCAGAGTGTTCTTCCAAAATTCCACTTCCTCATGAACATCACATTCATCAATCGAGACATCACCAGAATTCTCAACAAAATCAAGCTTCATACCCTGAGAGTTCTTCCTAACAACATTTCTAAACAATTTCTGACCCTTTTCACCAGAACCAGCTTTACTAAACCGAGCATCAATAGTGTTTGATGCAATTAATTACATACACGAGCTAAATAGGACAGTAATTTCTTCCCCATTTGACAAGTTGATGTTACCAGGGTTCGAATCAGATTTGTTCGATTTCTCTAAAAATTGATTCTTTGCTCCACTATTGTTAACCTTACTACCCGAATTAAGCTTATCATGTGTCGAATTGGGAGATAAAACTGCATTCAAGAAATTATTCAGAGTCGGAGGTTCCGGAATGCTTACCTCGTCGACAGTTACATCTTCTTCATTTTCTGTGCAAGAACTCTTCAAAGTGGTACCAGGATGATCGGGGGGGTGAGCTGAGACTGAAACACCAGATGATTTTGGTGGCCGTCCTCTCTTCTTGGGTGGATTCTCCTTTGTCATGGTAGCTTAAGCTAGAAGAAACAGGGTTTCCAGAGCATTTTCTCTACCTAGCTTTACTATCTAGTAAAAAAAATTGAACAACTTTTGTTCGAACGGTATTGTAACAAAACAAAGAAGAATGAGTGGTTATTAATATTTCTCTAATATTGGTAGGATTAAAATTAGGAAAGGTAGGAAATGTAAGTAACATAAATGTATAATATTGATGGAATTCTAAGGTACATGTGAGAGAAAATGTTAGAGAGAGAAGCTCTGGAAACACAAAAAAACTAGGTTATACGGCACAAAAAATCGGCGAAATTGCTTGCAAAGTTTCAATCTTTCCCTAAATAATCTTGATTCCAGCCATGGCAAGGTCGAGATCATCAAGGAAAAGTCGAAACTCAGGCAAGAGAAGGAGAATTAGTAAGGAAAAGAATAACAAAAATGGCCCGACGACGGCAGATGCGAGGAAACATAGGGCGGTTACGGATATCCAGGGGATTCCTCCACTTAACTTAACTGATGATGAAGGGGATGAAGACCCAGATGAAGGTGGAGTTCCATCAGCCTTAAGTGGGAATGGGTTTGCTGTCATTGCTGAAGGAAATGAAGAAACCTCCGAGGATGAATGGCAAACAGTCTCACGAGAAAGCAGAGGTAAGTCTCCGGAACATATTAGGTCTGGTAATGGATTAATGGCATTAACTGCTGAGGATGTAAAGGAAGGAATTGATTACTGGAATACTGCTGCTGTGTGTTTTGTTTTGGGAGCAAATCCTCCCCCTGATGTGATGATAGGCTTCTTTAATAGAATATGGGGGAAAAAGGGGCTAGAAAAGATCTCATTCCTTCCTAATGGTGTTTTTGTTGTGAGGTTTGGAACTATTGAACAAAGAGAGAATGTTTTGAAAGCAGGACACCAATTGTTTGATAATAAGCCTCTGATTGTTCAGGGGTGGACTGAGGAAATGGAATTAACCAAGAATTTTGCTAAGAAGATTCCGATTTGGGTAAAATTGATGAGACTAGACCTCAAGTTCTGGACTCCTAACTGTATAAGGAAAATTGCTGGGTTACTGGGAAATGTGATTAAATGTGATAGGGCTACTGAGGAAAGGAGTATACTTGGCTTTGCTAGAGTTTTAGTTGAAGTAGAGATTGACCAAAGCTTCCCAGATATGCTCCAATTCCTGGATGAGAAGGGCAATACCATAGAGCAGTGTGTTGAATATGAATGGAAACCCATTAGCTGCAAACATTGCAAGGGTATTGGACATTCTGATGTGCATTGTAGGAAAAGAGTGGAGCCTGCTCAGAAAAGGACTAATAGGGTGGTCAGGCAGGTTTGGAGACCTAAGCCAGTTCAAACCAGGGTTGTGAATGACCAAGGTGCCAATGGTTTTAACACTCCTGCAGTAACTGTCCCCCCAATTCCTGTTTCTACAAATAGACATATCAGACAATTGAATCTTTCCCCACAAAGGAATAATGCTGTAAATATGGGGCCAACAGGGCTTGGGATGACTACTTCTGCAACTACTTATGCTACTGTTGTGAGAGAAGGGGTTATTAGAGCAACTGTGGAGAATGGTAATGTTAGTCATGATCTTAGTGATCATGGCTAATATAGGTTTCTGGAATATTAGGGGACTAAATAGCCCTGCCAAACAAGCAGAAATAAGAAAATTTATCAATGACCATGGGGTAGGGCTATTTGGTCTCCTTGAGACTAAGGTGAAACCTAATGCACAATCCAGGGTTCACCTTAGTATTTGTTCGAGTTGGTCTATAACTACGAATAGCAGTTGTCATAAAGGAGGTAGAATTTGGGTTCTTTGGGAGCCAAATAGGTATAATGTGCAAATTATAAGTATGGATATGCAATTTATGCACATGAAAATTGAGGAGATTGGTACTGGGAGGAAGTTTTATACTACTTTTATCTATGGTTCCAATGATGCAGCTGAGAGAGAGGATCTGTGGAAGAAATTGATCAGTTTTAGTCAATGGATAGCTGAAGCTTGGATCATTATGGGAGATTTCAATAATGTTCTATACACTGATGAGAGAATAGGGTCTAAAGTCACACTACATGAAATCCAAGGCTTCCAGAATTGTGTTAACATTTGTGGCCTGGATGATTTGAAGTCAGGAGGTAGCTTTTATACTTGGAATAACAAGCACAGTGATAACTCTAGAGTTTTTAGCAGAATTGACAGAGTCTTGATTAATGGGGAATGGCTGAATTTATTCAATGATAGTCATGCCTACTTCTTTCCTGAGGGTCTTTTTGATCACTGCCCTTGTGTGGTGACACTATATGGGAAAAATCTGTTGAGAAAGGCCAGTTTCAAGTATTACAATATGTGGAGTAAAGCTCCGGAGTTTAAAGAAGTGGTTAATGAGCACTGGAGGCAGCATACACAGGGATGTGCTATGTTTAAGGTGGTTAAAAACCTCAAAGCACTTAAACACCCCTTGAAAGCTCTGAATAAGAATAATTTCTCTAATATTGAGAATGCAACTGCAAAAGCCTATCAGGATCTCTATGAGATTCAAACAGAGATACAAAACAACCCCTTGGATAGTGACTTATATGCAAAGGAGAGGGCTGCAGCTATAAAGTACAAATATCTCTCAAATGCCAAAGAAAGCTACTTAAAACAGAAATGCAAAGCTCATTGGATTGCAGAGGGGGATGATAACACTGCTTTTTTTCATGCATCCATAAGAGCTAGAAGAGCAAAGAATCAGGTTATACAGATCAAGGATATGAATGGGCAGATTCAAAAGGATGAGAAGGGTATACAAGAGGCTTTTTTGGAATATTACAAGGATCTGTTGGGTAAGGCCACTCAAAGAAAGTCTGTGCATACCCCCACTATCAGGAAAGGTAAGGTAATTGATGATAGCATGAGTGCTGCCTTGATTAGACCTGTGAGTAGAATGGAAGTGAAAAATGCTATGTTCTCTATTAAGGGTACGAAAAGCCCGGGGCCTGATGGGTATGGTAGTCAATTTTTTAAGGATTCTTGGCATATTATTGGTGAGCTAATCACTGATGCAGTCATTGAGTTTTTTAACACTGGAAAATTGCTGAGACAGATCAACTGCACAACCTTAACTATGATCCCAAAGGTTTCCCACCCTGTTTCTGTGACTGAATTCCGTCCTATTGCTTGCTGCAATACTGTATACAAATGCATATCCAAGATCCTCTGTGACAGATTGAGCCTGGTATTGCCTGATATCATCAGTCAAAATCAGGGTGCATTTGTAAAACAAAGGGACATTGTGGAAAATGTGATGATCTGTCAGGATTTGGTGAGAAAGTACAACAGAAAAGGGGTGTCACCTAGATGTCTAATGAAAATAGATTTGAGAAAGGCTTACGACTCTGTTGAATGGGATTTTGTGGAAGAAATGATGGTGGCTTTGAAGTTTCCGGAGAAATTTGTTAAGCTCATTATGGAGTGTGTTAGATCTCCCTCTTTCTCTATTGCACTCAATGGGAACTGCTTTGGATTTTTCAAAGGAAAAAGAGGCCTGCGCCAAGGGGACCCTCTTTCTCCTCTTTTGTTCACTATATGCATGGAGTACCTGACTAGGATTTTGAATGTGGTTGCGGATAAAAATGAATTCAGATTTCATCCTCTTTGTAGCAAGACCAGATTGAATCACTTGTGTTTTGCTGACGATTTGCTACTGTTTTGCAAAGGAGAAATGAAATCAGCCTGCTTGATGTGGAGAGGATTTGCTACATTTTCAGAGGCCTCGGGTCTCAAAGCTAGCCCTGCAAAATCTGAGATATATTGTGCAGGTGTGGGTTTTAATATCAACCAGGAAATTGTCAATTTTGCAGGGTTTAAGGAAGGAATAATCCCCTTCAGGTACCTTGGAATTCAGATAACAGCAGGAAGAATCTCAAATATGGATTGCCATCTCTTAACAGAGAAAGTAGTGGCTAGAATCAGAGCCTTGGGTGCCAAAAAGCTGTCTTATGCAGGCAGGCTAACCTTAGTCAAATCTGTGTTGCTGAATCTGCATGATTTCTGGGCAAGAGTTTTCATCATCCCAAAAATGGTTATGAAAAAGATTAATGCAATTGTTAGGAACTTTCTTTGGGATGGGAAGGAGAACATGATCAGAAGCCCTCTTGTTGCCTGGGACTATGTCTGCTTCCCAAAAGAAGCTGGTGGATTGGGAGTTAGAGACACCCTGAGTTGGAATAAGGCTTGCTTAGGTAAGTATGCTTATTGGATTTATAAAAAAGCGGATAATCTGTGGATAAAGTGGATCAACAGTATTTATCTGAAAAATCAGGACTGGGATGATTATATCCCTTCAATTGATACTAGCTGGTTTTGGAAAAAGATTTGTGCTGTCAAAGAACAAATGAAAGATGGATTCAAGAATGAAAATTGGCTCAGTGCAGGAAAAGCATACACTATCTCAGCTGGTTATAGATGGCTCAGGGGGGAGCATCCTAAAATGTGCTGGGGAAAGTTCTTATGGAGCAGACACATTGTGCCAAAAACTTCTTTTATCAGTTGGTTAGCCCTGCTGCAAAAGCTGCAGATGAAGGAGAAATTAAAAATGCTTGGAATCTGCTTAGATGATCAATGCCTGTTATGTCAAAATGGGTCTGAAAATCATCATCATGTTTTCTTTCAGTGTGAATTCTCAGATAAATGCCTGGATTTGGTAAGGAAATGGTGCCAGATTGACTTCCCGAGTACTGACACTCTGGTTTGGTGCTCAAAGAAGAGAATGGCGTCTAAGATTATGAAACAGGTGGCTGGTTCGATTATTTGCAGTCTGATATATAACATTTGGTGGGCTCGAAATAACTGCAGATTGGAGATGCATCTTTGGATGCCAGCAAAACTGGTTCAGCAAGTTAAAGTACAAGTGAGAAGTAGGCTTAGGAATAGTGTGTGCAAGTGTAAGGAAAAAGATAGGGTCTGGTTGGAAAAAATTGGATTAATGTAAGGCTAGATATGGCATATCTTGTATGACATTTTGTTAGTTCTTTAATAAAATTTTACATTTCTTATCAAAAAAAAAAAAAGAAATCGTTGTAGACTTTCTAGAAATCGTTGTAGGAAAAGTAGACTTAGAAAGTTAGACATTCTAGAAACTTTCAATTGTTGTGGGAGCTCAAAAAAAGTCTGTTTTAATAATATAATAATATTTCTTTAATAATGGTAGGATTAAACTTAGGAAAGGTAGGAAATGTGAGTAACATACATGTATATTAGGAAAATTAGACTTTCTAGAAATCGTTGTAGGAAAGGTAGACTTAGAAAGTTAGATATTTTAGAAACTTCTAATCGTTGTGGGAGCTCAAAAAAAGCCTGTTTTAATAAGATATATAGATTGGGTGTTTAAATTCGGACGGAGGGAGTAGTTTTAATGTACCATTATTATTTTATTTTTTTTGCTTAAATAAGATAATTTAAGATTTAAAAATTAAAGCTTAAAACAAAACATTAAACTCCATATTAAGTCAAGAGTCCGTGCAAGGCACGGGTATTCAACTAGTACTTTCTTAATTCCTAGGATTTGCAAGTTTATGGGAATTGCGACTTCGCGGGTATATCCAAACGACACCTATATTATATATTATAAGACAATAATGTAGACAAATTCTACGCGTTGTCTACATAGAGACAAGCTAAAAGACTCCTAGTATTGCGTTTTTTAGATTATTTTTTGCATGTAAAGAACTTTGGGTTAGGATATATATTACGGATCCAGTAGCTTTCAAGCACGTCAAATACATGTGGGCTTTTCTATTCAAAGCTTATATGCAGGGCAATATCGTAAATATGTTCACACATAATATTTCAACAGAATGGACGAATAAACTCGCGAAATATTTTATAAAAATATATCGTAACCAACATATAATTCCTAGAGAAGTACTTGTTTACTTATAATAATGGATCTTCCACGCGCAAGACGATCGAAACTCATTCTTTGTCAATACTAAGAATTTGTCAATCATTTATGACTTCCGTCGAAAAGAGAGAACAAATGTGTACTCAAAACTCAATGACATCATCTCCTTGATCACTCAATTGGGCAGTGTCTATGGCCAAACTCAGCTATACTGGTGTAGGGCTCTTCTAATTGCGTTATATATTAAGGATCATGCAAAATGGAATAGAATACCATCGACACATGTTGGTCTTACAATCGTCAGTATTATTAGAAAATTGATATTCGAAGATTGATATAACATGTATATATCTATGCATGGATGGCAAAATCACGAAATAGTCGCTCAAAGAATACCGTTACCGATAATCAAAGATATGTATATTACAAGTAAACGGGACTTTTCTTTGATGATGAGCTTATTATTTTGTCTCCCTTGGAGGATGTAATAGACATTAACTAACTCTAGTTTCTCGTCTTTGTACCCAAAAAAAAAAACGTAATGCAATGTCACTTTATTCAGCTCGTAAAGTCGTCAATTACAATATCTATACATGAAATGAATTAAGGTTGGCCGCCTAGTGGTCAAAACATTAAATTGTCTACGGTCGGTTCGGCGCGAGTTCGTATCCTTATATCTTCGTTTCCGCAACATCTATGTACCAAAAAAACATCTATACATGAAAAAGACTATTACAACTCTATTTGATATGCAAGATGCTAAAGGTCTAATATATTTAGACACTTGAAAGATAAGTCTATTTCAACGTATGTACATTGTTGGAACTATTTTACTACTATAACTATTTTACAACAATGTCTACTTAATACAAACTCATAATTAATTGTTGGAAAATTTGCCAGCTAGCACCTTTTAAATTTACGATTTTAACAGCTAGCACCTTTTATGTTCATTTCTGCCAAATGACACCTTTAAGTTGCAAAATTTTAACACATAGCACCAAAGCTGATATTTTCGGCCAAATTGATTGACTCCGACATTGACCACCGTGTTTCTCACCGGATTCTTTTTTTTTTGTTCATTTCTTCCCCCCTCCCCCCCCCCGAAATTTCCCATATTTGTGGTTCTCTTTCCTTTTTTGTTATATGGTAGTACGAGATTAGTTTTTGGTAGATGTTGAACCTTAATGAACTCAATTAAAACTTAATAAGTAGGTTTATAGTACTTGATTAGCTTATTTAAAGTAAATTAAAGCTCGATTAAACCCTAATTTTTGTAATTAAAAGCTTGAGGTTGATTAAATGTGGTTTGTGGGAGGTATGTGTTAATTGTAAAGAAGAAAAGAATGAAAGATGAAGAAGAGGTAGTGGAGAGAAGCAGAAACAGGTGAGAAAGAAAACAAAACCGGAGGTAAATTGTAGGGAAAAAAGGAAAGAAATTAACTAAAAAAAACATCCGGTGAGAGTCACGGTGGTCAATGCCGGAGTCAACTCAATTTGGACGGAAATACCAGTTTTGGTGCTATATGTTTAAAATTTGCAACTTAAAGGTGTCATTTGATAGAAATGAACATAAAAGGTGTTAGCTGTTAAAATCGCTAACTTAAAAGGTGCTAGTTGTCAAATTTTCCTTAATTGTTTCTAAACTGTAAACCTCTAGCTAACATTGTCTATTCGATTTATATACGTGTAAAATTTTCATGCATTTGTATTAGCATATATATGTGACAAGTTAAATTAGTATCAACTAGCTTAGTTTATGTACCCGTGCAAAATTGCACGGGTAGTTATGTATTGTAGGTAATGACTCGTTTGTATATGACATTCTTTTATTATTCGAATAAAGTATTAAAGATAAAAAAAATTAGAAATTGATGGATGTAAAGAAAAAATGAGACTTTCCAAGATGTGTTTCTTGTTAGTCGCAAATTCGTTTTTACGACTCATGACCCACTATTCTCGGTCACGAATACGCCTTTTGGAGTCATGGACTCGCGTTTTATGACTAGTGAATAGTGATCCATAGTATTACGAATAAGTTTTGAGCATGAAAGGAATCTTTGGTCAAATTGAACTCACTTGTTGACCTATTATTTTCACCTTTAAATAAAACATTAATTTTTTTTTTGTAAGTATGAGTGATAGAAATTAACCCGTTGAACATTTATTAGTACTTACATTCTAATAATACAAATATGGTTCTACAAACCCATTTAATATTTTAACAACCGATATTATTTGTGGGTATATTCTTTATTTTCTATGAGATTAGTGTTAAATATATGGTGTAAGTATCAACCTTAAAAAAATACACTAATAGCATAACTATTAGAGTATTAATCTACAATCCCGTAGGACAATGATTAGTAGACCAATAATGTGGTGGCATTGTGATTAATAGGGTCATTGTTATGTTACCCATTTGAATTTTAGCAGTAAAGGAGGGAGTCAGTTTAATATCCCATAAACTTAGGGCTCGTTCGATATCACTGCCGTATTCAGTTTTGAGTTTTTTTTGCGTAAAAAATTTAGTTAAAGAAGTTACAAAATTAACTTTAAATTGTTTGGGTTTATAATAGTCATACGAAAAATGACAACTGAAAACAGAAAACCACTTTTTCTGGTTTACAAAAACGGGACTTTAGTTTTCAAAAAAAAAAAACAGAAAAGTGAAAATAGAAAACGATAACAAACAGGTGTAACATCCCGTATTTTTGGGACGTTTATTTATGGAAGTTTATGGAGAATAATCATTTTGTGGGTGTTTAATTCTATTTTGGGAAATTGGAGTTTACTTTCCTAATTTGGCCAACCTCCTAATTGGGTAGTCCAATTACTAATTTACCGTAAACCGTCTTACCAAAACCCGTCTTTTAAATCCCACACCTTAAATTATAAATACAAAACAAACCCCAAACCCTTCCTCACTCTACCCGTCGTCCAAGAGAAAAAGAAAGAGAAGAGAAGAGAGAAGAGGAGCCGAGAAGAAGAGAGAAGAAGAGAAAGAGCGCGCGGCCTTCCCGACCGCCGAACCCGCCGACGATCGCCGCCCTTCGACCGCCGCCTGCACACCGCCGCCCCTCTTGCCCTCTCTCTTGGTTTTGCTTAGAGAATAGTATGTTTCTTTACCTAGTTCTATTGATTTTCAGATTAGGGCTTTTAGTATATTTATGTTAATTGGAGTTTAAGCATGAATTTGATGGTGATTAATTATGTTTGGGTTTGTAGTAATAATTATTGATGATTTGATGCATGAAATATTAAGGTTGTGAATTAGGGTTCTTATGATTGAGTTTATGTTGGATTGATGATGATTTTATGGTTAGAATTTCGTAGTAATTGAAAGGGTTGGTTGTTATGATTTGTTGAGCATGTAATTATGATTTGGGGATGTTCTAAAATGTTTTAAAGATGAAAAATACATTCTGTCCAGATCTGATTTTACCTTAAATTGAGTGTTATTATGAGTGTTTTGATGATTTGATGATGGGATTACGTTATTGGTATGATTGGGAAAGTGTTGTGTGAATTTGGTGAATTTTGGAGATCGTTTGGATGTTCTATTGATGTCTTTCGTGTTATTGGAAGTGTTGATTAGTAGTTGAGTGTTGTTAATGGTTTTAGGTTGTGTGTTCAAGGAGATACCATTCTAAACTTGTGATTGAGCTTGTGATTTTACTAGAAGGGTAAGAACGTTGGTTACGATCCCAACCACGATATCTAAACACTAAAGAATATCTCATCTTGATATTAACCTTGTTTCCATTGATTATTGCTTCATACTATACCTATCATTGTCCTACTGTTTTCGTATCATTATCGTTTGAAATAACCATGCAGCACTTCCCGCCAAACGGCCCAAAGAACCGGCCCTTCAGCCTCCTTGTTTTCCGCCGGTTCGGCCCTCTCGGCCGGCTCAGTTTTCTCGGCCACTCGGCCGAGTGTGTGCCGTGTTGTTGTTCTTTTGTGATTCTTGTTGTGATTTGTATGATTTGTATTGTATTGACGATTGTATATTATGTATTGTTAACGTGCGTATGATTGTGTACACTAATGTCTATGATAATGATATTGTTGATGATGTTTACCACCTAGAGTAAGGTGACGCCGCCCGGATGGGTCACCTCTAACCTTTGATCAAGGTTGTTTAGATTGGATTTGCTACCGATCGACTTTCTAATTGGCTTACCTCCTCGAGACTTCACATCCTACCCGTCCCTCTAGTGAGGGGTGTGCACACTTCAAGACTTGAGGATCTGTTTTCTAGTACTCTAGCTCGCGTTGGTTCGAGATTGTGGTGGATGTGGGGTAGGAGCCCAGCCGTTGACATAATGATATAACAACACTTTTGGCTCTTGTTGCGATATGGCGATTATCGCACTCTTTTGTTATTGTGATGTTTGATTGTTGTTGATAAGCCGTGCGTCGAGCACGTGTCTCTTGATTCCTTGTTTCTTTTGTGATTCTTACTCAGCCTGTATGGTGACGTTCTTTTTTCTGGTTTGTTCCCTACCATGTTCTGGGGCCTATGTCATTCTTTGATGGCATAGTTTGACAAGTCTTGTTGATGTGGATGCTTGCTAGAGGAGTCAAGTGTATGCTGGGGGATTTTATAACTATCATTAGAGATTTATTTTCATTTGAATTATGTAATTTGAGTCTAGTTTTGAGAACAATAGATCGACATTATTTAAGACTTCCGCTATTACATTTATATTTAGTGTTGTAATCGAATATCTAGCCTTGCAACAATTCTAAATTTATTTCCGTTTATAATTCAGTCAAAATTTAGGGTTGTTACAACAGGCCCTTAGTTAATCAATTTTTTTTTTTTAATTTCAATTCTCTTCATAAAATTCATTTCCGAAATTATCTCCTAAAACCTCAAATCCTTATATATAACTCTGTTAATAAAGGAATCATAAAAAATATGTTGTCTTGGTGGTTGAAGTGTTAAACCTGTAACTCTGAGGTTACAGGTTCAAGCCTTTGTGAGCTCATTTTTTGTGCAATCAAATACAATTGACTGCTTATGTCATCAATGACGTCATCGGTGACATCGAATATGACGTGGACGCTCTAATTAAGGGCTATTCAATTGGCTATTAGTATAATTAAGTAGTTTATGTACCCGTCCAAAATTGCACGGGTAGTTATAAGATGTTGATAATGACTCGTTTGTATATTATACATTTTTATCCAAATAAAGTATTGTTAGAAATTCGTAGATGTAATTAGAGAGAAAAAAAAGACAACTTTAGATGTGTCGGAAAAAAAAATCCTAGTGATCATATTTTTAAAACTTGTGACCCGCTATTTTCCGATCATGATCAGGCTATGTTTAGCTATGAACCCGCAGGAACCTATATTAACCCGAATTCATTTGGACACACATCTTTTGGTCACATTTGGCCCATGGCCGCGTAATTGAGTTAGGATAAAATGAAACCAACATGTGTTAGAAGAATACCAAAAACATTACAATACATTACATTAGTAGACTAATACTGAATTTACTAAGATAGCAGCCCGTGCAATTTTGTACGGGCCAACAAATTTTCACACCTTTTAAAAAAATATTATTACTTGTTCATAGACTCGCTCTTTTGTCTAACATATCAGCTAAACTACCACGACAATTCTATCAAATACTACTATACCCGCTTTTCCTTGTTCATGAACTCGCTTTTAGTGACCCGTGGTCTGTTTTTAACCGAACTTGTGTTTAGATATGATCAATCAATTATCTACTATAGGCTTAAATTATAATTCGTAATAAAAGACGCCTAGTATACTTTCAAAATAGGCATTCTTGATATTAGACATATCATAAACTTAACCGATATGGTAGCATGTCTTGATAAGTGCAAAATTGTACGGGCTCTTATATGAAATTAACATTAAATTTTATTTTATTAGGGGATCGGTGTAAACATAATTTTATATTATATACATGAGTTTGCTTATTTATCCATATAAATCACCGTGGCTTAAATTATAAGAGACGACACATGATGTTCAACTCATCAAAAGCTAAACTGACGTGGTAACTCAACCGAACACTTCCCGTTTTTCCTGAATAATGAATAATCTTTTAGTGACCCATGATCTATATTTAACCGAGCCCATTTTGGAGAGAATCTATTGGAATCAAATCCCACCTAACCCGTTGACTCAATTTGACTATCGTTTTGTTATTTTTGTCGTTTGTATTCCTCATTTTCTTCTTTAATTATGTATTTGTTAAAAGAGATAAATGTAACCTGCTACTCTTCCAAAAAAAAAATTGAATTGAGGGAGAAAATATTTTTGTATCAAAATATGGAGAAAAACATTTGATTTGAGGTATATCTTGTGGAATTATATTAGGGGAAGGAAATGGTTGTTAATTTTCTTTTCTTTTAAAAGATTTAGAGATAGGAGTAATCAATGGTGCCTAATTTGTAGGATTTAGATCTATAAACTCACTCAATATATATGTACCTTGCTAAACTAAAAGGTTTATAAAAATTCAAGTTTGGATGATTTATTTTAAATATAAGATATGTATGCTTTACATTATGGGTGCTGATTTTGCCAAGGCAACAATTACCGTTGCCAAGGCAAAATTAATAAATTCTCCAATTTACCCTCAGATTAGTAAAAAAAAAAAACACAATTTAAGACTTTTTTTTTATGGAAAAGAAAAATAATCAATCTCAGTATCTCACTCCTATGTCATTTCTTTAACTTTATCACGGCTGATCCCCCACCCACCATTACGGCATTACATAAACTCAGCCGGCCTTCCGACCCTCCCATGATTCCACCACGTCATCTACAACCCCAGCCCCGCGCGCATCAATTGTCGCCGTCGAACGACCCACCTTTCCAAACCCTATCATCAGCCATAAACTTTGCTAGCCGCCCCTACATTGGCTAATCCTTGTGGTGGTGTATTGTCGAAGGTGTTGTTGATGGCCGGGGGGTGTAGATGCAACGGAATATACGGGGCTGGTTTGCCATGCGTGGGGAAGGGGAGGAGATAGGCCATAGGAGTATAGGACTGTAGGAGCGAGAAATTAGGGGATGGGTCGATGAGGGAATTTATTTAATTTTTTTTATTATGAAATTGAAGATTAATAAGGGCAAAATGGGGAGTTAAATGATTTTGCCTTGGCAACGGTAATTATTGCCTTGGCAAAATCAGCACCCTACATTATTTGATTTTATTCATGCGCATCTACTTCCTAAATTAAAGGAGAGATTAATGCTAAAATGACCTAATTGTTTTCTCTACAAATATCCTACTTTCTAGTAAATCACACGACATTCTTTTTTTTTTTTGTTTTTTTTTTCTCTATAAGTTATTTGTTCACCTAATTAGAAGTCTATATTTTTGGAAATGATTTTTTTAAATGTCTTACTTCCTATCTTTGCTCATGTAGTCATACGTCATTATAAAAAATAAAAAAAAACTACTATAAAAGATTTCATGCCTTTCTATATATATACTTGTATATATTTTTTTGGACGTTCTTTTTACTAACTCAAATAATAAAGTTTATCCATGAGAAAAAATGTTTTTGCAAAATTTACGTGCATATATATAAATTGAATTATACATGTGAATGAAATTATATATATTACGATATTATTTTGCATTAGTACGATTATATCATAAGATTTTTTGGCAAGAGTTTATAAATTTGGTTTGTGTGGAAGATTCTTAATTTTTAGCTTCAAACACATTTAGAGGGATTGGTTGAATATATTCAAATTACTTTTTCCACTCCAATCAGTTTATCTGTTATTATTATAATAATGTTAGTTATCAATTATTCCTAAATCCCTATATTTCAGGCTAAACATCGTCTACTCTTATTTTCTAACCATATACATAATGGATTTTTGGTTAAATTTCAACAGAATCTTATAATTATCCTAAATTCAAGCATAACATTAATGGACTCTTATTTCCACGTCATCAATGATGTCATCGATGATGTCAAATCTAACGTGGACACTCTAATTGAAAGTTATTCAATTGGTTATTAGTATAACTAGGATTAATACCCGTGCGTTGCACGGGTCTCTTTATAATAATTTCTAATCATGATGATAAATTTGAACCAATAGATTAATATCTAAACCTTTAATATGATCTATTAATTGCATTTATCTAGCCTGCGTAGACATTTTTTTTCATTATAAACCTCATTTTACAAAAAATATTAAAAAATCTGTTTTACTAATATTTCTCTAATATTGGTAGGATTAAAATTAGGAAAGGTAGGAAATGTAAGTAACATACATCTATAATTAGGAAAATTAGACTTTCTAGAAATCGTTGTAGGAAAGTTAGACTTAGAAAGTTAGACATTCTAGAAACTTCCAATTGTTGTGGGAGCTCAAAAAAAAGTCTGTTTTAATAATATAATAATATTTGTCTAATAATGGTAGGATCAAAATTAGGAAAGGTAGGAAATGTAAGTAACATACATGTATATTAGGAAAATTAGACTTTCTATAAATCTTTGTAGGAAAGTTAGACTTTTTTTTTTTTTTTTTTTTTTGTAAAAATGGTCGATTTTATTCATCCATTCGGGAAAAACAAAATCAGATTTTACAAAAAAAGAGGTTACCACTAGACATACTAAATGCCATTTAGGGACTCTACTACTTCATTATGCATACAATCCTTCATTAAAGCCAATAATCTTATACTAACTACACACTGAATACTCTTGACTATATGCTCTGTTGATGCTTCCTTATCACTGAAAATTCTTGCGTTCCTTTCTTGCCATATGCCATAGATTGTTGCAACAAGGCTTGAACTATACCAGTCATAGTGCCAATGCTTCTTAGTCTTCCTTCTTGCACTCCATTTAAGTTCTCTTTTCAAGCTCCAAACCCTTCTTTCTATTCCAATCCAGTCCAGTATTGCTTTCCAAACCTTCCTTGAGAATTCACACTCAAAGAATAGGTGATCATGGCTTTCTGAATTACTTCTGCAAAGACAGCATCTATTTACTAGGACCAGTCCTCTCTTACAGAGATTATCTACAGTAGGCAGACAGTTTTGGACTGCCAGACTTGCTGTAAACCTGTGTCTAGGCAAATTGATGTTGTTCCAAATGACTTTGCACCATCTCACCTTCCTTCTGTTCTCCCTGAAGTAATCATAAGCAATTTTCACCCTGTACTTACCATTTCTGGCCCAGGTTTTGATCAAGGCTTCTGCATTTTCTTTACAGCCTGTTCTGTGCAGCATTTCATCTCTTATTCTCAAAGCGCCTTTCCAGCTTTCTGAATCACCTTCTTTTGCCTTAATGTCCCAAATGCTACCATTCCTGAGGTAGTAAGCTTGAGTCCATTGTAGCCAAAGACCTTCTTGCTTGGTTACTACCTTCCAAAGCCATTTAGCCATTAAAGCTTTGTTCCAAGCTGGGATTTCCTTGATTCCAATACCCCCTTCCACTTTTGGAGTGCACATTCCTTTCCAACTTTTGAAAGTTAGTTTTCTATTTCCTTCCTCAATATTCCATAGATATCTCCTGCTACTCCTATCTATCATTAGCATTATATGTTGTGGAAGCATGAACCCTGAGCTCCAAAAGTTCTCTATGCCAAAGATCACTGAGTTAAGTAATTCAGCCTTGCCAGCATAAGACAGAAGATTAGCTGTCCAATTACTGATCTTGCTCTTGATTTTACTCACCAAAGGAGTGTACATATCAGCCAACAATCTACTTGGATTCAGAGGAAGACCTAGATACCTGAATGGAAAGCTTCCCTCAGAAAAATCTGTGTCTTTTAGGATCAGCTCTTTAACCAGGTTAGAGACTCCTCCAAAATAAATCTCTGTTTTTGCTGGATTTGCCACCAAGCCTGAGATCTTTGCAAAATTATCAAGACACTTTGTAGCAGCCTGCACTGAAGGTAAGTCACCTCTTGTGAAGATCATAAGATCATCAGCAAATACCATATGGGTTAGCTTAACTCTAGCACATTTTGGGTGGTAAGAAAAATGAGCTGACTTAGGCATTTCTCTGAGTTGTTTAGAGAGAATTTCCATACTAAGCACAAACAAATAAGGAGATAAGGGGTCTCCTTGTCTGACTCCACTCCTTCCCTTGAAAAAACCTTTAGCTGAGCCATTGATTTTCAAACTAAACCAGGTTGAACTGATGCATTCCATAATCCACTTCACAAAATTCCCAGGAAATTCCATAGCTGTCAACATTGCTTTTATGAAGTTCCAATTGAGTGAATCAAAGGCCTTTTTGATATCAATCTTCATTAAACATCTAGGGGAGATGTTTTTCCTCCTATAACCTTTGATTAAGCCCTGAGAGACCATAATGTTTTCGAAAATGCTCCTGTTAGTCACAAATGCTGACTGCTCTTTTCCTATCAGGTCAGGCAAGACTTTTTTGAGCCTGTTGGCCAAAATCTTACTGACTATCTTGTAGAAGGTAGTACAGCAGGAAATTGGCCTGTATTCTGTTACTGAAGTTGCATTCTCCTTTTTAGGGATTAGAGCAATTACAGTAGCATTTGCCTGCTTTGGAAGCTTGCATTTCCTGAAAAATTCCTTAACTGCACCACATAAGTCTTCACCCACAATGTCCCATGATTTTTGAAAGAAGCCCGCTGAAAAACCATCCTGACCTGGACTTTTATCAGGGTGAATTCCTGCTAAGGCATTTCTGATTTCCTCATCAGTGACATCACTACTCAGAAAACCTTTCCAGTGCTCAGACACCACTTTTCCCTTTGAAATATATTCAGTGTCAAACTCTTCAACAGGCTTTTCCTCACCCAACAGACTTTTGTAATAGTCTGTAAAAGCTTTGATAATGCCATTTTGGTCAGTATGTTCAATACCATCCTTGTCAATCACCTTCCCAATTATACTTTGATTCTTCCTTGCTGCAATCCTAGCATAGAAGAACTTTGAGTTGCAGTCATTGTGTTTAATGTCATTAACCTTTGCCCTCTGTTGCAACATGCTCATCTCTGCCTTTTTCAACAGACAGTATTCCAGTTTTGCACTCTCCTCCAATTCAAGCAAAACATCATTCATAGGCCTATTTTTCAATTCAACCTGAATTTTCTCTAGTTTTTCTTTACAAGCCACCACTCTCTCTGGAAGGTTTGAGTAGTGCTTCTTGTTTAGAGTCCCTAGAGCATGTTTTACTCTCTTTAACTTACTGAAAAATCTGTAAATCTGAGAGCCATCCCCATTACAACCCCAGGCTTCTTTAACTATTGAATTGTACTTGGGGTGTTCAATCCAGCAGTTTAGAAACTTAAAGGTTTTCTCAATCTTCTCCATAACACTAATTGTTACCTTAACTGCAGAGTGGTCAGAAATGCCTGGTGGAAGGTATTCAGCAAAAGAAGCTGAATGTTCTTGAAGCCAGTAACCATTCACTAGTGCTCTATCAAGTTTCTCCCAAACTCTGTCAATACCTGCCTGCTTATTTGTCCAGGTAAAGAATTGCCCTTGCCCCTGCAAGTCCTCTAAACCACAATTTACTAAACAATCATTGAAGTCAGCCATGTCATGAATATTAGGTGGAATTTTACCCAGTCTTTCACTTTCCTCCTTAACTACATTAAAGTCTCCCATCACCACCCATGGAATGTTTGGCTTGTTAGCTTCCAAACTTGACCATAGATCCCTTCTGCCCAAACTATCATTCTTTGCATAAACAATAGTAAGGCAAAAAGAGTAGTGATTGAGCAGGCTTGTGACAGTACCTTGAATCATTTGGTCACTAGTATAATTCACATCAAATTTCACCATACTTGCATTCCATAACACCCAAATCCTCCCACTCCTATGATTACCATAGTTGTTAGCATGGGAGTACCTAGCAAATCTACTCCTTAGAATCTTACTAGCATTGCACTCTTTGACTTTAGTCTCAATAATTCCAGCAATGTCAATCTTATTTCTCCACAGAAGCTCTTTTAGCTCATGCTGCTTAAGGGGTTGATTTAACCCCCTAACATTCCAAGTGAGAAATATCATAGAGACAGAGGAGAGTCAGGAGGCTCCCCTTCCCCTACTGGAACATTCTCATCCAACTTCTGTTCTTCCTCATCCAATTCTGCATAGACCCCTCCTGTGAACAGTTTTGTAAATCTGTTGCTTATTATCCCTGCAGAGCTCCTGTTCATCTGTTTTCTACTCTTTCTTATTACTGTTTTGAATCCCAGATCATCCACCTGTGTACTGGTTGGTGAAGGAGATTCAACCTCTTTTTGGAACTCTGTCTCAATTATATGCTGCTCCTGGATTGCATCAGCCTGTTTCTCTTCCTCCATTGTTTGCACATTCCCTGCTTCCACAGTTTTCTCCTCCTCAGGTTTTTGTTGCACAGGCCTGTAAACCTTAGTTTTCTCAGGTTTCTTTGCATGTTTACAGGCTGAGATTGTATGCCCCATTTTCTTACACCCTTGGCAAAAATATGGAACCCACTCATATTCCACTTTCTGCTCAATTTTTTCACCATAGGGAGTGTTAATCATAATTTCAGTAGGCAGTTCCTTGGATATGTCTACTTCTATCATGATTCTTGCAAATGATAGCCTCCTTTTCATGGTGGTTATTTGATCTGCAAACAGAGGCTTCCCAACCTTACTTGCAATATTACTCAAAGCTGCAACTGACCACAGATATGGGTCCAAATTTGGGAAAAGGACCCATACAGGAATGATAGTCAAACTATCCAGCTCCTGTGCCACAGTTGGTGTCCATTGTTTGAGGATTAATGTCTTTCCTGCTATAAGCCATGGACCTCCTCTCAGAACAATTTCCATGTCTTCCTGCGAGATAAACCGAAAGGCGAACCAACCTTTCCTATAGTACTGAACAATGCATTTGCCTTCCCAATGCTTTGACACTATCTCCTGCAATTGTTTCAATTCAGTTTTTGCCCCAATTACATGTCCAACCAGGGTAAATTTCCAAAGTTCTAATTCCTCCTTCACATCAATCTCGTCAATGATTACATCCTCGTTTTTCAGACTCTCCTCACAGAAATACAGGCTCATACCTGCCTGTGGCTTACCAACAACCTTAGTCCAAGATTTTTTCACTTTCTCTCCACCCAATTCTGGTACAATTTCAACATTTTTCATTCCTGAGTCAGACCCTGTGTTCGTATGTCCACCATTTCCAGTCCCAATTTTTGGGGAATTCACCTCTACATTACCATTCGTAACTTCTTTGTTCATATTTTGTCCTAATCCAGACACATTCATAGCTGATTGAAGAATTTCAGAGAATCTTACCGGAGTTCGTATCTGGGTTTGTGAATTCTCCCCCAAATCTCCACCATCTTCCTCAATAATCCTACCAGTTTCTTCGTCTGAGTGAGCTGAGTCGATCTGTGCTTCCTGTTTTCTCGGGCGTCCAGGCTTTCTTTTTCCGGCCATGCTTCAAGTTTTCGTACGGACAAACTTGGGGAGAAAGCTTCTCCTCAGGTCATGGCTTGGCGAGTAGGAAAACTGTTAGATATTGTAGAAATTTCCAATCGTTGTGGGAGCTCAAAAAAAGCCTGCTTTAATAAGATATACTAGTGGAATGCCCGTGCGTTGCACGGACTCTTGGTTTAAACTGAAATTAAATATGTTTTTTTAAGCTTATATTGATCTTTTTATTGTTTGGTTTAACAAAAACCAAAACTGGTACACTAAAATTAATATTTAATTTAGTATTTTTATTGCGACTAATTTAATGAATTTATTTTAAATATATTATCTAATTATGGATATAATATCCAATTACCTCATTGGCCTAATCCTGGCACTTGAGGCCAAGTGGGATGGACTGGATTACCAATCAAAAATACTATCCAATTTTTATGCAGGTGCATTTGAATGACGTGAAATTAATTTAATGATAATGCATGTAATGCTTACTATATTAAGAGAGTGAAAATGATCTACTATTGTTTAAATTTTGGATTAGCCTATTTTTCAATGGGATTGTATAAACAATGGACTCTCATATATTAAAGTCATTTAGAATATGATTAACACAAAGTCTCATAAAAGACTTTTTTTTTTTTCTTACCTATAACCTCTAAATTTTTTGAGTAGGATTAGGATTGATAATGAACTCTATTCAGTAGGGCTACAACAAATACTTAACTCTTTTTTCAGTTAACTGGCCCAACGTAAATGGGATATGATGGGTTTAAGATTACTACATACTCTAATTACGTAACATTAACATTGAGATTAGCCTATTAGGCTTGGAAATAAAGCTCTCGTCATCAAAGCAGATTATATTTAGCTTGTTGTATGGTCCAAACTTGCCGAGCTTTTCGAGTTTGACTATGTTAGTATATGCTACATTGTAATTTTGGATTTGATTAATTATAATAGGCAATACATTTTTTTCTTTTTTTTTTTTATTATTTGTAGGATCGTAATAGATATAGAACTTATGTTTCGAGTAGATGCATGGCCGGTGTACTCTCACTAATCAAGTTTCAGTGGGATTAGAATATATTTTGAAATCTTGCTATACATACTCCTACTACTACTCTACATACTCTTGTTCCTACTACTTCAACGACTACTACTAATAGTACTCATACTCCCACTACTACAATAACTTCTACGCACTACTCCACATATTTCACTACTGCTCCTACTAATTATTAGAAAATTACTTCTACTGTACTCGTACTCCTACTACTAAAACTCCTATTAGTACTACTGGTCTACTCCTACTACTATTACTACTCCTACTCCTGAAAACTGGCTAGGAATAATGATGGAGCAATCAAATCGTAAGTACGTAACAACATTGAGCAGCAATCAGATAGAAAATTAGATGAAATTTGGTAAATTGAAGAAACACCTATGTATGTACGTAGAGAAGGGGATATCACTAACGTAAGAGACTAAGAGGGTTATTGATGTTTACGTAAAAGGTTACTATTTGAATCTTATTAAGGAGTTGTGGGATTATTCGCTTAACCCACCACTATCTTCCACAATGATTACCTTACTTATTTAACTTTTAGCCTTTATAATCAATCTAAGGCCAAAATTTTTAATTCAGACCATCGACGAACTAAATATAATCATACATAACCTTTGATTTGTTACACGTTCGATAATACATACATGACATAGACATACAAAAAAGAAAAAGATAGTACAAAACAATGTTCACACGTTTAAAGCATGCATGCACGTAAACACTTTACATGAGTAATTGTATATGGTACTATGGTAGATCAGACTACAATCGTGAACAAATCCATTACACTCCTATTACTACTAATACTACCCCTACTGTCTCTTTAGATGGACTTAGTGTAGGATTAGCTAGTACATCTACTAATCATCAGCTTGATCAAACAATTGTTGTAGTTGTAGAATCACTTCTCTACTGATACTTGGCTAACTAAGTTTTAACACTTGAAAGGAAAAGATGGCTTGATCTTTCCTTCTTACAAATTAAGAAAATTGATTAAGAGAATTGATTAACCCATAAGAATGAAACTAAACTTACCTTGTCACAAAGTGAGTAAAAACGGGTCACAATATCATTGTTCACTTAATTAGCGCTTAAGAAGGAGACTAAAATTAAGAGAACCGATTAGCCCGTAAGAGTTCAACTGTTCAAATGTCACAAATTTGTCATTGAACTCCTACTATCAGAGCAATCGAATATCTATGCTGATCGAGAATCAAAATAAAAAGATAGTGAGATATTTGGTTAAGTGATAAGTTTGTTGGAGCAATCAAACATAATAGTGCGACCAAAAAGACAAAGATTTTACTCTCTTATGCAAGAGATCAGAAAACTTTAAATAATCATATCGCATGCTATTGAATATTGATACTAAATGAAAGCAATCTCTGTGTCAAACCAATTCAATCTTCAAAATTTTGCGGCTCTGTACCAAAGTAATCTCTAATCTCTGGTACGCCAAACAAATTTCAGAATGCACACCAAATTAAATTAAAAAACAATTTACATCAGTATATAAAATTAACTAAAAGTTGTACTCCGTAAACATATTATTCACTTACCATCCAAGTAGATTGTAGAAAGCCCTATGATGTACATAGAACTAATTAATAGAATCAACCGGCCGAATATTTACACTTTATGCGATCATGATAAATCCTGCAACCAGTAATCATATATTTAAGCATTACCGGTAGATTTAGCAGTTTCTCAACCTATCCACCTAAGCAGCCACCTCATGCCATGTCATAAATGACATCATCATTGAGTATTTTAATTAGAATATCTCCCAACAAAACAGCATTATATACTAACAGAATCACTTGATTAGCCATAAAAACCGAGGATTGCTACAAATTCGCAAGAAAATTACCCCAAATATCGGAAAATAATTTTAACAGTAACTTCCTATGCATTAACCTATTAGTTTATGCACCTAAATATTAGGAAGTAGATTATTAATTTCATAGATATAGCTTGGTCAGTCCATCTCTCTCACGGAATTTTGTTAGTTAGAAGTTTTTATGTTTTTTTTTTTTTTTTTTTTTTGTGTTCTTGCTTTACAATTTATTTTGTGATGAGATACTTACGTATTGAGACTTTTTCTATTCCAGGTGATGAAGATATTTGTGGAGCAAACACGAAGTAGTAAATTTCACAGGTTAATTCTGCTTCTCCTGAAGTTGGTTGAAGATGAGGTTACAATTCTACACATGTTGCAGAACCCCCAAGCGGCTATATGCAGGTAATACGCCTTCTCTGTATTGCATATAATTACTCCCTTTGTTTATCTAATTAGTACAATTGAAATTGTCATATTCATTAAGTTTTTAATCGTAAATTCGTAATTAATTTGATGCAATTGAATTGCAAATTAGCTATTATCTCGGCAAAAGCAAAATGTATGATTTCGGCAACGAGCCTTTTCATATATAATTTCGTTAAACTTTAGAGGCATATGATCTACAAGTTCTTAATATTAGTTACTCTGCACAATAATCAAGTTTTTCAATTGGGTTCATGGGTTGATGTTTTAGAATTAAGTTCATGATGATCCCATCGTCCTTGACAACTCGGCATCATCAAATCGTCGTCGGCAACTCGGATTTGTAATTCACTTTCAATTACGAGTAGTAAAAAGGTGCGTCTTTAAATTTGTTAGTTTTAACTTCCAACTATGGAAAAAAATCAAGCTCTTGTGTGGAAATTTGAATGGTGTAGTCTATCATCTTTGATCTATTCAGTCATGTTTTATTGGATTAGCTACAGTCAATAGCAATGTTGATTGAATCATACAATCGCCACATTCGTAAGGGATGTTATGTATATATTAGATTGAAAGAAAGTATTTGATCATTAATTTTGTTTCCGAATCGGTTTTCTCAGGCGCAGGACACTTTCAGCATGAATAACAATTGTCCTGAATCGTAGCCGCGCATGATCAGTCAATAGTTGGTATAAGTGAATCATGTTATCGTTATAAATTGGCAATCATGCTTTATTGCTGAGGTGAATTGCAAAATGAACCAAGTGTTTACAGAGTATATAACAAGACTACCGTCGATCAGCAAATAAAAGAAATTCAAGAGTTGGGCAGCTTTAGATGGTAACCAACTAACCGTCAATTAGGGACAAATGTAAAACTAAATTTTCATTGATGTCCCCTTCAATCTGAGCATTATGTCATTTTGTTTCTTTTGTTTTGCAGGATATTAAGACCACAAAGTTGATGCCCGTATGATATATAATGAGACCACCACTTATCATAGTATAAAATCGATCACAAGGTGGTAGTTGATTTACCCTTGATTTATTCCAGAAAGATATCAGCATCCTAAGAGCAACGAGTTAATATAAGCACTCTTTTGTCCTTTTTCTTGAAATGAATTGGCATTGTTTGAACAAACGCGCACATGTTATTTTTCGTATAGAACTACAAAGGCGTAGTACAATTTGGTTTTTATTTATCGTAATTGTTACCGTCAAATGCCTTGCTTAGACCATGTTTGATAGGACTTGCTAAAAGTAGTAATCAGATCAATTCAGGGTCATTCAGATCAGATCAGATTAGAGTCATTCAAGTCGGATCAGATACGATCAGACTCATTCAAATCAGATCCGATCAAATCGGAATTGCTCAAATAATATTCGATGAACTTTGTCCATTATTCGATCAAATCACTTTTCTGGTTTTCAAAAACGGGACTTTTGTTTCGAAAAATAAAAAATCTGAAAAACGAAAACAGAAAACGATACCAAGCAGGCTCTTAAACGACTCTAATTTTTTAAATTCTTACGAATTTTGAATTCCCATGATTTAACAACGCAACCAAATAACCACTATGATGCTAAAAGACGAAGTAAACTGTTTTGATTATAGCTATATGGACAATATTAAAATTATTAGCTAACTCGAATCATATGTTGTTTTATCGCTCTAAATCAATTATTACGGGTCGAGTCATAGTTTATCCAAAAATATGTGCGTCAAAACACATTTGGTCTTATTAATTTGGGTCACTCCCTCACCATATATAAAATCAGGAGTATGCATAAAAAGTAATGGGTCACGAGTCATATAAAACGAATTCATGACATAGAATTTTTGTTACATGTCTAACTCCGTGTCATGTATCTTTTTGTATATATCCAAAATATAGAACATTGTAATATAAAAATGAGCCGTCACTATTATCATACAACAGTTGGTGCATCTTTACTCGGTAAATAAGTAGGGGTCAATACTGGTCAAGTTAAAGGGATCATGTCGGGTTAGGTCGGTAGGGGGGGGGGGGGAAGTACACCATTAATTGTGCCTTTTTTAATTCACCTTATCTTAATACTGAAACTATATTGAAAGAATTTTTTTTACCCTGATTTTCAGCCGCATGTTATTGAATGCAATAACAAAATCTTAGCAAAGTCAATTGCTAAAAATACAGTGAATCGAAGGAGTATACATACGTATGACTTTCATTTATTTTAATACAACGGTTTTTTTTTTTGTCTTACTTATGTGCTAATGAGTCAGGTTGGTTGACCCAAAAATGTATTGGCCCTAACGTGTCTAGGTCAATATGGGTCGCAAATACTAAAAGACATGTTGGATCGAATATGTTGAGAGGTCTAATATCGTGTATCCTATCTTATTTATATTCAGACTCATCGATTAATCTGGTTAATTTTTAAACGACAAATTATTAGCTAACTCGAAGCATATGTCGTTTTATCGCTTTTAACTCAACTATTACGGGTCAACATGTTCAGCCAGAGTTAACCCAAAAGCTTGTGTGTCAAAACAAATCTGGTTTCATATGGGTCATTCCCTCCCTGAACATAAAAATAGGATTACAATTCAAAAGAACGAGTCACCCAGTAGTAAAAAAATGATTAAGTTTAAATGATCATAACTAAAACAAGATTTTGAGTTATTATGTTAACTATTCACATTCTAATTCATTTATGAGCTTAATACGACTACATGTTTTTGTCTTTTTTATGTGTTAAAAAGGCAGGTAACAATGTCTTGGTTATAACGTGTCTAGGTCAATACGGGACGCGAATACTAAAAGACGAGTTAAATCAAGTTTATATTTCATGTATCTTATCTTATTTATATTAGACTAGACATAGATTAATTTGGCTAATTTTCTTTATTACTATATTATCACCATAGGTAATTTAGATAAAATTCATAACATCGCTATATGACAGCCCGTGCAATTTTGCACGGGTATTAAACTAGTTATGTTTTAATGCTCAACCTCAAGTTGTAATTGCATATCGACTCTTGCGCGTTGCTCAATTTACTTTGTCTACATAGAAATCAAAGGAAAAAAAATTAGATATCAATAAATCAATACTACAACTCTTTGGTAGTACAGTTAGTATATGCTCGTAAAAAAATGCACACATAATATCAATAAATCAATACTACAACTCTTTGGTAGTACAGTTAGTATATGCTCGTAAAAAAAATGCACACATAATTAGCGGAAGCTATAATGATGCACATACATACATGCACAAAAAGTCAAAACAGCCAAAAAAAAGAAGAAAGAATGTTCAATATTTCAATCAAAGTTGTATATACTGTATAGGTTTTATTACTATGTACTTCCAATCCTACCATACTTTAGTTGTATTAGTAAAACTCTTGTATACCATACGAATTATGTAAATTGGTAGAATTTTGGTATAACTTTAATTTTCCTAAAATAGCTTCTACATAATCTTTACCATCAAACATTTCCTAATTTACTACAATCTTCCAATTTGAAAATCTCCTAATCTTCTACAATTTTCCATATAGAACATCTATTGAGCTGCCACAACTTTCCAAAACCTAGACACTCTCACGTCGCAAGAAAATCAAATAGAATTTTGTGGTTGCTCCGCAAAAATTAGCTTTTAACGTAAGCTCTCGAAAAAAGCCTCCTTTATTAATATGTACTAGTTTGAATGCCCGTGCGTTGCACGGACTCTAGTTTTAAACTCTAATTTATGCTTATTTAAAACAAAGTTATTGTTTGATCTCAATTGACCAAAAAAAATAAGTTTTGTGTGATAGGATGTCACAATAATTTTTGTGACTAAAATGATGACTAAAAGTAATACAGTGGTTAAATGTCTTTTTCTAATTATCTTTTTTTAATTGACAAAAAATTGATTGGGGTTTAAGGTTAAATAAAGTTTGAAATAATGAGATAAATTTATGTCAAATTAATTCTTAATTGGTTGAATTCCAATTTGCATTACTTATTTGATTATTGTAATCGATACTATATGTCAACTTTGATTACCACGATTTTGGTTTGTTAATAAGTTATACAGTTTTGAATTAGGTTATCTTTGTCTGGATTGATATTGTGACTTAATATCGTGTAACTTTTTTGTTACCTTATTTACAAGAGTATGAATTTTTTGTATGGACTCTTATTTACCACTATAATCAACTCTAAATGACGTGTGACTCTTCTACATTTGTATGTTAAGCTTGTAACCTATGCCCATGTGTTGCACGGACTCTTGATTTAAACTCGTTTATTATGTACATGCATTTAAAGCTAATTATTATTCAAGGTCATACTACTCTTCTTCAACTACTACTACATATTAATACTACTACTACTATACTCCTACTACAACGATTTTTTCCAATTGTTTTTCCGGACGACTACTACATAGTACTTCTACTCCTAATAACGTTATACTACTACTACTCCTATTACTACGTAATACTACTCCAAATATTGTTATACTACTACTACTACTACTCCTACTACTACGCATTACTACTCCTACTATCTCGTAGTACTACTACTACGTCTACTACTACGTATTAATACTCCTACTCCAACTATACTACTACTATTCGTCTATTCCTACTCCTACTATTATTCTCCTCTTCCTCCTCCTCCTCCTCCTCCTCCTCCTACTACTACTACTACAACTCCTACTCATACTCCCTTTGTTTAGTCCAATCCCTATAACATCTTCTACTCCTAGAATATATGGAGTATATGAAGCTTCTACATTCCCCTACTTTATTACTATGTATTGATTATGATAAAACTAATTATTATTCAAGATCATGCTAACTAATGTATTTTTTCGGACGACTACTACATACTACTTCTACTCCTCTACTACGTATTACTACTCCTACTCCAACTATACTACTATTATACTCCTACTCCTACTCCTACTCCTACTCCTCCTCTACTACTCTTCCTATTATTACTATGTCTTACTACTCCTAATATTGTTATACTACTACTACTACTACTCCTCCTATTACTACGCACTACTACTACTACTACTACTACTACGTAATACTACTCCTACTTCTACTACTATGTACGTATTACTAATCCTACTCCAACTATACTACTACTATTCGTCTATTCCTACTCCTACTCCTACTACTATTGCAACTCCTATTCATACTCCCTCACTACAGTGTAGTCCTCCTACTTTATTATTATGTATTGATTGATTATGAGGATACTACAAAAATCATTTATATCGAATATGCATCTAAAATCGTAATAAAATAATGAAAAATTTAAAACTTGCCAATCAATACTTTACCAGCTTATTGTAGCCAGCTGATTATATATGACCAGGCATTATAATTGTGCATGTTGATCTGGGATTTCAACTATTTATAGCTAACTTATTGTTTAACTTCTATAAGAATTAGAATTGTATAACTTTTTATTAGGATTAGAATTAAATTATGATCAATTATGTTTAGGAAAATATACCATAAACCTTTCTAATCTCCTAGAAAACGTGGACTCTCCCACAAAGCTAGAAAAATAAATAGAATTTTCTGAATAATCGAGAAAATAAGCGAAAAACGTAGGCCCCTGAAAAGTCAGCTTTAGGGTGGTGATTTTTACACTCCTTGTATTGATCTTTGCACTCCTTCTTGTGAGAGGAGTATTGGTTAGGTGAATTTCACTGATGTGGTGTAAATTCGAAATCTAATTACTGATGGGTTTATGTCTACGTATAGTAGGATTTGCTTTTGCAATTGACTTTCTCTAATATAAATGTTTTTCTTACGTTATCATGGTAAGTTTAGTACCTCGAGGCATGTAAAGCCACAATAAATTAGTAATCACTTAAGCTACGTTACTCCTATAAAGAAAAAAATTACACTTGTGCATCTTCGTGTAAGATTTGAAACAATAAATTTGAGTATGCTTTTTGGAAAAACAAAAACAAATACGCGTTTTTTCTTCGTAATTACCTGAAACAAAAATATATATCATATTTATACTTTTAGAAAACTTGCATAATACTTTTTTTTTTTTTTGAGGTAATGCATAATACTTATTACTCAAGAAAATTCAATAGGCCTGAAAATTGCAACACGAAAATTAGTATGATATCAGCATAAAATTAGCAAGAAAACATAGGAATAAACAATCAAGCGGTGGGAAGACACATAAGATTTTCTCTACACAACACACTAAAAAAAAGCAACAAAAAAAGAACAACAAAAAAAAACACCATTCACGTTAAGGCACTGCATGTACATATAATATTATGTAATCTACATGTGTAATTACTTCCAACTTCTAATTCTACTCTACTAAAAGAAATTGCACGTGTAAGGAAAACTCTACTCCGATCGTATTGTATAAGGAGTGAATTTTGGTATAACTTTCCCTAAGGTAGCTTTTACACTATCTTTAGCTTGATGATACTCTTTCGGTTTAGAATGGTTGATTAAAAAATAAATAATAAGACATTGTACGTATTGCGTAAGATACTAAATTACTAACATATTTTTTTTACATAATTGTTCATTACGTAAGTATTAACTTCTTGAGGTTGTAGGACTTTTATAAAATTTCCTAAGTTATATTCTACCATTTTACAACCATCTCCTAATCTTATGCAATACAATATCTCCTAAGTTTTATGCAACTATATTTACAATAAAACATCTCCTAATTTTTATGCAACTTTCCAATTTGAATATCTCCTAAACTTATACAATTTTCCAAATTGAACATCTCTTGAGCTTCTAAAATTTTCCATAACCTAGACTCTCTCACATCGCAAGAAAATTAAATAGAATTTTCTCGTTGCTCCGCGAAAATTAACTTTTAACGTAGGCTCTCGAAAAAAGCCTCCTTTATTAATATGTACTAGTTATTTGACCCGTGCAAAATTGCACGGGCCGTGTATCCTTTGTTGTCTAAATGTTGGTTATCGTTGAATACTATTTAAATTGAATGTTGGATTATGAAATGGTATTAGTTAGATTTTCGAATAAATATGGCTTTTAAACTACTAATAGACACTCAATGAGTAATGAATAATTGTACGACGTTGACCAGCGATAAAATGGATTATAAAATGACATTAGTTAGATTTTCGAATAAAGTAGGCTTTTAAAATACTAATAAACACTCGATGAATAATGAATAATTGTACGACGTTGACCAGCGATATATTCACAAAAGACGTATATCTCCATTTCGATTTTTGCAAATTACTCAATGGAAATTTCTAATTATAGATGTAATAAACAACAAATTAAAATTATAGTGTCCTTTTTATCAACTACAGGTCAAACTAATTTTTTTATTATTATTTGTCACCCGTGTTGAACCATGTATTTAATCTCAAAATCAATCTGACCCGTTGATCAAATGACCCCTAATTAACACAAATCTGCCTAAATTCAAACGAAACTTCAAACTTTATTGTTTCATTTGTCTTAGACTTGCATTATTTATACTCTAACCCTTTTTTTGTTTCAATTGCCACTCCTTTTTAAATGTATCTATGTATATTGCTTCCTTTGTAGAAATTTCTTAGTAATTCAAATTTAATTTAGGTCACTTAACCCGTAGGTGGTAGGATATTAGTAATTTATACGAATAAGACAACAGTTGTTTCACACACTCATGCTAAACTTTAGAAAGTGATATGTTGGTTATGAATATATGGTTCTTTTTTTTCTCCTACGAATACTCAGTTAGAAATGAAAGAAGTAATATCATATTTTCACAACGATAATAAGTATACATTGAATATTGAATCAATATGTTCATCCTTATACTTATGCTTGTGTAGTAACATACTTCATCATACGATTTAAAATTTAACCAATAACTATTAAATCGACCTAATCTATCTGAAGTGTGTTTGTATGTCATTAACCCACTTTTGAATAATGCAACCAAAAATAAAGATCATAATTTACTTTATAGGGAAAATAGAAAGTATACGCCGGATTTTTACGTCCCTTGATGTCTCCGTTTTTATTTAAATTTTTATGTCTCCTTTTATGATATTTGAGATAAGGTGCAAACTATTTAAAGACAATACAACAATAGTTTCACAAATTCGGGATTTTGTTTTGGATTTATTATATAAATATTACTCTCTCCGTTCTAGCTCAAACACCCCAATTTTAAAACGATTTCATGTCGGGGAGGATCTACACATTCATCGGTTAAATAAAGTGCCAAAAAAATTGCATGGCGACTTAGCGAAAACTCTAATTTTATTCGCTACAACTATTTTCAGGAACTATGATAAACCGATTAGTGTGTATATTTTTCATAACACAGTGGTATTTCGGGCAATGTTTGAGGTGCGTCAGAGGGCGTATGTATATTTGTAGATATAATTTTGGGTGTTTAACCGGTAGGACATTATACGACATTAGTAGTTCACCGGTGTAAATTAATTGATCGAGCGCTTATATGTCATTATTGATAACTTTTATGTAACTATCGTGCGATCGGTCAATCATTTATAGTCATCTCCTCACACTTTTTTGGCTTTTAGAAAATCAGACAATATACCACTTTTTAATATTGTATATGATACTCCCTTTGTCCCATTTACAATTTTCACCCTTTCAATTTCAAGCCTGATTTTTAATATTATATATTATTTAAATATAGTTAATGTGTATCAAAAATCAAAAAATAAAAACTTATATAATTAGATGGTACAATAGAAAAATATTACATGACACAGGTTAGACATCTAAAAAAAATTATATGACACAAATTCACTTTTCATGACCAGTGACCCGCTATTTTTGAGTAATAGTCTTTATGTAACAATGAGGGAGTGACCCATATTAAACGTTGATCGTATTTGACCAAAACCCTTAACCACACAAAAGTTGATCATATTTGACCCCGCCCGCTTCTTTTGGTCATGGACCCGTTTTTTATTATTATTTGTCACCCGTGTTGAACCACGTATTTAATCTCAAAATCGCTGACCCGTTGAGCAAAATGACCCATAATTAACCGAAATTAGCCTAAATTCAAACTAAACCTCAAACTTTACTGTTTCATTTGTTTTAGACTTGCATTATTTATACTCTGACCCAATATAATTTTTTTGTTTCAATTGCCACTCTTTTTTAAATGATCTCTATATATTGCATTCGTTTTTTAGAAATTTAATTTCTTAGTAATTCTAATTAAATTTTGATCAATTAACCCGTAGGTGGTAGGGCATTAGTAATTTTATACCCTTCATAACACAGGGGAATTTTGGGCATTGGTGTTTGAGTTGGGCGGAGGGAGTATGTATTTTATAGATATAATTTTGGTTTCTTAACTGGTAGCACATTATACGACATCAATAGTTCATTAGTGTAAATTAATTGATCGATCGCTTATATGTCATTATTGATAACTCTTATGTAACTATCGTGCGATCGGTCTAACAATCATAGTCATCTCCTCATACTTTTTTGTCTTTTAGAAAATCCGACGATATACCCTTTTTTAATACTCCCTTTGTCCCATTTAATTTTTTACCCTTTTAATTTAAAGCCGTATGAGTGAATCTTTACCTTTCTATTCTTGGGTCATTTTCTAATTGCACGGGCTGTTATAAGCAAATGATAGTAAACCAATTTTTATTCTTAGGCCCAGATATGGTGAGACTACTTATACTAAATTCAACCTAAATTCAAATTAAACTAAACGTTAAACTGTAATGTCTCATTGTCTTAAGCTTGCACTATTTATACTTCAACCCATTTGTTTTTGTCTCAATTGCCAATCTTTTTAAAAGGCATCTTTATATATTTCCTTCGTTTTGGAGAAGTTCCTTAGTAATAATTCAAATTTAGGTCACTTAACCCGTAGGTGTTAGGACACTAATAATTTAATACGAATAAGAAAACTGTAGTTTATTTTTTTCCGATGAATATTCCGTTAAAACTGAAGGACGTAACATCATATATTCACAACAATGATAAGTTTACATTGAATATTGAATCAATTTTTTCATCCTTATACTTATGCATGTGCAGTAACTAAAGCTGGCAATCGGGCGGGTCGGGTCGGTTTCGGGTCGGGTCGAGGCGGGTCGGGTCATATCGGGTTCGGGTCTTGACGGGTCGAGCTGAACTTTCGGGTCGGGTCGGTTTTGACTTGGGTCGCTTTCGGTTCGGGTCATGTCGGGTAAATTTTGTGTCGGGTCGGGTCGGTTTTGGGTCGGGTGATAATCGGGTTTAGCTACTGATGGTTATTAATCTGTGTCATTTCAAGTTTTGGTTAATATTTTTTGGTTTTTTGGCATGATTAGGGGAATTAATTTAGTTAGTAAGTTAAAACCATCAATATGCATACTAAATTGTTTTAATTTGGATCATTATTAAGCTTAATTATTATCGGGTCATCAAACGAGTCGGGTCATTGCCGGATAACGGGTCACTACGGGTCGGGTCGGTTCATTGTCGGGTTGGACATTATCGGGTTGTATCGGGTCATGGGTCGTTGCCGGGTCGGGTCGAGTCGGGTTCGGGTGATCACAATTTCGGGTCCAATCGGGTCGGGTTTTCGGGTGAGTCGGGTCGGGTCGCTCGGGTCGGGTCAAGGTTGCCAGCTCTAGTAGTAACGTACTTTATTTTAAGATTTAAAAATTAACTAACACTCGTTGACTCGACCTAATCTAAATTTTCTTATTGTCATCCGCATCACATATGTAAACCTGAAATCTAAATTTTCTTATTAGGAACAATATGCACAAAAGGTAGAAATGCCACATCTGTTGTTACGTTCTGGATACGAGAAGTTAATGTCAGTGGGTACATATCTCATAATCTCCTGTTTTTGGGTACAAATAAGCTATTAAAACAGGTGGTGGTGTGTAAATGACAGTGGAAGTGGTGGTTCATCGAAAACGTGATGTGAATCATTCATATTATGGTTGGAATAATATTGTTAAAGGTACATGTTGGTGGAAATGTTGTAGTTCAACCAAAATTATGATCATGGTGCTTAAGATATATAAATGGAGTATTTATATACTACACGTGATGGGCTTGAAAGGGATGTGAACCCTAGTCTAAAGTAGACTGCCGTGCACCATTTATTTAATTTGTTTTTTTTTTTATGATTTTTAGTTATGAAATTAACATAATTTATGAGTTACTAATTTTTATGGAAACTAAATATATCACAACGGGAAATTGGATATGTAAATAATATTTTGGGTACTAATATTATTTTCATAAGATTTTTATAAGATTCCTTCCAATTTTTTGTTAATATTTTTTTCCATTTCTTTGTAAATTATAGCTGTGCATATATCCTTGCCAAATTTTCATTAGCATTTTTGCCATTTTTTTGTGCGTGTGTCTTGCGTATGGGTGCGTGTGTCTTGCTTTACAATGTGAGTGGTATTTATGTCAAGTTTCGTTTGACATCAGCATCTTACATGACGTGCCTCATTAAGCTTCAAAGGCACGCCTATTTATAAAATATATGATATGATACTAATACTGCTTCTGTTACTCATGTTATCCTGTCAATCTTGCTATTCGTTCTTCCTACTCTACAACTACTACTACTCTTACTCACTACTACTATTACTACTTCTACTACTAAAGCTCCTATTCCTTCTACTACGTTCTACATGCATAAAAATTTAATCTAAACTCTAATAACCTTTTACTACTCTACTACAACTACTCTACTACTACTATTACTATTACACTACTACTATATTACAACTACTATTGTTATTAATACTACAATTCTCTAATTTTCAGTTAGAACTGTATTAGGATTTTGGTATTGCAAAAACGTGCAACTTAGTAGGATTGTATTGATATTGGAAAACTGATGGAGATATAAAAAGACGTAAGCTCTTTATTATCTATGAATAAGGTTTAACTTTGTTAGATAGGATTGAGAATATTATAAAGTATAGTGTAGTTTTTTTATTAGTTTATTGTCAATATGATTAGTATGAATTTACATCTGATCTCTTGAATCTAGCAAAGTGGATTAGATTAAGTGAAGTCTGACCACCATAAACTATTATAGCAGCAAGAGTGTTGTCCAATTATATTTTGGGTTATTTTACCCACGTACCGACGTACTATACGTACGTGATTAATTAGAGTATAGATGCACTTACATTCGTGTCAATTATAGAACTTGTCACTTGTGGTATGGGATCATTGATCCGATAAACTTTGCTTTAAACATTACTTGACGAATTAGTAATCAGAAAGACGATTATGGGATTTTTTTTTATCTTCCATTTATTCAATTCCTACCCTATTCCTATTGGCTAATACTAATGGTTTCAAGAATTATTATTTGATGAGCCGTACATGCATACAACTTTTATCGAAACTCTAATAGTTTAGCCCTCTTACTCCTACTCCTACTCCTACTGCTACTCCGATCCTACTCCTACTTACCACTACTACAATCCTTAGGAATTTTTTTTTGACGACGCGCTACTATTATTACTCATACTACGATATAAATCCTACTCGATTTCCTACTACTACTCCTATCACAATTACTACTTCTACTCCTACTCCTATCAGGATTACATACTACTCATACTCCTACCTCTATCTACACTAAATTAATTTAGGAGTCCATAAAAATATTGGAATAAACATTACACGTTAGATTGAAAACTAAATGTACTATAAGTTCATTAAATGATCAATTGACTCTAAAATTACAATCGTTATAGGACTCTTTAGTGTCTCATGTGTTATTTGGTAGGAATAGATACTCGGCCAAAAAAAAAAACAATAGGTAGAAGAATTTTGTGGCCGCTCCTAAACAAATGAAGCATCTTAAGCAATAATAGTGGACCTAACTATAATAATTACTTTATTATTATGTGATTTATTACTTTATGTTGAGGTTACTACAAAAATTATTTATTTGGAATATGCATCCAAAATTGTAATAAAATAAAGAAAAATTTTAAACTTGCCAATCAATAATTTGCCAGCTTATTGTAGCCAACTGATTATATATGACCAGACATTATGATTGTGTATGTTGATTTGGGACTTCAACTATTTATAGCTAACTGATTGTTTCTATTAGAATTCGATTTGTTTAACTTCTATTAGAATTAGGATAGCGAAAGTAGCAATTTGCCCCCAAGACTTTACTCAATTGTGCAATTTACTACCTTAACTTTCATTGGTGGCAATTTGCCCCCTTTCCTTTTCACTTATGTGCAATTCAACTAATTTCGCTAATTCTCAATTAATTCTTCAATAACATAAATTTTGTGTTAATTAAAAAACATAAAAGTTTATTTTTATTCGATAAATTCAAAAAAATATCTAAAATATTAAATAAGAACCTCAGAAAAAAAATCCCAAAAATTATTTTTGTTTCAAAAATGTTAATATCGCCTAAGAAATCGTAAAATATAAATAATCAAAAAATCAAAAAGTGAACTTTGTTCCCGCCATCTTGCATCTCAATTATTTTTATGATCATAGCTGATGATCTTATAGATGTTAAAAAAGTTTATTTGATACAAATGTTTTTTATTTTTTTCGTTGGAGTTTGTTGTCCTTTTTTTTATATGCATTTCTAATTTTTTTAGATGAAAATGATTTTTAAATTATTTTGTTGGTGTTGCGTATGAATTTGTGAGATGGAAATTATTTTTATTAATTATAAATGATTTTCTATATCTTTTTAATTGTGATGGAATATTTTTAATAGACAATTTGACTAAAAATTAGTAAATTGGTTGAATTGCACATAAGTGAAAAGTTAAGGGGCTAAATTGCCACCAATGAAAGTTAAGGTGGTAAATTGCACAATTGTGTAAAGTCTTGGGGGCAAATTGCTACTTTCGCCGAATTAGGATTGTATAACTTCTATTAGAATTAGAATTAGAATTAGATTTAGATTATGATTATGAAAATATACCATAAACCTTCCTAGTATCCTACAAAACATGGACTCTCTCACAAGCCTTGAAAAATAAACCGAATTTTCTGGTGGCTCGAAAACCTCAACTTTCCACGTAGGCCCCTGAAAAAACCCTCCTTTATTATTATGTATTTTGATTCACCTGTTGCGTGCCAGATTTGATCTTCTTTTTCTTCTTTCCAGGAAAATCAACACTAGGATTTTTGCAGCTTTTAGAGTTGTGTCCATACACTCCACAGTTCTGGCACCTATTCTGTTTTTTTGCCCTCTTAACGAGCTTACTGTCATCCTCACCAGCTTCTTTTTTCCTCTTTTTATCTGATGGTCTGCCAGGCTTGTCTTTTTTTGGTGGAGGAATTGGTTGAGGATAAGAGGTGATCTGCCACACTTCTGTTCCAGGCACAGGGTGTATGACAGGGGTGTAGGCTTTCAAGTAAGCTTCTTTGGTGTATGCTTGGTGAACAAAGTCCTCGGGATTTAGCCTTTTCTTCAAAATACATGCAAATGCATGTGAGCATGGTATTCCCATCAAATCCCATTTGAAACACCCACAAGTTCTATCTTTCAGATTCACAATGTGTCTTTTTCCTAGATGGTCAACCTCAAATTCATCTGCACTTGCCTGTAGTAAAATATACCCCTTAGCTTCATCACGACATTGCTTAAACTGTTTCAAAACAGCAGGCATCACTATTGACTCTTGCTTTTCTGCTTCTAGCCTCTTAGTATACATCCTCTTCACCATATACCTCCTAATCCACTCCATGAGGGTCAGAATAGGTTCTTTCCTAGCTGGCCTAAGAACATTGTTGAAGCTTTCACAACAATTATTCAATAACATTGCACTTTTGCTTCTAGTGCTAAACGCATGCCTACACCAATGTCTAGGAGGAATGGCATCCAAATAAGCAAAGGCGTCAACAGATAACAGCTTTATCCCCTCCATCTGTTTCTTAAATTCAACCTACACATGTATAGATTTTGTCGGAGAGTTTCATTTTGTGGCCTAATACACACAAAATAAGAAAACATACAAAGGAGGGGCAATGTACATACCTGGGTATACGCTCTAGCAGCTTTCCAGAAACTTTGTCTAAAAGCGACTCCCGAGAACTTGAGCTTAAAATTAGCCCAAATAGGGATTTTTGAAGAGCATAGAGAGAGTCCATCATTTGATAAATACTCAAAGAGTCCCCCCCATATAGTGAAAGAGTGTATTGCAAATGAAATGATATAGTTTTATCAATTGTTTAATTATCATTTAGTATAAACAAATAAGAGAGACCAACTGTGATAGAAATACTTAAAGAGTCCACTATATGGTAAATGAATGTGATCTATTACAAATAAAATGATATAGTATTATCAATAGCTTATCATTTAGGATAAATAAACAACAGAGACCAACTTTCATAAATCTACTTTGATTTGTTTAACTTCTATTAGAATTAAGATTGTATAACTTCTATTAGAATTAGAATTAGAATTAGATTTAGATTATGATTATGAAATTATACCATAAACCTTCCTAGTATCCTACAAAACATGGACTCTCTCACAAGCCTTGAAAAATAAACCGAATTTTCTGGTGGCTCGAAAACCTCAACTTTCGACGTAGGCCCCTGAAAAAACCCTCCTTTATTATTATGTACTAGTTGAATGCCCGTGCGTTGCACGGACTCTTCACTTAAACTCATTTACAATTAATTTGTATTAAACTCGTATTATTCTTCATTAGTTAGCCAATATTAACAAAAAAGAAATGTTCCATACTAAAATTGTATTAAATTTAAATGGATAGTGTTTAAATAGAGAGTACACTTTTGAAGGATTGTATTGTATATTTTCAAAAGTTCCATGTGACCTTAACTCGGCTCGTGTCTAAATAGTTGATGAATTATAATTTTCGTAATAATTATAGGATTATTATTTAACTAATCGAATTATTAACTTCTTAAAAGTCATTTCATTTTGTACATTTTCTTGATGTCCTACTTTTGTAGTTTTAGTAGCATTAAAATGGAAAATGGACTCACTCTGTTTGAGTAAGATCGGATTAAAATATATAAAAACTAAAGTTTAATCTGATTTCTTTTGTAGTAGGATTAAAATAGATAATGAACTATCTTTTGAATAAGATTTGAATAGATAATGAACTATTTTTCTGGATAGAATTGGACTTTAGAATAGATAACGAATTATTTTTTTAACAAAATAGACATTCGATAGATGAATAACTTTACATTTTGCTTTCGATATATGTGCATTTGAAGTGACATTGTCGAGCCTATTTGGATATATGATATTGTTTAGCTTAAGGATTAACCTATTTTCAATTGGATAAGTATACATAAGGGACTCTTATTCTCATTACATTGAGATCCAATTGTTTAAGTTCATAATATTCTCCATAATTAGAGGTGAGACTGTCTCTCAATAACTTATTAAGAGACCATTCTATTTGTTCATAGAGTGATCTTTTTTTACATTGATAGTGTCAGTACACTTCTTTTAGGTATTCATGTTAATTTGTGATGATAACCTCAAACTTAGGATTAGTAAATTTGGTTACTTTACAATCATGGCTGATTTTAACATGTTGATCCTTAAAGTCACAAGTAATGTGGTTTAAACATGAACTAAAATGATTACTCTAAGTAATAGAGTGATCATGAATGATGTTAACTAAAACGGGCACTTTTTAAATAAAGTAGTGGTCTCAAAATAATTTATTGTGATACCATCTCATATGAGACTTTGTCATCCTCCATTATTTAGTCACAATTGATGATATTGTGCATTGCAATAGTAAAAGCTATTAAAGCGGAATAAATAGTATTTTAATTAGTTTCCAGCATATTTAATTGATCTATTCTTTAAAAACTAAAAAAATAAGTTCCCTGTGATTTTCTCGGCTCTAAATAATAGCGGCTCGTGTCAAAATAATTGAATTACTTAAATTTACATAATATATAGTTAAAGAATTTTAATGAACAAATCACATGAAATTGGTTCCAAAGTCCTAGAAATTTTAATTACTTATGTGTTCACGTATGTAAGATTGTATATATCATGCAGCTTTTGGATTAACCTATTTTCAATAAGATTAGTATATATAACGAAATTTTATTCGGCTCAATTACGTTCTATTTGTTTAAGTTTTTACTATTCTCCACTTTTTTAGCTCCAACTGACAAAAAAAAAAAAAAAGTCTGAAAAACTTTTATATTATGTTTGTCAGCGTTGATCAAATCCTTGTCAAATTCTTGTCAAAATATGCCTCCTGAAAGCTTTTGTATCCTCGTAGTCGTAGCTAAGAGGTTATTTGAGTACACCATTTAGACTTTTGTTTTCGAGACTTTAATTTATTCAATGTAGGAGATTAATATTTGTTTTTGTCTTACTATCAAATCCTAATCCTACTTTTACTACCACTAATACAATCCAATCCAATTCTATAATGTTGTAGAAATGTTTTTTTTTCTCTTTTTTTTTTCCCCGCATACTACTACTACTACTAATACTCCTATTACTTCATTTAAAAAAAAAATACTCCTATTACTCCTACTCCTACTCCTACTCCTACTCCTACTCCTACTCCTACTCCTACTCTGACTCTGCTGCTTCTGCTGCTGCTACTACTACTACTACTACTAATAATAATAATAATAATAATAATAATAATAATAATAATAATAATAATAATGATAATAATAATAATAATAATAACAATCGTAAGCGTGCTAAGTATGAGGCTAAGTGCGCTGCTTTGGGTTATGGCTTCCTTCCCTTCTCTTTCTCCTCTTTGGGGGAGTTGGAGCCAGCAGTTGTTGCTCTGCTCAAGCGGATCCAGCAGTTCTCTAGGATGCAGGATGTCGGTGCGCAGGCTGCAGCTTTTATTTTTACTAGGATTGGTTTTTCCATAGCGAAAGGTGTGGGGGCTCAGATAGTATCTCGCCTCCCCACCAATTTCTTGTAAATTATTGTTGAACCTTCAGTTCGTATATAGTAATAATAATAATAATAATAATAATAATAATAATAATAATAATAATAATAATAATAATAATAATAATAATAATAATAATAATAATAATAATAATAATAATAATAATAATAATAATAATAATAATAATAATAATAATAATAATAATAATAATAATAATAATAATTTTTTTTAATTTTTTTTTTTTTTTGAAACACGGGAGAGAGGGTGAAAGGGCGATTCAGCGGGGAGGGGGGGTTTTCTTCTCCGTTTGTGTCTTTCCGGCCTGCTTTTCGGCGTCCGGTGACCCAGTCGCCGTTTAGGGGTTGATCTAGGTGCGGGGGTGGCGTGGTGTGGCGGGTTTTTGGGGTTTTCGCACCACATTTTCGGTAAACACGGGTGAGGGAAGGAGGGCGATCGGGGTTCTGTGTTTTGGGTGATCGGGGGAGTGATTTTCGGGTTGCTGGGTTCTGGGCGATCGGGAGTGATCCCGGCCACTCTTCGCCTGGGCATTTGTCTCCGGTGCGGGTGGTGTGGGGCTGCTGTGGGGTCGGTGGTTGTCGCGGGGCTTTTGCTGCTACTCTCTTGCGGTGGTTGGGGTGGTTGTAGGTGGCCGGTGCTGCCTGAGTTGCTTCGCCGGCGCCTTGAAAAATATGAAAATATACCATAAACCTTCTTAGTATCCTACAAAACATGGACTCTCTCACAAGCCTTGAAAAATAAACCGAATTTTCTAGTGGCTCGAAAAAGTCAACTTTCGACGTAGGCCCCTGAAAAAACCCTCCTTTATTATTATGTATGATTGATTGATTGAATGATTGATTGATATTGATGATTGATGATTGATAGATTATTAATTATTAATATATATTGTATGTCCACAAGTGAGAGAATTATATATACTCGCCGGTGATATATCGAGATTGTTCAGATGTATGAAACGTGCATGTATTAACTACTTAATGAAGATTGCATTGCTTACAAGAAATCATTTATAAGAAACCAGTCAACAAACTTCAAGAGGGTTGATAAACCTGTTCAACGCATATATTAAGTAGTACAATATACCTCACTTGTACACTACTATAAAAGCATTGCTACTGCAAATAAAGGCACTACACACATTTTCTAGGGTGTTGCTTTTTGACGCCCAAATTTGTGGGGCCCTTTGCCGCTCGAAAGTGGTGAATTGCCCACTATGCCCCCTACCCTTAAAATCTTCAGATTTCTTTTTCCCTTTCTGCCCTTCCTCTCCTTTCACCCTCATTTGACTAATTTTAATTAATACAACTCTTTTCCCTGTCTCATCCAACTTATTATCAGTTTTTACATCTTCTTCACTTAAATTTTTCATCATCTTCTTCACTTAAATTTTTCATCATCTTCTTCACTTAAATTTAACTACATACATTTTTTATCATCTTCATCATTGTTTTTTTTTTTTTTTTAATATTAATTACTATCATCTTCATCATTATTAATCAATATTGAAATGAAATGAAATGAGAATTCAATGGAGAAATTAGGAGGGAGAGGTATGTTTGGAGGAATTGGTTCGTTTGTGTTAACAATATCATCTTCATTGCCATCATAGCAGTTTATGATCGGGACTCGAAAATCATGAGTTTAAACGATATCATCACTCACTATTATCAATCATTCATCTTCATTAATCAATATCATCCCCTCTCACACACTCTCTCTCCTCATTATCATCATCAACATATGAATAATTGAGATTTCTCTCACTTCCATTGAAAACATTTTCACTCACTTGTCATTCTCAATCGATCGTCTTTATTAATATCATCTTCTCTCTCTCTTCATTACCATCATCATCAATATATAAAAAATTAAGAATTGTCTCACTTCCATTGAATATCTTCACTCACTCACCATTATCAATCTATCATCTTCATTAATAAACTTAGTTTCTATTGAACAAATAAACCCAGAAAATTTTAGGGTTGTTTGGGCCCATGTCGAGCCGTATACGGTTGGACCTAGGTCGAGCCGTATTGAGAACACGGTTGGACGCTGGTTAAATCGTATACGGTCAAAGTCCCAGTAAAATCGTATTCACTCTGAGTATGATTGTTGCATGACTGAGTATGTTTTTGTATAGTTGTACCAAATAGGTTTTAGTACGTGGTCTGAGTAAGCCTTATAACTATCTGAGTTTGTTTTTCTACCCCATTGTGTTGAAGATATACATGTGACATACAAATAGTAACATTATTAATTTCTTTTCATATTATTTACTTTTTAGGGTGAATAATATTCAAAATTTTGGTGGAGACGGTGTTGATTACACTCAATTATTTAATACTAATCAAATTTGTACATTCTTGATTGTTCTTTGAACTAGCTATTGGCCCCGTGAATACACGGGATCATTTTAACTTATTTGTAAAATTGTACTAACATTAACTATATTGGAAATAGAATCAAACTTGTCAATCACAATGTCAAAAATAAACATGACAAAGATGATCATATCTTGAAAAAAAAAAGATGTACAATGCAATTACAATATCGATTCTCAACTTACCATCATACTTCGATAGTAAAATATAAATATTAGAAAGTCTTACACTAATACATAAAAATACGCTCTAAATATAGATATATCTTCTCATGTCTAAAAATCTCTCTTTGATGGACTCATTGTACATGAAATGATATTTTTTTTCCACCGAATTCAATTAAATTCATAACATATATATACTGATCTGAATTAAAACGTAACCGATACAATTGGCAAACGAAAAGCCAAGAGACACCATAGTTAATGTCGTTTTTTATGATGAATAATGGTGATGATTAATGATTAATCTATTAAAATTTAAATAAAATTATGTTAAGAAGTTGAAGTGACTCATAACGTTTAAATGAGCAACTCAAAAGAATAATATTAACACTGTTGTGAAAGCATCTCTTTGTGACACATGGCCTTTCCACGTGGCCAAGCCCCCAAAGCTCGTCTACACAACATGAATTATGATGTGAATATTGAAATTTATGAAAATTAATTACAAATAAGTTGAAGTGTTTTCAAACTAACGTTCATGAAGGCAACTCAAAAGATTTTATTCACCTAAATTAATTTAAAATATTAAATGGTGTATGACATGGAGGAGAAAGAATGCAATTGAACAGCGGGACAACACGTAGGAGATGAGGTCGAATTTTTTGGCTCTGAATGCTTTCTAAAGTTGCCACGTAGGCGTGGACAGTAGCCTAGTAAAGGTATAGTATTGATTGATTAGGCTAATGAGATAACTAGTACTCGTATTAAAAGTATTCTTTCTCGTTAAGTATTCTAAGAAGATAATGTACCCTGATAACCCTTAGAGCTACTACGTATGTTGTAAGAAGGGGCGAAGATGATTAGAGTATAAGTCGGATCTTGACATAGAGAAAAGAAAGCTTACAACTACTACAACTACTCCTTTATCGTTTCATACCTAGTGTATGATACTTGTATTATAAATTGTTATAAAACATTGTACATCATTATAGTTTCGGACAATTGAGAACACGTCTCGACAATACAAAAAAGCTTTCATAAAATAAGCTCCAAAAAGACATATATTGTCACACAAACCGATACATTTTGATCTCCCTCCTCCCTTATTCGTTTTACACTCATGCTCGACCAACATATTCAACCTTAAGTGTATCATACACAGACTAGGTTAATACATATTCAGATTAACGACGAACTTGGAAAATATTAAACGTATTCAACCTTAGTTGTATCATACATAGATTAGGTTAATACATATTCAGATTATCAACCAATTTGGAAAATATTAAACGTTTTCAACCTCAATTAGTCAAATGTATCATACACAGATTATTTTAAAACATACTCAAAACTCATACGGAGTAGTTGGAATGTTTTTTTATTCAATAACGTTATTAACCATTGTGTTTTTTAGCTTTTGGTTTGACAATTCTATATGTTAGAAGTTAAATCAAGGAATTCTATATACCTTGACATTTTGTTAGTTTTTGGTGAGAGACATTTATGCATATAAAATGAGTTGATCAAATAGATAGTTTAGTTATTGGAAGAGATAATTAGATTTGGTAATCAATTTGACTGGTCCTAATATACATGTTAGATGTTCCATCGTTGTAAAATTTTCTAATTTTTGTATTTTACTCTATGATTACAAATCAGTTCCAAATTTATATGTTAGATTTATCCTTCGTTGTAAAACTTTCTAATTTCTGTATTTTACTCGATGATTAAAAATCAGTTCCAAATTTATATGTTAGATGTACCCATCGTTGTAAATGTTTCTAATTTATGTATTTTACTCGATGATTACAAATCAGTTGAACTAAAATTGCACGGGCTGTTATATGATATAGATAGCAAATTTGAACTATTATAATGGAATATGATCAATTTGGTTATGTATATTTTCAATTTTGTATTTGACGAGTATATTAAAATTTTTAATATAGTTTATTTTGAATTTTCTATAGTATATATATTTTTTTTAGAAATAATTACACATTTATCCAACTAAAACCTATAATGGGATTTATTTCAAAAAAAAAAACCTATAATGGGATATGAATATATGATCGTGATTTGACACATTTTTTTAGATAGAAGTATATCAAAATCAGGCATAAATGTGCGTTGTTAATGAATCGTGAATTATCAAAACCAACTCATATGGATACGTTATAAATAAGAAACATCCCTAGTGTCATTTGATCTTCTACAACAAATCATTTTTTCCACATCATAACGAGACTTATACACAACTTATTAATTTTTTTAGTTTGGATCAAAAGTTCATAATATTTTTTAGTATTATTTTTAATTTGAAAGTATATATACATTATTAGTCATCGTTTTTAAGGGTATTTGAAATTAATCATATAGGGAGAGGTTGAGCCGTATTGAGAACACGGTCGGGCACTGGTTAAACCGTACATGGTCTAGTCCTGGTGAAATTGTATTCACTTTGAGTATGATTGTTGCATGTTTGAGTATGTTTTTGTATAGTTGTACCAAATAGGTCTTATTACATGATCTGAGTAATTTTTTTGATTGTCTGAGTGTGTTTTTCTACCTCAGTGTGTTAAAGATATACACGTGACATACAAACGAACTGCTCATGAAATAAGCTAAAAGAAAAACTTATATCGATATACAAACCGATAGATTTCTCTCTTTCCCCCCTCCCTTATTTGTTTTACACTCATGACTCAACCAACGTATTCAACCTCAGGTGTATATGATACACAGATTAGGTTAATACATGTTCAGGATAATGACGAACTCACACATATTGTGTTAAAACATACTCAAAACTCATAGTTAGAATATTTTTCATTCAACAACGAATTTGGAAATATTAAACGTCTTTAACCTCATACGTATCATACATAGATAGATTAACACATATTCAAATTAAAAATGAACTTGGAAATATTACCCGATTATTGTGTTTTGAAAGCCAGAAATCCTTAATTATACCCTATTACCCTACAAAGCGGCCAATTTGACAAAGGCTTAGCTGTTTCTATTAAAAGTCTGTGTACCTTGCATATAACTCCTAATTACAAATTTAAACCTCCTTTTACACTACCAGTAGCCAAATTTATGTTGGTCATCCGAAGATCCTGTCAATACTGGGTCGTATCACTCGTATGGTGGTGGAGCTGTCGAAGTCATCAATCATACAAGGAATTCGATCTAAAAGCTTCTGTCTGCCCATACTGTAATCTAAAATGTAACTTAACTGTCACCGTATCAACCACCACCACCACCACCTATGTTGCATCCACCACCTCCTCCTCCGTAACCACCTCCACCACGGCTTCCACCGCCTCCTCGGCCACCAGATCCACGTGACTAAGCCTCGTGGACGGTGATGTTGCGGCCGTCGAGATCCTGGCCGTTCATACCTTCAATCGCATCCCTCATTGATTTCTCATTGGTGAAGGTGAAGGAGAACTAGTGGTATGTGTCAAGGAAGGACACATGTACGGTAACAAAATTGTGGAAAGATTATCATGAAAATTCAAACAAAAATCACAATCCTATTTAACAAACCAAGATAAGGTAGTGAAGTTTTATATGATGAAATGAGGTTGGAGATTGGGACACAAAATCGAACAATATGAAAGTATGGAAAAAATCTGATGAAAAATGGTGTGGAAAAAATCTGATGAAAAATGGTGGATTTAATGTGTTATAGTTATGGAGGAAATGGTTAGAGTAGGAGAGAGACTGAGAAAGTGTGTATAAGAAAGAAAGGGAGGAAGAGGGTAGAAGCGGCAAAACAAGAAAAATCAGAAAAGACAAATAAGGGTAAAGTGGGCTTTTAACCAGTTTTGGGCGTCAATGGGGCCCACATTTCGGGCGTCAAATAGCAATCGGGATTTTCTATCTTACTACTAATATATAATCTTTCTCCCCTCAGATCAAACGAGCATATTTTTTTTTTGGGTTTCGTACCAAATTAATAAATACTCCTAGTAATTAAGGACTTATTACATTTTGAAGATGATTGTAATATATGTGGTTTTGTTTGGGGCATTATCATTATTAATGATATCCACTGCTCTTGAGACTGGAAATCCCGACGGTCCACTTGTTAATGCAACAAGATTGACAATGTTTGTCGACGAAATTCCTAAAGTTCCCAAACTTTATGGTTATAATGTTGCTGACGGGAAACCTCGTTCAGCTCTATTGAAAATTGGCATGTTCCATAAGAAATGGGTAATTCCTAACATACATCATCAACATTATTTGATCGAGTTTTGATTGTTATATATTCTAACCTCTATATAATTATTTTCTATTCTCTTCATGCCTATCGTAATTTTAACTTATTAACCAGAGTTTGAATTCCACTAACATGTCAATTCATTCAAACAAAACGTTATTATAATTTTGAAAAATTTGGCCAAACAGGCTCTAAATCATGACATAGAGTACTTATATACATCATTTATTGTCATAGAATTCTAACATTTAAGATAGAAAAAAATGTTCTAAGATTGATAATTTCGTACTATGCATACGTATGACTTGGTAAAAAGAATGCAAGCTAAGTAAGAAATAAAACATTGATGACAATGATCGATGTGCTAAAACTAGATCAATTTATTATTGCAGAAATTCCATAGAGATCTTCCACCAACACCGGTGTTTGCATATGGCACAAGTGAGCGCGAAGCATCGATCCCAGGGCCAACTATTGAGGCACTTCATGGCGTCGACACCAACGTAAAATGGGAAAATCATCTCCCTGACAAGCACATCCTCCCATGGGACCCCACCATACCTACCGCAATCCCGGCCAAGGAGGGTGTCCCGACCGTGGTGCACCTCCACGGAGGGATCGACGAGCCCGAGAGTGACGGTCACGGCCACGCTTGGTTTACTAACGGTTTCAGAGAAAAGGGGCCGTCATGGAGCAAGGCAACGTACCATTACCATAATAAACAGCAGCCTGGTAACATGTGGTACCATGACCATGCTATGGGTTTGACTAGAGTTAATCTTTTGGCTGGACTTATTGGTGCTTATGTTCTTAGACATCCAGAAGTTGAAGATCCATTAAATTTGCCTTGTGGTGATGAATTTGATCGAACTTTGGTCATTTGTGATCGAGATTTTTACAAAGATGGATCCATCTTCATGAATCGAACTGGTAGGTCGTCAAATAAATCATTTAGGTGCATTCGTCACATGCATAAAACTACCATGAAGTTATTTGTTATTTTGTTTACTAGGTATTTTGACTACTTTTTGAGCTAATTTAAACATAGTTTCATGCATCTAAGTTTAGACTTTTTTTAGGATGAAACCTTTCAAAAGAATGACATTCTATAATATATTATCCTCGTTTATATGGATCATGTACTCCCTCCCTAGCTAGCTCCATTCTTTTCGTTTAGTAATTTTACTTTTAGTAGAATATATCCGGTACTATATATAGTAGAAAAATTCAAATTAGAGGTTATTTATATATGAAAAACAATCGATGGGACTAATCGAGAATGATGAGCTTAGTTTAACTCTTTTTTTTTTTTTTTTTTTTGACAACGTCTAAAAAAACAAGTAAAACAAAATAAAATAAAAAGCAAACAAAAGCTAAGCTAAAAGTGATTTCCTAGCAACTATAGCTAATTTGTGTGCTTCCTCTACCTCATTCCGATCCACCTTCAAAATAGCGCAAAAGTGTAGCTGCTTACCCAAATCTCTCACTTCACCCAAATGCCATTTACATGAAATATCAGTAACAGATTGGCCTCGTAGCATTGCAACTAGATTGAAAGAATCCGACAAGACCAACACCGCCTTATATCCAGATTGAATACTCCAGCGTAAGGCCAATGAAACCGCTTCGAATTCAGCATGCAACGCCGAACTTGAAAAACCTCGCACCTTGTTCCTACCAAGACACGTACCACGGTCTCCAGTGTAAGCTACCCAACTAAAACCTGCTATTCTCGTAGACGCGTGCCATGCTCCATCAACTAGTAAGTGAATGACACTTTGAGGAGCTACCTGCTCCTGTCCTATGTGAGCCAGAAAGTAACCTGGAGGGACATCACTAATCCCCCCGATTGGAGTCAAGCTTCCATTTAGGAAGCGACCATGAGTTTGTTTTAACCGTGATTGTTGAAACTCAGAAAAGAAATTCCCACTAAGTGTCATAATAGTACTAGGATTTGGAACACAGCCCTTAAAAAAGACTTCATTTCTATGAACCCAGATGGCCCAAAGAACAGATAAGAATAGAACAATCGAACAATGATCAGGATCAAACTTACCCAAAAAGGTGATCGTGTCCATTAACCAATCATGCACAGGGACTAGAAGATTTGCCGTCACATTAAGACCGAGCGGACAAGCATGCCAAATATGCTGGACCATTGTGCAAGAACGGAACAAATGATCCATTGTTTCCTCTGCATTATCACAAAACACACATTGATCTACTGAATTCTGTCCGAACCTGCGGAAATTATGGGTGACAGCAAGAGCCTGGTGACAGATTTTCCACAGAAAAACCTTCCATTTGGGCAACAAATCAAAAGCCCACCATCGCTTCCAGAAATTTTGCTGTTTTTCAGGTATACGGGAATCCATACACAAGGAGCACAAGAAAGCATAGCCTGACTTCACCGAGTAATTTCCAGAGCGAGAATATTTCCAATACAAGAAATCATCATCAAGCATGGAACCTAATTCAAGAGCCAGAATTTCCGATGTCGTGTGATGCTGAAAAATCCTTCGAACTTCTCCAACGTTCCAGCTCATAAGACTGGGCTGGATTAGATCCTCAACCTTCAAACGAGCAAACGATGCCAAAGGAACATCATCACGGATCATATCTGTACTAGACTGGAGCCAATTGTCGGATAGTATCGGAATTTTAGAACCATTACCAATTTTCCATCTCAGCCCCAACTGAACCAAATGATACCCCAAATGAATGCTGCGCCAACCCCAAGAAGCTGTGCCAAAGTAAGAACGAGGGAGCTTATCCCGTAGATGAAGTGAAGTACCGTATTTTGCGGAGTAAATTTTCGAAAGCAGTAGTTGTGGGTTGCGATGTAATCTGAAAGCTTGTTTCATAAGGAGAGACTCGTTCAACAATTTACTTTTACGAATCCCCATTCCACCCATCCCTTTTGGCAGCTGCAGGATCTCCCGTCTAACCCATGGGATAGCACGACGAGAGGAATCAGTTTTCCACCAGAAATTAGTAATTAGAGCATCGATTTTGTGGCAAAGTCCAGTGGGAATCTTGAAAACTGACATAACATGTGAGCAAATAGCACATAGGACAGAATTGATTAGCACAAGCTTACCAGCTTGGTTAAGTTTGAGATGAGCCCAGCTATCGATTTTTGATAAAATTTTATCCAGTAAAAAACCAAAATGAGCATGCTTGCGTCCCCGAAGATCGACCCAAGTGAATCTGACGGAGGGACAAGTAAAAAAGAGCGAAGGTGATGCTGGACACTCACAGGAGTATTAGGACTGAACATGACGAAGGATTTTCTGAGATTGATCATCTGCCCAGATAGGCTGCAAAAGTGAGAGATGGTAGCACAAATGTTCTTGCAGACCTCGTCATTGGCTTTGAAAAAAATCAGAGCATCGTCAGCATAAAATAAATGAGAGACAGAAGGAGCTCGTCGAGCAATTTTGACACCCTCAATTAATCCTCGATCCTCCGCATTCATCAACAAGCGAGAGAACACTTCCATACACAACACAAACAAATAGGGGGAAAGAGGATCACCTTGTCGGATTCCACAGCTCGGCTGGAAACATTTAGAAGGAACCCCATTGATTAGAATACGATACGAGACAGTGGATATGCACTGATGTATCCAGCGAATCCAGCAAGCAGGAAACCCAAACGCCCCCAACACGGTCAGCAGAAAATCCCAATTAATTCTATCATACGCTTTGTTCATGTCAACCTTCAAAACACCATAGCACTGCTTGCCCTTATTCCTAGAAGTCACAAAGTGTAGGACCTCGTTGGCTATCAAACAGTTATCACTCAGGAGGCGGCCTGGAATAAATGCATTCTGAAAGTCCCCAACCAGATGTGGTATCAGTGGCTTGAGTCTGGTAGTCAGCAATTTGGAAATGCATTTATAAACAACGTTGCATAGACTTATCGGACGAAAATTGGTAACCATTTCAGGGGTTGATGTCTTTGGTAATAGACTGATAAAAGTTCGGTTCCACTCTTTAAGAAGTACTCCGTTGTCAAAAAAGCCGAGAATAGCACTCGTGAGCTCATCTCCCACAGTGTGCCAGTGACCTTTCAATAAATCAGCAGTGATTCCGTCAGGACCCGGAGACTTGCAAGATCCCATAGAGAAAAGAGTCTGTCGAATTTCCTCCTTAGAGAAAGGTGCACATAAGGAGTCACATTCACTTGCACTTAACTTACGAGTAATCAAACTGTGTAAGGTATTCTGGTCCCTATAAGAAGGAGTAGGAGTATCCTCGGCAGAGTAAAGACCCCGATAATAAGAAAGGACATGATTAGTAATAGCCTCCTGATCATATAACCAAGTACCAGAGTCATCCTTTATCATTCGAATTTCTGCTTGTCTACGTCGTTGAGTAGCCTGTGCAAAGAAAATCTTGGAAACAGAGTCACCATGAAGCAACCATTTTAGCTTGGCCCTTTGCTGCCAATAGGAGAAAGCAAGTTGTGCACCGGAAAGCTGCTGCTCTTTAAAACACAGAAAATTTGATCCCTGTGACACTGAGTAAACCTCCTCTAAATTATCCGTCAAAGCAGTAACCAGAGCATGCCAGTTGATACCCCAGGCCAAACGATGGTCTAAACACCATGACTTAAGCTTTTCCCTAACCTTTTCAAGTTTGCGGGATATCCTAAACATACTGTAACCTGAGACTGTAGACTGCCAAATCTCTTGGATTATTAATCGAACCTCATCAATGTGCAGGCACCAATTTTCAACACGGTAAGGCCGTTTTCTCTTACCGAAATTGGCATAACATTCAACAACAATTGCAGCATGGTCTGAGCAAATAAGAGGCTGATGCTGTACAAAGGAATTGGGAAATTTATCCCACCAGGTCGCAGTACCATACGCTCGATCTAACCTCTCCATAATTAAAGCTTCTTCATTACGGCCATTACACCAGGTAAACCGAGGTCCATGGAAGGGCAACTCGGAAACTCCCCCTTCAATACGCCATTGCACAAAATCATACCACCCGGGAATGTAAACACTTCCACCTAATTTATCTTCCATTCGTTCAAGCTGGTTAAAATCTCCCACAACCAAAGACATAGGAAATTGTTGCAGTAGTGCTAAGAGACACTCCCAGACTCCAATCCTATCACTCAATGAAGGAGCTCCATACAGAAAAATAACATGGTAACTACTGTCATCAGGTTCAGTAATTCAGCAACAAATGATATTAAAGGAGCTGAACACAACTTCAGTCTGTGAAGACGAGAAACCGAAAAGAGCAAGACCACCACTAAGACCCACACTATCAACACCAAAATAAAACGGAATATGACCGAAACCGAGCTTATTGCACACATCAAAAGCAGACAACTTAGTTTCCATGAGGAAGCAAAAAGAAGGTGATAAGTTGCGGACTAACCATTTTAAATACGGAATTGTAAGGGCGTCCGCATCTCCGAGACCCCTACAATTCCAAGATAAAACTCTCATGGCGATCTTGGTGGCTCATCCAGGGGAGCCACCGTACCCTCAACCAGGGATAACACAACAGGAAGGTTAAGATAGTTACCAGAGTGAGAGCTAAAGCTGGACAGCCGTGCCGGCGGCCCGCTTCCAGCCCGCTCGTCGCTCCGGTCCGGTAATGGCACGGTCACGGCACGCTTAAGCATCGTGCCAGCCCGGCCCGAGGCACGGCGACTTTAGGTCGTGCCATGGCTGCGATTTTGGCTATATGAACGTGCCTAGGCACGGCACGGCCCGTGGCACGGCGGACCTGGCCCGCTATAGGCCCGCTTCAGCCGGCCCGAGGCACGTCCTGAATGCTGGACACAAAAAAAGGAAAAAAAATACTGATGGGCCGATGATTTAAAACACCAACGGCCCAATTAGCCATGTATTCCCACGGCCCAGTAAGGCATGCCAAAACAAGGCCTCTGAAGACCCACTAAGCCAGGACTGAAAGGCCCAACTGAGAGTACAATAATAGTGATGTTTGGGAATGGTTTTATAGTGAAGATTCGCCCACATCAACCGTTTTTGGTCGATGTGGGACAAATTTGAGTTCCATTTTTTTTTTGTTCAAAATTTTCTGGATTATACGCATACTCGTTATCTCTCAATTTCGCAAGCAAGAATGGCTAGCACCTATTTTGTCACACCCATGTTATTACGTTAATGGTTTTATGTGCTATAGTAATATAGTAGCGGTACACATTTGTATATTGTAGTCATGGTTAATGATTGTATATAAGTCGATCTCATCATGTACCAAGTGTTTGTGGTCATTATTAAACAACATAATCTTTGTGAGATAATTCAATTCATTGTTTGTAATTTCTTGACAAGTAGATGTAGACGTGTGGGCTAATTCAAATGTGTAGATATGTTCTCGATTAAGCTACCTCGCATAAATGTTTAACGTATTGTGTTAAGGCATATCTCTATTCTCTACAAACCTTTGCCTTATATCCAAGTATCATGTGCTAGTGCATTCGTCTTCTTTTAGCCAAACATAAAACAATGTTAGTATAATCACTCAATTCGTCATCATGCTTATTAACCTCGAGTAACATAGTCTGATAGTCCAATCCAACTTATGTGTAAAGAAATTCGTGTCATTTGAAATTAGGACATGTAAACAATAAACCCAATATATATATATATAGTGTGATACGTATTTTATTACATTATTTGATCATATAATTATTTATCTTCTCTATCTTCTCGTTTTCTTGAACTCGATATAATTTGTCTTTACATAGTTCCACTACACCCGAATACCCAATATACATAAGTCGTATTACATATGTAAAAGTCAATCTATTCGTACTCATTTAATTAGAAACTCACAAACTCAACTAGCCAATCTATTTTTTCCCACACAATATATACACATCTAAGACAAAACATGATTGTATTCATACTTGTCTATAACCTTTAATCCTTGATGGTTACTTGGTTAGTATAGTACAATGTATCGTATCCATGCTCATCGAATCGAGATATGGGAGTGACGCATTATTCTACAATGCAAACACGGAATTATATTATGTATGGATCACTTTTATTCCCACTCTATTATCTAGTTTGTCTTCCTAATACGAAGTATGTATTATAAGTATACTTTGATCATAACATAATAAAATAACCAATTACATACAAGTAGAGAATACAACTACTTACTTACTTAAGATAATAAAGCTTACTATCACAAATTAATCTAACAACTATCTTCGAAAACCCAAAAAAAGAAAAATGTGTGTGCATTTTTTGTCCCACATCGACTAGAAGAAAGAAGTTTTGGGCAAACATTAGCTATAAAAAGGAGTATGGGAGAAGGACTGAAGGAATATGAAGTGGGCTTGCAGTTAGCACGGCCCGCTTTGTTGGGCCGTTTGCTCTTCAGCATGGTTGGTCTATTGGACCGGCATGTGCGTTTGGCACGGTATGATACGGGCCCGAGCACGCCGTGCCACCGTGCCCAATGCCGTGCCGCGGTGGGGTTACGAATTTTTGGCACGGTCCGGGCACGGCACGGTGGCACGGTAACCGTGTTCGGGACCGTGCTAATTTGGCTCTTTGGCCCGCCGTGCTGGCACGTGGCACGGTCTGGTCCGGCCCGTGTCCAGCTCTAGTGAGAGCCAATGTTAGAACGCCGAAGTCGCTTACGTCTGAACTTACAACCAAATACATAGGAGCCAAATACAACATCATCCTCGCTATAGCAAAACTCCCTGTGAGAAAGCTTCCTTTTCCCTAACTGAACTGTAGAACATAAAGTAGACGGGATGCAGAGACTTCCAGACCTCCGCTTTTTTGCTGAGCGGGTGTAGCCGGCGCTTTCCCCCTTGTCGTAGCAGCCAAAAACCATGGAGGGATCAGACTTTCTTTTCCGACGAAGGACAGGAAAGCAGGAACCCGGTGAAGCGGAGGAGATAATTGGCGGACCTAACCGTTGTTTCTTATTAGAAACGCGAACTTCAGGTGAGGATTCTGCTCGCGGCGTTTTCGCTGAACCGAGATCATATTCCGATGACCCATATCCACTGTACGCTGTCTCTTAGAATCACTAGAAGAAGTAGCACCCATATCCGTCGCCTTGCGTTTTACCCCCAAAATTAAGGGTTTACCAATTTGAGGGTTAAGAGGGTCAAAAGTCGATTGAGCTGATTCCGACGCCGGATGTTGGTCAATTGAACTAGATGCACGGATGATGAGCACGGATTGTGGCCCAAAAAACTCAACAGTTTTCCCATCAAGAAGCTTTGTATATGTGGAGAGAGAAAGAGTCAAAGTTCTTCCTCGGTTTTGGCGATTGGTATACTGCCAAGAGAAATTTTCATCTGAATTTGTAGATGTGTAGGGATTTGGTTGATTTGCTGAAGAAATTTTAGGATTTTGCCCAGGTTTTGATTGCCGGCCATGGCTTCTCGGGAAGTTTCTAATTTTCTCTCTTTGCATCGTCATTTTCCACAACATAGACCTTTGGCAATAATTTGCAAATTAAAACAGGAAACAATCCAGAGATACATCCACAATGGCAACCAGAATACTTCGGAGATGTGATCATCGTAAACGGAAAAGCATGGCCGTACATGGTTGTACAACGTCGCAAGTATCGATTTCGGATTATAAACACCAGCAACGCTCGGTTTTTCAGGTTTTACCTTACAAATGGCCTCTCATTCATTCATATCGGATCGGATTCGGTATACCTTCATCGACCCACAAGAAGTAACGAGAAGTTATTAGGACCCTCTGAAATTGCTGATGTTGTTGTCGACTTCTCTGAGACAAGTTCAAATGTCTCTATTCTTTCTAACAGTGCGGTTTACCCGTTTCCATCAGGTAACATATTTGGCATTTTATATTTTTAACGACTTTAAATACTGGGTTTTAGCATAAGACATTGAACGTCTAAACATAGGTAGTATACCGGTATTTTATGGTCTAGCTTTTAGTATCGGGGTTTAGCATAAGACATTGAACGTCTAAGGCCCTGTATGATAGGACTGCATCTTTCTGATTTGATTTGATTTGATTTTAATGAATCTGATCTGATTTTATTGGCTCTTATCTGATGAAATTTTATTTGAATGACTTTGATCTGATTTGAATGGCTCTGATCTGATTTGAACAAAATTCGAGATTAGTGTTAATTATGATATGATCAAATTTCTTAAATCTGATCTGATTTGAATGTCTATGATCTGATTTGAAAGACTCTGATCTGACCAAATTTGATTTGAATACTTTTGATCTGAATTTAATAAATATGATTTGATCTGAATATTTCATTTATTAAGTCGTATCATACCGGGCCTAAACATAGCCACATAGGTAGTATATATCTACTTGATTTTATACCATGCTACTTTTTAATCTTCTTTTTAAAGCTTTTAGCAGCTTCCTTATAAGTTACTACTTGATTATGAATTGGTTTTGCATTACTTTTGTTTCCAATCTAGGTGATCCCGTCAATGACGCTAACAGCAAAGTAATGAAATTCATAATCAAAGACGACCAAGTAAAAGACCCAAGCCACGTTCCTCCCACGCTAATAAAATACCCATTACCTGATTTATCAACTTCTTCACGCACACGATACATTACCTTTTATGAGTACGAAAGCGCAACCGGCGAACCCACCCATCTCTACGTCAACGCCGTCCCATTCGAAGCCCCGGTGACCGAGACACCGAAGGTCGGGTCCAACGAGGTGTGGTATGTGATCAATTTGACCGAGGACAACCACCCGTTTCACATGCATTTCGCACTATTTGTCGTCCTAGAGCGAACGGAATTGTTGGATTTTGAGACGTTCAAAGATTGCATGTTCAAAGAGAACGATGCAATAAAGTGTAACTTGAACGAACATGCACAAGGTAAAAAGGTACCTGTACCGGTTCATGAGAAAGGGTGGAAGAATGTGTTCAAAATGAAACCGGGCTATGTTACAAAGATATTTGCGAGGTTTTCATATATACATGCCAACATATCGTATCCTTTTGATGCATCTGCTGAGCCTGGTTACGTTTATCATTGCCATGTACGTTCTCTCAACTTGTCTAATAATCATGCTACAATTTACTTATTTACTCATACGTTCCAATTTCGCATGCATGTTCTTCGGCTTTTTTTTGTTTTTGGTACAAAGACGAGAATATGAGACCTAACTAGTGTCTATTATCACGTCTTCTAATTAAGGCAAAATCACAAGTTCGTCATCAAAGAAATTTGTTAATCCAGCTTTCAGTATATGTTCACTGCTTCCATGACAAGTGATAAAATAACATGGCCGGTTGATGAAAGTGAATATGGAAAAGATACAGAGTCACAAATGATAATAATTACTCCCTCCGTTTCTTTCATTTCTTTACGTTTCGTTTGAATTCCTCTCACATATTCAAACGAAACGTAAACAAATGAAAGAAACGGAGGGAGTACCACAAATGAGTTACGGAGTACTAGGTATATCGAAATGTGAAGGTCAACTTGCGTATGTATGCATTATATTCAGAACTGTATTAGAGATTATTCTTTTAAATATACTACGGAGTATGAATTTTTCTTTAAGTTGAATTTTTCTATTGAAATGCAGATTTTGGATCACGAAGATAACGTTATGATGAGGCCATTTAAATTGGTTAATTAATTAGGGGTGACCTGAGAACTCAATTTATTGGTATTGACTACCGCTCAAGGTGACTTTTCGTTACTTAACATTATTATGAAGATTAAAGAATAACTGCGATAATATTACAGGAGGTTAATGGGAAGGGGAGATACTGGTTATGTTCGGTTTGGTTATTTAACTAGGCTTTTAAAATCTTTGACCAAATAAATTGGTTTGGTGACACCACTAGTTTAGCAATTGTTATACCGTGGTCCCCGGACCACAGTGCTGTTTGTGATCCGAGACACGTGTCACCTTCGTATTCGTTAAAAAAAAAAAAAAAACTGAAAACCCAAACCCAAACCCAGAAATCCAATATCTCCCTCCTCCCTTCCCCGCCCCTCCTCCTCCACAGCACAGTCACCGGCTCAACGCCGTCAGTCGGCCACCACCACAAACTACTCCGACAACCACCACAACCGCCGTCCACTTCCCTTAGGATCGTCCGCGACGCCTTCATTTTCTCTCTCCTCACTCACTCTCCTTCAAATTTTTAAAATTCAAAAAATAAATTTCCATTAGAAAATCGTAAATTGAGGTAAGATTAGCCATGGAATTGAGAAATTAATTTCATGGATCTTATCCCTACGATTCATGGATATCATAAGGGTGTTATATGGATATTAAGATTGAAGTTCATGGATTTTTAAAAAATAAAATTAATTCCCCAAAATTAAACACCACCACCCCACCACCAGTCGTACCTTCATTTTCTATGGATATTAACACACAAACAAGATCCATATGAATCCCAAACAAAATCCATGTGAATCTCAATCAACATCCATACCTCTACATGCTTCACGATGCGGCGGTGGGGATGCGGTACGACGACGAGGTTGGAGGTGGTTGCTGCCGCGGCGGCTGGGGTGTGGGAAGAAGGTGAGAGAAAGAGGGAGGAGAGAGAAAGAGGGAAGAGAAAAGGGACAGAGGAGGAAGAAAGACGCGTGAGTTCAGAAAACAAAAATTGAAAAAAAGGGTGATTTTTTTATTAATAGCCTACCAATCAGATAATGCCACGTGGCTCGGACCACCGGTACTGCGTGTGGTCCAGGGACCACGGTATAATTTGCGCTAGTCTAGCTAAAAAGTTAGCTTATTTAATAAGCTATATTAAGTTACCCTATGTAACTTATTAAAAAATAAACTCTTATCATTAATACTAGTTTATTAGCCCGTGCAAAATTGCACGGGTTGTTATATGAATTTCGTTATAACTAACGCAAAATAGTAGGATTGTAAAAAACTCAAGCGACCAGATGTGACCCGTTGTTCAAGGTTAATAGCCCGTTTTCTTCCTGATCAAGTTCTCACCACTGATAACTTGAACCCGTTTTAACCAGTATTCTTTTGGGTTAAATTTGAGATGGCTCGTTGTCCCAGTTTTTCTATAATTAAGACGAAAAGAAACGTGTTTAATTTGGTATCATCTTAGAGAAATTATGTTTGATTCAATGGAAACAATTTAATAAGTATAGCGAATTTATTTCAATATTTTACGTTTATGTACGAATTACAATTTATGACCCGTGACCCGCTATTTTCGGGTCTTGTTTTTGTGAACTGTAATTCATATTAACCCCGACTACTCTTTAACACACTTTTTTGTAACTCTGACTCCACCCGTTTACTCGTATTTTGTATTAAAACAAAACAAACCCAAGATGTGTTATTTCCTAATATATTGCGCCTATATATATACTACTTCCTAAATTATCTCCAAAAATAAAATGATTTGATATGACTCAAATTATCTCGTCCAAAGTTTATCCAAAATATTCTCCTAAAATATCAAATCCTTTATATATAGCTTTGTTAATAAAAGTATCAAAAAAAATCAATTTGCCTTAGTGGTTGAAGTGTTATAATTCTAATCTTGAGGTTACAGGTTCAAGCCTTCACAAGCTGGCGCGTAGCTAGTCAAGCAACGCTTAGTCAAAGAAAGCCAAGTACAGAATTACAACAAAAGCTCAAGGCCAAGAATCAATCAGTTCAATATATATATCAGCAATTATAAGTCCGGTTTCGTGATTGGGTCCTACCCCAACACGCTACTAGAGCGCCTGAACCCCCTTATAGACCCGAGTGTGCACACCCCTCAATAGAGAGCCAGTAGGATGTAACCCTTCTAGGAGGAAGTCTTATAGGCGACTGGTAGCTAACCCAGCCCAGATTTCACCTTGATCAGAGGTGTATATGTAACTTCCCGACGGACCAGTGGTCACGCCTGCTCTAGCAGATTGTGATGTAACATTATTCAACATAACCATTTTATCCGTCTTAGATACATTATTTCATTCATAGAATCGATCTCATGTAACAACGTAAGCCTGAGCCGAATACCAAACAAAGACGAGTACAAAATCAAATATATAACTGAGGGGTCTAGCCCCTTCTCATTTGGTAGAATTTCAATTATCCGACTTCATAAATAATTGAAACAATAAGAGTATATATGAATTGCAATATATTATATAATCTGGAAAGTCGGATCGCCAAAAGATATATGAAAACATGCTCGAGCTCAAGAAGGGTTAACGTTCTTACCAGGCACGCTTAACTTCTCCTTAATAATCTTTCTCACAATCGGCAAACAAAACCTCTTTGAATTCACAAAGCTCTTAGCTATCCCCAACAGCTCCATACCACGAACCAAGCATCCAAAACCTCCATGAATCGGCCTCCAACGAATCATATAACCATGGTACATCACATCACTATACATCAGTATTCAACTCACCAAAAATCTCCCAAAGAAACCAAGTATAACTTGTCCAAATCCAATATAACAATAGCCTACCCTTTCTTCATGTTTCAGAACACAGGACCGATGTTTAGACGATTATTGGTAATGAATTCCTAATCTTTTAGACACAAACCCAACTGTAACTTGTAACACTGCCTCTTAGGAGTATTTCAACACATCAAACGTTAACTTTCATTATGTATCAAAGGATTTATAACCCAAATACCACAACTGCTCCAAAACAGAGTACTAAATGCGCATCCAACTTCTAGGAACTATAACATGATCATAACGACATGTTTTCAAGCATTTCAAAAGCCTAACATCAAGATCTTGAACTGATGTTCAATTTAGGGTTTTGTTTCAATCAAATAAATGAAGAAATGAGGATGTTATGATCAAATTACGAAGGCCCTATGTTCATGATACTCACAGGAAGAACAACGAAACAAGGGTTTTCTTTAGGACATGATTTAGGCAACTAAATCATAATGAAAATGCAAATAATCAATTGGAGTTTGTTCTAATACATCTTAATAGTAAATAGAAACAAGATTCAAGGATTGATCTTACCAAATGAAGGAGTTATGACCAATATACCAGAAGTGGTCCAGAACTGCGCGTAAGAAGACACCTCCCGGTTCTGGGTAAAATTGGTGATGATAATTTAGGCTTCTACAAAGTTGTAGCCATAAAAGCGTAGATGAATTTAGGCTTTTGTTTCATTTCATTTGGCTTCGAAATGAAGGAGAAAACGTATGATGAAGTTGGGGCTGTTGGGTGGCATATACAGGCGGCAAGCAAGCAGCTGCGTGTGCAGACCTTATGCACGCATTTTGGCTGAGTAAGCAGATGATTTGGGGTCCAATTAAGTGTCAACATGAGGTAAGATCATCTAGGTACTCTCGGCACCTCGTGCTTACGAAATAAGATCGGTTTCTAATCCCGACACTACACACAAGCTTCCAAGATTGTGTAGAATGAGATTGTGTAAGTTGAGAATGGATCTATAACTTGTGTCATTCGACTTCATATTTACCAAGTAAAGCTCCTCAAATGATACAATGGAACAATCACAATTTTGTTCCGGGTTTACGTTAAGAGATTACTTAACGACTAAGAAAACGTTTCTTCACGATTAAGAAAGCTATCGAAACGGCAATGGATTGAGAATGTAACCGAACATTCCTTAAGTAATAGCTTCTCAATAAACTTAATGGTATCATCCAATTCCACAACCGAGATCACTAATGGATAACAAAACAAGTATTCACCCTTTTAAAATCCGAAAGTCACTATATAAATTCTCAAAACTAAGCCGCAAGATCCTAAATTCAATATAATTAGTAACACCCGAATTAAATAAATTCTCAAAAAGTATGGGGTGTTACAGACTTCCCCCCTTAAAACATGGCTTCGTCCCCGAAGCCCAAACTCATCTTCCAAACGCATACTTCAGATGTCTCTTCCTCAACCACAATTTCTTCAACATATCTCTATAACTCTTATAACTCGGTTCTAGAAGGTTTATTCCCAACATATGCATAACTGAGCTTAAGCAAGTTTCCACAATGAAAAGTAGATGAATATATCAAATTTTCATACATGTGTTTGTATATGAATAAACAATATACAAATGAGTAGAGCCAAGTATTTCTAATAGAAGTGCATGGGGCACAATATCAAACAAATTGCACAACCACTAGAGTTGAATCAAGTGGAACGACAATTCATTTAAAATAAACACATTAATCGCATCAAGTGAGAGGAAAGACAAACGTGAGAGATTCACAACTTTTCCAATTATTTCATGACCATGTAATCCCATAATAATTAATTCACTGAAATTCACGCCAATAGAAAGTAAGGAAGGCACAATTCACGCCAAGGCTGATCCAGGTGGACACGACTCTTGTGTCACTTAAAACCCCCAGCCAAGATCGATTTACCTGTTTAAGCACACAATTCAAGGCCACAAAGATAAACTCGTACACACCAAACAAGTAGCATTTAGCTCAGTCCAATGACCTTATACAATATAAAAAAATTCCATAGGGGGCATTGTCCCCTATCTAAAATAGTCACTGAATAATAACTAATAGTTTCATTTATATGAAATAATGCAATAAGAAAACACAAAACCCTTCACTGAGACAATAACCAAGATCATGTCTTACTTCAAATTTCAAGTCTCATCACCTTTTGAGATCACTAGCCTCCATCACAATACAGTTTAATTTCCTTGTAAACACCCTTCAAGTTTTCAATACTTTAAGTGACGTAAAAATGCATCAGCGTTTCAATTGTCTACAACCCAAGTTAACATGAATAATAGACTCAGTTCCAACATATGCTTACGCCTAACTTCCTCTTAAATTCGCAATTGCTAACCCCTTTGGTGACTTTCAACTTTTCCCTTAGTGATAAACACATTAATCACATAAATGAACCTCCTTACAAGTCCTGAATAAAATATCCAAATTACATAGTCCTTCTTCTGATGGGACAAAGAACACGCATTTGATCCCATTTACACTTGATCCTTCACATTATACAGTTTGAAACGCAATTTTGTCGAACCTAGATATGAAAATAGTACCATCCTTATTAATAAAAGAATCATTAAGTTCACATTCGATCTCAAAACAAAACCACAAATTTCACCTCATAAGTAATAGACCAGACTTAAGTTCAGTACACCATAATGCAATCCATAAAGATATCAATGAACTTTTATTTACCAAAATATCAGTTTTACTCTAGATACTCTCTTCTTTCGTGGATATTGGATCAAATTCTCCCAATAATACGAATACTCTTTATTGCATAATATCTGCAGAGCTAGGTTCCCAAAGACCCATTAAGCAACAACCGTAATATGCTTATAGCTGATACCACTTGTCACACAGTGATCTAACAAACTATAAATCTCGCACAAACCGATCCAACAAAATATTCTAAATCATATCTCATCCTTAAGGACCCAATCGACATTGATAAGCCTTAGGTAAGCAAATCTTTCATCCAAGTCAACATTCATATCCTTAGTAAAATTCAAAGAGATTTCTCCACATTTAATTGACCTACACAACTCTCAACCATCACACCAATCAATCTTTAATCAATTCAAATACTTCAAGTATCATTTCTCGAATAACACACCCGCATTACCACTACTACTCGTACCACTCTTTTCAATTTCCCAAAAGATATACTTTGAATAAATCCTGATACAATAATTTGACCATTTAGCTTAATTGTAACACATAGCACATATACCACATAGCATGCAAATGAAGCACCCCAACCGATCCCTTATTTTCGAAAATTAACATGACACTTTTTGTTTTGTTTTGTAAACGTAACTGACCGGAACCTATTGCTCTGATACCAACTGTAACAACCCTAAATTTTCACCAGATCTAATTATACAAAAATCTAGGATTGTTATGCCGCAATTGACTACTGAGTCAACTGCAAGGCTAAAACACTGATAAATTTAAACCAACTTATTTATATAAATGATAACGAGTTGACAGCGGAAGACGGAAGCCAAGTTTACAAAACCTAATCCCAACTGAAATGACAAGTAGAACTGATTAAAGTGACTCAACCGTAGTATCATAGATTCCAAGCTAGCCCCATGATATGCACAAACGTCCATGCAACAATTCACTTCAAGTAGACCTGCCAACTGCATCACAGAGAATGATACAGGCCCCAAAATAGGGTAGGGACAAACCCAAACATAGAACGTCAGCAAAGGCTAAGTAAGAACTCAAAAGCATGCAGAACAATAAGGAAAAGAAGATACGCGCCTTCATGGCGCGTAGCTAGTCAAGCAACGCTTAGTCAAAGAAAGCCAAGTACAGAATTACAACAAAAGCTCAAGGCCAAGAATCAATCAGTTCAATATATATATCAGCAATTATAAGTCCGGTTTCGTGATTGGGTCCTACCCCAACACGCTACTAGAGCGCCTGAACCCCCTTATAGACCCGAGTGTGCACACCCCTCAATAGAGAGCCAGTAGGATGTAACCCTTCTAGGAGGAAGTCTTATAGGCGACTGGTAGCTAACCCAGCCCAGATTTCACCTTGATCAGAGGTGTATATGTAACTTCCCGACGGACCAGTGGTCACGCCTGCTCTAGCAGATTGTGATGTAACATTATTCAACATAACCATTTTATCCGTCTTAGATACATTATTTCATTCATAGAATCGATCTCATGTAACAACGTAAGCCTGAGCCGAATACCAAACAAAGACGAGTACAAAATCAAATATATAACTGAGGGGTCTAGCCCCTTCTCATTTGGTAGAATTTCAATTATCCGACTTCATAAATAATTGAAACAATAAGAGTATATATGAATTGCAATATATTATATAATCTGGAAAGTCGGATCGCCAAAAGATATATGAAAACATGCTCGAGCTCAAGAAGGGTTAACGTTCTTACCAGGCACGCTTAACTTCTCCTTAATAATCTTTCTCACAATCGGCAAACAAAACCTCTTTGAATTCACAAAGCTCTTAGCTATCCCCAACAGCTCCATACCACGAACCAAGCATCCAAAACCTCCATGAATCGGCCTCCAACGAATCATATAACCATGGTACATCACATCACTATACATCAGTATTCAACTCACCAAAAATCTCCCAAAGAAACCAAGTATAACTTGTCCAAATCCAATATAACAATAGCCTACCCTTTCTTCATGTTTCAGAACACAGGACCGATGTTTAGACGATTATTGGTAATGAATTCCTAATCTTTTAGACACAAACCCAACTGTAACTTGTAACACTGCCTCTTAGGAGTATTTCAACACATCAAACGTTAACTTTCATTATGTATCAAAGGATTTATAACCCAAATACCACAACTGCTCCAAAACAGAGTACTAAATGCGCATCCAACTTCTAGGAACTATAACATGATCATAACGACATGTTTTCAAGCATTTCAAAAGCCTAACATCAAGATCTTGAACTGATGTTCAATTTAGGGTTTTGTTTCAATCAAATAAATGAAGAAATGAGGATGTTATGATCAAATTACGAAGGCCCTATGTTCATGATACTCACAGGAAGAACAACGAAACAAGGGTTTTCTTTAGGACATGATTTAGGCAACTAAATCATAATGAAAATGCAAATAATCAATTGGAGTTTGTTCTAATACATCTTAATAGTAAATAGAAACAAGATTCAAGGATTGATCTTACCAAATGAAGGAGTTATGACCAATATACCAGAAGTGGTCCAGAACTGCGCGTAAGAAGACACCTCCCGGTTCTGGGTAAAATTGGTGATGATAATTTAGGCTTCTACAAAGTTGTAGCCATAAAAGCGTAGATGAATTTAGGCTTTTGTTTCATTTCATTTGGCTTCGAAATGAAGGAGAAAACGTATGATGAAGTTGGGGCTGTTGGGTGGCATATACAGGCGGCAAGCAAGCAGCTGCGTGTGCAGACCTTATGCACGCATTTTGGCTGAGTAAGCAGATGATTTGGGGTCCAATTAAGTGTCAACATGAGGTAAGATCATCTAGGTACTCTCGGCACCTCGTGCTTACGAAATAAGATCGGTTTCTAATCCCGACACTACACACAAGCTTCCAAGATTGTGTAGAATGAGATTGTGTAAGTTGAGAATGGATCTATAACTTGTGTCATTCGACTTCATATTTACCAAGTAAAGCTCCTCAAATGATACAATGGAACAATCACAATTTTGTTCCGGGTTTACGTTAAGAGATTACTTAACGACTAAGAAAACGTTTCTTCACGATTAAGAAAGCTATCGAAACGGCAATGGATTGAGAATGTAACCGAACATTCCTTAAGTAATAGCTTCTCAATAAACTTAATGGTATCATCCAATTCCACAACCGAGATCACTAATGGATAACAAAACAAGTATTCACCCTTTTAAAATCCGAAAGTCACTATATAAATTCTCAAAACTAAGCCGCAAGATCCTAAATTCAATATAATTAGTAACACCCGAATTAAATAAATTCTCAAAAAGTATGGGGTGTTACAACGAGTCGTTAAAATAACGTGTTTATGACCTAAAACGGGTCAGATCAAATCGGGTTACTATATCAGTTAAGTTGTCAAACTTTTGTTTTGTCTAACATTATGTGTTCATAATTTGTTAAAAAATTCTACAAACTTAATAATTTAGGTAAAGTAAAAATAGTACTATGATATAAGGAAGAGGTTTTAACAAAACAACTGGCGCAATAAAAAATGGGTTCAAGGTACATAAAAGCGCCATAGATAGATATAACTAAACATTTGAGAACTGAAATGGGCTCGAGTCGATATGGGTCGTGTGTCATAGAAAACTGCTCGAGTTTATGACGCATAGAAAATGTCCATTAAATTAAAATTAGTTTTTTGAGCTGTAAAATAAAATATACATTCATCTTAATTTCGTTTTACTTTTATCTTAGGTATTGCTAAAATTTGGTTAACAGGTTTGATCGAAAAATATCATGGCCAAAACGAATCTCAATTTTGTTTTACTTTCTTCATAGGTATGTGTAAAATGGGTCAATGGTGTTAATCAAAGAATATTAAGGTCATAATTGGTATATATGGATTGATAGAGATATAGAGTTCACGTAAAAACAAAACCACAAGAAAACATTTCGAGTAACAAAAAATATGTTACATAAGGAATTCTTAGACAATAAAAAAAAATTATTAGAAAGTGTTTCACAAATTATGGGCAGTGTTAGACAAAACACATATATTATTATAATCGTGCAAAATGCACGGGTAAACGATTGTCTACATATATATGAGACTATAGTTTTGCCAAAACAAATCTATTCGCTCGGAGTAAACTTTTTTATACGGCAATGTGACTATATATACCTTTTATACGCCAAAGAGGTCGGGCCGGGTCGATACATTAACACAATCTGTCAAGATCGAGTCAGTAGGGGGTCAGGCTATAATACGGGTCAAAGATATAGAGGTCCTGTCTTTTTTACAACCTTTTGTTTAAACTAAAAAAAAAAGTTACTAATGTTGTACATTAATAATATATAATCATATATATATATATATATATATATATATATATATATATATATATATATATATATATATATATATATATATATATATAAAGTTGGATGGAAACCGTGTGGGTGCGACACGTCATCCTCCACCTCACGCGCCACGTAGGTGACAGGCAAACGTGCATGTCACACATGCGAATCCACCTCATCAGCCACATAAACAAATCCACCGCAAAAATGAGATTGCAAAGACTTGAACCCGCGACCTGGCCTCCATGTGAAATTGTAACACATAAACCACTATGGCAAATGCTTTTGTTGATGCTTTTATTAACACAATTATATATAAAGGGCATTAATGTTGTGGTTATATATACAAATATATGAAAATCAAAATAATTTAGGGGTGATTGATAAATAGCGGTATATGATATCGTTCAAAATTGTGGTGAAAATAAATATTGAAATAATAATAAAGTGGAGAGGGAAGTTAGAGGCTTGGTATTATGCGGTTTGAAGAATACCGAAGACGTTGATGACTAATATTGTAAATTCTCTATTATACTATTTTACGAATAAAATCAAACATGCTAATCAATGAAGACCGTGCGTAGCACGGTGTAAAGACCAGTAGTTTATAAGTATAACATTAATAAATTATTCATACATATTACATTTTACTATTTAATTTAACCAACTACGTACAAGTGTAAAATTAGTTTACTCAAGTCACGTATGAGACAGTGTACATAATTGTGTCATTGAACAGCCCGTGCAATTTTGCACGGGTCATTAAACTAGTATATATACTAATAGGCAAACGTTTGGACAATTCTTAGGCCATCCATGTCACTGCTGATGTCACTGATGATGTCAGCGCCACATCATCACATGCACATAACAATTCTGAAAAAATGATGCTATGTGGGCTTGAACCTGTGACCTCAAGGTTATAATGTAACACTTCAACCACTGAGACAATGGATGTTTTGTTGATTCTTTTATTAGCCAAATTATACATAAAGGATATTAATTCTTAATATTTCGTCCAAATAAATAACAAAGATTTCGCCCAATAATTATTCTCATATATTTTACACAAAGTTATTTGGAAATAAAATTTGACCATTTATTCAATTTTGACCGAAATTTTACCATATATAGTAAGTATATTCCATTAATATCAAATTTGAGAATGATCATTTCTTATGTGGAACAAGAAATTATATTATGTTACGTTTATGTTGGAAATAGTTGTATATGATTGTTATGCAACGCGGTGGGTGTAATCAGACTAATACAAACGTGCATCAAACAAAGAATATGGGCGCGGGTAGCTAAGCCGAAAGTTAAGACGCTAACAATGAGTTCCGCGGGTGATACCAACAAATATGTTCCGCGAGTGAGTTAGGTATGACCGTTATATGTTAGCTAATTTTAAGATAATACGGACTATACTGTATAAGTGCACGTACAAAACCAATTTTGTAAGAAAATGCTTAATTGCTAAATTTTTAAAGATAAAAAAAAAACATATTATTAACTTCATACTTCGTTCGTCCCACTTCATCAAACACCCGTAGGTATATGTAGTGGAATAAGAAACTATGTGAATATTATTGTCTATTATGTGCATATATAGCAAATTCACCCACTTCGATCAATTGAGATGTTTTGGTCCTATCGAATACGGAGTACAAAATAATTCATAAAATTGGACCTAAAACTAACAATCATATACTCCATTTGGACCGCAGGGAGTAGAGTTTAGGTGGTGTTGTTTACATTTTTTTTTTGAGGGGAAAATCGGTCTCTTATTGATTAATAGAGTTTGCAGACATAAGATCTGCTACAATTACATCATTTAGCCAGATTGGATCGGGACTATCCCATGACACATTCGAATCACTTCTTAAGCCACACCTAGCTACTCGGTGGGCACAACAATTAGCATCCCTATAACAAAAGTTAAAGGACACCTCATCGAAAGCTGATAGCAGATATTGGAATTAGCATCCTTATAACAATTAGCATCCCTCATGAAAAGTTGAAGGACACCTCATCGAAAGTTGTTTACATTGAAATCCACGAATCGACGTAAAATATTTAACTAAATCTCATACTTATTAAGTTGTTTTAATTTTAGCGAATCGGACATAACTCTTCTAAAATCATATTAAAATAATTATGATAAATTTACAATGAAATAGGGCAACGGTGCAATTTTGCACGGGTCTACGACTAATTTATTTCTATTTTACCCTCATTTATTTTATAAAATAAAATAAGATTAAAAATAAATAATGCAATTTTATGTAATTTCTATATACATCTCCTATATAAGCTAATTTTGCGAAACACTCATATTTTTATCAGCTAAAAACCTACAACTACTATTGCAGCTAGTATTTCACCTTTCATCTACCATTTCAACATTCACCTACTATCTAAGCGTTCATCTATTACTTCACCTAGTACTACCAAACATAAGCACAATTTGGGCCCCAACACCCTTCAGTTATTGTAAACATCTATGCTGTTAACAAGTAACAACTAATTTTTGTTCCTTCTTCTCTACTTTCAGATTTGTGCAAAAAATTTGTTGATTCCTGACAGTTTTTCCAATTGAAGCCTAAAGGCGTGGACGACGAACTGTTGATAGAGATTGAAGACCATGATTATTGTATACTATATATTATCTTAACGTAACATGAGAGCCAGCCATTTGTGTGTTATCCAGAATAAGAAAGGCGAGTAATATTATGTCATGTTATCATTGAGTTTAGATCACTTAAAGTTATTTTTTCATAAAGTTGGTAGATTTTACTATAAAATAAATATATATTTCAAAATGTATTTATGAAAATAAGATATAAATGCACATGGTAGAGTTTATTTTCCATTTTAAGTAAACTCTAGCGTGTAGAGTTATTTTTCAACTCAGGGGATTTCAATCCGTTATCATTTGTCCGTGGATGTCAACTAGTTCGATCAAAACATGTACGTGAAAATGTGGTACTTATAGTTCAAAACCTATTTGTGCCAAACTTGTTCATTTTTCAAATACCCATCATTCACATTGAACATATGAACGAGGCATGAATTTTTGATAGTAGTTATTAAGGGAATAGTAATGATAACCTAATCTATCTATCTAATCTAATATATATATGTAATCCTGAACCCGCTCAATTCCCATGCGGACACTTGGTCATCTATGATTGGTTAATACAAAATAGAATAAAACATGTCAAAATAAATAAATATAAAAGCTTCATTATAGAAAGTGTCATATAATAATATATTAATATAATATTATGGGTCATACTATATGGTAATATTACTCTAATAACATAATATTATTACTTGATTTATGGAAAATAGTTATGGAGTATGTAATATAATACGGAGTAATTGACAATTTGATCAAATATCCCACGGGTGTTTCAAAATGAGATTTTGGCTTTTAAAGGTGACTTTTCCTCTAATTACATTACAAATATCCTACGGGTGTTCGAAATGGGATTTTATGTTTTGAAATATGATTTTCCATGTAATTACATTACGAATATCCTACGGGTGTCCAAAATGAGATTTTAGATTTTGAAATGTAACTTTCCATCTAATTACATTACAAATATACCACGGGTGTATGTTCCAAACGGGATTTAAGGTTTTGAAATGCGACTTTCCAACTAATTACATTACAAATATTCCAAGGGTGTTCGAAACATGATTTTAGGTTTTTCAAGGTGACTTTCCATCTAATTACATTACAAATATCCCACGGGTGTTTGAAATATGACTTTTGGTTTTTAAACGTGACTTTCCATCTAATTACATTACAAATATCCCAAGGGTGTTTGAAATGAGATTTTAGGTTTTAGATAAAAATTTCGTTTACATAAGTTTAACATTTAAACATACATAGCCCGGGCGTTGCACGGGCCATCAAACTAGTATATATATGTAATCCTGAACCCGCTCAATTCCAACGCTGACACGTGGCATATAATAATATTATTATATTGTAATAACGTTTATCCAAAATATGATATGGTAAGTATATGGTAATATTATTCTAATAAAATAACATTATTACTTCATTTATAGAAAATATTTATGTAATATAAAAATTACTTGATTTATGTCAATTTGATCAATTATCCCACGGGTGTTTCAAAATGGGACTTTGGCTTTTGCAATGGGATTTTAGGTATTTAAAGTTGAGTTTCCATCTAATTATGTTACAAATATCCCACGGGTGTTCGAAACATAACTGTAGGTTATAAATGTGACTTTCCATCTAATTACATTACAAATATATCACGGGTGTTTGAAATGAGATTTTAGGTTTTAGATAAAAAATTTCGTTTACATAATTTTAACATTTAAATATAAGTAGCCCGTGCGTTGCACGGGCCATCAAACTAGTAATAATAATAATAAAACGTTACCTGCTCAATACTCCTTACCAGGTTGCAAGTCACATAAATTACTTCCCCTATTCTTTAATTTCTTTCTCCTTCCCTCAATTTTTCTAATTTTTTTGGGTCTTGGGGTTTACCTAGCCCATCCTAGGGTGTCGCCGTCGGAAAGATGAAGTTTGTTTTCGATTTTCGACGACGATTCGTTTTTTGACCGGTGGTTGGAGAGGTGGTCTTGTATTGTGACTAGTGGTGGGTTCTTTGGGACGTGAATTGACAAATTATCCCCAAATTTTGCCGTGAAATGTCTAACGTGCCCCCGTTATCGGCACTATTCCTCTAATAACGGCTTTCGATAATTCAGCCCACCATATGAACCTATAGCATTTCACAATATAAACTAATTTGAACAGGGAGTAATCAAAGAAGAGAAGAGAAAAAGAGAGAAAATGCTAGAGAGAGAAAAACCCAAACTAGGTTGTACGGACAAAATTCATCAAATTTTCGCCTGAATAATCAGTGATTGCTCCTTTAGATCTGGGTCTTGGCCATGGCTAGATCAAGATCGAGTAGGAAAAATCAAAGTTCGAAGAAGAATAGTAAGAAACAAGGTCAGAATAAGCAGAAAAATAGGAAAGGGGCTCCGACGACGTCTGATGCTGTTAGATTCAAACCAGTAGGGGAGATTCAAGGTATACCGGCACTAGAGCTGTCAGAGGTGGATTCGGAGGAAGAAAATGGGACTGAAACAAACAATGAAGGGACACATGAAGAGGAAACAAGAAGCAGTCCTCAGGAAGAAGGTGAATGGCAGACTGTACGGAAACAGGGACACCGTAAAGGTAACAACTTTACTTCTAATTCTTCCAATTCTAGTGATAAAAACAAGAATATGATGACATTAAGTGTGGAGGATGTGGAAGAAGGGGTAAATTTCTGGAAATCTGCTATTGTGTGCTTTGTTTTGGGTGCAAATCCGCCTATTGAAACAATGCAGGGCTATTTCAATCGTATTTGGGGAAAAAAAGGCCTTGACAAAGTGTCCTTTGCTCCTAATGGGATTTTTGTTGTCCGATTCAAATATGTGGAAGAAAGGGATGTGATTTTGAAGGCTGGGCATCATCTTTTTGATAATAAGCCATTAATAATCCAACCCTGGACTGAAAATTTGGAACTGACTAAAACCTCTGTCAAGAAAGTCTCAATCTGGATTAAACTGTTGAAATTGGACCTGAAATACTGGTCTGCTACTTGTATCCAAAAAATAGCTGGCATGGTTGGTAAATATATTAAGAGTGATGCAGCTACGGTGGATAGAACTAGGTTGGGATTTGCAAGGGTGATGGTGGAGGTAGAAGTGGGCCAGAATTTTCCCAAACAGCTAAAATTTTGTAATGAGAAGGGACAGGAGGTAGAACAGGATATAGAGTATGAATGGAAACCTGCTGTGTGCACTCAATGCAAAGGTATTGGGCATGAATTGACTGAGTGTAGGAAGAATCAAGAAAAGAGGAAGACACAGAATGCTCAAGCTAGGAAACCAAATCAGAAAATGGTTTGGCGACCAAAACCAAAGCCTACTGTGGAGAGCAATGAAAGTAATGGGAGTAACTTCAATACCCCTGTTAATCAAGCTCCTCTGATGCCAGTGATAAGCACTGTCAGACCTGCCCAACGACAACTAATATTGTACCAGAGAAACCAAGAGGAGACAGGAGGAGGAGGGAATATTTCATTTGCAAATATGGTTAAATATGGAACTGGGTTGATTGTACATGGAGTAGGAACTGGTAGTGTTTGCCTTGGTCAAGTTGACCATGGCTAACATTGCTGTTTGGAACATAAGGGGATTGAACAGCCTGAATAAGCAAAGAGACATAAAGAGGTTTATGGATAATCATCAAGTAGGGCTGTTCAGTCTCCTAGAAACCAAGGTGAAACCTGGTGCAGTTGACAGGGTTCATCTTGGGTTAGGTGACAAGTGGTCTGTAACTACCAACAACAGCTGCTATGTTGGTGGTAGAGTGTGGGTGCTTTGGGATCCAAGCAAGTTCTATATTAATGTTTTAGCAATGGATAGTCAATTTATTCATACAGAGGTTGAGGACTTGAGTTCTAGTAAAAAGTTTTGTGTCTCTTTCATTTATGGTTCTAATGACCATAATGAGAGGAATCAGCTATGGGAAAAGATGATAAGCATTAGTAGGGGCATGAATAAAGTGATGGGTGACTTTAATAATGTGCTGTGGCCTATTGAAAGAATCGGATCAAAAGTAATGCACTCAGAGATCATTCAATTTCAAAACTGCATTCATAGATGTGATTTGCATGATATGAAGGCTGGTGGGTGCTTCTATACTTGGACTAACAAGCAACAAGGAGACAAGAGGGTATACAGCAAAATAGACAGAGTGATGACAAACTTGAATTGGATCAATGAGTTTCCAGATGGGAGTGCTTACTTCTTCCCTGAAGGTCTCTTTGACCACTGTCCATGTGTGATTTCTCTGCAGAAGGAGTCACATAAGCCTAAAGCTATTTTCAAGTACTATAACATGTGGAGTAAAGCTCCTACTTTTCGAAGGATTGTAGCTGAAGGCTGGAATCATGAAGTCTATGGAACTGCTATGTTTAAAGTAGTCAGGAAAATGAAGAATCTCAAGAAACCACTCAAGAAGTTGAACAAGGAGATGTTCTCTAATATTAAAAAAGCTGCCAGTCAAGCTGAGAGTGAGCTTGAGGAGATTCAGGAACAACTCCATGGTGATCCGTATAATGAGGAGCTAAAGGAAAAAGAGGCTGAAGCTGCAATGAGTTTCAAATTCTTACATAAAGGTCATTTGAGCTTTCTCAAACAAAAATGCAAAGCTGACTGGTTATCTGAAGGAGATGAAAACACAGCATACTTTCATAGTTCCATTAGAGCTAGAAGAATCAGGAATACTGTATATCAAATCAAGGATGTTAATGGAATTATGCATAATGATGAAGAGGGTATACAGAATGCATTCCTGGATTTCTATATAGGTCTTTTGGGGAAGGCAAACACTAGTAAACCTGTGCACAGAGCCACTGTCAGGAAAGGAAAGGTGATTAATGATGATATGGCAGAAAGATTGTTGAGAAAGGTGGATAGGGAGGAGGTGAAAAGGAGCATTTTCTCTATTCCAAATGACAAAAGCCCAGGACCTGATGGTTACTCAAGTAAATTTTTCAAAGATACATGGGAAATCACAGGTACAGGGGTTACTGATGCAATTTTAGATGTCTTTGAATCAGGCAAGCTCCTGAAGCAGATAAATTCTACAAATCTGACTTTGGTTCCAAAAGTGAAGCAACCCACATCAGTACTAGAGTTCAGACCTATTGCTTGCTGCAATGTCATTTACAAAGGAATTTCAAAAATTATATGTGAAAGGCTGAGCAGCATTATCCCAGAAATAGTCAGCAAAAATCAAGGGGCATTCATCAAAAACAGAGATATTGTGGACAACATCTTGATTTGTCAAGAATTAGTCAGGAAATACAAAAGAAAGGGGGTGTCTCCTAGATGCATGATAAAAATAGACCTGAAGAAAGCTTATGACTCTGTGGAGTGGAGCTTTATTAAGGAGATGCTGCAAGCTCTAAACTTCCCAGATAAGTTCATTGATTTAGTCATGATGTGTGTAGAAACTCCTACATACACAATCTCTTTGAATGGTGGAAATTTTGGATTCTTCAAGGGTAAAAGGGGACTCAGACAAGGTGATCCCCTATCACCCTTAATCTTCACATAATGCATGGAGTACTTGAGCAGAATTCTTAATGTAGTAGCTGAGAAGAAGGATTTCAGATTCCATCCAATGTGTCACAAAATGAAACTCAACCACTTGTGCTTTGCTGATGATTTGTTGCTCTTTTGCAAAGGAGACTTTAAATCACTACTTTCTCTGAGGCATCAGGACTGTGTTTAAGCCCTGCAAAGTCTGAGATTTATTTTGATGGAGTAGGAAGTAATGTCATGAAGGAAATTATGGAGTTTTCAGGATTTAAGAGAGGAGAGCTACCATTCAAGTATCTTGGTGTGCCAATTACTGCTGGTAGACTTTCCATCCTGGATTGCAATTGCCTTACTGAGAAGATTGTGGCTAGAATCAGAGCAATAGGCTCAAGAAAATTGTCTTATGCTGGGAGAGTAACCTTGGTGAAAGCTGTTTTGGCTCATTTACATGATTATTGGGCTAGGGTTTTTCTACTCCCCAAAATGGTTCTTAAGAAGATCTCAGCAATTTGCAGAAATTTTATTTGGGATGGCTGTGAGAATATGATAAGAGTCCCACTGGTGGCATGGGATCATATCTGCAAGCCTGTTGAGAATGGGGGCCTAGGTTTGAGAGACATATTCAGGTGGAACATTGCTTGTCTGGGTAAGTATGTGGAATGGATATACAAAAAAGCTGACTCTTTATGGGTGAAATGGGTGAATGAATACTATTTAAAAGGTTGTGATTGGGAGCAGTATTCCCCTCCTATTGATTCTAGTTGGAGCTGGAAGAAAATTTGCAGCACCAAGTCCAAAATGCAAGCAGGTTTCAATGGGGGTAAATGGACTGGATCAGCAGGAGAATACAGAGTAGCTGAGGGCTTTAAATGGCTATCAGAAACTGATCCAAAGATGGTGTGGGGGAAATTTATCTGGAACAGATATATAATCCCTAAAAATGCTTTTATCTGCTGGCTTGCCATGCTGAAAAGACTCCAACTAAAAGATAAACTGTTGAGAATTGGAGTATGCACAGAGGATAAGTGTTTTTTGTGCCATGATGAATCTGAGAGTCATGAACATCTATTCTTTAAGTGTCATTACAGTAGGAAATGTCTTGACATGATAAAGGGGAGATGTAATTTGCAGCTGCCTGACAATGGAACCATAGAGTGGTGCTGCAGGAGGAGAATGGGATCTAAATTCAGAAATCAAGTTGCTGGTGCAATTTCCTGCAGCCTAATGTACAAGATATGGAACATGAGGAATGTGTGCAGGCTGGAAAGCTCAATGTCAAGGCCTGAAACCCTGGTAGAACAGGTCTTGAAGGAGGTGAAAAGCAGAATCAAGCGCAAAGTTCAGAATATCAGTGCTAGTGATAACAAGTGGTTGATTGAGAGAAATCTGATGTGAATCAAGTTGTGTTTTTTTTTTGTATTTTGGGAGCAGCTATAATGCTGTGCGTATTTCTCCACTCTTTTGCTAATTAGTCGTCTTTGTGACTATATGGCTAAGTGTGGATGTAATTACCTTCTTATTGATTAATGAAAATTCTTACATTTTTCCCAAAAAAAAAAGCATTTCACAATATTGGTTGTGAAACCCATTTGCATCCAAACTAGTCCGGCCCATTGACATTGTCCCCAAACTATGGGTCAATATCAAAATTCTGGTTCGAAGCCCATCTTGTACAGTATGCTCTGAATATCGGCCCATCATGTATAGTATGGGTCAATCATGTAAGGTATGGAACGGGTCAATCCGAATATCGCCACAAACATTACTTTAATTTTTAGGATTTTGGGATAGTTCTCCGCGGTAAATAAAAGGATTTCCGAAAAACTCTTTGTAATACCCCAAATTTCAGAGGAAGTTCCTAAGAGATTAAGAGGTCATATGATGTGCTTAAAGGATTGATAGTGCTACTCATACCAACAAAGTCGACTTTCCTTTTAGGATCTTATCTGATAAGAACTCCACAGTTAATCGTGTTTGAGTGGGAGCAATTTCAGGATGGGTGACCTCCTGAGAAGTTTCTCGGGGTGCGCATGAATGAGGTCAAAATGCGCCGAAATGACCCGTGTTGGTATGTGAGGTCAGTAGACATACAGCCTGCAAGCTGCCATATGCCCATATGTGACTACTTCCGGCTCAGGCGATGAGCCGGGGTGTTACACTATTACAATTGAAAGTTATATATCATGGTTGCTAATTCTAAGTTCTCAATATTGAGGCACAACAATAGAGAGAAAATGATTCACCCGTAACTCACCATTTTCTCTAATAATGATATCTTGGTCACAGTTTTGGGCTAGCAATAAAACTCGTATTTGAAGCTTTTGACAACCTGAAATGAAAAGTTTCACATTGTTTTGCTGCTAATAGGATCGAAATCAGGTCTATTTCAAGGGGGAATGTAAACATGTTATTTAGTCCTAATATTGCGTAGTTATATACAACGTATGACTTTGTTAATTAGATAGCCAAATAAACACAATTCTTTATCCGAATACGTACTTGATTGGTGATATTTTTTATCAGAATTATTCATTGGTAAACTTTTTGTCCTCCGGTCAACCCCTAATCCCCTATGCTATAATATTCGTACGCTTGCGGTTAAATAGACTTCGAACACATACGGTAGTCTTCAACTAACTTAGGGTTTGAAACACATGCATTTGACCGGGGCTTGACAACAAATTAAGGTATCTGCAAATTAAATATGATCCATGTTGGAGTTTAATCCTTAACTAGTCGTAGACCCGTGCAAAATTGCACGGTTGCCCTATTTCATTGTAAATTTATCATATTTAATTTAATATGATTTTAGAAGAGTTATGTCCGATTCGGTAAAATTAAAACAACTTAATAAGTATAAGATTTAGTTAAATATTTTACGTCGATTCGTTGATTTCAATGTAAACAACTTTCGATGAGATGTCCTTCAACTTTTCATGAGGGATGCTAATTGTTATAAGGATGCTAATTCCAATATCTGCTATCAGCTTTCGATGAGGTGTCCTTTAACTTTTGTTATAGGGATGCTAATTGTTGTGCCCACCGAGTAGCTAGGTGTGGCTTAAGAAGTGATTCGAATGTGTCATGGGATAGTCCCGGTCCAATCTGGCTAAATGATGTAATTGTAGCAGATCTTATGTCTGCAAACTCTATTAATCAATAAGAGACCGATTTTCCCCTCAAAAAAAAAAAATGTAAACAACACCACCTAAACTCTACTCCTTGCGGTCCAAATGGAGTATATGATTGTTAGTTTTAGGTCCAATTTTACGAATTATTTTGTACTCCGTATTCGATAGGACCAAAACATCTCAATTGATCGAAGTGGGTGAATTTGCTATATATGCACATAATAGACAATAATATTCACATAGTTTCTTATTCCACTACATATACCTACGGCCCTACGGGTGTTTGATGAAGTGGGACGAACGAAGTATGAAGTTAACAATATGTTTTTTTTATCTTTAAAAATTTAGCAATTAAGCATTTTCTTACAAAATTGGTTTTGTACGTGCACTTATACAGTATAGTCCGTATTATCTTAAAATTAGCTAACATATAACGGTCATAACTAACTCACTCGCGGAACATATTTGTTGGTATCACCCGCGGAACTCATTGTTAGCGTCTTAACTTTCGGCTTAGCTACCCGCGCCCATATTCTTTGTTTGATGCACGTTTGTATTAGTCTGATTACACCTACCGCGTTGCATAACAATCATATACAACTATTTCCAAACATAAACGTAATATAATATATAATTTCTTGTTCCACATAAGAAATGATCATTCTCAAATTTGATATTAATGGAATATATACTTACTATATATGGTAAAATTTCGGTCAAAATTGAATAAATGGTCAAATTTTATTTCCAAATAATTTTGTGTAAAATATATGAGAATAATTATTGGGCGAAATCTTTGTTATTTATTTGGACGAAATATTAGGAATTAATATCCTTTATGTATAATTTGGCTAATAAAAGAATCAACAAAACATCCATTGTCTCAGTGGTTGAAGTGTTACATTATAACCTTTAGGTCACAGGTTCAAACCCACATAGCATCATTTTTTCAGAATTGTTATGTTCAGGTGATGATGTGGCGCTGACATCATCAGTGACATCAGCAGTGACATGGATGACCTAAGAATTGTCCAAAGGTTTGCCTATTAGTATATACTCCCTCCGGTCCAGATTAAACTTCCCGCTCCCTTTTGCACACTTCGAAAGGAAAATTAATAAATAATTGTTAATGATTCATTTAGCAAAAAAAATTTAAAACTAATTATCACCAACATCTTCATCTTGCCTCTCTAATTATTCACTCGACAAAAAAACTTAATAGTTTTGGAATGGGGAAGACAAAGTCGAGACCCTAAAAAAGAGGATGGGAAGTTTAATCTGGACCGGAGGGAGTACTAGTTTAATGACCCGTGCAAAATTGCACGGGCTGTTCAATGTCATTAGTATTAACTTAATTTATAAACTACGACATAATTAATCAAATTTGGATTTTGATTATAATCATCTTCCCTTCTTAGCGTCTAAAAGTAAAAAAAAATAGAATACATAGTGTAGACTTATGATAAGTCAATTGTTTCAATAACTCGACCACGTGTAACTCGCACGTTTTTCCCTAATCAGGAACTCGTTTAATAACCCGTACCCTTATTTAACCAAACCGCCATATTTTTAGGACAAACCCTACCTAGTCGTTGCCCAAATTTTGACTCGTAATTAAGACAATGGAACGAAGACGAAACCAAACCCAAAAATGGAGTAGGAGAACAAAAGGTTAATGAACTAACACAAAAGTTTTTTTGACTTAATTAGATGCATATCCAACCCGATAAGTTTACCTGATTAGACATTCTTTTTACAGGTTTAGACCCTTAAATATTGTTTGATCTAACCCATTGACTCGTAATTAGGACAAAACTAATAAGTTTTCAAGCCGAAAATTAATCTAATCGCTTGTACTCAATCATGAACCCATATTTTATTTTCTGAATTATGGTCGACAATAATCCAAATCAGCTTTATTGGCATATTTCTGGTTAGAGATAACTTGACCTGTTAAACTATTTTGACCCGTAATTAGCTCATTAAGGCTCAGTTTGATAGCACTAAATCTTTCTAATCTGTTTTGAATGAAGATCTCATCTAATTTGAATGATACCGAACTGATTATCTGGTTTTGTTTTTCCCGCCAAGTATGAATAAAATCGACCATTTTTACCAAAAAAAAAAAAAAATTGAACTGATTGAAATGGCGGGTTTCACAAGCTCATTATGATACAACTATATATCTTGTCATCAATAGATTATGGAATCAAATGAATATGCATGCCTGCCATAAAAATTGCAAGGAATTAAAATAGAAACAGTGTGAGTATTTCTATCACTATCAAGCCAAGGCATGCACACATTTCTCACTCCAGGAGAGTTGTTGTGTTTGATGGATCCACGTACATTCTGCATGCCATGTTCTTCACCTTCGTCAACCGTTTTGATCGATCAAAAGTACTCTTGCTGCAACACATTGTTGTTCGTAATAAGTCTTTCCCTTGCCCTGTAAATTAAGATTTCTGGGTTTGTCGTGTAAAATCAGCTGCGTTGGTCAACCCATAATCCAACCCCAACCCGTATACACCCGAACACAAAACTACCTAGACCCGAAACACACCCGCCCGTCCCGTTTTACAGGCGAGGACATCATTCAGACACATTATCTTCGAAAAACAAACTTTTAAGCAAAAAATTAAGAGAGCAGTAGATGTTCGATTTGATTATTGCTAGTTTTCATAGCAAGTCAGGCATTGAAAATAATAGTCTGTTTACCTTAAAGGATCAATATCAACACCGACACACAAGATCAAAATAAGAGTCTCTTTGTTCAAGATGTACGAAATTAAAGTTAATAGATAATCAATTATTGAAAATATATATAGCATGCTTACCATGACCATGAATTCATCAATTAAACTGAAAGTCGCATCGTCCTCCAAAATTTATGCAACAAAAAAAACCTCTACAAATTAGGAATTAAAAAAATTAGAAGAATGCTTACTGAAATTTATGACGCAATGAACTCAATAACTCATCAAGGGAGAAGAAATGAATCTAAAAAAAAAAATAAACGAATTACGATGGAGAAATTATGCTCTATTGATCATCTCCATTTATAGTACTCCGTATGATGCTTCGTTTACATCCCATGATATTTTTTTGGGAATGACACAGCAATAATCTCGGATGTTGCTTGTTCTAAAGGTTACATTCCCTCTAGCATATATCCACGGTTTATATGGCTAATCTTATAGGAAAATTAAGATTCTTTAAGATTATATTTGTAAGTTTAATGGAATTTATTTATGGGTATAATACCTTTTGTTACATATTTTTTTGAAAATATATTGTTTGTTGAAATAATTTATTATTTTGATTGAGTTAATTCCGGAGAATGACATATATTGCCGACTATATTTTGTGAGTAAATTTTACTTTTCGCAATTGTTGAATTTAAACGTTCGACATATTTCTTAAGCGGGAAATTATTTAATTTATCCCGTGTATGACAGGTTGTAATATTTCGTATTACCTTTTACAATAATCGTTTGTTAGAAATAGTTATATAGAGAGAAGGATTTTATTTAGTATGAAACGTATAATATTATCCGATATTAATCTAGGAAATGTCACTTCTTTGTGATCTTATACAGTAAATTTGCTTATTTACGAAAACAATTGTTTATTCGGTATATATGACGGTGTGAATGTAACTATGTAGGTAAACGCAATATAAATCACCATTTAATAAAGGTAATTAGCATCAATTATGTTTATGTTGTTGCCATAGATAGCGGTTGATGACATCAGCTATGACGTGTCGCTGATGTCACGGCTGATGTGGACGGCCTTAAAAGCTGATAAATCTACCGCTATTTAAAAGAGGCTTTTTTTGTGCTCCCACAACGATTGGAACATTCTAGAATGTCCATATTTTGTGTTTAAATCCGATATGGAAAGTCACGATTTGGAGAATGTCTATGTTTTATTTTGTATTTAAATCCGATATGGAAAGTCATGATTTGGAGAATGTCTATGTTTTGTATTTAAATTCTCATGTATGGAGATTCGTAGTTCAAGCAAACATAAAAGTTAAATTAGTAAATAATTTGGTCGCGTCTAATCTAGCTATAAACACAAAAAACAACCATATTGAGTAACTAACTAACTACAATATGGAATGCCGGAAGCTAAATAACATTACCCATTCGACTTAAAAGCGAACTAAACGTAAAAGCAATCCTATTTAATTGACTATTGAAAATTTGAGATTAAGACCATCATTCGTGGTTCCTTAATTTCTTCCTAATATTATCACATGCACGTTAATTGATTAGTGAGTGTTATAAACTTATACTAATAATGAATCAAAGACATAATGCATTTACTAATAGGAAGGTATAAAATCGTCTAATATGTTAGGGTTCATTGTTGCAATCTGATCACCAAAATTTCCATAACTTTCTACATGTTTTGGTATTTGACTGTTTGGAGCTTAATATTCTTTTGTATTTTTTCATACGTCGTGGACGAGTCTAATGCCGAATGAGATTTTCAAGTTTTACTATAAGAAGGTGTCATACGATGAAAGCATTTTACTATCAAAAGTAGCTTGTGTTTTTCTCAAAAGTAACATAATTTTGTAAGAGGGTACCGGTTCTCGAATTTGTAAAATAAGGGTTATAATGAATATAATTGTCTACACGGGTTAAATGAAATGCAAGTAATGAATATAATTGTCTACACGGGTGAAATGAAATGCAAGTAATTTTATCATCATGATTAGATATCATTAATTAGAAACCCGTGCAACGCACAGGCTCTCATCCTAGTTTAACCAATAGCCACTCCATTAGCCTTCAATTACACTATCCACGTCAGCAGTGATGTCATCGATGATATCATCGCTGATGTCATTGCCACCTCATTATTGAATGTATTTGACTCATAAAAAATGAGCTTGTGAAGGCTTGAACCTGTAACCTCAAGATTAGAATTATAACACTTCAACCACTAAGGCAAATTGATTTTTTTTTATACTTTTATTAACAAAGCTATATATAAAGGATTTGATATTTTAGGAGAATATTTTGGATAAACTTTGGACGAGATAATTTGAGTCATATCAAATCATTTTATTTTTGGAGATAATTTAGGAAGTAGTATATATATAGGCGCAATATATTAGGAAATAACACATCTTGGGTTTGTTTTGTTTTAATACAAAATACGAGTAAACGGGTGGAGTCAGAGTTACAAAAAAGTGTGTTAAAGAGTAGTCGGGGTTAATATGAATTACAGTTCACAAAAACAAGACCCGAAAATAGCGGGTCACGGGTCATAAATTGTAATTCGTACATAAACGTAAAATATTGAAATAAATTCGCTATACTTATTAAATTGTTTCCATTGAATCAAACATAATTTCTCTAAGATGATACCAAATTAAACACGTTTCTTTTCGTCTTAATTATAGAAAAACTGGGACAACGAGCCATCTCAAATTTAACCCAAAAGAATACTGGTTAAAACGGGTTCAAGTTATCAGTGGTGAGAACTTGATCAGGAAGAAAACGGGCTATTAACCTTGAACAACGGGTCACATCTGGTCGCTTGAGTTTTTTACAATCCTACTATTTTGCGTTAGTTATAACGAAATTCATATAACAACCCGTGCAATTTTGCACGGGCTAATAAACTAGTATTAATGATAAGAGTTTATTTTTTAATAAGTTACATAGGGTAACTTAATATAGCTTATTAAATAAGCTAACTTTTTAGACAAGTTGAGAGAACGTACATGGCAATGATAAACGTAACCAGGCTCAGCAGATGCATCAAAAGGATACGATATGTTGGCATGTATATATGAAAACCTCGCAAATATCTTTGTAACATAGCCCGGTTTCATTTTGAACACATTCTTCCACCCTTTCTCATGAACCGGTACAGGTACCTTTTTACCTTGTGCATGTTCGTTCAAGTTACACTTTATTGCATCGTTCTCTTTGAACATGCAATCTTTGAACGTCTCAAAATCCAACAATTCCGTTCGCTCTAGGACGACAAATAGTGCGAAATGCATGTGAAACGGGTGGTTGTCCTCGGTCAAATTGATCACATACCACACCTCGTTGGACCCGACCTTCGGTGTCTCGGTCACCGGGGCTTCGAATGGGACGGCGTTGACGTAGAGATGGGTGGGTTCGCCGGTTGCGCTTTCGTACTCATAAAAGGTAATGTATCGTGTGCGTGAAGAAGTTGATAAATCAGGTAATGGGTATTTTATTAGCGTGGGAGGAACGTGGCTTGGGTCTTTTACTTGGTCGTCTTTGATTATGAATTTCATTACTTTGCTGTTAGCGTCATTGACGGGATCACCTAGATTGGAAACAAAAGTAATGCAAAACCAATTCATAATCAAGTAGTAACTTATAAGGAAGCTGCTAAAAGCTTTAAAAAGAAGATTAAAAAGTAGCATGGTATAAAATCAAGTAGATATATACTACCTATGTGGCTATGTTTAGGCCCGGTATGATACGACTTAATAAATGAAATATTCAGATCAAATCATATTTATTAAATTCAGATCAAAAGTATTCAAATCAAATTTGGTCAGATCAGAGTCTTTCAAATCAGATCATAGACATTCAAATCAGATCAGATTTAAGAAATTTGATCATATCATAATTAACACTAATCTCGAATTTTGTTCAAATCAGATCAGAGCCATTCAAATCAGATCAAAGTCATTCAAATAAAATTTCATCAGATAAGAGCCAATAAAATCAGATCAGATTCATTAAAATCAAATCAAATCAAATCAGAAAGATGCAGTCCTATCATACAGGGCCTTAGACGTTCAATGTCTTATGCTAAACCCCGATACTAAAAGCTAGACCATAAAATACCGGTATACTACCTATGTTTAGACGTTCAATGTCTTATGCTAAAACCCAGTATTTAAAGTCGTTAAAAATATAAAATGCCAAATATGTTACCTGATGGAAACGGGTAAACCGCACTGTTAGAAAGAATAGAGACATTTGAACTTGTCTCAGAGAAGTCGACAACAACATCAGCAATTTCAGAGGGTCCTAATAACTTCTCGTTACTTCTTGTGGGTCGATGAAGGTATACCGAATCCGATCCGATATGAATGAATGAGAGGCCATTTGTAAGGTAAAACCTGAAAAACCGAGCGTTGCTGGTGTTTATAATCCGAAATCGATACTTGCGACGTTGTACAACCATGTACGGCCATGCTTTTCCGTTTACGATGATCACATCTCCGAAGTATTCTGGTTGCCATTGTGGATGTATCTCTGGATTGTTTCCTGTTTTAATTTGCAAATTATTGCCAAAGGTCTATGTTGTGGAAAATGACGATGCAAAGAGAGAAAATTAGAAACTTCCCGAGAAGCCATGGCCGGCAATCAAAACCTGGGCAAAATCCTAAAATTTCTTCAGCAAATCAACCAAATCCCTACACATCTACAAATTCAGATGAAAATTTCTCTTGGCAGTATACCAATCGCCAAAACCGAGGAAGAACTTTGACTCTTTCTCTCTCCACATATACAAAGCTTCTTGATGGGAAAACTGTTGAGTTTTTTGGGCCACAATCCGTGCTCATCATCCGTGCATCTAGTTCAATTGACCAACATCCGGCGTCGGAATCAGCTCAATCGACTTTTGACCCTCTTAACCCTCAAATTGGTAAACCCTTAATTTTGGGGGTAAAACGCAAGGCGACGGATATGGGTGCTACTTCTTCTAGTGATTCTAAGAGACAGCGTACAGTGGATATGGGTCATCGGAATATGATCTCGGTTCAGCGAAAACGCCGCGAGCAGAATCCTCACCTGAAGTTCGCGTTTCTAATAAGAAACAACGGTTAGGTCCGCCAATTATCTCCTCCGCTTCACCGGGTTCCTGCTTTCCTGTCCTTCGTCGGAAAAGAAAGTCTGATCCCTCCATGGTTTTTGGCTGCTACGACAAGGGGGAAAGCGCCGGCTACACCCGCTCAGCAAAAAAGCGGAGGTCTGGAAGTCTCTGCATCCCGTCTACTTTATGTTCTACAGTTCAGTTAGGGAAAAGGAAGCTTTCTCACAGGGAGTTTTGCTATAGCGAGGATGATGTTGTATTTGGCTCCTATGTATTTGGTTGTAAGTTCAGACGTAAGCGACTTCGGCGTTCTAACATTGGCTCTCACTAGAGCTGGACACGGGCCGGACCAGACCGTGCCACGTGCCAGCACGGCGGGCCAAAGAGCCAAATTAGCACGGTCCCGAACACGGTTACCGTGCCACCGTGCCGTGCCCGGACCGTGCCAAAAATTCGTAACCCCACCGCGGCACGGCATTGGGCACGGTGGCACGGCGTGCTCGGGCCCGTATCATACCGTGCCAAACGCACATGCCGGTCCAATAGACCAACCATGCTGAAGAGCAAACGGCCCAACAAAGCGGGCCGTGCTAACTGCAAGCCCACTTCATATTCCTTCAGTCCTTCTCCCATACTCCTTTTTATAGCTAATGTTTGCCCAAAACTTCTTTCTTCTAGTCGATGTGGGACAAAAAATGCACACACATTTTTCTTTTTTTGGGTTTTCGAAGATAGTTGTTAGATTAATTTGTGATAGTAAGCTTTATTATCTTAAGTAAGTAAGTAGTTGTATTCTCTACTTGTATGTAATTGGTTATTTTATTATGTTATGATCAAAGTATACTTATAATACATACTTCGTATTAGGAAGACAAACTAGATAATAGAGTGGGAATAAAAGTGATCCATACATAATATAATTCCGTGTTTGCATTGTAGAATAATGCGTCACTCCCATATCTCGATTCGATGAGCATGGATACGATACATTGTACTATACTAACCAAGTAACCATCAAGGATTAAAGGTTATAGACAAGTATGAATACAATCATGTTTTGTCTTAGATGTGTATATATTGTGTGGGAAAAAATAGATTGGCTAGTTGAGTTTGTGAGTTTCTAATTAAATGAGTACGAATAGATTGACTTTTACATATGTAATACGACTTATGTATATTGGGTATTCGGGTGTAGTGGAACTATGTAAAGACAAATTATATCGAGTTCAAGAAAACGAGAAGATAGAGAAGATAAATAATTATATGATCAAATAATGTAATAAAATACTTATCACACTATATATATATATATTGGGTTTATTGTTTACATGTCCTAATTTCAAATGACACGAATTTCTTTACACATAAGTTGGATTGGACTATCAGACTATGTTACTCGAGGTTAATAAGCATGATGACGAATTGAGTGATTATACTAACATTGTTTTATGTTTGGCTAAAAGAAGACGAATGCACTAGCACATGATACTTGGATATAAGGCAAAGGTTTGTAGAGAATAGAGATATGCCTTAACACAATACGTTAAACATTTATGCGAGGTAGCTTAATCGAGAACATATCTACACATTTGAATTAGCCCACACGTCTACATCTACTTGTCAAGAAATTACAAACAATGAATTGAATTATCTCACAAAGATTATGTTGTTTAATAATGACCACAAACACTTGGTACATGATGAGATCGACTTATATACAATCATTAACCATGACTACAATATACAAATGTGTACCGCTACTATATTACTATAGCACATAAAACCATTAACGTAATAACATGGGTGTGACAAAATAGGTGCTAGCCATTCTTGCTTGCGAAATTGAGAGATAACGAGTATGCGTATAATCCAGAAAATTTTAATAAAGAACAAATAGTAAAATGAGATAAAGGTAGGATTCAACATATTTGTATGTGTTATTTAGAAGAAAAAAAATACATATTTATATGTGATATTGACATGATTATATTTTCCTAGAAAGCTGGTCTTGGTCATGAATTACGATGATCCTTTCTTCATGCACTTAACCTCGTTGGTTAGACATGAAAAAATAAAATAAAATGTAGAATCACATCATGTTGTAATTATTGACGTTGATCAATTCCCTCTCCAATAGAATAAATTGTTATATGTATAGTCAACTCATTTGAATCTTGTATTGGTGTACTTCTTATTTTTCCCCCCCGAGGTTATGAGATTATAATGTACGCAAAACATGCATATATTTTTCAAATTTTTTTATTAATTTTCTTTTATTAAAAAACCTAATAAAGTACCTATAATACCCTAAAGTTAAAAAAAAAAAAAAAAACTATACAAAATACCTATAGTTTGTGTATATATGCTCATTAGTCATTACAAAATACCTATAATAACCTAAAGTTAACTATACAACCAATCTTTTAACACTTTAGGCCATAAGTGTAATAGCTTCATTTCTTTCTTTTTTTTCTTGTTTGTGGACTTGAAGCACATCGCTCTATATATATATCTTCTCAAATTGGGAGTTCAAGATCTTAGCTATAATAAAGAAAAAAAAAGGTTTATACTAGAACAACTTAACTTAAAAACTAGATTAGGATACTTAAAAACATGTGGTTGAATTTCTCTTGGGAAACATTTAAGTTGAATTACTTCCCCAAGATTTAAGGAGATTACTTATTTTTTGTTTATAATTTTGGGGTGCAAGTAAATGATCAATAGAAAAGTTTGAAGGAATCTTTATGAAGTACATCTGTAATGTTTGTTCAGAATATATATGTCAGCCAAACCTTATTAAACTAATTAATTAACCAGATTAAATTAAAGGTTGTGGTGCAACATAACATATCCTTCTTGTTAAGCTACTATTATTAAAATTAAAAGCAATCTTCAATGATTTGCAAATTAATGTAATCAATTTCTTCTAAGCCAATCTTTTTAATAAAGAACATGAGATGCTGATAATAATTCATTAGATTTTGACTAATTATTGATGGAGAAATTTTTTTTTCTTTCCTGAAATTTTGATAAGAATAGTTATTTGGTTGAAATATCTCTTGATCTGATCTCTTAAGAGAAGATATTTCTCATCATTTGTAGCTTGCATATTAATTTAATTTTGTTGTATACATCAGTGATATGCAAGCTAGAATGTCTTGAGGATTTTCACACGAACGAATAATTGCCTTCTCCGTTGTTAAACTCCTTGAACATTATTATTTACATATATTCTAAATTGAAATGAAATTAACACATATTCGAAATTGAAATAATAATTAATAAACTCCAAGATAATTGTTATTTAAAGATAATGAATTGATGATCGTATCAATTAATAGCTAGTGTTAAAACATGGTGCAAAACATGACAAGACATTTCAGTACCTTAAGGCAAATATGTTCATTATATAAATTAGATGTAATGAACTAACCCATTTTGGCGGCGTTATATAGTAATGATTGTCTTGCCAAAATCATCGCCTTTATATAATTATTTATTACTCCGTATAGTGTTTCATATTTTCTTTTACAATTTGTCGCTTCCATTAGTATATTTATTATAAAGTATAATTTTATCACAATAATGAAATGTTGTAATAGTATAGACGAGGATAATGATGACCAAGGTTGACCTATCTAACCGTCAAAAGAAGAGTTATCTAAATTTAATTAATGACATTATTACATGGTCCACATATCAAAGTGAGAAAGGTGTTCAACTCACACAATAATAATGGCGTGAGAATTGCATTTCATAAATATTTTATAATCGCCTTATTATATACGACTATATATACTAGTAGTGTCGAGCGAGTATTATCCCTTATTCATCATGAAGCATCATCTTGCCTATGCATATGAATAATAATTATAAGTTTATAAATAAATAAGGACAATAATTAGATATTTGATCTTGTAATCTCCACATCCGATCCTAGCTCAAAAGTAGCCGCATGTTTTTGACTATGTAGTACACCAGTACTCCATCTACTTTGATGTCGCGTGGGTTAAGCGTGATTTTGCTGAGAGGCATAATTGAGTACCTCGATCAATTGGGCACTTATTCTATGTAATATGTATCACTATATATATTCCCTTTCTTCCACTACAATATACCTTCAAAACCTCCTTGTAGCGCACACAAGAATGTAAAGACTTGATTAACAACTGTTGGAATGAGATGGAAGATTGTGTTGTGTATTTGTGTATATGTGACTTTTTAGCGAGTCTATATATCATAAGCTTGTTGTGTACTACTTTTAATTTTTGACGTGGTCGAATATATAGTTAATTGTACTGTATATAACTTGTTTCATTGGTCGTAAAGTTGTTTTAGAAAGTAAAAACTCATGTCTTGAATAACATCAAATTAAATACAGTAGTCTCGATAGAAAGACAGAGCTTTTAATTGGAAAATCAAAGGTGATATTTTTTTTTTTGAAGGGAAAGGTGATAATTTAAAACTAAGGTGTTGTTTGGATACCCTTAAAATCTATGGGAATTTTATTTTCCTAGGAATTGAGTTATCATGGGTTGTTTGGTTACCCTTAAGTGTAGGAATTGGAAATTCCTAGGCATTTCCAATTCCTCCAAAGTGTAGGAATTTAATTACCTAGGGGGGGCTAGGTAAGTAGAAATTCCCATGGGAATTGAATTCCCTTGTTCATCCAAACAAATTTCCCCAATTCCCATACTTTCTAAATTCATAGGATTTGCAAGTTCATGGGAATTCCGACTTCCCGAATATATCCAAACGACACCTAAGTGTTAAATTTTCTATGGATTTTCTTTGAAATAATTAATGTCCTAGCTAGCTAATAATTAAAGGAGTGTATGTTAGTTGTGCTCGCATTGTGTTCGGATATGCATATTGGAGAGAAATGATCGAGCTGTGGAGGGGAAGAGAGGCGAGGGAAACGGAGTGTAAAGAAAGATGTAATTGTGATGTTCATATCTTTCTAAAAAAAAGTTCAACAATAATACATAGATAGATAGCTTTGATTAAGGAGACGAGAAAATGATGAATCTCTCTTATTCACTCATTTTCCCTCCAAATATTAAACCACACAAGATAATTTCGTCAATTTTAAGTATATTTATCGGCACTCCAATCCTCTTATTAGTGTTTCTCTTCCAATTCTAATTACTCCCTCCGTTTCTTTTGTTTCTTTACGTTTCGTTTGAATATGTGAGAGGAATTCAAACGAAACGTAAAGAAACAAAAGAAACGGAGGGAGTAATTAATTACGTCGAAAAATATGGAAGTGAGATAGAGAAAAGAGCAAGCTAAGGCACAGGGGTTGAATGATTTTGAAAGGTGCCATAAGAGTATAAGACAGCCGCTATTCATTCGAGACTGTACGTATTGAGTAGTTAGCTAGAACTAGCTTTTTACCCGTGTAAAATTGCACGGGCGGCCCTATTTCTCTGTAATTTTAAATTGTTTAAGTGAATAACATTTTAAATAGTAATTGTAACTCAGTAAATATTAAAACAATTTTTAATAAGTGTCGTATTTGATATTTAACATCGATTTTAAATTAACAATGTAGGCAACTTTTAAAGATTAGTCGACCGAGAAAATAGATCTGATTGGGTGCGCTTTTTCTGAGCAATGAATCAACTTTTAGTGACCCGTAGGCCATGTCCTATATTTAACCGACCATAAGTTAACCATCATATTTTTGAGTCAAATGCCTAACCAACCCTTTCGCCCAATTTGACCCTTAGTATAAGACAAAATAAAGATGAATAAAATTCAATACACAAAATGAAATACTGGAATATAAAGTTAATAGAATAAATCAAAATAAAGATGAATATAAAGTACATTGACCCGACAAATTTTCTAAAACACACGGAAAATACGATAACATTCACCCAAACGGTATCTCATTTGAACCTGTAATGAATAATTGTATCAGTAAAATAAATCAGTAAAATGTTTAAGATTGGATTATTTGTTGCACCATTCAACAAATACTTCATCTTCCCTAAAAAATTAACCTTATCGCCTTACAATTGTATTATTCCCGAAAATCAATCATCATTCATCTCTCCCCATTCTCACTTCTTCAAAAACTTTGGAGTTATTCTTATTTGTTTAATTTACAAAAAAACAAAATAATAGGAAAATGCATATTTCTTCCATTTTGATCAATTCATTAACTTTGTTAGGAATACCCGAAGTGACCCACGGGCCATAGCCTATATTTAACTCAACACGTTCCAACCAACATAATTTTGGGTCAATCTTACCCCACCCATTGACCTAATTTGATCCTTAATATACACATAATAACATTGTTACATACTTAATTTTGATTCTGCCATACTATTTTTAATTTAGCCAATAGTAATAATGCGCATTGAACGAAATTGAAAAAAAAGTTGGACATAAAACGTTAATTAAATTAGAGATGTCAAAACCTTCACTAATGCGGTAATTCGGCTTGTTTCGGCCTACTTATCCCGAATCATGAAAACACATTTTTATGACCTATGACATGTATTCACCTACACCCGTTTACTCTTATTTTAAGATGGCGAACATGATTCTGCATTGATCTAAACATATTATTGATTTGACCCGTTTATAAATACACAAAATAAATGTCAAAATAATAAATATAGTTATTCTCAAATTGATATGTTTTCAAATTTAAGATGTTAGCCATTCCCAAATTAACATGTTTATTTGAGATGATCAATTAGATTACCAACTTAATATACTACTATTTTAATGTAGTAGTAGTAATAATAGGTGCACAATAAACAAATATATGAGATACAGCGTCATACATACCAAAACCTTTGCACCCGTTGTAGTACTATAACCCTTGACCCGACTTCTAGGTCAAGAGTTTAAGACCGTACCCCTTGTTTAACAAACAGATTAAAGTTACTACTGATTGAAACATACTCCGTAAACAATACAAAGATTCGACATTTGAACGTGTAATGATAATTGTATCTCATATACAGTTATACCATGGCATCACTAATTGCAAATAGGTTCGCATGCGATAGTGTTCTTGACCAGCGGCGTCAACAACGCGCATGAGTAATATTCCGGCTAATTTTTTGATCGAAACGACAGCGTTCGAAGGCGACAAAGTCTTGATTGTTGATGAATCTGCTATCCGTGTAATGTTCTGCAATAACACATAAGTATGTATGTCAATGTACAAATGTCATTTAACACATAATTATTATGGGATTACATGGTCATGAAATAATTGGAAAAGTTGTGAATCTCTCACGTTTGTCTTTCCTCTCACTTGATGCGATTAATGTGTTTATTTTAAATGAATTGTCGTTCCACTTGATTCAACTCTAGTGGTTGTGCAATTTGTTTGATATTGTGCCCCGTGCACTTCTATTAGAAATACTTGGCTCTACTCATTTGTATATTGTTTATTCATATACAAACACATGTATGAAAATTTGATATATTCATCTACTTTTCATTGTGGAAACTTGCTTAAGCTCAGTTATGCATATGTTGGGAATAAACCTTCTAGAACCGAGTTATAAGAGTTATAGAGATATGTTGAAGAAATTGTGGTTGAGGAAGAGACATCTGAAGTATGCGTTTGGAAGATGAGTTTGGGCTTCGGGGACGAAGCCATGTTTTAAGGGGGGAAGTCTGTAACACCCCATACTTTTTGAGAATTTATTTAATTCGGGTGTTACTAATTATATTGAATTTAGGATCTTGCGGCTTAGTTTTGAGAATTTATATAGTGACTTTCGGATTTTAAAAGGGTGAATACTTGTTTTGTTATCCATTAGTGATCTCGGTTGTGGAATTGGATGATACCATTAAGTTTATTGAGAAGCTATTACTTAAGGAATGTTCGGTTACATTCTCAATCCATTGCCGTTTCGATAGCTTTCTTAATCGTGAAGAAACGTTTTCTTAGTCGTTAAGTAATCTCTTAACGTAAACCCGGAACAAAATTGTGATTGTTCCATTGTATCATTTGAGGAGCTTTACTTGGTAAATATGAAGTCGAATGACACAAGTTATAGATCCATTCTCAACTTACACAATCTCATTCTACACAATCTTGGAAGCTTGTGTGTAGTGTCGGGATTAGAAACCGATCTTATTTCGTAAGCACGAGGTGCCGAGAGTACCTAGATGATCTTACCTCATGTTGACACTTAATTGGACCCCAAATCATCTGCTTACTCAGCCAAAATGCGTGCATAAGGTCTGCACACGCAGCTGCTTGCTTGCCGCCTGTATATGCCACCCAACAGCCCCAACTTCATCATACGTTTTCTCCTTCATTTCGAAGCCAAATGAAATGAAACAAAAGCCTAAATTCATCTACGCTTTTATGGCTACAACTTTGTAGAAGCCTAAATTATCATCACCAATTTTACCCAGAACCGGGAGGTGTCTTCTTACGCGCAGTTCTGGACCACTTCTGGTATATTGGTCATAACTCCTTCATTTGGTAAGATCAATCCTTGAATCTTGTTTCTATTTACTATTAAGATGTATTAGAACAAACTCCAATTGATTATTTGCATTTTCATTATGATTTAGTTGCCTAAATCATGTCCTAAAGAAAACCCTTGTTTCGTTGTTCTTCCTGTGAGTATCATGAACATAGGGCCTTCGTAATTTGATCATAACATCCTCATTTCTTCATTTATTTGATTGAAACAAAACCCTAAATTGAACATCAGTTCAAGATCTTGATGTTAGGCTTTTGAAATGCTTGAAAACATGTCGTTATGATCATGTTATAGTTCCTAGAAGTTGGATGCGCATTTAGTACTCTGTTTTGGAGCAGTTGTGGTATTTGGGTTATAAATCCTTTGATACATAATGAAAGTTAACGTTTGATGTGTTGAAATACTCCTAAGAGGCAGTGTTACAAGTTACAGTTGGGTTTGTGTCTAAAAGATTAGGAATTCATTACCAATAATCGTCTAAACATCGGTCCTGTGTTCTGAAACATGAAGAAAGGGTAGGCTATTGTTATATTGGATTTGGACAAGTTATACTTGGTTTCTTTGGGAGATTTTTGGTGAGTTGAATACTGATGTATAGTGATGTGATGTACCATGGTTATATGATTCGTTGGAGGCCGATTCATGGAGGTTTTGGATGCTTGGTTCGTGGTATGGAGCTGTTGGGGATAGCTAAGAGCTTTGTGAATTCAAAGAGGTTTTGTTTGCCGATTGTGAGAAAGATTATTAAGGAGAAGTTAAGCGTGCCTGGTAAGAACGTTAACCCTTCTTGAGCTCGAGCATGTTTTCATATATCTTTTGGCGATCCGACTTTCCAGATTATATAATATATTGCAATTCATATATACTCTTATTGTTTCAATTATTTATGAAGTCGGATAATTGAAATTCTACCAAATGAGAAGGGGCTAGACCCCTCAGTTATATATTTGATTTTGTACTCGTCTTTGTTTGGTATTCGGCTCAGGCTTACGTTGTTACATGAGATCGATTCTATGAATGAAATAATGTATCTAAGACGGATAAAATGGTTATGTTGAATAATGTTACATCACAATCTGCTAGAGCAGGCGTGACCACTGGTCCGTCGGGAAGTTACATATACACCTCTGATCAAGGTGAAATCTGGGCTGGGTTAGCTACCAGTCGCCTATAAGACTTCCTCCTAGAAGGGTTACATCCTACTGGCTCTCTATTGAGGGGTGTGCACACTCGGGTCTATAAGGGGGTTCAGGCGCTCTAGTAGCGTGTTGGGGTAGGACCCAATCACGAAACCGGACTTATAATTGCTGATATATATATTGAACTGATTGATTCTTGGCCTTGAGTTTTTGTTGTAATTCTGTACTTGGCTTTCTTTGACTAAGCGTTGCTTGACTAGCTACGCGCCATAAAGGCGCGTATCTTCTTTTCCTTATTGTTCTGCATGCTTTTGAGTTCTTACTCAGCCTTTGCTGACGTTCTATGTTTGGGTTTGTCCCTACCCTATTTTGGGGCCTGTATCATTCTCTGTGATGCAGTTGGCAGGTCTACTTGAAGTGAATTGTTGCATGGACGTTTGTGCATATCATGGGGCTAGCTTGGAATCTATGATACTACGGTTGAGTCACTTTAATCAGTTCTACTTGTCATTTCAGTTGGGATTAAGTTTTGTAAACTTGGCTTCCGTCTTCCGCTGTCAACTCGTTATCATTTATATAAATAAGTTGGTTTAAATTTATCAGTGTTTTAGCCTTGCAGTTGGCTCAGTAGTCAATTGCGGCATAACAATCCTAGATTTTTGTATAATTAGATCTGGTGAAAATTTAGGGTTGTTACACTCGTAACCCATATTCACCCAAAACTCGTTTTGACTTGGATAATTTTTGCGTTAAACCTGACCCGATCCTATATGCCCTTAACCAATATTAAATTAAGATGGAATTAACAGGCAAAAAATGCATTAAAAAGGTAATATAATTTTTTTAAATTTTAACTATAATCTTGTGATTGCTTAAGTTCAATAATTGAAATTTATAAACATGATTGGTGTTTTATAGTTACATATTTTAGACTTATAGAATAGTAATTAAGATATAGTTTTATTCTTCTAAAACAGTGAATAAAACTGAACCAGACATGTCTGTTTTACCCATTATATTGGTGAATTTGGATTGTTGATGCCATGATGGTATAGCGGCTCGGATTGAGCATTTGACCTGTTTAAAATCTATTTAAATAGCCTGCCGAGGTTGGTTTTATGTGGCCCATTTGTAAGGCTGGTCGAGTTCCGGTTAAAAATGCTTGACCCGTTTAGTAAACAGGTCTAGTTATGGTGAGAGAATATCTAACCCGATTATATGCCGACCAGAGTCAAACATAAAGGCGCATAAGTTTATAGTTGAACACGATGGTTAGAGCGGACATTTAAAGTCGTCTAAGTTCTCGAAATAATATTCGCTACAAAAAATATGATTCAACTAATCGATAATTGTCCTTTAGATAAGAGTGACAAACAACATAAGCCTCGAATTAATTCACTTACAATAATATGCCCCCGATAAAACAGTTATACTACAATAAAAGTTTTTGTCTATGTTGTTATCACACTTGCATGCACGGGTTGTCACATAAGTATTCTTAATTAGTGTATTTTATGTATTTTATTAGTCACAATTAGGTTCTCGAAACCTGAATGCCATCTAACACACATTTTTTTTTAGTTAACTTTGGCCAAACCTATTGACTCTTGGTTGAGTCAAGACGAAACAATATTTAATCTTCTTTTTATTATTCTTGACATGTAAAAAAAACTCTTAGTCATGAGTTCGTTTTATATGACCCGTGACCCGCTATTTTTGAGTCATACTCTTGTTTTTATATCCAGTGCGGGAGTGTCCCATATAACAAATGTATTTTGACACACATGTTTTTGGATTAACTTTGACACGGCTCGTTAACTTGTAAATAATTGATTTAAAAGCGATAAAACAAAACATATGATTTGAGTTAGCTAATAATTTATCGCCCTTTAGATCAAAGTGAAAAAACAACATAGGACTCGGGTTAAACCAGTAATAAGAATAATATTCCCCAGTTGCTATTGTACAAAAAAATTATACTATAATATATAGTATTTCACTTGTACACGGTCTGTTATAAGATTTTGTTGATAATTGTATTTTGTACAACTTTTAGAACTTAAAACCTTAACTAACCGAGTAACTCGACTCAATCCCACTTATTTTTGATAGGTAAAGACAATGCTTCATACGACGTGTGACCCTACTAACAACCCCAACTTGTCTTAGCCCGCTTATCTTTGCCCAAATTAAACTGGCCATTAACCCGATGAAAGCTTGTGAAAATTAACCATTTTTTTTACATTAATTGGGCCCATAGGACCCATTTGACGTCGCCCTATTACTCTTGCAATTCTGCAAGTCGAGATTTGTAATTCTAGACAAAAAGTGATATGTGGTTATGACCGCACGCGAAATGTAAAAATCAAATACATTGACATTTGCAATGAGAAAATTAAAAATGATGGTGATATTTCTTTATCATTTCGCACTACGTTGTGTCAATTAATTTACAATCCCGAAGCGAAGAACAAAATTACAATATTACGATCAGATCATCTGATTGTATCATGATTAAAACTGAAACCTTTTGGTGATCTTCAATATACTACTGATATTTTTCTAGGTGATCTTGTTACTGGCTCCAGTAATACTATTGTTTATCGTCTTCAATACTATCGCACTTTCATGAAATAAAAATATTCAATGAACAATTCATGATTATATAGTAATTGAACAAACCCAAGCTAGTAGTGCCGCTTTGCTGATGAAAATCAATCGGAGTGGTAACCAAAATTCAACTTTAAAGGAGTAATTACTCACCTTTTCGGATGCAGGAGGGTTCCTACGCCCAAAAATCAGCCGTAACTGGCCAGCCCAGAACTCCTTCATTTGGGAAAGAATATAGAAAGAGAAAGAAAAAAAAAGGAGATACGGGAATTTTTATTGATATGTTCTTATTCAATTATCTGGGCCAATGCGTAAATTGCTAAAATGAAAAGAGTAAGGAATGATTGCATGCACTCAGACTATTTTGGTCTGGGTTCTCTCTGTTTTCCTCTTCTTTTGTGCATTTCAGATGAACATCAGGGTAGACATTCACTTCTGTGCATCTTTTCGTATGACCCAATTATATAACATCAACATTTATATCAAATGATAAAAATAGAGTTATCATATTAATTAATTCATACGAATGATCAGATACATAGCTAATCATAATTAGACACATACCTGATTGTTATGAACATAACTTGCTTGAGATTTGTGCCTTCTTAGCAGATGACCAGCCTATCCCATATCCTATTTGCTAATGTATCCAAGATATGATGTAGTATACCTGCAACAGTTTAACAAACTAATCAATCTCCGTATAAGAAATTTTTTTGGGGGGAGGGGGGTAGGGTGAGCTACTGCGAATCTTTTATCTTTATGTAAGTTAATGAGGGAAATATATAATTGTAGCTACTAATTTTAAAATATTGTTTTTTTTTTAATATAATTGATTTCCTTTTTCAAGGAAGTTAATTGTTTTTTTTGCCAAAATTACAGATGATCGTTTTTTTTTGTAATTATTTTTTGATTTAATTCATTCCGTTTTTAATTTACTCTAGAAATTATATTATACGTGTATTATAGGTAAATTCAAATTCAAATATTCTCGGAATATATGGTTGATTTTCAAAGAATCTTGGCTAAATGGGATTGATATATGCTCAAAAATATTTTCGGATATGGTGATTGGCAGCAGATTTTTATTCGCCAAAAAAAATTCTTCCGATTTCACGCGTGATTTCTCACCTTAATTTAGATTATTTGATGCCATTTTTAAAATTTTCGGTTATATATCATGCCATTTTGAAAATTAGTTTTCCTTAAAATTATACATATCCATTTATAGTTATAAAAGACTATTATATCTTTAACATATACATTTTGATTTTCGAATATGCATATAATATTTTTAAACTAATTTCGTAGATCATGCTCTTCGTTGATTCGGGAAATAGTACCGATTTATATATCACATATATTTAAATAATTAGATTACCCTTTAATAAAGGCAATTAGTATCAATTATGTTTATTTGATTGCCGTAAATAGCAGTGGATGACATCAGCTTTGACGTGGCGCTGATGTCAACGCTGATGTGGACGGCCTGAGAGGGCTGCAAATGCACCACTAATTATATTATATTATATTATATATAGATAGATATATTTAAATAATTAGATTACCCTTTAATAAAGGCAATTAGTATCAATTATGTTTATTTGATTGCCGTAAATAGCAGTGGATGACATCAGCTTTGACGTGGCGCTGATGTTAACGCTGATGTGGACGGCCTGAGAGGGTTGCAAATGCACCACTACTTATATTATATATATTATATAGATAATATATATGTCCAGACTTCAAAATAAATAAATAAATCTTGATACATATCATCACTTTATTGTAGTTGTAAATAATTGGACGCTATACTAAAGCTTGAGCTTTAGGGAGTGTCACAAAATAACCAAACTACAAAAATGGGTTAGGTTCAAATGAGAACCCAACCTCCGATGCCACGAGTACTATGAAAACTATTTTCTGCCCTTAGTAAAAGGTTAAGATTTAATTTTTTTTTCTCTTTTCATTTCCTCATCTTTTTTTATTTTCTGCCTTTCATTTCTTTTCTCTCTTCTCCTCTCCTTACCCCAGACAGACGGACGACCACGACCAATCGCCAACCAGTGGTCACAACCATTACAACGGGAAACACCACCTGTAATATCCCAAATTTCTAGATTATTTTATAGTAATATTTTAGAATTGTTATTTAGATTATTGGAGTGGAAAATGATTTCAAATGTATTTTGTGAGTCATTTTTAAAAATGGGTTCGAACTTGAATTCTAAAGTCGGATTTGCTATTTGAGTTCTAATCCTAATTGGGCTTATTCTCTACACTATAAATTAAAGTATACCAACCCAATGCCTTATTAATCCAAACATCAAATACACAACCCAAACAAAAGAATAGCGGAAAAACAAATCAGAAAAAAGGAACAAAAATAAATAAATAAATAAATAAAGAGAAAACAAATCAATCTTTTTCTCTTTCCTCTCACACGAGACACGACCAACACCCCCCCCCCCCTCTATAAAACAGAGTACTCTGCCTCCCCTCTCTTTCTTTTGCCCTTCTTCACCGCCGCCACACGCACCCAGCTTGGCGACCTCCTCCTTGCCGTCTGTCAGTGCCATCTTTCCGGCCACCGCACCACCTCCTCTTCGTCCTTTAATTTTCAGCATGAGTTCGTAAACGAAGAATACTATTGATTGTTGTGCTGTTATTTTCTTGTGTGCAATTAAAAGGTGAGCTAGCATGCTCAACCTTTCTTAAACTTGTAGAAATTTTTCAAAATAATGTGCTATATGTGAATGAAGTGATTGGATGGAAACTTAGTATCATGCTAGGTGGAGAACGATCCAATTTCTTTTGTGATTATAATGTTGTACTTGTGTGGTTTATTGCTATGGAAAGGTAAGATGGATTTTGTGTATGATATTGGTTGTGATTGTCTTATGAATGAATCAAATTGTGAATGTGAATTATGATGGTGGTGTGGAGATTTGATGGAGTATGGAGGTATGATTATTGTGTCGGAACCTAGGAGTTGCTCCTAATGATTGCGTCGGAGCCGCGGAGTTGCTCCTAATTATTTAGACGAAGTCGCATCGATTCCTAATGATAGCCCCAGCGCATCGGTCTTTAAGTGGGTTTGGCTCTAGTACTACTCTATTGGGTTAAAAAATACTTAATAGGGGGTGTGCACACTTCAGGTCTAGTAGTCAAGATTATGCATTGTGAATTGTGGATAGTGGATTGTGGATCGTGAATTGTGAACTATGGATTGTGGATTATGGATCATGACTTATGATTTTCTTACTTATGGATTAATCTTTGATTTGTTGGATATATATATTGTGGAATGTTTCTTATGTTATTGGTAAATGATAAATTGAATGATGGATTGTGGAATATGAATTTGGATTGTTGGTTTGGAATTGTAATTGGATGGTTGATATGATGATTATGTGCTAAGTGTGTTTGCGAAAAAGAAAAAAAAAAAAAAAAACTAAAACGTTCTCAAAATTCAGGTAAGGGTTTTGGTTTTTAACATGTTGAGTTGTTAGTTTGCTCAACTTTTTCAATTGTGTTTTTTTTTTTTTTTTTTGTGTTTTAAATCCACCACAGGTTTGGAGTAGATAATCCATTGCGGGAACGACGACTCACTAGATATTAGTTTGATTGAATGAATTTAGGCTTTTAGTTATTAAACAATTGTAATTTTAAGTATTGGATGTAATAGACTATTTTAAACCATTAGACATTTATAGTTCGACTTCTAAAATCTCCTTGCATTCGACTTTGACTCGAGTGCGGAGTGACACATCTGAATTTCCTTATTTGTGTTTTGATTCGCGACGAAAATGTTTTTAAAAAGGAAAGGAAATTTGGGGGTGTTACACCACCATTGGAGCGGTGACGGGCCGACGACCATGCCTGGCCGCCGGTTTCTTCTCCGAGACTCTCTCTTATGAGCCCTTCTCCAAGCCATTCCCACACCGGCCCACCGCCCTTCGAAAACATCCCCCGCTATGGCATTTTTATTGGGGAAATGGAGATAGAAGTATTTTCTAATAACACTTTCTCAATTAATGTCATAATAACTTGGCTCTTAAATAGCCTCACAAGCCTAATGCTATTAGCAACTAAATCCTACAAAATGGCAAATATATCTCATGTATGTTTGACTCATACTCCATTTCAATATATATGACTTTTACAAGTTACGAGTTAAGTTTTGACTTTCAATTTCACAAAAAAGTACTTCGTCAAAAATTATAAAAATTATACTTGGATTCGTTGTGAAATATGCTTTCACAAGATTATAATTTCACATATTTTACCCTTATATTTTGAGAGATATCGAAGGTCAACAAAGTGTCTCGCAATGTGAAAAAGACATATATTTTGAGAAGGAGGGAGTACTAAGTACCCCACTAACATTAATTCTTTAACTTATTCAAATCACTAGCTAGAATTTAGGAACTTCTAATAACCAATTTGACTATTTTTGGAGCATAATCAACACACCCCCTTGCTCCAAAAATCCTGGGAGCATACTTCCATAATCGATATCTTCGCCGCAACACGAACCAACGTTGGCTCTTTGTCCTCAGTTTTCTTCCAGTCTCGTTCATACCTTTAAAAAGAACAACATGGCTGCATCTTGGTGGATATTGATCGGGTTTTGCATACCCGTCGTCTTACACGGAGCACTTCTCTCCAAACTCTTATCTTTACTTTATGAAGCACTTCTCGTCACCAACTTGTACTGGAGCACTTCTCTGCAACAAATTTTGTTGGAGCACTTCTTTCTAACTTCCTCATATGGTGTTGTGTTGCACTCCTTTAAACGTCATTCTTTTCTCATCTTCACGGGCTGAATGCGTTGCACCCATGCCAACTTGTCTCCGTCGTTCTTGTTCTTCACCGCCTAAAAGCCCTAAACCTTTTGACTTTCATTTCGATGATATTTGTTTGTCGTACAAGGCTGCGTTGCCGTGAGTAAAGATCTTCTGTCTCATTCTTGTGTGCCACTCCATGTACCCCTCCAATCAAATGCTTTGAAATTAATTAAATTATAAACTTAAATCGATTTTTTAATGTTGAAAAGTGGGTTTGCAAGGTTCTGATTGCAGTACATAGCGCGGTACACAAAGTGGGACAGAGAATCCTCAATCGCGTTGCCGTACAACACCTTCTACATTTGTTTATGTAACAACCCTAAATTTTCGACCAAATTAAATAAATGAAAATCTAGGATTATTATGCCACAATTAACTAACCAAGTTAATTGCAAGGCTAAAACCGAAATAATAAATCCAAAATGTAAATAATAAATAGTACAACAGCGGAAGACTTAGTCAAAGTTTACAAATTCCAAATCCGAAATCCAAATGAAAGTAATAAATGTTCAACGATTGTCTAAATGAAAAAAACCCCATGAATGCAGACGTCCGCAAGCTCAACATATCACCATCAAACACACCTGTCAACTGCGCCATCGGAAAATGACACAAGCCCCAAAATAGGGTAGGGACAAACCCAAACAAAAGAACGTCAGCAAAATGGCTGAGTAAGAACTCAAAGCAAAACAAGGAAAATAAGATGATAAATCATTCGTAATCATTATGAACCAAGAATCATTATACGAATTTCAGAGAGAAAAGCCAAATATACAGGAATGAGCACTCCGCATCAGTAACCCATCTTTGGTAAGGGTCCTACCCCAAACCAGGAACAACTCTAGAGGCCAACCAAACCACCCTAAGAGAACCCGAGTGTGCACACCCCTCACATGAGGGCCAGTAGGATGTAACCGGTCAAGGAGGAGGTTCTAATAGGTAACTGGTAGCTAATCCAGTTAAGAGTTACCTTGATCAGAGGTATAATAAATCATTCGTAATCGAGCACCCCCGGAGGAGTTAACCCGAACTCTAGAGTGTTTATAGAAGAAAATCCCATTAACCACAACCCATATTCCAACAATGATTAGATGTTTTATTTGATGTATAACCAATTCCCAACCAAACAAGAGATATTGTGATCAAATGATAGGAGGATAGAAGCCAATATATATGAAACAAGAATTGATCACATTAGAAGACAATAAAACATGCTCAAGATCAAGAGTTGGCGTTCTTACCGTAAATGCTAAACTCCCTCCTTACTTATCTCTCTCAAAATCGTCAAATCGAATTTCCTTAAACCCGCAAGCTATATTTCATAAAATAATAAGTCCACATTAACAAAATGTACTACGAGACAACCAACAGATTACCTATAATACCCAACGCTAACGACTAACATTTAGCTAGCTATTCTGATGTAACATCCTAACTCGTAAACTCTACCAAATATATTAAACTAGTTAGTGGCTCAATTCATACCAATTAGCCTTACCAAATTCTTAACAAAGCACACATTAAGCCACTGATCATTGGCATAAGCAAAGCTAACCCACATCGACTTTTCCCGAATTACTACAACATCAACACAATCAGAACACCTCCCCAAAACGACGAGCCACCAAGCACAACCGTACCCATTCATATTACACATACAGAACCACCTCAACAACTACCCATGGACCCTAAACACAACAATATTAGCAACAACAACACCCAACACTACCGACCTCGTACACCCACACCCAGCCTCGGCAACAACCAAACAACAATCTACATTAATAATACCACAACAACCTCGCAAATGCCAGTACAATGCCAGTCTAGTGCCAATTCCAAAAATCAACATCAACACCAGTACACCACCAAAACCCACGAAAAATAACCCTTACACAACTTACCCAAATCAAATTATTCATAAAAACGAACTACAATCCTCTAAAAATCATGATAAACATTAATACAAGGATTAAAAGCCATTGAAGTTCATGAAATCAATGTTAAGAACGAAAACACGAAACGACGATAACAGGACGACTTGAATAAAACTTTGAGAAATTCATACCGTTGTGTAGAGGAGAGAAAAAGAGGAACAACGGTACTAGTTTCGTCCAAAACCGGGTTGAAAATTGGAGTCGGTAAGCAATCGAAAGTGGCGGCGATCGTGAGCGAAGAAGACAAGTATGATGATGATGATGATGATGTACGGCGATAAGATGGAGGTGGTACGTAGAAGAGTTTAAGGGTTTAGTATACTTTAGGCTTAGTAAATAATTAGGGGTAAAAAGGTAATTTTACATTAAGGGATTTAAATAGAACTTTTGCTAAATTGGTTAAATTAATTAGTTTGGTTTTATTTTTGTAAAACCACATAGAATCCCTCTAAGAAATCTAAAATCATTTTGACATTTTACAAAAAATTAACCCAATACAAATAATTAGTAACACCCGACTTAAACTAGTTCCAAAATATACGGGGTGTTACAGTTTATTTCATTTTTTTTTGTTTTTTGTTTACTCTTTTTCTCATGGATCTCTCTTTTGCAATCTTTCACCGACTCTCAAATTTTGATAACAACTAGAAAACACAACTCTTTTTGACGCCCCATTGGGAATTGAACCTTGCTGCTTGAGTGTAGGTGATCAACCTCTTATCTCAAGAGGTATAATAACATGTAGAATTTTAGAGGGGAGGAGAGTAAACATGGAGAAATATTTCCTGCTAACGCTATCTCATTTAATTTCATAATAACTTGACTCTTAAATACCCTATACTATTAGCAACTAAACCCTATAAATAAGCGAATATATCTCACGTTTGACTCATACTAAATACCTCACTAACATTAATTCTTTAACCTATTCAAATCACTAGCTAAAATCTAGAAATTTCTAATAACCAATTTGACTATTTTTGGAGCATAACCAACCTAAAATGCCGCGCGCCCCCAGCATTGTTGTCGCCGAGGGTGTTTCGGATACCATCTTGGGCCACCCGTTTTCTCTTTATTAATGTTGGAACCATGAGTGCAGAGAGTGTGGGGCTAAGCCGAAGACGAGGAGACCACGTTCGATCGCCAGTGTTGATCGTTGTTAACTGGAATAAGAGAAATTCGGAGAAGAGAAAAAGGTGGACGAGAGAGAAAATGAGGGATGAATAGCGGAGTGGGGTCGAGGTGGTGGGGGTAACGGATCACTAGAAGACGGTCGTCTGGTCACCTGTGGTGTCGAGGCACGGTTCAGCGCTGGCGGTGGCTGGGCAGGCGGCTAAAGGTGGGGTCGATCGAGAGAGGGATGGCAAAGGGGGAGCGGGGAGGAGAGTGAAAATTCGTTGGGTGCTTTGTTTTTACTTTTCAATTTAATTTGAGCCCATATCACAAGTGTTCCCATGTTTCTCATGAAAATAAGTGTTCTCATAGAGAGTGATGAAGTCCTACAAAAATATGAAATTAATTAATTGAAGAGCTAATCAGCTAAACTTTGTTGAAAACTTCTCGCGTGTAGCTATACTACCTCAATGCACATATGCAACCCCACTACATCCGCCAATATAATGATCGCAACAGAACTTATGTGGTGAGACCATGTTTTTAGGAAGACGATGGAAGTATTTGTTTGTCTTTAGGGCTTGTTTGGATGCCCTTTAATGCCATATGAATTTCCTTTTCCTAGGAAATAAGTTCTTGTAGAGATATATAGATCCCCTATTTTATAAAAGTGGAGGAATTCAGTTACCCACTCCTCTCTATGTTAGATCACACTTTTTATGCTTTACAATACTATTTTACCCTCTAACTATTGTTTCCTTGGACTTGCTTAAATTAGCAACACAAATGGAGGATAACTAGTATTTTAAGCAATTAACATAGAGAATTTTAGTAAGGTAACCAAAGAAACTAAGAGAAGAGATCTCAATCTGAATTCCTATATGGTAACTAAATACTCCAGGGTTAATTCATGAGAATTTGTCGTAGTAGTTAGTTTTTCCAGTTGTTATACTATGCTCCACGGACCACAGGGATCATTGTGGTTCGGGACACGTGTCACACAGTCATTCGCGCAAAAAAGAGCAAAAAAAAATCAAATCCAAAAATCACATCTCTCTCCTCCCCTCCCCGACCCACTTTCTCCACAACCCAGCTACCACCGCCAGTCGACATCCACCACACGACACTCCATCGCCGGTCGACTACCACCACGCTACTCCAGCCACCACCAAAACCGTCGTCGACTTCCCCAACCACCATTCCCGACGCCTCCCTCAAGGCCTCAACTCCATTTTCTCTAATCCCTTTTTTTTTTTCAAATTAAAAAAAAAATTGAACATTAGAATTCATGAATTCAGTTAGGACAACCATGGATTTAAGAAGAAAATTCCATGGATATCACCCATGTAATTCATGTATATTATGGGTGTGTTATATGGATAATTTCATTAAAGTTCATGGATGTATATAGAAAATCAAGATCTATGACACAAAACTATTTAGATCCATGACATACCTGGTTATGATCCATAAGTAGAGGTGGGGACGTTGGCGGCAGCGATGGTGGACGGTGGTGGTGGTGGTGGGCGACGAAGAGGATGGGGGAATAGGAGAGAGAAAAAAGGTGGAAGTGAAACGTGAAAAAGATGAAGAAACACATGAGGGGATTTCTGGGTTTTATTTATTTATTTTTTTCTCCGCCCAATCAAAACGCGCCACGTGGCACGGAGCACGAAAGACACCGTACTCCTTGGAGCACGGTATAATTTGCCTTAGTTTATCGGGAAGTAGAATTTCTTATAGGAATTTTAAGTCCCTCAAATTTCTATTGAGAAACTTAGGTGTCGTTTGGATATACTCGTGAAGTCGGAATTCCCATGAACTTGCAAATCCTAGGAATTTAGAAAGCATGGGAATTGGGGAAAATTGTTTGGATGAACAAGGGAATTCTTTTTCCATGGGAATTTCTACTTACCTAGCCCCCCCTAGGTAATTAAATTCCTACACTTTGGAGGAATTGGAAATGCCTAGGAATTTCCAATTCCTACACTTTAGGGTAACCAAACAACTCATGATAATTCAATTCCTAGGAAAATAAAATTCCCATAGATTTTGAGGGTATCCAAACGACACCTTAGAATTGAACTCATAAACATTTTGTAAAATTACTTTAGTATCACCGCCCTAATTTATGACTCTTATTATTTTAACTTCACCATTAATTTCGGGTGCAATGATCTCTTTGCAAGATTTACGGGAGAAACATATCATGAGTATCAAAAAGTCCACACGCCCAAGGGTATGGAGCAAAGGACCTAACTTGTTGATTCACATCAAATAATTGTGCCAGATATACAATGCCTTAATTTCAACCAGAGCATCAAATTTTAATTCTAACTAACAAAAAGAAGCAAAAGAACACATAACTTGCCAGCACAAACAGCCGTCGGTTGAACTTCTTGTTCTAACATAAAAAATCCAATTCATAATATTCGCAATCCAACTGTCTTCCCCGGCCCAAGTCGGTTATTCTCACTCCTGCAAACTAAAACAATGTCCCCCACAACAAATACCACCCATGACACATTGGCCATGAGTAATTACTTTCCACCCACAATATAAATGACTTACGGATAATAAGAATACATGAACATGTTTGTTTCGAGTAAACTTGACTCGTGGATTAGGAGTTAGGTCCGTTTAATTAGTTATAGATTATCCAGAGTTCAATGTCCCTATTCCCTTGCTCGATCACTACAAAATTTATTGGTTGATCGATGCATACGATACCAAAGAAGAAAAAAAACGAGCAAGCTTTTTCCTTCTCGCACCACAAATTTCAATCTAACTAGAATTTATATAACAAGAAACACTACATAAACTATCACATCTACATAATTAACAACAACCTACATTATAATTCATCATCCATTGTTTTTATTAATCTAAATGACCCATCAATTCTTCTCAACTTCAATTCCATTAACAATTCTTACATTGAGTCGTAATACAATATCGATCATTGAGAAACACGGAAAACATGTCATCGTTCAAAGAGTGACAACGACTTGTAGTTACTACTACAAAATACAAAGTACTAGGGGACAAAAGACCTTTGACTACAACGTACAAGAACACAGTTTTGGCTGTTGACCGTAAAAGTCAAATGTTGTTTGTTTGTTAGTTACTCGAAGTAAAAAACAAAACAAGTAGGTGTAAGACTTACTTAAATAGTAAAGATGAAAAGTAGAGTTGATAACTTTGTGTTATGATTACACCCCCGAGAATCTCGGCTTCTTCTGTCTGATAACTTAACAAACACACACACAACACAAACACACTCTCTTCAACTCTCTTCATCTTCTCTTCATTTTCTGTCCACTCTCTCTCATTTCCTGAGGGACCCCACCATGTGCTCCAACAGCAGCAGCAGCAGCACCTCTTCTCTCTCCACATTTCCCACTCTTCTTCTCTCCTCTCTCCTCATCCTCTGATATCTTCTTCATGAATATTCTCTCCTCTCCCCGGGACCCACCACTTCCGCCACCGCCACCACGCTCCGCCGCCGCCATGGACGGAGAGGATCTCACCGACAACCTCCGCCACGTCATAAACGACATCGTTAAGATCGCCGGAAATGGCGGGTTTATTGAATTGTTTAGAAAGGATTGCACTGATCTTGGCCGTCGGATTTCGCTGCTGTCTCATTTGGTAGAGGAGATCCAGGATTCCACCAGCAGCAGTGATTATTCTCAGCCGTCGGATTGCTCGTCATCTACTTCGTCTTCTTCATCTTCGTCGGCGGCGTCGAGTGGTTGTTTCTTTGATCTTTTTCTCTCTCTTCAAGATGCTAAGCGCTTGTTGTTAGCTGCTTCTAGCTTTGATCCTACTGAAGTAAGTTCTTTTATTTAATTTAATTTTTTTATTTAGACCTCGTCATTTTTAGCTCATGTTATGTTTTAATTTAACTTTTGGATAAGTAATTTAAAGCAATAAGTTATCGTGTGACCGTCTCATACGAGAGTTTAGTTCGTGTCGAAATATTGTTATGATAACATCGGTTAGTGTTATAGGGTGTGTCTATTGGGATGTGGTTAGTTGCTAATTGGTTTAAAGGGAGTCGCAAGAGCAATGTTGACGGGTTTTGGCCGGCAAGGATTCGGAATTAGTGGAGTGATGCAAGCTGTATAAACTATAGAGATTGAGTCTGCTTGATTTGGAGTGTTTTAGTCAAGTGTTTTGTAAATTAAACTTATTAATAACAAGTAGCATTTCAATTTCAAGGACGCCTAATTTGAATTGGTCTTTTTCATGGAGGATTAAATTAGATTAGATTAGATAGTGATCAGCTGGGTAACCGTGGACCTAATGCATTGCTTCGTGTAGCTGTTGTAGAACTGCAGACCTAATGCTGGACTGGTGACATTGTATGAGGGTTAGAGTTTTGTGAAATTTCTCCAATTTGAAGGAGTGAATTAGAAGTTAGATCGTAGTTAACAGATCTGTGGGTATCGGATACTGTCTGAAAGTGAATTGGGATTGTTTGGTGGTGGACAATGGTTTCAAGGTTAGGGTAATTGATCGTTTTGTTATAGAATTATAGCATCTGCTCGTACGTTGTTTCGGTCTAAACTGTGTTAATGAAGTGTGAAAATACTGTCTCATATAGATGATCGACTGGTACTTAAAATTGATTCAGTTGTGTTTTTGCTGTTATCTTGTATGGCACGGGCTGGGATTTATAGCGGTGCTTCTCTGAACTTTTTGTTTCTGTATTTGAAGGATGGTGCTTCCAAGAGAGTTGCATTTCAGTTTCAATGTGTCACGTGGAAACTGGAGAAAGCATTGGCAAACATTCCGTATGAACAGTTTGGTGTCTCGGAAGAGGTTCAGGAGCAGGTAATAATTCCTCAATGTTTCCTGCAATCATCTCATCACGAATAAATGATCGGGAATAACCTGAAATTCTTCAATAGGTTGAGTTGGTGAGAACCCAATTGAAACGAGCTACTGAAAGATATGGCCCTGTCAATTCCAGCAAAATAAGTCGTGCTGCATCTCAGCCTCTACTTAATGAGATGGAATTGCTACAATCTGGTAACAAGGGAATTGGGAGTTTACATATAGGGAACTCAGGTAACATTGATCATGGAGTTAAGCTCAAAGTGAAGCCTCTTTCCCAAGGTAACTCATCGGGAGACCAGACCCTTCACGAGGCAGACATTGGGGAAATTTCCTCTGCAGGTTGTGCATCAACCGATGCTGAAGTTGACGTGGACACAAGCGAAAATGTATCTGAAGAAAATCAGGAGGAGAGCAAGAAATCTGACTCTGTGGCCTTCCCTGAAGATTTCTTATGCCCAATTTCTCTTGAGATCATGAGAGACCCGGTGATTGTGGCCACTGGACAGGTAAATTGTTTTTAACATTAAGCATCAGTTTTACCATTAAAACTAGTTGTTCTGTTGTGATCTGCCATCTGCGTACATGCTATATTAAGGGAATAAGGTAATAAGTTAAGCGATAGACAAGAACTAGTTTGTTTGGGCAACATTTAGTTTTTCATGAGGCTTTGGATCACTTGTCTTTGTTCGTCCATTATAATAGCTTGTGAACAGAGGAAATTAGAATCCCACACTTTACTTCTAAAGTTACTGATTGTTGAAGCTATGGTCTAGTTTCATTGGTTTCAACTACAGTATTATTTTTGCTCGCCTGTGTCTTTACTTCCAACTATCTTTCTGCTATGCGTACCCCTTAATCCAGGTTACTGTCTTGCAGACCTATGAGCGCTCGTACATACAAAGATGGATAGATTCTGGCAATGTTACCTGTCCAAAAACTCAGCAAAAGCTTCAAAACTTCACGCTGACACCCAACTATGTGCTAAGGAGCCTTATATTTCAATGGTGTGCAAAGAACAATATTGAACAGCCAACAGCTCTACTGACGGGTAAAATTAAGAAGAGTGACGGATCTTTTCGTGATGTCAGTGGTGACATTGCAACAATTCAGGCTCTTGTTCGTAAATTGTCAAGCAAAGTAGTTGAGGATCGCCGGGCTGCAGTGACCGAAATCCGTTCCCTTTCCAAAAGAAGTACAGATAACAGAATACTAATTGCTGAAGCAGGAGCTATCCCATTTCTTGTCAGCCTATTGACATCGGACGATGGAACAACCCAAGAGAATGCAGTCACATCCATTCTTAACCTTTCAATTTATGAAAATAACAAAGAACTAATCATGCTTGCGGGTGCAATCCCGTCTATCGTTCAAGTTTTAAGGAGCGGAAGCATGGAAGCCAGAGAAAATGCAGCGGCTACCCTTTTTAGCTTGTCGCTTGCTGATGAAAACAAAATAATAATTGGGGCATCAGGGGCTATATCAGCATTGGTGGACCTTCTGCAAATTGGAAGCCCAAGAGGAAAAAAGGATGCTGCTACTGCACTTTTTAACTTATGTATATATCAAGGTAATAAAGGCAGGGCAGTGAGAGCAGGAATTATTTCGGCATTGATGAAGATGCTAACAGATTCCAGTGGCACCATGGTGGATGAGGCTCTAACTATACTCTCTGTACTGGCGGGTCACCAAGAGGCGAAGGCTGTCATTGTTAAGGCCTGCACCATACCTGTTCTCATTGATCTACTGCGAACAGGTTTGCCAAGAAACAAGGAAAATGCAGCTGCTATTCTACTTGCATTGTGTAAGAGAGATTTGGAGAACCTTTCCTGTTTACGTAGGCTTGGTGCTGCCGTTCCTTTAACAGAAATGACTAGGAGTGGCACAGAACGAGCGAAGAGGAAAGCGACATCGTTATTGGAACTGCTCAAAAAACTGCAACCGCAGGCTTAACTTGTGCAGGCACTGTAACTCTTACTCATTCTATTCCTTTTTCACTTTGTATCATTTTTTTCCATCTATTCTATTAATTATTTGACATGTCTACACTATTTTCTTCCATCGGAAAGCTGTAACCTCTGTGCATGAGAGTGAAAAGACATTCTCGTCGCTGTTGTATGTTAATCACCCTTTTATTTTTGGTGAGATTGTGAAGGAAATTCATATTCTGTTGTAGTGTTGTGTAACATTGTAATGTAATCTATACAAAAGCAATTGCTTCCATTAATTGATCTATATTTTACTAGAGTTGAGCACTTTCTTTTGTGTGTTTCATTCTTCCCTTTGTCACCGATCAGTATGATGCACATTGTTCTTTATTGTTATCACTAATCATTCTATTTTGACGATGTATCACTAATCATTCTACCTTGGCGTAAACTATAGACTCAGACTCGTTTGGTCTCAACTCAAGCACAAATTTTTGACATGGTATAAGCTGGGATTGCGGTTCGTTCAGAATGACCTACACTCATAGATCAGTACACAGTTGTAAAAAGTGTCCTCCCTCCGGATATGAGCTTTTTCAAGAATCCTAGACAAAAGAGAAGACAGCTCGGGCATGACTCGACCAGGAAATTAGGTGGAGACTTGGGAGTACATGAACATCATATAATCATATATGGCCTGTTTCCTTTTTTTTTTTTTTGTGGGTGTAACTCTATGGTCACGTTTTGCGACTTCTGCCATCTATTATTTGAAAGTCACGTCATTAGCTACTAGCTATGGAAAATGTGGAGGGGTGATAAGCAATGCATGCAACTTAATAACTTATGCTCCGTATATGGTTTATTTATGGGTTTCACACTGACCGTATTGATGGATTTCGATGTATGTGGATCTTATAATAATTAAGTCCTTGTTCAAGATTTTCGCGCGCGTAAAAGGTAATTCGTTGTCTACTTTGTTGTGCGGCTTCAAAGCAATGGACTTTTACTAGAATTCTATCCTTGGTTAATATTAGTAAAAGGAAGATCAGAAGCAATTCCATGCAATAACAATCTTAGCGAGGAATAGGATTGACAAAGTTACTATAAGCGTAGTGAGTAAAAGGCTCGAGTTGTTGAGCTTGGACTTGAAAGTGGTAAACGAGTAAAAACCATCATTATATTCTTCGAAGACAATAATTGAGGATAGGAGAAAGATTACTTATATAGGTTTTACATAAATAATTGTGAATCGAGTTAAAGTACCGAGAGGACCTTTTTGTGGTGATCGATCGATTACAATCTTCCCCTCTTTTCCCTACTATATATCTTTGTGCGAAGAGGGTTGTTATCGTAATGCATAGGCAAAAATTAAAATAAAATTACAAACCAAAATTTTCTTGTGTGCACACCGTGAATCCGTGATTAACGCATAAGCAAACAAAAAACAGGATTATGTAATCAATAACGACCGGTTCATAATTCATAGGTCTTTCGATCGGAAATTTTGGCATTTTAAGTTTATTACAAGTAGTTACTTTTCTACCGAACATGGTTGTTATTTGTTAAACACTTAAACATCCAATTGCGATAGTCGAACTTGACTTGAGTAGGAAGGAACCGCGAATTAATTTGTACAAAAGCCATTACGGAGTACTCTTTAAAGGATTTTGCTCTAACTATAAGTCATTAATATTGCATTGATCCTTGTAAAATTCATTAATACCATAAAGACAACAATTAAAAAAAAAATTCTACAGACTACCACACGTTTCTCTCTCCTCTTCATATGTTATATTTCCTCATTTAAAAACATCAACAACTCCAAATCTCAACAACCACCATCTCAAACACCACCACCATGATAGATAAGGGCCACCATAATTGGCACAACGCTCCTCTACCCACCGTAAAGTTAACCGGAAAAAGGGTTTAGGGTCCCGCTTTCCGGTGCCGCGGTAGCGGCGCCGGGAAGCGGGACCCTAAACCCTTTTTCCGGCCACTTTAGGATAGTAGTCCCGAGTTGGGGTTCACCACACCCTAACTAGGGTGTCCTTTGGTTTCCCCGGCGAAGCCGGGGCGTTTTTTCCGGTCAAAGAGAGGTGGTGCGGGCACCGGAGGATAGGAGAGGCGGTGGTAGACGGTGGTAGATTTGGGTTGAGTCGTGCAAAGTGCTAACTAATTGGGGGTTCATTTATTATTTTGTCAATTTTGATTTTCTATGCATACTATTTAATGTGGTTTCACAAAAAATCATAGCAAAATTAATTTCTTATAATTAGCCCTAAGGGCTAACTATATCATAACCCCTCTTTAAATTTGCATGAAAGTGAAAGCTTGATTCGACAAATCTATCTGCCTTTGTACTCATTCAACAAAGTTAATCCACAGTCAATTAATATGGTTCCGAACTGCGATTAAAGTCAGTGGTCGCTTAGTTAAGAATCAAATACCATATGCATATTTGGACTTATTTCACGAAATGTAAAAGTATTGACCATGATATCTTTGGTTGATAAATTAAAAACACATGAGTTTTTGAAAAACCTATCCGAGTATAGTATTTAACTAACCTTGATTGAATTATACTTGATGCGGTCTTACTTTGAATATATACAAAGACACATAGACCACCTCCGCTCGTCCTTTATCCAAAGCAATCTCGTCTTTCAAATTTAAAAAAACGTACACTTTTTTGACCTAAAATACATAAAAATATATTATAAAGAGCTGATATATTAATAATATACATTAACTATTTTCAAAATATTATGTGACACTATATATTTGAAAATTTGAAATAGGTTTACATTTGTCTGAATAATATGCATGCTTTAATTTGTTTGAGAAGCCAAAGTCTCGTATGAGACCATGTTCTAGGCGAAGATTTACACAGCCTCAGCGTGGATAGTCTGTTTTTCCACAAGTGGTGGTCGTTGTAAAGTCTATCTTAGTAATACGGACTTAACATCTATACCTGGCTACGAAAATTAAATATGGGTCGTTATATGTGAATCCACTACTACTTGAAAAAACAAATTATATTTTTTATGGGTCTACACCACATCACTATTGTGAGGGTGAAACACCTTCTTCACTTTGGTACAGTGACTATGTAATAATTTGCCCCAATCCTAAAGTTATTTCTTTAGAGCATGTAGAATGGGAAACAAGGAAGAGTCAGGCTATGGTTGATAGGACTTAATAAAAGTAGTTTCAGATCAGAATTAATCAAATGACCATCAATGAATTTGGTCCCTTATTGATAATAATTCGATGAAATTAATTATATTTTCAACAATTTAGATCGATTAAATCAAATCAGTTTCGAGTCATTCAAATCAGATTTGATTAGATGTGGATCGGAGCAATCAATCAAATTAGATTAGCAAGATGCACTCCTATCATACGAGACCTTACTCTCTCATTTCCCAACACACTATATATCTTTTGATAGGTTTTCTGGACCATGATAGTTAGCATCATGGTGTTTCTCACAAAAATGGGGTGTGAACTTGTTAAAGAAAGCTCCACATTTGAGTGTCCATATTGGAAAAAGAGAAGAAAGTTGATATGTTTATAAACCAAGGAGTTGCTCCACCTATTGCCAATTGGTTTTAGGATTAAACCTACTTGGGTTTTATGACGTGGACTCTCTCTCCTCCTACCGGGTGTGGCTAGACCTGGCAAACGGGTCTATTCAAGTCGGGTCACAGTTCGGGTCATACATTTCTGGTCTATTTCAGTTCGGGTCGGGTTCGGTTTGGGTCGGGTCTAGTTCGGGTGTATCAATTACGGGTCGAATTCGGGTCGGGCCAGAATCGGGTCAAATCATTCTAAAATGTTCAAATCTAAAGTTATTAATACCAAATTTTTCAAAATTTTGTCTCATATTATCATAACTTAGAATTTAATTGCTAATTTGAGTGTTTGAAGATATGATATAACTATCCAAACACCTTTTGTTCAATCAATTCATTTAAATGTTTGATTATTCGGGTCAGAGTTATATCAGTTCGGGTCTGTTTCGGGTCGGGTCATTATCGGGTCAACTTCGGGTCAATTTCGGGTTCGGGTCGGGTCAATTCGGGTTTCGCGTTGAATCTAGATTACAAATTCGGTCAAATTCGGATGTTCGGGCCGGGTCAAGTATTTCGGTCGGATGTTCGGGTCTGGCTCAGTTTTGCCAGGTCCAGGCCCGATCGTGGTTTAACATGCTACCAGAGCCTATGGTTGAAGACCTGGGACTCAAACTGGGCCGATGCAGATGGACCAAGTTTACGCAATCGAAGAGAGCCAGAAGAGCCCCATTAAGCCTATAAAGGTCTAGTATATGCATATGTGCAAGATATGAGGGAGGCGAAGAGAGCTAAAAGAGACATTGGTAGCCCCGAAACCCAGTCTGCTAGTATAAGGGAACTCACACGTGAAGGCGAGTGTTAAAGAGAGCTCCACCTATGAGTGTCCCACATTGGAAAAAGAAGAGAGAGTTGATATGTTTATAAACCAAGGAGTTACTCCACTTATTACCTATTGGTTTTAGGATGGAACCTCCTTGGGTTTTATGACGTGGACTTTCTCCCTTCCTACCGGGTGTGGCCAGGGTCGATCGTGGTATAGCAGAACTGCACTAAAAGAAGGTTTTCATTTTTATTTTGTGTTCTCCGATCCACACCTATATTGCGAGAAATACCATAATGCTCACTGTAATCCCGGGTTATGGTATAACCATTAGAAGAATGATGATAGGTGTAATTATGTGCGTTTTAATCAGGATATTGGGACATTAATTAACCTTATCCGAACAATCAAAATATTTGGACATAAAACTACATATAAATTAGCATTAAAAAAATTAGCATTATCCGAATAATTAGAATATTTGGACATTAATCATGGGACTGGTGTAATCGCTAATTTGTACTCGTGGTATTGATGAGACATTGTACCTCATTTGGACACCCCGTTAGCTGCTTGATTGGATTCGTAAAAGATATATGTGGTGGTAACGTACTGAAAATTACCGAGGAGCTGTAGGGCGTCCCGAATGAGCACAATAATAGTTCACGGCCACAGAAGGACCTGAAAGACTATTAATAACTATCAAATTATAGCCTTATAATTGGTTACTTATTATTTTCTTTTTTTGTGTAACACTCATTTTTTACATCAGCCAAGTCTTTGTGAATATGATCGGGTGAGGATCCCCTGGAGTTATTAATATGATCCGTATCATTGCACTATACTACATTAGGTGTTTGGACCCTTTAGAGTTGAAGATGAACTCCGATCTATTTGGTAGAGTTTTCCGAAAATGGCAAAATAAATTATCTAATATTTTACTTGTGACTTTTAAAAACCTTTTTATTTTATCTCATTACTAGTTTTGGTAAACACTACAACTAAAATGCTTTTTCTTAACCTAATCTAAGGAATATATATTAAATGTTTTTATTTCCACTTCGAGTGTTGCATTTATACCAACTTAACAAAGAAATAAAGAATTGAACTTTTTGATTCGTTGTTAGTGATCTCTAAATATTCATCAAGTTGCGAGAAGATTTAATTTAGTAGTGGTTTAATGTCTGCATATTGGATTGTTAGTGGTAGAGACGTAGAGTGTTTACTTAGAAAGGTTTGAGAAGAAACCTTATAATTGTTTTGCTAGACTTTGGAGTAGAACTTTAGTTCCTACATTTATGAAATTGACTTGCAAAATCTCGTTAGTGGATCATGATGAATTCACGATCATCCTTTATTCTTTATTCTTAATCATAGTGTTTAAGTGACTAAATTGGGGGATTGATGAGAACATCAAAGCCAAAGCAGTGCATGCATTTCGTTTTTCGAATCAACATTGCTGGTATATATATTAGATGCATCTAATAGATATGGATTAGCTAGGATGGATCCCCTAAAATTATTTTTCCTCGAGAAAATGCATGAGATATAATACTCCCTCCATTTCAAAATATATGACGTTTTCGAGTTACGAGACACTTCTTTACACTTCGATATCTCTCAAAATATAAGGGTAAAAATTATGAAATTATGATCATGTGAAACTATATTTCATAACGAATCCAATGGTATAATTTTTATAATTTTTGACAAGATATTTTTTCATAAAATTGAAAGTCAAAACTTGCCTCGTAACTTGAAAACGTCATATATTTTGGCATGGAGGGAGTAATTGAATTAATTTCTTTCATTTATTGTTTTGTTAGAGGATTATGGAAGTATTCCTATATTGTAGTAGGAATATGATTAGGGAATATTAGACTTATGGTAGGAATAGGATTATTGAGAATATCTCCGGCTTCACGGCCAAGTTATGTAACGATATAAATAGGGGAATGCCCCATAGATGTTGTAGTTCTCAATCTGTTTGCAATAAAATTGCATTTTAACAAAAAAAATAAAATAAATGTAAGATCACGGACGGACTCACGGTTGTGGCCCGGTTAGGCCGTAACGACGTGGTGATCCGATCCATATGATCACTTTGTGTACATGATGAACGTGAAGGCAAAACTCCTACAGTCCTACTTGTTTGAACCGCAATTCTAAAACGAACCATGATGAGTACAATACGAAGCACGATGTACTTGTATCCTTAATTTTTTTTGTCGAACATGAAACATGTTTTCATCGCATGTAATGATGTAAACTATTTAAATTTGTTCTTTGGTATTACAACCTTTAACGAGGGCCGGGGCTACTGTGTGACTGTGTCCAACGGCGGAGCTTGCAAAAAAAGTTGGCAGGGGCCGAGATTTGAACCCCTGACCTATAACTAAGAAACTTTACCACTGAGCCAAGGGGGGCCAGCTGATATATTTGTACTGTAAAATGTTGTCGACTGTAATAATATATACATACAATTAACTAAAATAGAGCGAAATGGAAGGAATAATAAGTTCACCACCGTCTGATCGATAGTGGCGGTCTCATACCCAAAAGAAGGCCGTGTTTAATTACCTTGGGTTTTAAGAGATGGAGACGATATCTATAAAAGTTTACTGCCGATTTATACATATGATGAAGTCAATCAAACGGTCATTTTTATTTACCAAAACCACTTCTACTCAAATAATAATATATTTAAATTTTAGATAAATTTTTAACTACATCTTAAAATTAATTCGATTTTTTATTACTCACTGATTTTCAAGTTTCAGCTACTACATACTTCAACTAATGTTGTCAAATTAAAACCTTAAAAAAGACCTACCGAGTAGGAATCTCCAACCATTCACACATTTCACAAAAGTAAGTATAATCAATTGTATGTCCCATCCTAAATACTAGAAATGAAAGGTACTACACCCTCTATATTTGTTTAATTAGGGCATCAATCGTGGAGCACATCATTGCAAAAAACACGAGTAAGTAAGAAATTAAAACTCATCATAGTCTTTGTTTATTTTCATCGATCAACATCCGGCCATTGTGAATGAATGCCTTTTCAAACACTTGGTTGAATTTTTCAAACCCATTTTAGTAGTCAATTTTTGACCCTCCACTCTACCGCTCCTTAAACCCACGTCTCTTTCTAACACCCACCCTTATATTCAATGGTGCTTCCTCCCCTTTTTATTAGAGGAGCTATTCTAACTAAGTGCAAACCCCTCCATACCTACTCTAATACCAAAACATTTCCCATTTTTCATATTAGCTAGTATTCTTACTCCGGGGATGCTCTTAGCCCAGTGAATATCGCTTATTTCGAAGTACGTCTAGTTGTATTATCTTATATTTTCGTGTTCACAATATGGGTAACTCTCTAGGAGGAAAGAAAACTACCAAAATTATGAAAATAAATGGTGAAACTATGAAGTTCAAGACACCCATAAAAGTTGGTGATGTTGCGAAAGATTATCCTGGCCATGTTGTGTTGGATTCCGAGGCGGTTAAGCATTATGGGATTCGGGCGAAGCCACTCGACCCGTTTCTCAATCTAGAGCCTAAGAGGCTCTACTTTCTAGTGGAACTCCCAAAGTTTCCACAGGTGAATCACCAGCACCGAGTCCCCAGGAGGGTTCGGTCTGGGATTCAGATGTCCGCCAAAGACCGTCTTGAGAGCCTACTACTCTCGAGACGGTCTGTGTCGGACTTGTCTATCATGGGGCCAGCCACCAGGATAGAAGTTGACGGGTCCCATGATAGCGTAGAAGGTGGCAGTCTAGCCACCTCTTCTGGGCTCAGAGTCAAAATGAGGTTGCCTAAGGCCGAAGTCGAGAGGTTGATGAGCCAGAGTAGGGACAAAGAGGAGGTGGCCGAGAAGATCATGACTATGTACACGAGTAGTAAAACGGGTCATCAAGAAGCTTCAAAGACAAATAACATTGTCCATGAAATCGGACATGAAAAGGCTAGTTTGAAGGGTAAAGAAATCGTGAACGGCAATAACTTCTTCGATGGGTCACTTGCTCATAGTCGAGCAGGTTACAAGGTGCGTGACGCTTACTGTTTTACCTTTTTGGTTATACGGTTATTTATCGAATTTTGGTCCATTTTTTCTGCATGGCTTGTTTACATAACGCATGACGTTACTATTACGCTTTTCCTGGCTTCTGTTAGACTGTTACGTACGTACTAAAACGAATTGAACCCAAGAAAAAAAGAAGTTGGCTTGCTTTTCATAGTTCGTACTTATCTTGTAGGAAGTGGCCATTAAAGAAAGTGGAAGCACTCTCATCACTAACCCATTATCAAGGGAATTTGTTTAAAGATTAGGCTACTTGTTCTTTCTCCACCAAACCTCGCTTCTAAAAGGGATTTATTATAAGTTTGTATATTGATGTCATGTGCATGTCACATATTGGTCATTACTCATTAGCCATAAGCTTCACTAAGAAATTCAATTAAAAATGCCGTATGGCTTCCGATATAAATGGAGTATATATTTTATTATGAATGAATGACGTCTAACTTTAAAAAAATATCCAATAATTAATATATAGAGTAGTATATTATTTTCATGTACATCGATCATGTCCGGCATATAATATTCGAAAATCTTGTGAAAAACTTTATATTATATGTAGGTCTTATGCAATTATGCGATGAGATAGGGAGCGATGACCAAAAACTTAAGAAACTGGAGTATATATAATTGATACAAAAATAAGTTCCGTATTTCCTCGACCAAAAGTAAATAACATGGAGTATGATATATACTTGACTCAGTTCGGGTAAAAGATGAATTTGATTGACATATAACGCGATTTTAAAAATTTAAATGCTCATCTACAATAAGTGGATAGCCATTTACGTAAGTATTATTTCAGAGGATGGAAATAAGTTAGAAGTATTAAGGACGATGTTAAATATGTCAAGAGCAAAATAAACCTAAACATTACCGAACTCCACCTAAAGTTCGTTGGTGGTGAAGCGACAAATGAACGTGACATCTCTAGTTAAATTTAACTAATTAGCGTTTCTGTTTGTCTTTCCTTTTCAAGTTGATCGATGTGGTTTGAAGATATATCAATACCTTAATAAAGGATAGTGATCTAAGTCAACTATTTGCATAAAAGAATATATTGTCTGCACATGCTTCATTGTCGCTCTTTTTAAACAACATAAATTGGGTATGTTGCTATATGTTTGTCATACAGATAAAAACGGTTTGTCTAATGTTGTTTTGATGTTTTGTCACATTAGTTAGCGATATTAGTAGCCTTTTCTTACAATTCTTACATAATATGAGTAGTAAAATGAATTACAATGATAAATTGGTGGCGCTAATATAGAATTAGGTTGAGTAACTAATATATGCCAAGTTTATTATAAAATTTGTCAATTCATTGAGTTTTTATTATAATTAACCATTCGGCTATCTATTTTCACAAGTTAGGTGGTTGTTGGTTTAATCCCTTCTCACATATGACATACCCAAATATCGCGGGAGATATAATTACACTGTTTGACATATTTTGGTTGTTAATTTATTTCAATTTATAATGTTATGTTTAGAATTTTTCCACACTATAGATTCGACCATTTTTACAATCAAATTGCTCTAAACAAAAAAACATAAGAAATGCTCAAATTATACTTGTGAGACGGAATTACATGAAACTTTGTCCTACTACTTGAGCTCATTGGGTAGCCGGCGAAAAAGGGTCAAAATCTGTCACCTGACAAATTGTCCGAATATCATGGGCTTGTTGTAGACCAAAAGAGATAAATTGCGACCAAATCCAACACAGAAATTTTAACAAACTTCTGCTTTACTTTACGAATTGTTTTTTCCCTATAATTTGCACAACGTTTCCCGGATTCGTGGCTAGTTGATGATGTACTCCTATATATTAAGCTAATAAGGTAGCTTAAGTTCTTATTAATGGCCGACATTAAGAAAAAAATTTAAGACATTAGAGGTTTTGACAAACATGTGTGAACTTTATAATTAATGATAATCTATGGAAATAGTATGGGAAAAGCATAATTTATTGTATTATATAAGTCAAAGGATTTATTCTTTGTCATCCTCGAGGTACCAAAATTGAACGTACTTTTTCTTAACGAAATTTACTCTTGGGGATGAATTTGTCAAAATTATTATGCATGTCAACTTTACCATGCTTTTGAACTAGAGAATTCTTTACTAACCCACTAGATTTTCTAGTGTAGGAACGACGACTTGGATTTTGTTCTCTTCAAATTAAAACTAGATAGTTCGTTTTATTCGGACAAAACATTTCTACAATAAATCGACATTTTATGTTTCTTTTATGGAAGATGGTTTGCATAGAAATTGTTCTCTCTCGTATGTTGTAACGGACTAACGGAGATCTGATAATACATGTTGCATGCATTACTATAAGTCGCGTTATCTAAACGTTGTCTATCTTTGTTTTCTTAAAACTGATGAAATGAAATGTATAATCACAGAAAAGAGTGGGATTTCTGCCTATTCGTGAAGGCGAGATTGCATTAGCTATCGCGGCCTAGCTCTTGATACAGCATTTTAAGGATCCTCAACAAAGCGGAAGAACGTGAAAGAGGAGAAAAATAACCCAAAGAAAAGAAAGAAGGTTAACTAGAGCTCTCATCAACTCGTCATATAGCATAGTCTATAGTATAATATTTTTTGGTTGATTTGTCAAATTTAGCTTAATTACTAAGTAGCTTGGTAATTTGGTATCCAGCAAAAATAAGATGATGCTTTCGTGCACCTCTTGCTTGTAAATGATGCGAAATCGTTTCTTTTTGCTGAGATCTTTATATTAAAGTTCTAGATGTTCATGAAGAAATAAATTACTTATGTTTGTACATAATTATTTGCTTAGTTTATTTATGTTCTACTACATACTACACTACGTGGCCATCGCCATCTTCAATTTGACTCTACACTAGATTTTCAGGGACAGTTTAACTACTTCAAGAATAAGGTGGACCGAAACATATGGTATTTGATTAGAACAAATTATATTATTCAAGGGAATTGAAAGATTTGAGATACAATAATCATGGAAGTTCAATTGGTAACCAAAATGATGCGTACCCAATAGTTTACTAATCAATCATTCATATTTTCTCAACTCGTTGAGCCGGTAAAATATAACATCAATCCCTTTGATAGCTTCTAGCTCCAGTATTTTGTATGACATAATATCTGTCTCTTTGATAACATTCTAGTTCCAGAAATTTGTATAAGTCGTTCTTACTTTTTGAGTTAAAGGGATTCACTATAATGGATAATAAGCTAGCTCTAGAGACTAACCAAAGTTGGGCCATTTGAACGCTCTATGACCCACTTTCACCCGATCACGGTCACAAGTAGGCCCTCAACCTTGGCTTTGATATCAGATGTTGGGCCGAAAACAGAGTTGGGTAACCGGCTAACAAAGTAACAAGTGAGTTGAAGCTCATTCTTACCCAGAAGCTTGATCAAATGGGTAGAGATACAACCACACTAATAATAAACCTCTCCCACTTCTATTCTCTCCAATGTGAGGAGACAATCGAACACATATAGGAAAATCCCAACACACAGGAACTAGCATGAACATCAGTATTTATGCTATGGTTAATATTACAATTACTACAGTCATTAGTATTGAACGAGACGTAATCGCCACGCTTCTCACATAGAAGCGAGCATAAAAGTACCCCTCTTTCTGGGTACTTTCGGAGTTTTGGTTACATTCAGCACTGTGGAATATGTTCCTTAGACTTTATAACGCAACCATGTGAAAGCGCTCCCCATAGCTAATTTTACAACAAAAATCCATGTGAACAGGTTGGGACTTGGGACTAACATTACTTTGCACATGCTCCATTTATTACTTGTTTTACAAGTAATATTTCACATTGGACTCGAATTGCGCCATTGAAGTAAGAAGATTATATGTGAGTCTACAGCTCAAATGAATATCAGGGAATTGCCCCCCTTTTGAATGTGTAATGTACCTGGTGTCACGAAAATCACCTGCGTTTTGCAATTATAACACAAATGTTTCGCGGACCAGAAAGAATGAAGCTCCAAATCACGAACTCATGACGACCATTGATCAGGTACGGTGAGAAAGTATGTCGTCATTGCCTTTCGGAATCTTCTCTTGTACTGTTTAGGGGAGATGATGGTCGGTGAAGCGTTCTTCGGGCCACCTAGTATTCCAGAAGCCTTCACCCATGTTTCGAGATGCTTGTCCCATGTATATTGTCTCATGAAATCAATTATCCCAAGCACAAGCTCATTCCGTTCCTCGTCCACACCCACGAGTAAAGAGTAGTCCATGACATCAATAGACTGATGAAAAATAGATGTGAAGGGTCAGTGGTTTGAGATTTTAGTTTTCAAACGAGCTACCAAAATACCAAACATGTCTTACCCTAATCACTATATACAGAGGTGGGCAAGTCAAATTCCAAACACAGACGCAAAACTTGGATATCAATATCTAACAACGCAAGTAAAGGAGACATGTACACATCAATCCAGCTTTACTATCCGATGCTTGCATGCAGAAAAAAAATGAGGTGGTCACAACGCCAAATTGAGCATGTTTATTGTTTGGCCTAGCTTGAGGAAATAAATACACAAAACCAGATAACCTACTCATCCTTGAGGGAGTGGTATGAGGGCAATGCAGCAACTTTATCCAACCTTTCCCCTCCACTCCGCAAACTCTAGCTCAGATAACCCCTCGTTTCAGATGTATATAATATACCAACCTTATTACTAGCCCTCAAAAAACCAAAAACAAAAAACAAAAACCCATACTTTCCGCAGTAAAATTAAAAGACGCTACAATTCAAAACGTGAAGAGTGACGCTTGCTATAAACTATTCATTCTTAAAGTTCATGTATTATCTCATGTGACAAAACAATTAAGATGGATCAGTAATTAGAAGAAAAAAAAAATGAGAAGGAAAAAGACACATCAGATTATATAGGGAAGCAGACTTACAGCTAAAAATGAAGTGTCATTCCAAACAGCTCGTTCCAGCTTTCTTTTTGCTTTACTTCCAAGAAAAATAGGATTTGTCCTTAATGTTTCCAGGAGATTCATATCAAGGAGAACTTTGTTGGCTCCAGTTTTATCAGCATTATAGCGAGAACGTGAAGATCCTTTCAAATCATATACCCTGGAAATACGTCTTGTGAAGAAGAGATTCTCCATGATCATCAGATCCATTTTTGTTTCACGTCCACCTTTTAGATGCTTTGTGGTGACCTGTTATTTAAAAAAAGAAAGCAATAGAGATCAAAACGACCATTCTCTGATTACATGAACAAAACTTCTACCGTTGCACACATAGGAACAAGAAAGCCATACCTGAAATATCCCAAGAATTTTAGCAAGGCATGTAGGACTTCCTGAATCCAAAGAATCATTTAGATACTTGAAATACTCAGCCGCGAATTCCTGGAACGAATCTAACTCAGTTTTCGTCACTTGTTTGATTATGAACCTCTCATCCATGGACTTCGCAAAGTATACATTGCTCTTTCCACCTTGTGCTGTCCAACCCTTACAGCGGCTCAAAGATCTAACAAAATCCACTTTGCTGGGGCAACATTTTTCTCGAAGCATGTCAAATTGCTTGGCAAAGTAGCAGGTGACAGAAAACTTTGCTTTCCCACCTAAAGTTGAAGAATCGTCACCAAAGGAAATTTGCAGGTGAGGAGATCTCTTGAGATCGTTTAACGACATACTATTTCTTGATGAAGTGTCTTCAGACCCATAACTTCCGTAACTTATATAATCTAATTCTAAAGAACCAAAAGACTGCCACGACAGGAAAGTGGAAGCAGTAGAATCCTCTCGACTGATGTCCTTGGCAAGCCAGCTACCATCATGTGGACTCCCGTTACCCAAAACCCATTCTTCATACTCTTTGGAACTAAGAGCATATGATATCACACTAGTGAGTTCATCGTCATAGACAGCAATAACCAATTCCCTATGTATTTGTGGGAGCAATAGGCGAGGACCTTCAGCCATATAAGCCAAAGATGAGATAAACGAAGGTGTGGACTGTGCCTCTTGAGAAAAAACTTGTGAAAATGTTCTCATAACCCTGGCAGCAGGGTCTCTAACCATGCTTCTGCAGTCTCCAGAACCATGGAACGACCTGACAGCTGAGAGATGTGACGAAGTAAGCAACTTTTTGTGAAGCTTTTCTTGTACTCTCGTGGCAGAATCAAAGGAATAAACCCTTTGAGGAGCCATCAATCTTTTAACTGGCATATTATCAACTTGGTGTACTTGACTAGGAGCAACAGCTTGGGATGCATCTACATCAGTGCCCGTCCAAGCAGAATCTATTTTATCTGATAAATTGGATCCAGGAGACTGGAGACTCTCTGATGATCTGTCACTGACTGTGGTTTCTCCTTCCCCATCTACCTCCTCAGGCTGACAAGGGTAATAATCAGGGTTGGAAAACTCTGATATTTGAGTCTCAGAATAATCCAATCCATTTCCTAATTGGCCAACACTGAAATTGGAATCCTTTAGATGATTGCTGTTGTTCGAATATTTCAGCTCGGAAATAGACCCATTATTTTCTGTAGCCTCAAATCTGAAGCTATTTGAATTGAGAAGACAATCCAATGAGTAAAGTTGACGATCCCATGCACGAGAACCAATTAAAAGTGATCGTCTCAACCGATTCAACTCAAAGATGTCGATCATTGTGTCAACTGCTTGTAAATTGTCTTCAGTAGCTTGCTGGAGCAAACCCTGTCAAATCAGAGACAATCAAGACATCAATACACGACAAATTTCAGCCTGGGTAATTAAAAACTCCAATACCCTGGTATTACAGCAAAGTGCGTTCATAAAAAAATGTAAGGATAGCCGGAAATTGAAATGGGAACCTGGAACACAATAGTTTTTCATACTGTTGGTAGCTTGATAATATAAGAATACGAATACCCACACAATATAATGCTTGTCTATTATTGATATAAGATGTGTATTTATAGTACACAATAACTTGGAGAATACTAGGTTTCGTAAATCTAGAATATTCTATAGTCTAGAATATTCCAAAACACAACCTAATAATATTTATTATATTATGATCTATTACACCCCCGCAGTCGCAGCGGTATGGGAAAGACGCTTCGACTGGAGCCAATAGTCGTAGACGCTTCAGTAGGAGCCAGTAGGTAACGACACGGCGGCAGGAGCCAATAGGTGAAGATGCTTCCACAGGAGCCATTGGGTGAAGACAATGCGGCAGAGCATGACCGGAGTGCAACAAGGATCCAAGGTTGCAGCAAGCGTCGTCGCACAGATAAGAAGAGAGATCTCAGTAGACGGACCAGTAGACGGAACAACAGAAGGACCAGTACATGGACCAGAAGACGGACCAACAGACGGAACAATCACACGAGTCGCGAGAAGGGGGGCGAATCCTCGTGAGAAAGGGGTGACGAGTCGCGAGAAAGAGATGGCGAGTCGCGACGCCCCGCTGATGCTGAAAGGTTGAGGACGCTAGCGAACCAGGTAGAGAGGTCATACCATTACGGGGACCATAGTGGGTGAACCACACAGATAGATGGGAAGAAGAGGAGAAGTCAAATTGGCGAACCGGGACCAAAGTGGACGAACCACGGAGTAAGAGAGAGAAGAAGAGGGAGAGACAAAAGAAAAAGAATCCACCACGAAGGATACAAGCTTGTTGTTGTCATAGCTATACGCCGATGTCAAACCACGGCTCAATCAAGAATCATCAACTTTTATTTTTGTGAGGAATAAAAACCTAACCTAATATGCGTGGGGCTAACATAAAAGGGAAAGGAGAAGCTGGAGTATGGCCAGCCGGAGATGGGAGAGGTGAAAGCCATCTCCGGCCAGAAACGAACGCACAAAAGAAGATCAAGAGTTAGGACAACGGAAGAAAACCTAACTAGCTGATACCATATAAGAATACGAATACCCACACAATATAATGCTTGTCTATTATTGATATAAGATGTGTATTTATAGTACACAATAACTTGGAGAATACTCCAGGTTTCCTAAATCTAGAATATTCTATAGTCTAGAATATTCCAAAATACAACCTAATAATATTTATTATATTATGATCTATTAGATAATTGCGCATTATTTCAGTGTTTAAGGGGAGGAGATTGAGAACAAAAGCAATTAAGAATAGATATAGGAGCCTTCAAAACATTTTGCAAGATATGGTAGATGAGCAAAAACCCATAATCATTGCAGTACAGGATATACGAGTTAATTTAACAACTCACATAGTATTCATCGGTTTCCTTGTCAAAGATCTCTTTCAGCTCCAGAATATGCTTGTGAAAATCACTTGCATCTGCCGACTCGTTGCACAAAGATGCACTCTTTTGCTCCATCACGTGAAGTACATTAATCACCTCATGATATAAAGTTTCTATTTTATTCTGAAGCTGCAATCACAATCAGTCAAACAATAAAGATGAAATCCTTCCATATTGCAACAAATGGGAAACAATATCTGAGGAAATTCTAAAATTCACCTCCTCGACTTCTCTTTGGATCCACTCTTGCGTACTGTGGCCATCGAACTCAAGGACTGAAGGTGGTAGATGGACAGTGAGAATATCAATTGGCGAGTAGTGGAAGAATGCAACCATACTTCCAAACCTGTGACCAAAAACATTGAAATTGAAAAGAGGAAAACTTGAAGAAAAACATTAAGGTCATGCCAGCCCCACATTAGCCATCACATACAAAGAATGAAATGCAATTTGAAACTTAGCCATTACCCATAGAAACGAAGGCAATCTCTTTGTATAGAATGGCCACAGCCTGCAACACGGTTTGCAGTTGCATGGTTTGAGAAGCTAAGCTCCAAGAACTTCCCTAAAGAAAGGCCCCAAGCAGCATCCGACATTATAATCCTGCGCGTTGCCGGTGGAACATTGTCGATTTGGTCACATTTAAGGCAGCGATGCCACATCCAAATTTTTCCATCACGCTCTCCAGGAAGCTTCAGCGAGTCAAGACGTCTAACATTAATACTTAAAACACCCTGTCTGTGAGTATAACATTGCACATGTGCTTCAACAGGTTCCTTGCAAGACCGGCACAGTGAGGCCTGAAAAGAGCACACAATAAATTCAAAACTTTTATGTTCGAGAGGACAGTGGCTTATATTGGAGAAAGGTCGTCGACCATTAGAAGTCACAAGATAAGAGACCAGTGACCAGAATTAGCAGCTTTATAATGGAGATGTTCATCACACACAAGAACCTAATATATACCTGGTCAAACAAATCGTCACGGAGATACCTCCCAAGTGGCTTATCAAAAGAACCATAGAATCTGATGCGTAAGAGTCGAGAGCGCTCGCAAAGAGTTCCCTTTGAAACACAACGGCTTGAAAAGGACACCAATATACTCTGCTGATTATCTGTCGTTGCAAGATAATCACTAGCAACATCATTTTCATCAAAACTTTCCATATCCCGTGGTTGTACTTCCTCATGAAATACAGCATCAGGTAATTCGGATTGCCCAGTATTAACAACACTACCACTTAACTCTGTCAAGCTCAGAGGAACGTTGTCCGGTACAAAGCCCTCAGTATCAGCAGCAGAGTTACACCCTGAACCATCCTGGCTGTCACTAGACATCATCGTATCAGTTCTATCAAATACAGGGGTAGTCGAAGCACAACTAAGAACCTCCTGTTCTGCTTCTCTTTCATTATCTTTCACGCTGACCAAGACTGCTGGAGTCGCAACTACATCAATAGTCTCCTGGGATATAACTGCATCAGAACTAGGGAGGGTAGATATCGCATTATCCGCAGTCAGATTGTCTTCTGAATAATATGATGGCCTCTCTGCCACCTTAGGAAGATGAGCACCCTCATCAGCCAAATATGAAGTTTCCAAGGACAAATGATGAGCTGCGAAAACTGCATACTGGAGCACATGCTTGACCTTCTTCAGTTCCTCCCTACATAGGCCTTTCAGTAATACCTGCATAAGTCGTACACATTGAATTAAAAGTACAAGCGAAATGCATCAATGAAATAACAGAGATTGAATCAAGACTCAAGAGGTCAGAAAGCAGATACAAAACACAAAAGTTAGGTTACCCTCCTAGCATTTCGTCACTCCATTCGGAGAAATGGCCTCATGCTTGTATGTTTCTTATCACCAGTATCTATAGTGAAGAGATTTTTCACACTAACTGGTTAAAGACATTGAAATGGAGTTGTTATGCCATAGTGGTCTTCAACCAACAACTTTTGCGACCCTTCCATGTCAAACTCCTAAAAGTCTATGCTTCCCCAATATATGCATACAAATGATACATTACATGGTTTGGAAAATGCAACACATAATATAAAGTGATAGAATATGCCAGTAAGATTATATTCTCTGAGCAGGAAGTGAAACGTCTGCTAATATGAAGCAAGTGCCAACAAAAAGATGTGCATGCTAGCTATACAATCTCAATAAAAACTTGGGAAGAAGCAATGTCTGGCAAGCAGCAGATCTAAAGCATATAACATGAACAATCAAACAATTGAAAATACATTAGATATAACGCATTGCATAGACACATCCATATCCATCCCAGGGAAGGAGGGGAGTAGAAATGCAAAACAATACCTATAACCTATTAAGACAACACAGATTTAACATCTTAGAAAAACTTAACAGACAAAAGCCACCAGAAAAACTCTATAATTAAGTAAGCAGATCAAAGTAAACAAAGGCTAAGGTGCAATTACCGTGCAACCTAACCGCCTAGGGCAGCCTTCAAAATACATCAAGGTTTTGGAAGGTCTCTTATTAAACTGATTAGCTGTCTCATGTTCTTCGGAAACTTTCACAATGCGGAAAAGGTCACAATGCCCAAGGCGTGCTGTAGATAACTTATCAACAGAAGGTGTAATCAAAGCTCCTGTGCATCGTGCTATCCGCTCTAACAAAGGCCTTTTAACATTTAATACTAAAGATATTTCCTTTGTCAGAAGGTATTCCTGTGCATAAGATGAGACACTTTTTTCAACCAGCAAAACATTTGGTCGATGAGCCTCTATCTTTGAAACAATCACCTTGAGATGGTTCATTTCCTGCCCAAAGAACATGATATAAGGTCAATATGACGAAACAAGTAACCTTATTTCAATTTATATAAAATTAGCAAATTCATATGACCTCTTCCAGCAAGGTATTGAATGATGCAAGCTGATTCTGAGATCTCTGATACTCGAGCGATCCACCTAAGAGCAATAATCTTGGGCTTTTGTATTGGGAGGTCATTCTCTTGTGTTTAATGTTCTTTGTACAGACCACTCCCTTAATTAGGGTGCTGCATAGAAAAAAGAAAATGAATACAAGTATGAAAGGAGAAACTAATATAAACATAAAAGTAAGCAGCACGCATTGATGCAAGGCTCTAAGGTAGCCAACCTATCACCAGGACTTCCAGTTGCTATGCACTTAATCTTGACATAATTTCCAGGGTCCATACTGCCTCCCTTGCTAGTATCTGGCTTGACATAGTTAGCGGCTTGCCACGCAAACGAGCTGACAATCTCTAACCAATCCTGGGCATCATCCTCCTTGCCAGCTTTGATGCCTTCACCCTGCAATAGTTGTGAAACAAGAGCTCTAAAATGGCCCTGTATCACAGCTTTTAAAGGTTCCTTCTGCATCTCATGTTGGTTTTCCTTTGAGGGAAATAAATCAGAAAGGCTTCCACTAGAAGAGAAAACTCCACCAGAGACTCCAACAACAGTGTCTTCATCATCATCAGATTCGAAATAGTTCCTCTCGGCCTCATCATCTTCATCTTCAGGTGGTGGAGGCAACCAAATATGAACATTATTTTCAAAATTCAAAGGCTTAGCCAGCCTTTCATTTCGCTTGGCAATGACAGTACATTCATCAGAGCGAACACCTACATGCTGTGGATCCCTAGTCCCTCTGTGAGGCCTTGCTAAAACAGCCATCATTTCTGGACTAGAAGAGCAGCCATTTGGCAGCTTCGGGCTTCCACCTCCTGTTTTCTGTACAGATTGCCCAGCTCTAGGTGTGTTAATATTCAACCTAGAGGGGCTGTCAAGGGGACTTGAACCTGCTGACTTGAAACTATAACATTCACTCCTAAAACTAACACTACTAATGTCTATATCCGAACTATCGTGGAAGAAATCAGTTCCTGAGCTTGAAAGACGTCGCTCAGAGTCTTCTGGTTCATCATCACTCCTGCACGGTTCGAACATAGATATAACAAGACCACAAATTACAGACAAGAACACAAAAGTAGCAAATTATATGCTTAACTTCATTCCATTTCAAAATTCTCACTAAATTTCTACATTGATAAGGAAAGCAATGGCATCATTCAACACTTAAGTTAAACAAAAAACACTATAAACAATATAGTTTTTGCACAAGAGAGTGACTTACTGAATTGGTGAATGACGAAAAGAGCTTGGCAACGGATGAGCACGAAACGATAACAATCTATCACAGCTCTTCTCACAAGGAGAAATATTCTGATGCTGGAATTCAACAGAGCCAGACACACAATTATCCCCAAATGTCCTAGCATCCTCACAGCTACACGACTTCTCCCCTAAAAGAGGAGGTGACTGCGGCTCAGGGCTCGCCCTCGGAGACTCAGAAGGATAGATTTTAACAATATCCCTCTTAGATGTCTTATAACAAAATTTGCAGGCCTTTACAACTCTCTCAACATCATCAACATCTTGGCAAGCACACGAAGCAACGACACGAACACAAGTCACGCAAAACCGTCTCCTACAACCCTGGCAGCTATATTGCTTGCATAACTCAATGCATTTCACTTCACACACAACACAACAACCAGCCTCAGCCATATCAAACTCGGCCGAAAACGACGACAGGTTGGTTCTACCCCAAGAAGCCCAAGACCTAACCTTGTCAATTAGATCTAACAAAGAGCTATCAGGTACTCCCATCCACTGAAATCACCTCCTTCCCCAGTTCCCCAAACACTATCAACCTCCAAACTTCTCACACAAGCTACCAAAATGAAAACTTCTACCTAACACCTCAATCCACAACTCACCATAATAATAACTGTAATAATAATCAAAAGGGTATCTATTTCCTCAATCAAATCACAACATTACCCACAAAAAAATGGTGGGTTTTTTTTTCTCAGATTAAGATTAGGTTAGATCTAATCTACTACAAAAGTTTACTTCTTTGTGTATGAAATTTTACTCCTCCTATCTCATAAAATACTGAAAAAGGAGGAAATTCATATGGTAAGGTAATAATTATATTTTTTTTTACTTTTTTTATTTACAGCAGCAAAAAAAAAACCACAGACAAGAAGAATTATTACTACCAGCAAACTAAATCTCCCAGAAAGAATAATAATGGTAATAATCAAGACCACAATATATTCCAAAATTAACAGCAAATAACAACATTGAATGCAAAATATTTCACCAAATAAAAGGAAACAATAATAAATAAATTAAAAAGACACAATTTTTACTGCATATCTGGAGAAATAATGATCTGGGTATGAATCAAAAAGGAATAAAAAGAGTTGAGTAAAATCAAGGTAAGAGTAGAAATGAAGGAAAGTTGTGTATGAAAAGAAAAAGAAAAAAAAAAAGGCTAATTAATTAATTAAGTAATTAATTTAACCAATAAAGTTAAATAATTAAAGAAGGAAAAGAACGAGGATGAAGAGGAGGAAAAGGAAGAGTACTGAGAAAGCTTCTTGGGTTTTAAGTACAGCAGCTCTACTTGAAGATGAAGATGATGAAGAAGAAGATTGTAGAGCGCGCATCTCGAATAAACCCACTAATAATAATAATACCATGCTCTTCTTTCTTGTAAATGTGTAGTAGTAGTAACTAGTAATTAGTAATTAAGTATAATTTTGAAATTAGTGAGTAGTTTTGTAGTAATTTTTGGTGTTTAATTTAGTGGGTGAATTATCCCATGTTTTTATTTTGTTGTTGTTTATGGGTCTCTGTCATTTCTCTTAAATAGTGACAGTGTGTTTGTGAAGTTTGTGTGCTTTTTGAGTTTTTTTATCAAGTCAAGAAATCCCTCTCTCCTCTCTCCTGTTTTTGAATATTCTTTTTGCGTCGTTATTACTGTATGCGACTGTGCGTTGATGGAGTTTGAGATTAGGCCGAGTTTGTACCAATTTGGAAAATGATGTTGATAAGCGTCGCCATCCTTTGTGTTGAAAATTATGAAATTGGTCTTTTTGGATAATCAGGTGTCTAGATTTGAACTAAGGGTTCGTTTGGATACCCTCTATTTCCACAGGAATTTCATTTTCCAGGGAATTTGGTTTTGGATGGGTTGTTTGGATACCTCTTTTTATCCAAAGTGTGGGTTTTGGAAAATCCTTGGGTATTTCTAATTCCTATACACCATAGGAATTTAATTACCCACCCCCCCTTGGTGATTCAAAATTCTCATGCTTTCAATTTCAGAAAATTACTCTTATGCCCTAAAAACTTTAATACTCCCCATACAATTGTGTGGTTGACCACTAAAAAAAGTAAAGGGTAAAATAGTCTTTTTAATAATTAACATGGGAATTGAAGTAGTGAATCCAAACAACCCATGGGAAAAAAAATGATAGGGAATTCTAAATTCCTACATGGTATCCAAACGCACTTAGACAAATTCCTACGAATTTACATTAGGAATTTAATTCCCGTTAATTCATACTTCCCACGGTAATTTAATTCCCGCGGTATCCAAACGACACCTAAGAGTGCCCCTCGCAAATGAGTACATTTCGTGTTTTTGAGCCGGTTGTTGTTGTCGAACCAGACGTGACATGAGGATATCGACCCCATATTAATGCCATTGGTTTAGGGAGTGATATTAATGTAATTTTTTGGTATGTTTTAAACGAATCTGATTTGTTTTTATTTGATCTGAATTTGTTGTATGGTGTAATAGTTTCCTAATATGTAATATCTTTTTTTTTATTGTGATATTATTGATTTAGATTGTAATTATATTCTTACCTCATTATTAATAGGATTTGTTTAGCTAATATAGAAATGTCGATTATATCGTTCACACTCTAACCTCTTGTCCTTTTTTTTTAACCTTTGTACGATCAATGAAACTAAGCTTTTCACCATACTCATTTTCTCTTCTCAGTGGTTAACTAAGTTTAGATTAATTAATAACAACAAATGGAGTAAAATCCCTTAGGTTGTGTTTGGAAACAAGAATTTGAAAACTCGTAATCATTCAATTCCATCATTTGAGAATGTGGCATTCAAATATAAATAAAAATTTTCGGAAGGGTGAGATTTCAAAATTAGACCTCTTGAGATGTCATTTGCTTTTGGCCTACTTGGATTGATACAAATTCCAAAGGATTTGACACAAATCCAATTCTGAAATTCTTGAGTTCCCAAACATGGGATTTGTGTCAAATTTGGATTTGAGAATCAAATCCTTGTTTCCAAACACACTCTTATTATTATTTGAATAATTTTGGTTTGATTTGATTTGAATTAATTTGAACTAATCGAAATTCATTTTTGTTTAAATTGAATTGAATTATACATGGCCTAATACTCCATAGCACAATTTTTTTTTTTTAGATCAATTGTTTATGAACCTTTCTGTGTAGGGCAGAAGATATACTTATAAGTTATAACTGTGCTATTGAGTATTCGTCATTCTCTTGTAAGAGTTGTATATGTTTGAACTAAATGATTAATAATAGGCAAATTTAATGAAAATAACCCAACGTTTGCAACATCTTCATAGAATAATCCAACCTTTCCACTTTAACAAAAATAACCCAACGTTTTACTTCTTCACACTAATATCCCAAATTTGCTAAATTAAAGTAGGAATTTCTGAACAAGCAAAAGAAGAAGGTTGTGGAAAAGGCCAAGGTTTACAAACCTGTGAGTAAGGGTAAACCGGAAGGAACAGTTGATGGTGAGAAAGTCACACAGGCAGCAGTAGCACCTGAACCTGTGTTGACTGAAACTCATGAAACTCAATTTGAGGCTCCTGTTGGGGAGATGATTAGTGTTAACACACAGGCAAAGCATCAGGATGTGGTTGAAGAGATGGAGTACATTGCTCCTGAAAATTTCAATTCACCACTATCTGCTGATGTGGGATTTAAACTTGTGAGTAGGAAGTACTCTTCCAGAAAGAGTAAGGTAGTGCACCAGCTCAACTCATCTGCTTCAATTGTAAACAGATTTAAGGAATTAATGTCAGCAGAAGTGGTGGATGGTTTAGCAGCAGGTCAGGATGAATTGCAGATTGTCAATGATGGGGGAGGGGATCCACCTGACCCACTCAAGCAATGATTGCAGCTTCATGGAATATTAGAGGGTGTAATGACACCCTCAAACAGCAGGAGGTTAAAGACCTCTTGCTGAAATATAAGGTTGATATTTTAGGTATTTTGGAGACCAGAATAAAGGAGCATAAAGCTAATGCTGTTATTAGGAGAAAGTTTGCAGGTTATAAGGTTACTACAACTTATAACCACCATAGAAATGGTAGAATTTGGGTAGTTTGGAAATCTCAACAAATTAGAGTGGATATTCTCCGAACCCACTCTCAATTTGTGCATTGCAGAGTTTTCCATATTATTTCAAATCAAGAGTTTTTCATAACCTTTGTCTATGCTAGCAATGATGCAGTAGAGAGGAAGGGCTGGATGATATTGCTGGTCAAGGATGTTATTTCACTTGGACAAACAACCAGGAAGGGGACTCAATGAATTGGAGTAAATTAGACAGGGGCTTAGTTAACTCCACTTGGATCATGAAAGCTCCTCACTCTTTTGCTGAATTCTTGCCCTCAGGTTTGTCTGACCATTCTCCAGTTATGGTACAAGTGAAGGAGGAATTTAAGCCTAAGAAAACCTTCAGATATCTAAATTGTTGGGCTGAGCATAAGGATTTTAAGAAAGTGGTTAGGGATGCTTGGACCTTGAATGTGGAAGGCACAAAAATGCAGAGAATTTTCAACAAACTGAGAAATGTTAAGCATGCTCTAACTGAGCTGAATAAGGTCCATTTCTCCAATCTTACTGAGAGAGTAAGGGAGGTGAAGGACAAGCTCCTCCACTGTCAATCAGACATGCAAACAATTTTTTCTCAGGATTTGCAGGAGGATGTAAGGGAGCTTAAGGAGAAGTATCAGAGACTTAAGAGAGCTGAGATGAGTATGTTGCTTCAGAGAGCTAAATTGCAACATATTAAGGAGGCTGATTGTAGTTCAAAATATTTCTACACAAGAATTGCTGAGAGGAAGCATCAGAGCATTACTGGGAAAATTAAAGACATGCAAGGGGAAACTCACACAAAGCAGGGGGATATTGCCAAGGCTTTTATCAATTACTATATGACTCTCCTGGGCACAAGCCATAGTGTAATTGATATAGACAAGGCAGTTTTTGATGATGGTGATGTTATGCCTAGGGAGCTGGCTTGCAAGCTTATTCAACCCATTTCTGATGAAGAGATTAAGAGTGCAATTTTCAGTATAGACTCAAACAAGAGTCCAGGGCAGGATGGTTTTTCTGCTGGGTTCTTTAAAGAGAATTGGAGCATAGTTGAGGAGGAGTTCATGCAGGCTGTCAAGGAATTTTTCAGCACTAAGAAACTCTCAAAACAAGCTAACTGTACAATGATCACTCTGATTCCCAAGAAGGATAACCCCTCTACAGTTGCTGATTTTAGACCCATTTCCTGCTGTTCTACCATCTACAAAACAGTTAGTAAAGTCCTTGCTAACAGAATGCAGGAAATTTTGCCAGTTTTGATAGGTGAGGAGCAAGCAGCTTTTGTTAAGGGGAGGTGTATATTTGATAATGTAATGGTTTCTCAGGCACTGGTGAAAGGCTATGGGAAAAAGAATGTGTCACCTAGATGTCTAATCAAGGTTGACATTAAGAAAGCCTTTGACTCCCTGAATTGGAGTTTTGTGGAAAGTATGATGAAGTGTATGGGGTTCCCTGAGCTGTTCATTGAATGGGTCATGGCCTGTATTACTACACCCTGGTTTTCTATAAAAGTAAATGGGAGTTATGAAGGATTTTTTGCTGGTAAATGTGGGCTTAGGCAAGGAGATCCAATGTCTCCATACCTTTTTGTTCTGAGCATGGAGGTCCTATCTAAGATGCTGAGAAAGCTGCCAGATCAGAAACAATTCTCTCTGCATCCCAAGTGTTCGAAAATAAGGCTGACTCACCTAACTTTTGCAGATGATTTGATGATTTATACTAGAGGTGATGTGCCTTCAGTGAAGGCAGTGATGGAGTGTCTTAACAAGTTTGCTAGTATGTCTGGCTTAGTAGCTAACCCTGCTAAAACAGATATATATTTTGGTGGAGTAAAAGAGGAGATAAGGCATCAGATTTTGCAGGAGACAGGTTTCACGGAGGGAGAATTCCCATTTAGATATTTGGGAGTGCCATTGCATTCAAGGAGATTGAAGGCTGACATGTACCATTCCTTGATAAGCAAACTGAAAAATTCAATTCATCATTGGTCTACCCATTTCCTGTCATACGCAGGGAAAATACAATTGATAAACTCAGTGGTATTTGGTGTGGACAACTTTTGGAGTTCAAGTTTACTGATTCCAAAAGGAATCCTCAAGAAGATAAGCAAATTATGCAAGAATTTTCTCTGGGGTATTTCTGATGGTCATCGAAAGATGACTTACAAGAGTTGGACAAGTATGTGTTCTCCAAGAGACGAGGCAGGCATTGATATCAAGGAAGTGCTTGCTTGGAACAAAACTTTGCTTTCAAAATAGGTCTGCAAGCTCGAATCTGATCAGAACAGTGTCTGGTGTAAGTGGATTAAAGCGTATGTGATCAAAAATCAATCCCTCTGGCAGATTAAAGGGAAACCAGCAGACTCTGAGAGTTGGAGAGGGATTCTAAGTGTGAGAGACGACATTTTTCAGCTTGCAGGAAATCAGGCTGATGCAGCAGCAATGGTTCGATCCTGGGAGGAAAATGGTAAGTTCCAAACTGCCAAAGCTTATGAAAGTTTCAGACGTAAATTTAATAAGGTAGGTTGGCATAAAGGTGTATGGGACAGTGTGGTTGTCCCCAAGCACAGCTTTATCACGTCCATGGCTGCACAGGAGAGCCTCGCAACTGTAGATAATATAAGAAGAAGGGGTTTTCAACTGGTTAACAGGTGCATCTTGTGCAAAAGAGCAGAGGAGAGTCACAAACATCTGTTTTTTGCCTGTGATGTATCAAAGGAAATTTGGCAAAACATTTTGGTGTGGCTGGGAATTGGTAGGAGGAATTGGTGCCTGGAGAGAGAGCTTACATGGTTTTGCAAAAGAAGGAGGAGGAAGCACTGGACTACCAAATGGGCAAAGGCTAGTCTAAATGCAACTGTCTATCATATATGGCGCTAAAGGAATGTAAGACTATTTCAAGATCAGGAGCATGATGTGGATTGGATTGTTAATCAAATCAAGTTTGAAGTTTGTGTTAGATTATATGCGTGGAATTGTAATGCAAATCAGCCGGCTTTGTTAGAGAGCCTACTGAATTAATCACTACGTTTAGGGGGTATTATTTTTGTAAGAACTTTTATTCCCATTTTTGGATGAATAAAAATCCCAATTTCTTACAAAAAAAAAAAAAAAAGTAGGAATTTCTCGCACTTCAAATATCAAAGGGCCAGATAAAAAAAGAAAAAAAATTAAGCATATTGCACAAATTTATGTGATTCTTTCCTTGACGATTTTTTTCCCTTCTGTTTCCCCCTATTTTATAAGTAAATTATAATAATTATCTTCTCCTTATTATGTAGAACACGTCTATTCAACCTCAATCGAAATGAACTTATATCAAAATCACAACTACCTCTAAATAAAAATTTATTTTGGTTTCATTCAGAGATTCATTTGCTGATAAAAATGTTCGTGCATTTGGGATGTTATATTGTTTGACAATTTAACCAGTGATGAAGACAAAAATTAAATGTCAAACAAGACAAAATACTTAGAACAATGTAGGTAGATAAAAAAAACCGTTAATGAAAAAATCATAAATTTGTGAAAAAGAAAGTAACCCTTGAGAATTAGGCCCCGTTTGATAGGATTGCATCTTTCTGAACTGAACTGATCTGATCTGAATGATTCTGATCTGATCTGATCTGAATGATTCTGATCTGATCTGGTCTGATTTGAATGATTCTGATCTGAACTGATCTGATCTGAATGATTCTGAACTGATCTGATCTGATCTGAATGTGTTGAAATTATGATTGATTTTCAACGATTTAGTATCAGTTATGGACCAAATACATTGATAAAAATTTGAACATTTCTGATCTGATCTGATCTGATCTGAAAGATTCTGAACTGATCTGATCTGATCTGAATGATTCTGAACTGATCTGATCTGATCTGAATGATTCTGAACTGATCTGAATACTACTGCGAATAAGTCCTATCAAACAGGGCCTTAGAGTGCTAGAAATTCTATTTTTGTAGGTTCGGGATATTAGTGTGACGCATAGTAAAACGTTGGGTTATTTTTGTTAAAGTGGAAATGTTGGGTTATTCTATGAAAATGTTGCAAACGTTGGGTTATTTTCATTAATTTTGCCTTAATATTAAACACGATTTTAATGTTTTGAATGCTACTTGATAGAATTTGAGGTTATTGGACAAACTTTGTCAACTTTATATTTATTAATTAATACAAATGACCTAAAAAAAATACAAATAAATTTAGATAAGACCTATATTGCCTAATCAGGTGGGAAGTTGTCATGTTGAAATCACAATGGGTTGTACATGCCGAAAGATTAGTGTTTTTTCTTCTTCTATTAAGCACCCATACAGATGCTCCTTATCTTGTTGGCATTTCACAATTCCTTTCTGTTTTCAGCCTTCTACCTTTCTCCAATAGTTTTCCTTTTTGACCACAATATCGGGATATACTTGGAACATGAATCTACATTTGCCTAATTGCTTGAAAATGATATCTTTCCTAGCTACAATTGGAGTAATGTAGTCTTGGGATATAAGCATCCAAAGACCACTTTCGGTAGCAATTTGGGGTTCGAACGAACAATATCAACCTCAACTTTACAAATTTAGAGAAATGACGTGACAATTTAGTGATAAAGGATCGTAAAGCCCCTGGCCTTAATAGTGTTATGTTGGATTAATGTCCAATTTTCAACTATTAAGGTTTGGCTGAGGTTTTCCTATATTTTAAGATATCCTTTCCTAATAACCCCTACTTTCACATGAATTGAACACTCGAAGATTAATCACTGAATATTAAGAAGAAAATATAAAAAAGAGTTGCACATCACTAATCTTCAACATTGTCCCCTGCTTTAATACAAAGAATGCAACAAGTTGCGTTATCTTTGCGCCAGTCTCTGCCCTACGATGTGCTAAGGACACAGTAAAGTTGGCCGCCCCGCGACATTTCTTGGTATTAATCATCATTCGTGACTCATTTCATGTGTCATTTCCCCATCTGATGTACACATACTCTGTTTACTAATTTTCTTCAAGCTCCTCATTATTTTACCTTCACCATACGAATACTATGCTTGGTATTTGCTTTATTGGGACAACTATACTACTCCTACCCAAAGACTTCTCCCCCTTTCGAGAAGCTATTTTGATTGGTTATCTTGAGGTGTACTTCTAAATCAAATGAAAGATCCGTTTGCCTAAAAATTAATTGGAATTGGTCGAATGCAATGCAGAATACACCATGTACTAATTTTTACACAAAATGAACGATTCATTTGGTCTAAATATTATTATATAACTCCCAACATGGTCAGTCAAAACAACCAAACAAAAGGGAGGAAAATCTTTCGGCAGGAGGTTAGCATACAATACCGTACTCTTCTTTATACGAAGTACATGAGATGTTATCGCTTCTATTTACACAACAACAAAATGAAATGGCTTGATAATTGAAAGAATATCTATGACTTAGTTTCCTTTGTCTATTCAAGTAAGGTCGTTACGAGTTAGTTTATGAAGTAATGGGGTCGAGAAGAGATCAAAGTATTTACAATAGTGCCATGAGCACTAATGTTTGATACAATCTGGCCCATCTTCTAAGTGGGCGATCAATTAGATGAAATCGGAACTTTTCAATGTCGAAATGTTAACTAAGTAAACCATTTTGGCTCCTTCCGACAGCCCGTCGCAAGTTTAAAAGCCAAGACAACGATCGCTCGAGTCAAATTTTGAGGAGCGGAGGTCTAAGTAGATCAAGAAGGGAAGCTCACGAGCCACGACCATGGATTCATGGAAGACGTTAATTTCGCCCAGGAGGACTATGAAGACAATAATGATGGACCAAGAGGTTGATTCCCAGAAAGGGGTGATCATTTGGGAACATTTTGCACAAGCAACGAGCTTTAGTAAGAGACACAGCAATAGGTAAAGCACAGATTAGTGGATACTTTCGTTTGGAATAGACACAGCAATAGACCCTCTATGATGTAACTAACCAAAACGAATAATTTAATACAGATACAATGAACCCGTTGTATTAACAGTTGTACAAGTGTACAACTATGATTGAGATCAGATCAGATGTTATCAGTCGAATCATTAAGAGCCTAACAAGAGAAATGACGATTTTTAAGACATTCTTTCATTGATAAGCTCGACAATCTTTTAAGATGCGATTAAAAATACCAAATCATCATAGTAAAATTCACAAAAACTTCAAGACACAAAAATCACATTATTCCAAAAACAGATACTGTAAAAAAAAAAAAAAAAAAAAACATTCAGTCATTCACAGTCATATAGAAGCTGAGCTTTCCTTGGATGAGCATTCTGTGCATTTCTTAAACATAACCATAAAAGGCTCACCATCCATGATATACAAGTACCTCGTCACATCTTCAAGAATCACACCAACTTCTCCACTCGGCATATCATTCATGGAGTTATACCTTAACTTATACCACTCCTTCTCGGCCTCAATCGTGAACAAACCCGCTGCGTTTCCTACACTAACATAATAGTTATACGTGATGTTACAATGTGTCACCCCCAACATGTTCGCCGTACCATCAAGGCCGATTTTGGTGTTGGAAGAGGTTGAAATCTCCCCCTCTCCAGCATTGTTCTCGTCAAGGAAATACACAGGTTCACCAAGGCAGACTTCTCTTTGCTCTTGAACGATGTAAATGCCATTTGTGGTTAGGCCACCACCTCGGCCTCGTACCACAGGAAGGATGTAGTAGGAAAATCCGTATTGTACAGGGTTGCCATCTGTGTCTAGGACAACATCGGCAGTGAAGGCGAGAGGAGATAGTAAGAGGATAAGAAAGGTGGTGGTAATAGGAAGGAGCAAGGACCTCATGTTTGGTTTCTAGTACTTCCTAAACTACTATGGGTTCTTCAGTTCAGACCTTATATATATTTGCAGTTTGGATCTAACAAACTGACAACTAATGGTTCTGCTAACAACTAATAAGTTTATTTACAAATAGTACTAATGACAACATCACCACATGTGTCCGTTAGAAACCTAAACTTAAAATACTAAGAACATGCACTACATGATCTTATTACTTTCATCCAGATCTCCAGGAAACGCTCTCGATTATTAGAGGTAGCCTAGAATTGGGTAATTGTTGCTAGGTAATAGACCTAAAAACGAAAGGAAAAATGAGGAAATGATGGTCGTGGATAGAGGAAAGCGAAGGAGAAAGGGGTAATAGTTATCCATCGCCTCCGTAAAACCGTGCATTACCCCTAAATGGTCGTTAAAATAATTCTCCTTCAACCCTTCATTCTTCCCTCTAATTTCCTCTATTTTTCCTTGTTTTAACTTCTGTTATATTACCTCAATGACAAATTGACAATAACCCATTTTCAAGCAAACTCTGAGCCATAAGAGATCAGAAGGATCTAAAATAAATAGCAATAGTATAATTGTCCGTACTATTTTGTGTCATTATATAACACTAAAGCCAAAGAAAAAAAAAGGACAAAAAAAAAACCATTGACGTCACCTAAAAGATGTAAAGATAAGCAGCCAACGGAATCTTATCTTTCTTTATCAAATACATTGATCCGATTGATATGTCGTCGAAATGATAGCAACGGCTCACAAGTCACAATATTTATATTGAAGAGCCCAAAAGAATACTCCAACTCTGGTGGATAACCTTATTACCAACGCAAGCTCGTTTTCGTCTCATTAAACTTCATAAAAATACACGTATTGCCTTTCTTAACCTCGTCTTAGTTATCTAAAAGGAGCCGAGCTTGGCAAGGAGCATGTCTCAATTAGCTATATAACCCAAAGTTGGGGAGGAATGTGCTTGGCAAAGAGTTCATGAATCAGCCAAACACAATTACGGAAATCTGAGCTCCAGCAAACATGACTTGACTCCTAGTCTCCTAGAACGAAACAAGCTGAGCTCAATTATTGAACTACTCACATCAACCCGTTTTGTTTACAAACCGCACCTAGTATCCCACGGATCTTAGGCAGTCCCGTATAATTTTTGCACTAAGACACATTATCGAGTCAAAACTTCCTACTTTGATGAAAATCTAGTTTTGCCAAATTGAACAAGTAAAGGGGGTTATTTCGGACCAGCCAACAATTTCCTCACCATTCTAATATGCACTGAAAGTAGATTCATTGATCATAGATAACAATAATCGAGTATGCAGTTTTAAAAAAAGGTAAAATAAGGCAATCCTTTTGATCTATTTAAGATAATCAGAGTCAGCACTGCAAAAGTTTGACAATTTTCTATCTCCTAATTTATCTAATTTTGGCCAGACACTAAAAACCAACTGTAAGGCTAAAGCTATAGATGTTGAGCTACACTTCTGTACTATACGCAACTGTTGATTGTTACCTCTCTTATCGCCAAAACTTCAGTATTGCATGTTTTCAGGATACTTCAGCGCATCTAAGAGCGTCAGCTCCAGATCGCAAGAAAATTTGGAAATCTTATTATCCAGCAACGAATTCCTAGGCAACTGCATTACATTCAGAGGAAATCTAGTTAGAGGTTTGTGTATTACTTGGACACAAATAAAGTTCTGTTTAGAAATTGAAGTTAAAAAAAATGCTGGTACCTAAACTTTCAGCCCGGAATGAATGGCGACTACTCCTCCAACAAGATTTTCATACTCTACCTTCTGGAATCCCGCTTCTGCAATCATTGAAGCAAATACATCCTGCAACAAATGTACATCGAGGATTAAGTAGGTGCACAACACAGTGTTTTCTGAGTAAAAGGAAATCACGCATCGTCAAGCTCTGGAAATAATAACACACTAGAACAAAGATGAGCTAGCAAGAGCGACATAACCTGATAGCTATTTCTGTTATTCTTCTAGCCACACTTACTAATGTTTAACCATGTCATCAGAGCGACAAGAAACTTAGAATGGAATATCAGTGCTATAAAAGTCTTCAACTCATGAGTAATTGCTAAACCTCTTATCTTGGGAGTTGCTCACAAAGGATTTCCAACCCATTGAAGAGAAATGTGAACTTGTAACTTCTTGTCCAGAAACAAGTTTGGGGATACAAGATAATTCCATAAGTTAAACATTGAACACTAGAAGCAAGAGTGATATAACCATCTATGCACCGCATCCATACTTTCAGAGTTTCAGCCAAGTCTACCGATGTCCATCAGAGATAGTACATTGGTACTAAGCAAGGTAAAGATAGTTTCATGCATAAGATCAGAAAACAATTTTGCTTGAGCAGCTCCAGAGGGACTGACAAGGATGGAGTTTCATAGACACCAGTTTCAGGGTTACACGATATTGTAACACCCGTTAACCATCCAAGGGTAAGAAAAGTAATCAAAAGCTGCAGATTAGGTTCATGAAGGAATTTTCTTGTTAACCAAGGACCAAAGTCTATCCTAAGATGCAGCTACATCAGTGTAGAACTACACTCATCGACACTTAATTGGATGACATCGAATTGGTTATGCATTATTCATGTAAATGAGATCATACATAACCAAATCCACCACAAACACAACCATAACCTCAATGACAACCACAACCACAACCGCAACCACAACAACGAATCAAAGGCTTTGGCCCATGGCAAGATAAGAGGACATCAATGTACGCATTTTACTCATATGTTAAATACATAGAGGCTGTCTGTCTCAATGATCCCAGACGAAAATCTCGTCGATCGAACGCAGGAACAGTTCGTGGTAAATATCATCCAATAATGATGTATTCTAATTGTACCTACATTAACCCTCTGTGATACTTTTGCAAGGGACAGGGGAGGGCTGGAGTGCTGGACAACCCTGTATAGTTTAAAACAGAATTATCCCTCACGAAATGTAAACCATCTGTATTAGCTACAATGAGTCCGTGTCACCAGAATAAAGCTAGCACAGGGAACTGGGATATAAAGAATCATAGATCAGGGATAACTGCATACTCTGGTAAGACTACGAATTGACTTGTCTGAAAGAATTGGGTCAAAATCCCGAAATACATATTTAATGAGTTCAATAGTGATACTTTTACTAGTCAAAGAAACTCTTTATTTCAAGTATGCGTAAGCATAACTGATCAGGTTCTCATATAATACCAGAGCGGTAGATTTACTTACTTGACCAACGGAACTACTGAAAGAGAGATGTTGAAATATCTATTGAAGTGGGTCTGGAACATCTACTATCAGTGAGACAGGAGCATTCTTGGAAAAAGAAGGACAGTTAGCAAGAGATCACAGTGCTGAATTGAAAAATGGCTAGACCACTCAGGCAGTGAGGTAGTTATGTAAAAACATGAACATTTGACAATTGTGTGTCTGGCAAAATAACAGGGCAGAGTGCTAAAGAATCCCATCATTCTTCTTGTCACATTTAATAAATTGCCTGAACATTCAGGCTGACAGTGTTATGCAGCACGCTATTCAGTTTTTAGATTGTTTCAGCTACTGAGAATTATGGTGTTAGATTTTCCAGTTCAAACAAGAGTCAATGATCTCTGTTTAGTATTTACAACATCTTATGCTAAAATGATTGGGAACAAACAAACTTTATGTTTTTCCAAACCAGAATGCATTGTTTGTATTGGAAACAAGAGATTGGGACACAAAAGGCCCAAACTGCACTATGAGACTCACAGTGCTCCTTGTATATTAATCTACCTGACTATAACAACCAGCCAAAAGTGCCATTTCGTAGAAACAAGAACATATTTACTCTGTGTTGTGGATTAGGAACTCTAGTTCTAAGGCCTAACATCCTCCCCACGTGTAATTGTAGCCCTCCTAACTGGATCTTGTTTGTTCATCTAGTAAAGATCTCTAGTTCTCTACCCACCAGGAAATAAAAACTTCCAATGAACCTAAGGCTTTCAGAATGTGTGATGTAGAAACCAATATACTGCAAGTAAACTGGTTAACGTATGGGTCAATCAAGTTGGTTTAAGATACCAATAAAGGCATAAACACAAGTACCCGACTGTAATTACCAATAGGAAAACGAGTTTGAGAGGGGAAGTGTTAATCCTAACTTGATGAGAATATAAAAGCAAACACATTAGGATGACCAATAATTGCTCAGCTGATAGTCTGACACCTACGTTTGAAATGATTAATTATAATGTTTTGCCTATCATCACCACTTCGCCAGTTGCATTAGGATACCACTACACTACAATAGCATAATTTATGCAAATATTTCAGAATAGCAACAAATCTATTTGGTCATATCATAAATGTACTAAAACATATTTAATGACGTCATATTTCCACTCATCATCAATTGTCAGTGTTCGATTTAATGACCAGGTTGAAACTATGTCCCTAAGATTTCAACTTCATGCCATTTATATTCTATTAGAATGAATACTCTTACCTCCCAGCAAAACTGAAATGATAACAGATCAAGCACAGCTAGTCATACATAAGGACAAACTGGAAGGTTCACAAAGAGGCATTTCATGATAGCCAATGACAAAATGGATTATGACTTACCTGAGGAGGGAAGCGACGAATACTTTCAACCAAATATTGGTATGAATCTCTGTCACCGGCAACCAACTCCCCAACAGAAGGAATGACGTTAAAGGAATAGTAATCATACCTGCAACAAGATTCACATTTACAACTGAGTATAGTAACTTAAAGAAGCTCAAGGGCCAAATGCACTATGCTGCACACAAGCAAGTTCCACAGCAAAACTCCATTATAGCGTCAATGTAACATTTCCTAAATTGGTTGTCTGAGGAAAGTCCTTCATTACCAACTAGGACGACAACTGTTTTGCCTCAAAATTATACTGCAGTCCAAGGGTGCTCTACTGCTCTTAAAAGAAAAGAAGAACCGAAAACAGACGGTATAGACTTATAGTAACTGTTCTATAGCAACATTTGGAACAAAATAAACACACATGACAAAACCGTATATCAAACATTAAAAAAACATCCAGAACAAAAATAATCATATGCCAAACTAAGTAATCCTCACAAGCCACTCTCCAAAGGATGTTTCTTGCTCTGATGGCCATTCTCACTAATACCCTATTGTTGAACTCCACGTAATCATGATCGCAATCAACTAGACTAGGGTACTCCTTTTCACGTTGTTGGCATATGATGGCAAATGGAATCACTGTATGGAACCAGAGACCCTAAAATGAAACGCCATACAAACTCCTCTTCATGGACGAAATCACATGAACCGATTAAATCAATAAGAGCTCGTTTTTTAGACTACAAGGAGAAATACACACAAACATTTAAGTTGTATTCCTATTCGATCCCTTTGATTTACTCTTTTTTTCGAGAGTAATACACAAAAAAGGTACAATTTTAACTTGCAACATTCAGGAAGTGCCCAATCATTTTGGGACACGATTGGGGAGAGAAACTGACATGCAGCAAAGGGTTAACTTTCTCCTTTACACTTTTCAACCATCTCTCCACAGAAGTTACTTCAGTGAGATAACTATCAGAGAATCTTTGATGGAATGTATCTTACGTTGGCATTTCATGGTACATTTCTAGTAACTTCACAGATATGAAGATTCTAGTGCCGTAACTAGAAAAATGCCTCATTCTTTCAATAAATTTTATTAAAATGTCGCAGAAAAGGGAAAAGTATTATGCATGGACACACAATTGTAAAAATACTGGCAACTAAACTCTAGCATTTTCACTCTCTCTTGTCTGTTTGTCCTTGTATGGAGCAAGAATCATCATCCTTTGATCACAAGCTGCACTAAGTACACACTGTTGATCCAACTATTGTTGCACTGGAAAGCTGTAAAGCTTACTATCCATATTTAAGTAAACGGTGCAACAACTATAGACAAACTTCACATGATGGCATGAACAATCACACTGGTATCAGGTGACAAAATTTTATCTATATGGCAAACTTCACAGAAGACTAAGGCCCTGTGCGATTGGACTGTATTTTTCTGATCTGATTTGATTTGATTTGAATTGAACTGTCTGATTTAATTTGATTTGAATAAATATGATTTGATTTTATCTGAACTGAATTAATTGATAAGTTAACTGCAACTAGACGAATTAATAACTAGAAATAGACTAGATTCATTGATTATTATTTGGATAATTCTGATCTGATTTGATTTGAATAAAACTGATCTGATTTGATTTGATTTGAATAAATCTGATCTGATTTGAAAGCACTGTTGAATATAAGTTGAATCGCACAGGGCCTAAGAGGGGATGATTAGCTTATTGGCGATCTTGAAGGCACCGTATACAGGGAATAAGCACTATCTTCAGATTTGGAAGTCATAATGTTTGCAAGAGACAAAGCACTAAACTAGGAATCCACAGTATTCACCAACGTATTTCAGGGGCCATCCTATAGTCCCCAGCTTTTGTTTGCTGAAGATTGATAGTCATCCTCGAGAAGCTTCTTCTTTTTCCTGAAGACTAACTGGTTAACTCCAACATGCTTTCAATGGCTTGTGAATGGGTCTTTCTCTGATCTAGACTTTTCAAAATATAAACAAACGAAAAGGAATGGACCATATCTACCCCAGATGCCGGATAAGTCTAATGTGTCTTAGCCAATCCTCGTGCAAAATCTCCTAACATACAATGTGAATGTTCCAGATACAAGGGAAAATAAAGCAAGATAAGATCAGAAAAGCATTTGAACAGGAATCACATTGATTGCTCTTGGGTAGTTAAGCTAAAAAGCCAAGTTACTCACACTTGTTTAAAAATGGGAACTTCAACATGGCTCAATTCAAGACAGAGAAATCTCCCTCCACGTTTAAGTACCCTGTAACACGCAAAGCACAAATACACAGTTTTTAAATTTAAAAAAAAAAAAAAAAAAAAAAAAAAAAAAAAAAAAAACAGGACAGAAGTCATAATTGATACTCTCTCTATCTCGACCAAGTGAGAAATAAAATGGTTGTGTATGTTGCCCACAAGGGTTGATCAATTTTAAATTTCTAACATACAACAATTACCAATGAAAGATACGTATAGAATTGATTGAGACGGAGGGGGTACAAGTAAACAATCCAAATATACAGAGTTATGGACACTGCCAATTTCCAAAAGTATCATATCACTTAAAAAAATTTCAACAGCAGTAATACCGAGTCAAATAACCTTTGTACCATAACAAAAAATACTATTTATTCATTTTCATCGAAACTTCGTATATGTATAAGAAGCCACATTTTATATTACAGTAAGCATTGTGAAAACAAGTATCTCCAAGAGGATTATGCTGTAATTCTGGGAAGTAATCAAATGGACCTTGCAAAACTATAGCCACAAATTGTAGTAGGTAATTTTCAAGACAACCAGAAAATGTTGGGCATTTTTGAGTTATATGGTTTCTTTTCTAATTTTTTTTTTAATCCCATAGGATTCTGCAAGTATGGGAGCAGTATAGGAAAGTCAAGAATACTCACTAAAGATTTCTAAACCTAAAAGTCATGATTGTGTATAGGGTGTTTCGTCTCATTGACTGGCAATGGGTATCAGACATCAGTTTCCAAAGCATTCACGTGATTTACTCAAAATTGTGAAGCATATTTAGTTCCAGATCATCTATCAAACAAGTGAGCACACAAAAGCTTAAGATGAGGGTTCATCATTGGACAAGCACTCAATGTCGCAAATAAATGGTTTTGCTTCAGAGATTGATGCTCATAATGAATAACATCAAAAATTTGAGTAGCAAATCAGGCACTTGCCTGTGGGCTTCTGCCAGAACCTTCTCTATGTGAGTAACGTTCCTGATGCCAAATGCTATAGTGTAGCCATCCATGGAATTATCTTCAAACTTCAAGGATTCTGCATCTCCTTCCACCCATACAAGTGACCTCTCGTCATTAACACCTGTAAAATTGGAAAACATGGTAAGAAAGCAGATTCTTGAACAACAATTGGTGCAAACTTGAGAAGTAAAACAGCTGAGTCTCATGTGAAGTGGATCAAAATAAAGGCATAGCCATGCCCATGACGGAAGTAAAATAGTAAATCAAACAAGCATGAACAACATTAAGCTCAATGACTGACCTGACATGAAGAATAAGAATTTCTATTCATAATAACTCATGGGCATCTCAAATGTCATGAGGGTACCCGTGATAATGTCAATACTTAAACGAGCAGCCAAAAGCAGATTATGGAAAATACATAAATGGTGACAGAAGGCGGTGTCTAGCTACACAGAGCACCAAGAACAACCAAACTACATGACAATTTTAATTTCGGAATTGTGTTGGGCAAGCTTTACAGATGGCACTGTTTTCACCTAAGCTCAAGCAAAAAGTTTTGGAGGACCGTTTAGCATTCTGCTATTTTGCAATGTAACGAAAAAACAAAAAAAAAAAAAAAAGAAGAAGAAGAAGAGGAAGAAGAATATAAATGACACGACTGGTAAACATCTCATCTGTTGTTTACCTCTTTCGGAAGCCCTCTTTTTACCAACATTTAACATGTTCGGATTGATATCGCACACATATATCTTAGTTTCTTCATGAAGATGGTCTTCAGATTCATCTCTCAGAGCTCTGTGGTTAATCTTGTTTACAGAGTCGAGAACCCTGAAGGCAATATCACCTACCATTTAAGAAAAACGACATAATATTTTTAGACAGAATGAAACAAAAAGGATTTATAGAGGCTAGCTTTGAAAGCGGGATACAAGAAAACATCGAAGTCAGAGTATTCAACTATAAAATTGCCCTGAGATTAAAGGCATATGACATATAGGTTTAAGCCCCTTTTAAGTGGTCGCCAGATACTAAATTTATCATAACGTATTTCCAATTCTAGATGCCACAATAAAAGTAAATTTTTAACTTGCCACTGCGTAACTAGTAGGATGAGGGTGATTAGAAGTGATATGAGCATCTTAGGGCTTGAAGAGAGTAAGGTGGTTGATACTTGATAGGGCAATGTGGACGCAATATCATTCGTTTTGATTTATTTGTTTGGTTTTCTAAATACCTTTTCCTTCGTCTCCTACTCCTTTTTATCTTCTCTCAAACCTTTCTTTCTATTATTTGTTTAAAGTTCATATGTTATCCACTTGTTTTGCAACTATTTTTTAATCTTTTGTTTTCCTTTCTCTGGATAGCTTTTTTCAAAAATAAACAACTCCTTTTAAACGTGTTCTATTATTTTTCTAGCTTATTCACAATAAATTTTAACTTATTTGACATCTTGGAGATGGTTACTTATGACGATTCATCTCAGCCGACCCCAAATCATTTTGGGAAGAAGGCTTTGTTGTTGTTGTTGTTGTTGTTGCCACTGCATAACTACTTTACTAGATCGAATGCTTGTATGTAAAATAAGCTCCAGTTTATAAAGGAACATGCGCAAGTGATATGCTCAGTAATACCAATCTATGCTAGTCACTTTTATATCACACAAGACAGAAACAACAACGCAAACCTTTTACAAGAGACTAGATAGGACAACTGACGACTGAAAATGTGAAGCCACCACTTGTCTTATAAAAACGATGAAGGGTCCCATCATCTAGAACTATAATCATTACCAGAGTGACAAACTGCTCAAGGAGTCGGCATCAACACTCAACAGTTAAAGAAACCAAACTCCAGACATTTCAGTTATCCCACACAGGAGTCCTATCATTTTCTCTTGCTCACATAAGACAACCTTTCAAGAGTTCATATCAACTTCCATGATAACTGAAAGTGCTTAAATTTAATATTTCCAATCGCGGTAAGTAAGATTGAATGAAAATCTAACCTGTCCCTCCAGCTACATCCAGGTGCTTCATTCCAGGAAATGGGTTCAGTTCATCCACCAACCTGACAGGAAATGAAATAATGCATCACACAAGAATACACGATTGAATATAGAGGGGATGACGAAATACCCCCTTTGCCCAAGAAAAAACACACAAATGATGGACAATTTGTTCAGCAAGATAATAACGAGCTGAGGACATACCTATCCTTCCACAGTCTATGGAGCCCTACACTCATGAAATCATTCATCAGATCATATTTAGCAGCAACATTGGTAAAGACATTCCCAACCAGCTGACTTTTCTCTTCCTCACGCACCTCCTTAAATCCTGGAAGCAAAAAGGATTTCATGTACCAGTTTAATAACGTGAATGTGGCTTTCCTAATCAAAGCTTCAAACCTAGGTCCCAACTGCTACAGAAGCGCTTCAAGGACAAGGCATCGGATTGAGCAATCTAAATAGCTCAGTCGCACAGCTTAGTACGTCACAATAAAATTACAATGTCAAAATTCAGGCTCAATACTACTTGAGTTAACATGCATCTAAGGCATGGCATGGCATGTCATCAAGGAAATACTCGCATTATTACACATATTAAGGTTAGATATCCCGAATTGAGCTTTACTAATAAAGTGTAAAAACCCATGTGCCTATTCAAAGCATCTCATACTCTCATGTGTGATTAATCACATACTACCAAGTAAAGAACATTCTCCAAGCCCCCAAAGGAATTGAAAGAGCTTTGTTTTAATCTCTGAAAGAACATACAAAATAGAAGAACCCTCACTGCCTCATAGACTGCTTGTTCCGTATGTTAACGAGTTTTATATATAGGTACAGTCGTACAGAATACTAACCTCTGAATCAGAGGTTACGTCCCTCATATACATATCAACTGAACTTCATGCATCTAAGACTATTGGGGAACTTCATATATATCATAACATTCTGAAAAGATTGGCTTCCTTTTTCCATTAATACTAGCAAGTTCACTGCCATGGAGAATACCATCTTAACCAACCAGTACATTAATTTATGAAATTTACAACGATACAGCACCATCAGTCAGCTGCAGGAGTGCAGGCCACGAATAGTAACAGCTAAAAATGATAGCATCGTCTTTGAAACTTTTTGACAGAATAGGGTAATATACGAATCTGTTGACGAAACTGGGAGAGTATAAAAAAAACATAAGATGGCGTATAGCCAATGGCCTCAATGGTTATCTCAGCTAATCCGATTACTCCATCACTGTGGGCCGGGGAAACAACTACATAGTCCACATTCATGCATATACCCGTGGCAATGTTCCACATTTTCATCTAATTGCTCCTTACGAATTACGAGTTTAGGAATAACAACACTACACAATACGAAAGCATCAACCGTCAATGTTCCACATTCTGTCAAATGCGCGAAAACATCAACACTTCTAAATTCTAATGCTATTGTTATCCAATACGTTGTGAAATTATCGGGTTTTTGCAAGAATCGATAACTTTCGAAATCGCTTCAATTCGACAGAAATTAACAATCTAGGTTTTGGCAAGTAACATATCGATCATATCATACCTAAAATTGGACAAATTGGGCGGAAATTCTTCAAACCGGAAGATTAAAGCACAAAACAAGCTGAGTCAAACACAAAGATTGTGGCTACAATTCTAAAAATGCGCAAAAAAATTAAGAAGAGAGAGAAAGAGAATGGAGTGATACCGAAGCTGGTGGCATGAGAATGCAAGCGAGAAGCTGAGGAGAACATAGGTAGAAATCTTGAGCGAGAAGCTCTTGTGATTGCTCGCAACGCCATTGATGCCGAAATAGGAGGTGTGAAGAACACGACGAACACGCAGAGGTCTTCAGAGTTTAGTCTGGAATAGAGACACGGCCACGTCGCCGGAGATTGAGAGGTGGGAGAAGAAGAGGAGAGAGGGGGAAGAAAGAACCGTTTGACTTGCACTTGGAGGATTTTGTAAGGGTAAACATGGGATTTCAGAAACTTTTTGTTATTTTTTGCAAGATGCAAAGTCTCACGTGAGACGTTTAGGAGTAAATTAATGCGAGATCACTTTATTTGGTTAAAAAGTCATTTGTTTCAATGCTTAATGGTTCTCCTCACAATTGAGAAATGAGACCACACTTAAAATGATTTATCATTTTTTAAATTTATGGACCCTAATGGTAACCAATGGAAAACATGTGAAGCTAAAACCAGAACAATGGAAGGTCAAATGTCCAACGATTGAGCTCAATAGATGTTTGTACTAGATTAATGTATTGTCACTTTCAATCGAACGTCGAGCACATGATACAACAAATCTAACGGTTGTATATACTCGTATATTAATTCTACATTCTTTCAGGCTAATTTTTCATAATTGCCATTGTTTTGGTTAAATTGGGTTAATAAGTTGGATCTTGTTTGACCCGAAAATACGCAAATCAAACGGGTCACGAGTCAGAAAAATATGTGTCTTAAATCTTACGAAAATCAAACACACAAGAGTGTTTTGGGCTTTTGGGTGTCACTAGTGTGAAGTTTTCCAGATTGCTATAAGCGGCAGTTGCCATGGCCTTTTCCGGTTCGAGCTTCACACCCAATCCACCAGCGCACCTCTCTGACATCAAAACTAGACGACTCCTGCCATTTCAGGTAACTTCCTCTATTCATTCTTTCGTTTTATTTTCAATTTTATTGTGTTTTATTTTTTCTTTTGATCAATTTATCTTTGCGTAACACAACGAAAATGGTCACTCTGATTTTTTTATTTATTTAATTTTTTTGAAACTGTTATTTTGGTTTGTTAACATTTGGTTTGAACATGCGATAGAAATTCAAAAAACGCTAACAATATATAAGAGCGGAGGTCGGAGGGACTGTAAAAGTATAATTTGTTGCAGTTGGTATGGTTATTGTAGGGTTTTAGTATCTAAACAGTATGAATTTTAGAAAGCTGTGATCATTTGGTTGTATTTGTCCCCCTAATCAAATGGTCGGTTACGTTAGCCCCATCACTATGCTGGGGTACATCATTAGAGAGGAAAAGAGGGGAAATGGTGAGAACCCCCAGCCACTAGTGTATCAATATATCGGATGAATTTGTATTAAGTCTTGAGTGCGGTGATCAGTGGCTAAAATGATCTATAAGATAATTTCTAAGCCATGAGCGCCGTGTTTTGGTGAGCAAATGTTTCTAGACTGTGGATATACTGCTCTGGCAGATTGAAATTAGATTTCTTGCAGTTGGCGTGGTTATCAATTTTAGCCGAAAATATCACCATCCGATAACATTAGTTTATGAATGTTAGAAAGCTGTGATTATTTGGTTGACATTTTCCCCTAATTAGGGCCCTTTAGGTAATTAGGTAGGTTATGTGAGGTATTAACAAGTAGAATCATCATGCACCTAGCAATAAGCTAAATGTGACTATGTTATCCGGGGTTCAATTCAATTTGAGCTCACAATTATTTTTTTTTGGTATATGTGGAAACCCGCAGCCGCTAACATGTTGATCTAGGTGTATCAATACATCTGATGAATTCGTTTTAAGTCTTGAGTGTGGTGATCTGTGGGAAAATGGTCTATAAGATATTTCTAATCCATGAGCGCCAAATGTTTCTAGACTGTGGATATACTGCTCTGCAGATTGAAATGGCTGTTGGTTAAGGATGGTGTAGTGTTAGAAGAAGCAATTTTACAACCTAAGATTAGGACTAGAATTTTGGAAATGCCTGTTTTTCTCCGATAAGGAAAATTGTACGGAGTATTAATGATCAAAAGAAAGATACAAGAGCGGAGAATAAGGATTCCTCACTTGAGAGTAAACTATTTATTATGTTGCAGAATCGTGATAGGAAAACCCTCAAAACTTCCAGCAGATTTTTCCCATAAGAACGCAAAGTCAATGATCCAACCCTAAAGGTAATCAAGATTCAAGACTTGGACCTTTTTGATTCTTCATTATCGTGGGAGAAATGGGAGGATGGCATTAAATCCTTTGGAAGAGCATTCTGGCTGTCTTCCTTAGGTTAGTTCAGAATGAATGTCATTCTTTCATAAAGGAGGGAGAAGAAGAGGTACACTCACAGACGAATTGTCTTTGAGAAGTATGCCCAAGTATGAGGCAACTGCGGGTAAAGCCTATAGCTTTTATGAGTTGCAGTGCGTAACACAAGAAAACTAAGCCGATGCAGTCTATATGCTATCAGGAATTTATGTGTCTGCATACCTTCTCTTCGGGTTCCTTAGTAAACCTCTAAAAATTCTGTTTATAAGCTGAGACCAGAAATCAGACATGAAGCTATCCCTCCTTTTAGAGTGGCTGTATAGATATGGCAGACGACCCTCTTAATGCGTCCAGGTCGGACTATGAGGGATCTCTGCAAGGGAAGATGTAAATTTGATTGTCAGCCTGGAAGCAGAGAGTCAATCAATTAGATAAAGAATCCTTTTGTTTTTTTTGAGTTGATCATGTGACCAGTTTGTACTGATCAGCTAGCTGTGCAGTGATATTCAGATTTGTAGGTTTTATGCAGGATAAGATTATTGACCTAAAATCTTAAATTTCATGGAAGCAAGTAGATCCTTTAAAAAATTTCATGGCCTGTCAATTTTGGTGAATGAGCTTCTAGGCTAGCATCAGCTTCCATAGGCTTATCAAGTTTTGCATCAGTTGCTTTCTGGCTGTTGCACTTCTCTTCCCTTTACCAACATGATGCAGTGATGTTAAACTTGTTATTTTGATACTGAAGATGTCACATTTGCTGGAATATTCAGCCTTTGTGATATATCTATGCTTTTCTGTGGCTAATATAATCTGTTGTTATCATAAATAAGTTGATTTTGGTAGTGAGTTTCCATGGAATTCACTTGCAGAAGTTCAAATGCCGTGGTACTTGGTGACAGCAACCTATCAAGACGCAGTACCATTTGTTTGTTAATGGATTGCTCGTGTGGTAAATCATATGGCCCAACCTGGTTGTGATGCTTTTAACGGAAATTTATGAAGGAGGCTACATTCATAATCGGAATATTCAGCCTCCATTACTCAAGGGGTGGAGGGTGTTGTTAATATTTCAACTTTCAGGATAATCAAAATGTGAAATATACTAATATAGAATTCGATCGGGGCTGCTGCAATGGCTCACCTGATGAGCCACCTTTTATTCATGGTTATAGGCTTGGGTACTGTGGTCCAAATGTCCAGTGCAGTTGAGCAAATGTAGGGTAAATCAGTGCTAGAAAAGAAGAATCATATTGCTGAAATCTGAGATTTTTTTTTTTTTTTCATCTTTGATAGTTCTGATGCTAAAACGAAAGCATTTTTCTGCATCGAGCAACTTTTAGAATTAGAGGTAATGAGGATCCTGTAGTGGGTGAGCTGATGACAGATGAGTCCCTTATTAGGGCTACATGGATGCTATGTGGGGCTTTCATTTGTACTGAATACCACAAACGTAGGGCTAGATTGTGATTCATGCTCCCAACCTATCCTTTTAGAATGTCAAGCTACAGGAAGGGATAGAATTCATCCTATCTCTAGAAAGATGATACCTGTGTTAAGAAAGCAGGATCTCTCACCCATAAATGAGCAGTTTATAGTCATAGTCTTTTAGCTATGGATTAGATAGTGAAAGCTGTCAATGTTTATCTAAGACTCTTAGTTGCTATAAATCTAGGATGTTTCTGGACAGCCCGAAACATGCATCTTCTTTGGACTAAAATTTACTTGCAAACTTTTCAGTCAGAATACACTATATAGTAAAGAAATTTGAATCTCTGACAAGCCAAACTGGTCCGTAGTATCGCCTCATTGCTCCACACAGTGACAAGGAGTGGTGATATGATTTATGCCTATGAAGTATGAGGCTAGGTCAGTGCCTCGACTATCATGGGGTTCTTAATATTTCGTTTGCCTTGGAACTGGGAGATCCATTGTGCGAGATTGTACTTCTGTGTAGACTTTACTTTTATGCTACACTACACAACTGAAGAAAATTTAATGGAGGGTTAGGCTAGGCAAGCTAATTTTTCTCATGCTATACGCATTGCAGATAAGATGCAAAGGAAAATCAGAATCTGAAACACCAAAGAAACTCTCTTTTTCTCGGAGAGATGCAATTATTGGTCTGACAGCCTTATCTTCATCTGCTATTGGCATATCCTCTCCTGAAATTGCTGAAGCCCGTATCAGTAAGGCTGAGATGCGGCGTAAGATCAAAGAGAAGCTTGAGTTGTTGCGGGAAAAAGCAGGTCTTTCGAAGAAAAATGAGAGTGACAATGGAGAATTACCTTCACCACCACCACCTGCTAAAAAGGAGAATAATCTTTTGTTGCCGCCATCACCTTTGCCGCTTCCAGAACCTCCACTAGGCCGTAATAGGTTACTGGTTGAAGCGACTGATGATCAATAACTAGAGTAGCCATGTCCTAAACTTCCTATGCATCTTTAATTCAATTAGTTTTAGATGTTGACGGGATCTTGTATTTGGCGACTAATATGTTCATCATTATATTTGTCTGGTCTGAAGTTCTGAACCATTTAGGCTCCAAGTTTATGCGAACTTCAATCACAGCAGAAAGGCGACACTCTTTTGTGCCCAAACTTTTACCACAGGAACTTGTACTTGCACAGCACGATGCCTGCTAAACCCTCTGCCTTCTGTATCAATGCTTTGACATTTGTTAGAACAATAAAAAGACCACTTTCTGTGTCTGATGCAGAGTTTAACTGAATGTACTTTTTTTTTATTAGCTTGTTGCATAACTCCTTCTCTTTCCGAGAATGCAGGAATTGTTGGAAGAGCGTAACAAAGCTATTATAATCTGCAGTAACGTGAACCACTGTGGCTGAAAGTTGAGAGGTACTTGTGAACTATCTTGCCTTCACGCTTTATATCTGCAGATTAATCAGGCTTGTCTATAAAGCGATGCATAGTCCATATTGAGAAATGTTTGAGTGACTTTACTGGTGTTTGGCTTGAGTTAACAAGAAAATGCAATTTTGTGCACACAATGTTAACTTAACATTGTGTGCACAAAATTGCATTTTCTCTTAATCTGCCCCCTGTTCATAAAGAGGATTTGCACCATCCTATATGTTTTTAGTACTATTTTCATGTTTAGCTTGTGTGCACTTTTGTTAGTCTGCGTGATTGAGCTTTGAACTCTTCATCTGTGCGTGTTCCTGTGGGTGTGCAAGTGTCAAATGAGCCTCAAATCCTTGATCTCAGAGTTAGAAGTTATAGAGTAAGACCACAACTCATACTCTTTAAGGTCTCATTTTACACTCTTATTATTGATACAAGTTGCTGCATTAGATGATGTTTTGGGAGTTCGATGCTTCTTAGGATCTGGATTATGTGTTTAAGCTCTGGAAGTACTGGGTTTAAAGGTTTTACAGAAGTTACATATCTGTTTTTCTGCATCTGCCTTCTGAGCTTGAGCATCCTATTCTTTCATTCTTGGGAGCCTTTTGCATGGGAAGTTAACGTTTTTGGGTTTAAATATGTGAGATGAATTGAAACCAAAACTTCAAATTCTCAGGAAAACAGAGGGAGTAGATGGTGGTGCCTCAAGACTCTGGAGTCGAGAGTATGGTCTTATAAATGTAGCCCAATAGAGAAAATCTAGAGTGACAGAAATCATGATCAGAATATATAGAAAACGACAGTTCATGGGAAAGAATTACAAAAATGCTGAAGACAGATGAATAAAGCTACTTAAATACAGCCTATATCTCTTTAATTTCAATTCACAAATGAAACTGATCAGGACTGTAGCAGCTAACTGCAACTTATTATTGAAACACCAATGAAAGTAAGCCATAAGAGAATGTCAGCACTGCCTCTTCCCTAGCACATGAAAGCGAACACGGCACCCAGAACGAGTGTCACGCTAAGCATCAAGCCACTTGAAATGCCAGCAGCGACATTGCTGTCTTTCGGAGATGGGGCTGAAGGAGTAGAAGATGATCCTGAACCAGCAGGTGTTGGGGTTGCAGGGGTTGCAGGTGTTGCTGGGGTTGAGCTGCCGCTGTCACCAACGCTAACTTGAAGCTTCATGCCTGCGACACAGTGGCCAGGGGTACCACAGATGAAGTACATTGGACCCTGCTTCAAGGTGACTGAGGTCTTGCCATCCTTAAAGGTCTGAAGGGCGCTTCCGGAATTGCAAGTATCGTAGTCATTTTTGTTTACGACTAACACATCGTGTTGGCTCTTGTCGTAGTTGAACACTATAATGCATCAATAAAACATGGTTAAGTTGGCGGTCAACTTCATGAGTATAAAAGTAGCCATATGCCTTCGTTGAAAAAAAAACGAAAAAAAAGGGAAATACGCAATTGTACTCGTATGTCAAATTCTGTCAACATCATTTCAAAATGACACCCGATAACCTTAAAAGACTCGCAACGAGTCTTGACTTAAATATTGTGTAACTATGAAGCTTCTCGTGTCGAATATGATCATAATCGATTCCATTGACAAAAAAAGCACGAGTCATTAGTTTTAAATGGCAGATTGCATAGAGTATGTTTCGTAAATTCGAAGACAAGTATGATGGGACAGTGATACGGCCATACGGGTCAAAATTTGGTAGTGGGTCGTTTTCTACCCGGATCCACACCGTCCTTTATGGTTGGTGTTAAAGATAAGGTGTGCGAAAGAAAGTAGGCGTTATGCGTCGTCATGGCCAATCGTCAACGTCAAGACTCAAGAATCAGTGATTTTCTAGTTGTATTCCCAACTTTTTTCAATGATTGTCAAGGCGACGTGATAATTTACGAACAATATAAAGAGTATACACTACTATATTTATCAATTTATTACGCTTTTATACCAACAATAATACTATATATTCCCTCAAAAAAAAAAAAAAAACAATAATGCTAAGTTGTTTAAAGTAGAAAAAGGAGGACATTTTCTGGTGGATAAAGAAGGATTTAGAAAATTTTAATATCTTAGAACGTCGAAAGGTTCTAGAAGTACATTTTTACGCTATGTTTTTTTTTTTTGAGTGCATATGTTTTTTTTTTTCTTTCTGAAGTGTCTTCCATTATTAATTCTTGCAAACACTCATCACTAAGAAATCGCAATTAAAAAATAAATAAAAATAAAGACTACATCATGCATTAACCCAATGGAAAATTTAATAACAAGAGAAATTCATGTTACTAATAACTAATTAACGTGCTTTGGTGACAACTTTAAACATCAGTTTTGGGTGATCATTAGTGACCCGTATAACGTATCATCATAATTAAACGTTATTGTTTTGATCTTATATTATCATATATTAGTGGAAATGAAAAAAGGGATCCTAGGGCGTTGTTAAGGTGCACAAAGTACGGACATACACACCATAATGTAGTGGTCTTTTTTTTTTGAATAAAAATTTAGAGTGCATGTGTGTGTTGTTTTGCCTTTGCAAATATTATAAACAATTCGCAAGAATGAAAAATCATAATAATTAGTTACAACTTACAGTAAATAAATTGTCCGACAAATCAATAAATTAATTAAAGGCATGTCCAAGAGAACACTCTTATTGTTATTAGACATTTACCTATCGGCAATTGGTGTTAATTATCTATTTATCTTCACACATAATAATAGTAGTATTATTACTAGTAGTGTGGTAATAGCCTTTTTGTTTAGTCAATTCTTAAAAATTTGAGTTACTTTGGTAAAATGAGTAATTATGAAGCTAAGCTAACTACAAGGGCAAATCTGATTAAGACATGCATGTCTTGCTTAGGCCATAACCTGTAATCAAGTGTATTGTTGAGCGATAATACCATCAGAGCTAACTAGCTTATAATTTTTACGTGGAAATTCATACTAAGTGGTCGTTTGGTTGCCTTTTTAAAACACAGGAATTGTAAATTCCCATGAATTGCATATTATTCGGGTTGTTTGGTTGGCCATGTTTAACAAAAATGGGGGAATTGGAAATTCCATGGGAAAATGAAATTCCAACATAATGGTGGAATTTGCTTACCAACTCCCCCCTTGGTAATTCTGAATTCCCCCATCATCTTTCTTCAAAAATTACAAATTTGCCCCTAAATAATTAGATAGAAACTATTATTAAGGGATATAATAGTAATTAAAAATTAAAAATATGAGAATTGGATGGGTGCAACCAAACGAGATGTTGGAATTTAATTCATGGGAAATCCAAATTCCCTAATGTATACCAAACAACTCTAAACGAATTCACATGAATTGTACACAGGAACTAAATTCATGGGATATGTAACTTCCTGTAGGAATTAAATTCCTACATGAACCAAACGACCACTAAAGGTCGAAAAAACTTACCAATGGTACCACCAGGCTTGAAAGATTGAGTGGTATAACTCGTATAATCTTTGCCTAAAGTCCAATCAACGGTGGTTTGGGCATTGGCAACAAAAGCCAAAGGAGCAACCAAAAGCATAACAAGAAGAGCAGTTGTGAAAGCCATGATATCTGTTTTTTGCGAATGTAATTTTGTGAAAATATTCGCAAAGGAAATAATAATGTATGCAGAAAAGAAAGGGGAAATGGAATGTTTTAGATGAGAAGGAAAATGGAGGGCATTATATAGAAAAACTGGTCAGAATGTGACAGCTAAAAAATATTATAATCCTCACTATGATGTGTTCTCTATTGGGCATACGCTCATAATGTGTAGGGATCCTCTAGAGTTGAAAATGAACTCTATTTGGTAGAGTTTACCTAAAAAGGTAAGAATAAATTATTTAACATTTTTATTTGTGTCTTTTAAAATTCTTTCATTTTGTCTTATTACCACTTTTGGTAAACTCTACAAACTCCACCAAAAAAAAAACTCTAGAGGATCCTAATCCGCTCATAATATTATAATCATGACAATATCTCTGCACTAAAATTGTCAATATCGTTTTCTATTATTAGAGCAAAAGTCATCCCTAGTTTATATGGTCAAAATTTTATCTTCTTGAAGGCATCTAATCGAGTTTACATGTCATGTGATAACAGTACTACGTAGTAATTCGTTATAATAAGACTCGTAACTCTGAATTTAATTTCATAGGAAATGATCAGATTCGTCATTGGTCTATTAGATAACTATTGGTCATGGTGATACGAGTCGTTGGCCATCGAAAATGTAATATCAGGGTAAGCAATACTCCTACATACGAATTTCCCAATAATTGGTCGTTAGTTATCGAGAATTTAAGATGAACATTCAATCATCGATGGCTTAACTTAGATATTACTAATATACATTTTCAAACTGACCTAATGTCTTATCTATGTCGTAGGCGGCATATGTAGCGTTCACCTAATTCATATGCACGTCGAAGGATGATTCCACTTTTCTACTCGCTCTTCACCTAATGCATCATGACTTTACGCACTTTCCCTTCTTCTTTTGACCTGTAACAATGAATACCTTGCCAATTCTTATAAGAGTTCTATGATGATGGGGTTAAGTATGCCTGCTCCCGACTCCTGCCCAATGTATACCATGAATATAGTGTATTTTGTCGGATTGACTTGTCTTTTAACTTGTTTTTATATTCCCTTTGCCTTTTCGAATTGTTAAGGTCGTCTAGTTTGAGTATATGGGAAGAATCTTAACCAATTAACATCGACTTATTCTAAGCAGTAACTCTCCTGTGAGACGGGCCCAAAAGGATAAAAGCCCACTCCCTCCTCATTTACAATAAATTAAAAAAAAAAATAGAAAGAGAGAGAAACGGATTATATCTTACAATTTGATGATGAACTTATCACAACTACCACTATTATATCGTAAATTTGAACTTTAATATTTTTTAGTATTTTTTTTTTTAAAAAGTTTTACACGATTGTATTGAAACTGTAGTTTCTCAATATGAATGTTTGAGTTAATAAGTTATAACCTTGAGTTTTGTAACTAAATCAAAGAGTTACAAACATTTATACAAATTACAAATGTTTGAGTTGTAAACTTAAAATCTTGAGTTCTTAATATAAAAGTTTAATTCAACTTACTTAAAACTTTGAGTTCTCAATATGAATGTTTGAGTTTAAATCTCTACAAAACTTTGAGTCTTAATTTTTTTAAATCTTTGAGCTTAGAATACAAAATTCCTAGTTCTTACGGCATAAATTTGAGTTTAGAACCTTGAAGTAATTACCGTCAAATCATGAATAATGGCTAGATAAATTTTTTTGAAAGATTCATTCAAAAAGAAAAAAAAAATCGAAGAAGAAAATGAGAGATACATAGGGAGGAGAGAAAGAAATAGAAAAAACTTAGGTATACGAGAACTAGAGAAGTTGAGAATGTGTGGGAATGGTTAGTTTTCTTGTTTTGTATTTTGGGCCTTTCTTGTTATGGGCCCGTCTCACACTGTGAGACGGTCTCATACAAGAATTTGTCTATTCTAAGGGAATGGAAGAAGAAACTTAGAGCAAAAGCAACAGATACAACCCAAATTTTGGGTTTGTTAATGCCACATATGATTTTGAAAAACCCAAGTCATAAGAAATTTAAACATGCAATAGATGATTTTTTTTTTTGGGACTCATTTGCAATATTAATTGCATATACTCCACTTGCAAGTCTCTTTTTCAGCACAAACTAAAGTTTGTTCCTACAAACAGGGTTGCATGGATGACAAACAAACCATGGTTTTGCAATAGATGAACTCTATATTTGGGTTTTTATTGACAACCCCAATGTAGAAGGACATCTATTGATTTTGCTCTTATACTCTGTGCTCTTTATTATGATATCGAAATTATAGTAAATGTCTCGATCTTCCATCAGTCCATTGCATTTTCTTATCCCACATTATTCACACTCTTTTTACCCGACCACCAGTTACGTTATCACAAGATTTTTAGTGTTTTTTTTTTTATTTTTTTTTTATTTTATAAATGTTTACAAAACACTAGCACATGATCGAAAGGTGCATGAAATAGACACGAAAGTGCGACAGATGATCCGAACTAGTTGGTAGAAATATAAGATTGATCGAACCTAATTAAACTCAATCTGATTCAAAATAATATGAGAACTGCAATTGTGTTCTTACTTGACTCGAATCTAGACCAACCTAAAAACCGCATGCAAGAAAAGAAAAAATAAAAACCAAAATAATGTTCTCCATGTGGGAAAACCAACTTTTACATATATAGAATTTGGCGTGTGGTTCGTCAAAGCTTCTATATAATGTGACGAAATCGCTCTGAATTAGTCAAACATTCAATTTTCTCCTCGCTTCTTGTTCACTAATTCTCCTTTGTATTTCTATAAATATTACAACTACATACAACACGAGTTAGTTGCGTTCGGAAACAAAAGAGTGATGGCTTTCGCAGCAGCAGTTCTTGTTATGTTATTAGCCGTACCGTTGAGTATTGCGAATGCTCAAACCACAGTTGATTGGACTTTAGGCAAAGACTATTCGTCTTATACCACCCAATCTTTCAAACCTGGTGGTACAATAGGTATGCTTTCGATCTGTAACGTTTCTTTTACGCTTTTACTTGCTCCCAATACAAGTAACTAACTAACGGTAGTAGTCGTCTTTATAGTACTCGTATAGTCGTATACAATAATCTTTGATAATGTAATGATATATAGACGGACAGACGGTGATACACATGATTAGAGTATGTAGTAAACTTGATTTGTAACATTTATCGCAACAAATTGACAATATAGATGAGATAGTCGTACGTATATGTAGTCGTTTATTTATGCCATATGTAAACATATTCCAAAATCTAAATTACAATGTACATGTATCATGTATGTATGTAGTAACAAATACTAATTACATGCATGTATTGGTTGATGCAGTGTTCAACTATGATAACACCATGCACAATGTGGAAATTGTAAGCAAGAGTGACTACGACAACTGCAATTCCGGAAATGCCCTTCAGACATTCACTGATGGGAAAACCTCAGTCCCATTGAAACAGGGTCCAATGTACTTCATTTGTGGTATCCCTGGCCACTGTGCAGCAGGCATGAAGTTGCAAGTTAACGCAGCTGGCGACAGCGACAGCTCATCAGCCCCCGTGGGAGCACCATCAACAACCCCTGCAACCCTGGCAACTCCCGAGTCGGCCCCTGCATCGGTTTTTTCAGCATCACTTTCGCCTTTCTCCGCCCCATCTCCGAAAGATGGAGTTAGTGGTGCAGCTGCTCTTTCAAGTGCTGGTCACTTGATGCTTGGCGTGACTGTTGTCATGGGTGCATTTTTCGCAGTCGTGACGTAGGGAAGAGGCAGTGCTGAACGCAGTGTAGCAGCTGCTTGAGTGTTCCTTAGCTTTATTTTAACTTCATTGGATGTCTTTGATTTGGTGTGAATTTTAAGAGATTTTGATTGTTTAATGTTACAAGTAGTAATATTCATCATGTATGGCTTGTGTAATTCTTTGTATGTCCTATTGTGAGATTATTACTCCCTCGGTTCGGCTATAAATTGATTTGTTGAGTTAAAATGCAAGTGGACACTCCTCTACTGTAATTTTATACAAAGTTATATTATCACGATCATTTTATTTAACCGCCTCTGATCTATTTTAGCGTGACCTTAATCAAATTGCCTAGGCCTGGTTTCCCGGATTTACTTTTCCGGGCTTGGGGTAACTTTCCGGTCCGAAAACAGCTAGAACCCCAGTGAATTTAGGGCTAGGTGTGGGCCGAGCTTCAGGTCTGCAAAATAATATGGTTTAAGTTGCTAAACATTTAAAAGAAAAAAAGAAAAAAAAGCAAGGTTGATTTTTTTTTGTTTCAAAGACGAGAATGAGAAAGCTAGCTAATGTCTATTACATCCTCTACCGGAGGTAAAACAACAAATTGTTCATCAAAGAAAGAGGAAGTGCCAGGGACATCCGAGATCCCCACTTCAACATGATCAAAGTCATCAATAGTCGTTAAGGTAGTTTGTGGAAGAATCGCTAAGCTGAGTACCATGTGCAATGGGTCAACAAATCGAGAGTACCACGTGAATTTTCTGAAAAATCAAACCTCAAATCTCGCTCAAATCACCCTAACCCAAACCCTCCGCCACGATTTTAAGCTTGAGGGGAAATTTGGGCACCGGAGTCATCGACGTTCTCGTTCTCCTCCTCTTCTCTCTCGCTCCTTGGTATCGTGCTCTGAATCTACCAACTTTTGTCGTGTGTTTGAAGCATTTTTCAGAGAAGAGTGAGCTTTCGGTAATGGGTGTGTGTGGTGAGAATATATTAATAAATTTATATGGAGAGAGATTAAGAGAGGCGTCAGTTGGGGATATAATGATGGGAGTTTGGGTCGCCTGAGGAAGGGGGTCATGGCGGTGGAGTAGGAGGCGGGATCAACGGTGGTGAGAGCGGGTGGTGGTGGCTCAGGTTGGGAGGGTTACGTCAGAGGATCGGAGAGGGAGGAGAGAGAAGAGTTGTGGAGGTTTGAAGTTTGTCTTTGATTTTTTTTTTTTGTTATTAGACAATATGCATAGTTGATAGTGTTAATTAATCTCTAAATCATAAATAGTTAATGGTGTTAGCTAGGCATCTGTTACACATTTCGGCAAGACGCAAACCTTAGGGATACCATAGGAATCTCGCAAACCTCAAGGTATCACAGATAAAAAAGTCGGGAACTCAGAGATCGATATCATAGATCATATGCCATGCAATAATGCCCTAATAAACGCACAACAATAATATAATGGTGCCATGGTAAACCAAGACCACCACTCAATGTATGCTAGCAAAGCAGGTTTTTTGCGACTTTACGCCCTATAAGTAGGGACTTTTGTTGTATTTGATAACTGATATTTGTTACTTGTCTGTAAAACGTTATTTCATATCTATTCTACCGTCGAAATTTCCAAAAAAAAAAAAAAAAATACTAATTACTCCCTCCAATACATTGCAATGCTTATACCATGCACCAAGGTGTACAATGAGTATGGTGCACCTCCTCACAATAGAGGAGTAGGGACCACACTTAAAATAATTTAAATTTATTTAAGTGTGGTCTCTACTCCTCTATTGTGAGGAGGTGCACCATACTCATTGTGCACCTTGGTGCACGATATAATTTGCGAATACATTGACTTCCTTACTTTTTGTTTACGTAGATAGTGTGAAATTCAAACCAAACGAGGAACAATAAGAGTGAAAAACATTGACGATAACAAGCACTGCCTCTTCCCGAGCTAGATCAAGAAAGCAAGTAAGGTTCCTAAAACAAGGGGCACAACAAAGACCACATGACTAGCAGGGGATCAACCACCACTATGGGCACCGTTTCGAGCCAGAGCCAACCTTAATATGCATCCTCATAAGGCCTGCAGTACAATGGGACGGTCTACTACAGATGAAGTACATATCGCCCTGCTTTAAGGTAATTGTAGTGTTCCCATCATCAAAAGCTTGAAGGGGATGGCCTGTAAGACAATATCTGTAGTCACGTTTTCCCACAACATACAGATCGTGACCATGTTTGTCATACCTGAATGCTGAAATAATAACATCCAATAAAACAATGCAAGTTAGTTCTCTAATTATTTGTTTTGGTGCAATTAACGAGCTAGCTACAAAGTTTTTGTAAAAATAAAAAGAACCGTCATCTCCTCACAGTAAATCAGTAATCGCAACACTACCATAGTACCATTATATAGATCATCTATTTTGTGCATGGTATTATCCTCTTGTAGAGCTTCTTTACATTTTTGGAAGTTGTTATATATTCTTATTGATATGAGAATGTGACGACCAACAATAAGACTTACACGTATTCGATGTAAAGTCAAACAAGAAACGTAGTGAAAAAACTTACTTATGGTATCGCCATCGTTGAAAGATTGTTTTGAATAACTTGAGTAATCTTTGTTAAATTCCCAATCAATGTTGGTGTGAGTAGCGTAACCAAAAGCGAATGAAGCACCCAAAAGCATAAGAAGAAGAGCAATTTTCAAGGCCATTGTCTCTCTTAATTTTCTTTAACTTTGTAAAGATTTTACTTGGTAGTACAAGGGGAGCACTAGCTAGGTGTGTAACCAAGAGCAAAATGGAGCATATTATATAGCAAAACAGCACAGATGAATGATTAATTAGCTTAGGTACTTGAAATTTTCGGACAGTGTGCATACCATAATCTATTAATAGTTTTTGGCAAAATACACATGTTGATCAAGTTTTATAATGTAAATTTTCTCCTTGCTTCCTAATACAGATTAATAAAACGTTCACTCGGGACACTGTCCAGGTTCAAAATTAAATACTCCCTCCGTTCCGATGAATACTTGGACTATTCCATTTTGGATTGTTTCGTTCATTTCTTGACCTTTCCTTATTTAGGGGTGTGGTGTTTGTAATGTTACTACAATGCCCTCAAGTTGCCCCACCTCTACCCACATTTTATTGGTTTTGTGGTTATTTTCTATTTCTCTCTCCTATCCCCCACATTTACCCCACCATATATTGGTTTTTGTTCTGTTGGGGATTCGGGTCGGTCGGTACCATGAAACTAGTTCATGGGGAGAAACTACTACATACGCAGCGGAATATTCGAAACGTTTCTCAATCGTACAAGTTTTCTCAGTTTCTCATTGATTTCATCAATATTACGTCCTATTTATACTACGTACAAAGTAGATGTCTTACCGTCTAAGTAATACAACATTCCTAAATACAACCTACCATAAATGTACTTCGTAGATATTCACAATATTTCGATATATACGATATTACCATAACTTCGTATGGTAATATTGCTGACCATATTACTCCATAATATCTTTCGATATTATCTCGTAATATCGTCACCTTCCGTATTCCCTATTACCCCCTTCAAACTCATGGTAATTTGCGAAAATACTTATGGTAATTTGCGAAAATTTCCATGGGTTTGCCAAAACTCGTTCGGAAAGGAAAAGAGTAGAGGAAAAAAAATGGTAATTTTCTCGATGGTCGTTTTCTCATCGTATCATCCTTCGTATTTCGTCGTCTTCATTGTCGTTCGCTCGTGTCGGCATCGGTTCGGTCTCGTGTCGGTCTCGGGTCGGTTTCGAATTTCAAGTCGGGTCGGGTCTTCAAGTCAGACAATTTCCATAGTCATGATATGGTTTGTCTCAGATCGAGTTCGAAGTCGAGTCGGTTCGATTCATTAGTCGGGTTCGGGGTCGTTTCGAATCGGGTCGTCGATTTTACAATTCGGTTCGGGTTCAAATTCGTCGAAGTGGGACAATCCCCACCGTTCGTTTATGACAATACCCACTAGTACATGACACGTCAAAAGCAGTCAAGGACTCGAAGCTTAAAAGCACCTTTAGCTCATTTAATCACGATCATGTATTCATGTCTTCAAATGAAACTCTGCCAAAGCAGAGCTCAGTAACTTCATCAAAGCCCACTTCAGGCTCGCTCGGATTCGTCGGCTCCAATCTGGAACTTGCTTCGGTTCGTCAATCATCGTAGTCTATCGTTCGTTCGGATTATCGTTCGCCGTCGTTCATCAACCCATCAATTGGGTCCGGTTCGTTCGTCAACAACAAACCCCATTACTGGGTCTGCTCGGGTTCGTCATCGGGTCGAATCGTCAAAACCCAATGCGGGTTTAACTCGGGTAAGCATAACATGCATCATGGTCGTCGGTTCGTCATAGCAGTCGAAAATTCGTGGTCGGTTCGAGCAAGAGAGGAGAGCCCCCCCTGCGCAGCCAGGTGATCGTCTTCACCGTCGATGTCGTCGCTGTCGGGTCGTTAGAGTCGTGGTCGGATCACCTCCGGTTCGTGGTCGGGTTGTATTCGGTCGTGGTCGGGTCGTCTTCGGTTCGATCGTGGTTCGTCGTTCTTCATCGTCATGGTCGTGGTCGGTTTCGTCTTCGGTCAGTCTCGGCCTCGTTGCTCATCGTCGTTCGGGAATCATAGGTTGTGATCATGATCAATTGATCATCTGATCAAACAACCAATCGGATGGCCATGGTCGTTCGTTCTTCGTCTTCTACTTGACAATCAACAATTGGTTTTATTAATAAAACCAAATCACGTACCACATTAAAGTTGCCGTGACTTTCGGTCTCATTGTTTCAATGAGATTCGTTCGTCGATTTATTAGTCTCGGAATCGTGACTTTCGGATTTCGGTCTAGAATTTGTGTTTCGGTTTAGGGGTTCGTGTTTCGATCGTCGGGTGGATCGGCTAGGTTCGAGAGTCCTCAGAACGAGGCTCTGATGAGATAATATCGAAAGATATTATGGAGTAATATGATTAGCAATATTACCATACGAAGTTATGGTAATATCGTATATATCGAAATATTGTGAATATGTACGAAGTACATTTATGGTAGGTTGTATTTAGGAATGTTGTATTATTACTTAGACGGTAAGACATCTACTTTGTACGTAGTATAAATAGGATGTAATATTGATGAAATCAATGAGAAACCTGTACGATTGATAAATATTCCGCTGCGTGTTATGTTTCTCCCCATGAACTAGTTTCATGGTACCGATTGACTCGAATCCGTAATAAGCAAAGTCCAAGTATTCATCGGAACGGAGGGAGTACATACAGATTAGAAACCGTACCGTGTGAGGCTTTAGAGGTTTGGTATGGGCGAAGCTTCGAGTCTAAATTGAAAGGTAGCTAGTTTGGTCCGGCTAGTTTATACATATTGACATAATGACATAATGTACAGTCTCGCTCCTATTCACGCACTGAGATTTTATTTTTAAGGTCGTTTCATTTTGTTGTTTTGACTAGTCATGCATGTTGATGAGAGCTAATTTTAGACCAAATGAATCGCTCAATTGTCGCAAAAATTAATAATTGTCTTTCATTTGATCTAACTAAGATTGGCTCACAACATGATCGTCAAAATAACGAACAATAAATTAAACTCGAAACCATATCATTGGATAGATGATTTGAGCAAGCTACCCAGCTGACGTAGTGTGTTCAGGAAAATCTTTTTTAAATTTATATACTCCGTATATGAAAAAAAAAAAGAGTTCTTGAGCACATCAATCAATATATATATATAAACGAAATTTTTTTCGTGGTCATTCAACGCGTCTAGAGCATTTCTAATTTTCTTAGAGCTTTGTAATCTTTTGAGTTTGTAAGTTTAGAAAAAGAATATATAACTAATTATCAATGATAAGATGATATTATACGTTTTGGGAAATAATAAGATGATATTATACGTTCCGGGAAAAGATAGTGCATATATTAAAAAAAAGTTGATTGTATAGAAAGTAAAGTTAGTAATTGTTGTACGTTTAGGGAAATAATAAGATGATACTATACGTTTTGGGAAAAGATGATGCATAAAAAGGTAAAGGATATATAACTAATTAATATTCGCTTTGCAATATTTTAGTTTTACAAATTAAGGTAAATGATATATAACTAATTATCAATAATAAGATATTATACGTTTTGGGAAATAATAAGATGATACTATACGGGGAAAAGATGGTGCATAAACATAAAAAAAGTTGATTATATAGAAAGTAAAGTTAGTAATTGTTGTGCGTTTTGGGAAATAATAAGATGATACTATACGTTTTGGGAAAAGATGGTGCATATAAAGGTAAAGGATATATAACTCATGGGCTCACATTCAGTGAAAAGTTGTATTTTCATGAGAAATGAGAAGTGATCTCATCCATTAGATCAAATCTCATCGACGGCCAGAAATCGTCCGCGTATTCTACCCCCTGTGGGTTAATTAGCCCGCGTAACTCTAACAATTACCACATATAAAACCCAGAAATCCCTATTTCTTTCTCTCTCTAAAACACGACGCAGTCTCTCTCTAAAACCGAATCATTCAACAAAAAAATTTCTCCAAAAATTCTCTCTGCTATTCTCTCTGTTATTTCATCAGCGAAGAATTCCAAAGGTAATTCGCGAACAGATTCTCTAGAATTAATCGTAGTTATCGAATCAATGAATGAAAACGAAAACAAACTCAATTAATTTGACGAAATTGTTGAAATTTTCTGTAGATTCAGTTTGTTGTTGATCGATTCTTGTATTCATGTTGATTTTTCAGTTGATTCAATTTGTGTTTTATTCAATTTAATTGTATTCATGTTGATTTTCAGTTGATTCAATTTGTGTTTTATTTAATTGTGTTTGAATTGATATTAGTGAGAAATTAGGGTTTTGGAGTTTGTGTTAAGATTTCATGGAGTTAGAGAAAACAGTTTGTGGAGTTAGGGAGATTTAAGAGGTGGAGTTACTTTGTCGACAATTTAGAGTTAGCTAAAACAACTTGTGGAGTTAGGCGATTTATGACGTGGAGTTAATGAGTCAAAAGGATTGGTGTTAGCAAAAACAGTTTGTGCAGTTAGGTGATTTAAGAGGTGGAGTTACTGTGTCAAAGATCTAGAGTTAGTTAAAACAGTTTGTGGAGTTAGGCTATTTTAAGACGTGGAGTTAATGAGTCAAAGGATTTGGAGTTAGCTAAAAAGGTTGAGGAGTTAGGCAATTTACGAGTTGCAGTTAAATCAGTCAAAAGGATTTGGAGTTAGCAAAAACAGTTTATAGAGTTAGCGGATTTATGAGCTGGAGTTACTATGTCAAAGGGACTAAAGTTAGTGAAAACATTTTATGGAGTTAGGAGGTTTGAGATGTGGAGTTAATATGTCAAAGATCTAGAGTTAGCTAAAATAGTTTGTGGAGTTAGCCTATTTTAAGACGTGGAGTTAATGAGTCAAAGGATTTGGAGTTAGCTAAAAAGGTTGAGGAGTTAGGCGATTTACGAGTTGCAGTTAAATGAGTCAAAAGGATTTGGAGTTAGCAAAAACAGTTTATAGAGTTAGCGGATTTATGAGCTGGAGTTACTATGTCAAAGGGACTAAAGTTAGTGAAAACATTTTATGGAGTTAGGAGGTTTGAGATGTGGAGTTAATATGTCAAAGATCTAGAGTTAGCTAAAATAGTTTGTGGAGTTAGCCTACTTTAAGACGTGGAGTTAATGAGTCAACAGAATTGGAGTTAGCTAACAAAGTTTGAGGAGTTAGGCGATTTAGGAGTTGCAATTAAATGAGTCAAAGGATTTGGAGTTAGCAAAAACAGTTTATAGAGTTAGACAGTTAGTGTATTTAAGAGGTGGAGTTACTATGTCAAAAGCAACTAAAGTTAACGAAAACAGTTTATGGAGTTAGGGGTTTTGAGACGTGGAGTTACTGTGTCAAAGATCTAGAGTTAGCGAAAACAGTTTGTGGAGTTAGGTGATTTTAGGAGATGGAGTTACTGTGTCAAAGGAATTGGAGTTAGCTAACAAAGTTTGAGGAGTTAGGCGATTTAGAAGTTGCAGTTAAATGAGTCAAAGGATTTGGAGTTAGCAAAAACAGTTTATAGAGTTAGTGTATTTAAGAGGTGGAGTTACTATGTCAAAAGGAACTAAAGTTAACGAAAACAGTTTATGGAGTTAGCGGATTTAAGAGGTGGAGTTACTATATCAAAAGGGACTAAAGTTAGCAAGAACATTTTGTGGAGTTAGGGGTTTTGAGACGTAGAGTTAATGAGTCTAAAGGGACTAGAGTTAGTGAAAACAGTTTGTAGAGTTAGGCGATTTTAAGAAGTGGAGTTAATGTGTCAACGATCTACAGTTAGCGAAAAACAGCTTATAGTGTTAGGCGATTTAAGAGGTGGAGTTAGTGTTTCAGGAGTAGAGTTAGCAAAAAAAGTTTGTGGAGTTAGACGATTTTAGGAGTTGCAGTTAGTGTTTCAGGAGTAGAGTTATGTATGTGTGCACTTCTCTTATTCTGGTATTGGGGTTATAGATATCAATTGTTGTAGTTTTCTAGTAGCTATAAATGTTAAACATTGATTATTGCTTTACAGTTATGTGTTAAAAACATTGATTATTGCTTTAGAGTATATATCCTAAACTTGTTGTCATAATCACTGCAGAATACTATGGATAGCAATGGGGCATCCTCACATGAAGTATCAACTAATACAGCAGCTTCAACACCATTGATTAATGATCGGTCTACCTTGCGTACAACTCCAGGAGGGACTGAAGAATGGTTTACAACTGTAGACAGTCATTTGATGCCTTTCATAGGGCAGATGTTCCCAGATCTAATAACTGGTGAACAGTTCTACGAACGTTATGCTGCAGCCTGTGGATTTGATGTGAGGAAGGCGACATCAAATAAAGCTAGTGATGGTACAACTTGCATTCGGTACTTGTTCTGCAATAGATAAGGATTTAGGGAGAAACCTACTAAGCATTACAAGGTGCAGCAGAAAAATGTAGTGGACCAGCATCTAAAGACAAGCAAGCAACACGCCAAGATCACTAAGGTACGTAGAATAACTAGAGTTGGTTGTAAAGCAATGATTGGTCTGAAGTATGTTGATGGGGTGTATACAGTCTACAAATTCAAAGAAGGCCACAACCATGGTCTGGTATCCCCTAGATTTGATAGGTTCCAAAAGATGAATCGAAACCTTGGGATGTATCACAAGAAGATGTTGATACAAAATGCTAGAATTAATGTTGGGACTGCAAAAACATTCAAGGCCTGTAAAGAGCAAAGTAAGGGGTTTGATAATGTTGGTGCCACACTTGTTGATTGTTATAACTTCACGAGAGATATGAAATGTTTCATTGGAGAAAGGGATGGAGAACTATTTCTGGACAAGTTGGGGAGAGAGAAAAAGAAGAATGAGGCTTTTTATTTTGCCTATGATGTAGATGGGGAAGGGCGTTTGATGAGAGTGCTTTGGGCAGACTCAACTTGTAGAAGAAATTATAAGCTGTTTGGTGACTGTATGTCGTATGATCCTACATATTCTACAAACAAGTACCGCATGCTGTTCACGCCTTTTACAGGCATTGACCAACATAAAAGATGTGTTACTTTTGCTGTGGCTTTAATTGCAAATGAAGATGTAGAATCTTTTGTATGGGTATTTGAGAAGTTTTTGGATTGCATGGATAACTCCAGTCTGCATTGGATAATAACCGATCAATGCCCTGCAATGAAGATAGTTGTTCCTAGAGTATTCAAAGATATAGGGCACAGATTCTGTGCATGGCACATCATGGACAAAGTTACGGAGAAAGTGGGGCACGGAATAGCCAATGACACAACTGACTTCCTCACTAGATTCAATGCTGCGGTATGGAATAAGGACATTGAACCCTCAGAATTTGAAACAGATTGGGGAAAAATCCTTATAGATTATGAGCTGACTGAGCATCCATGGCTGTCTGATATATATAGGATAAGGGATAGATGGGTCCCTTGTTATTTCAGGGACACCCATCTAGGAGGGATTCTGAGAAGTACCCAGAGATCAGAAAGTGAAAACAGCTTTTTCAAGAGTTTCCTTGGTCCGACATCAAGTTTGGTAGAGCTCTGGATGAAATACGAAAGTGCGTTAGATCAACAGAGGGATGCAAATGAGAAACTCAATTACGAGTCGTCAAATTCAAGTCCTGTGCTGCTAACACCTTTACCTTTGGAGGTACACTCTTCGGAAATATACACACAAACCCTTTTCTATATTTTACAAAAAGAGTTAGTAGCGGCTTTGAGGTGTGGAGTTGCTGGATTCATCAAGTCAGATGATATTGAGACGACGTTGGTACATGATGCTGTGAAGAAAAAACAGGTAATTTCTGTTATATATGAATAACATCAGTTACTTCTTTTATCAAAAAGTTCTGTGTCTGAAACCAGAAACTTAACTCCATTTTTATATGAACAGTTTGAAGTGGTGTTCAACACATCAACCAATGAGATAGAATGCTCGTGCAAGTTGTTCAAAAGAATCGGATTGCTCTGTAGACATGCCTTGTGGTTTTTATCTGGGAAGGGGTGAAGTACAATTCCTGAAAGGTACATTCTCGAGAGGTGGACAAAGGACTCTTACCGAAAGCCTGTGTATGACTTAAAAGGTACTTTTGAATAAGCACGACTCTTTTATTCAGAATTGGGGCATTGTAGTGGCTCTTTTGTTGAAAATATGATTAAATGACGGTTTCTTTTTGTTGTCTGTTAGGTAATCTTCTTCAAGCTCACACAAAGAACGATAGTGAGAAGAAAGCATACTCTGAATTGTGGAATGAGATTTACAGAGTTATGGATGTGATTGAAGGCAGTGAAGAGGACGTTGTTAGTTTAACAAATACAATAAAAGAATTCAGGCAAAGAATTATGGATGGTAACACCACTGCACCAAAGACCAAGAGACAGCAGCTGGAACAACTTTTGGGTGTCAGCTCATCAACTGAGTTTACTGTACTCTGTCCAAAACAGTCCAGCAACAAAGGTTCAGGCAAGAGGATGATTTCTGCGAAAGAAACTAATATAAAGAAGAGCAAAAGTAAGATGCGTACCTGCTCAATTTGCAACAAAAAAGAGAAACACAATGCTCGGACTTGTCCAATGAAAGGGAAACAAAAGGTATGTTGCAAACTTAGTACTCATCGTTCTTGCAGTTGTCCTTTTACCCCTGGAGTTACTAGAGTTATTAGACTGGAGTTGAAGTTAACTGATTTTGGAGTTATCAGATTCTGTTTTTGGAGTTATCAGATTATGCTTTTGGAGTTATCAGCTTATGCTTTTGGAGTTATCAGTTTTGGTTTTTGGAGTTATTAGATTCTGTTTTTGTATTTATCAGCTTATGTTTTTGGAGTTATCAGTTTCGGTTTTTGGAGTTATCAGCTTCTGTTTTAGGAGTTATCAGTTATGGAATATAATTGTTGGAGTTAGATTAATAGAGAGCTGGAGTTATGTGAATAAAGAGGTGGAGTTACGTATATAAAGAGTTGGAGTTATGTGAATAGATAGGTGGACTTAATCTGTGAAAGCTATGGTGTTATGGAGTTAATTTGTTTTTGGAGTTATCAGTTTCAGTTTTTGGAGTTATCAGTTCAAGATTTTGGAGTTAATCTGTTAAGAGTTATCTGTTTCAGTTGTTACAGTTAGAATGATGAAAAAATCAGAACAACTATATTTGACCTAATCTAATTTTATTGCCATACAATCACAGGCCCCTGCAGAAGACGAAAAGGATGAGGAAGACGAAGACGAAGAAGACGATACTTAAAAAGACAGAAGAAAGGAAGAATAAAAATGAAGATGTGAATTTTGAAAATAATTTTAGATTTACTCGATTTGGAAACATTCAACTATATGTAACGAAACGTTAAATAAGTTCAACATTTATCACAAATTTGTTGAATTCTGGTTATACAATTGCGTTACTCGAGTTACCAGCTCCTCACATGGCAGATATTGGAATTATACATTTCAAATACTGGAGTTATTCGTGTTGAAAACAGCTTTATAGAGTTAGATGAATCAACAAGTGGAGTTAATTTGAGGAGTTAGGCAATTTAGGAGGTGCAGTTAAATGAGTTAGGGGGTTTGAGACGTGGAGTTAATGTGCCAACGATCTAGAGTTAGCTAAAACAGTTTGTAGAGTTAGGGGGTTTAAGAGGTGGAGTTAATGAGTCAAAGATCTAGAGTTAGTTACAACAGTTTGTGAAGTTAGGCGATTTAGGAGGTGGAGTTACTATGTCAAAAGGAACTAAAGTTAGTAAAAACAGTTTGTGGAGTTAGCAGATTAGTAGAGGGACACATATTACTAAAAAGCAGACATATATTGAGCGTTAAACATATTTACTTTCAGCCATTGTACCTTCAGCAATAACCCATCTACGGGATGCTACAACATGTCACAGTTTTGGAAAAGATTACACCCATCTACGGGATACTACAAATCAACCTTATTAACTAAAAAAAGGATGACTTCATCTCTTCTCCTTTTCTACTGTTTTTCCAAGGCAGGAGCAGCTCCAATTTTAAGATTTTTAATCCTCCTGCCCACACAGAAAAAGACACACAAAAAACGGGATTAAAACTCTTAACTATTAACTGATGACTTAAAAAAAACTCGTATGCATAACTCCAATATATGTGCAACTCCATTTACTTCAATGATCAAAGGAAAACAACTTACTTCGATGCTGGGATTACTTGTGCTGCGTCACCAGAAGATGCCATCTTCATTTCGACAGTCTTCATTTTAATCCTCAGTTTGGGCATCACAATGTCTGACATTTTACTTGCTTTTGATGGCGCAACAGCCTCCTCATTTCTTGCAGTAGCAGCTGGTACACCATCACTCTTTGAAGAAACAGCAGCCTCCTCACAATCCTTCCTGGTCTTACTACTCCTACGACTACACTCACCAGCTCCCTTCTTCTTCTTCTTATCCCTCTCACGTTCCAGCAACATGTTCTTTATATCAATTGCCTTTGTAACACACCAGATTTTTTTGGCATTTTATATTATTTGTTTCTAAAACAAGTTTTCAGATATAGGAAAATTTATATTAAAGATTTTATTTGTCATTAATTTGGAAAACAAAAAAAAAATTAAAAAAAAAAAGAAATAAAAGAAAAGAAAATTTTGCACGATTGTTTTTCACCAGCCTATAAACCCTACGTACATAGTCATTTTGTTCACATTTGCCGACTCCCTCTAAGTTATCACCTTCCATCATCTATTAACACCATAATTCTTGTTATATACATTATATCATTTACTTTCATATGATGATCACAATCAGAGCCAAGTTGTCACACTTTCTTCATCATCAATTTTGATTCCTGATCCTTTAGCCGCGTGCCACTGATTTGTTCATAGGGCGCTGTCTTCTACTGCCTCTCGATTTTAATGATTTCGTAAGCAATTTGTGTGCAATTTTCGGATCGTTTTTGCAGCAATAAGGTAACACTATTTTATCCCTACCATCTATTATAGTGTATCATTTGATCAGTAATTCGGTTTGTTAGTGGATAGTTATTTGCTATGAGAAATGGTAGGATTGCTTGCGATTTGGGCGTGCTTTATGAATGATATCTTTAGTACTAGTAGTAATAACAGGTGCTAGGTTTTAGTATGAGCATGGCGGGTTTGTACGTACTTACGAGGATTTACAATATGGTGATTAAAGTGTGATCAATTGGATTAAGGGGCTGGATAATTATTAAGGTACCATTTGGATAGTATATATGGATCAGAAAAGCATTTGGGTTGTCGAAAGGCCAGGGTTGCTTAATTTTGGTTGAGCCGAGTTGGAGCGCGAGTCCTACATACGTTTGAGTACTTATTTTCATGAAATGCTAAGTAATGTGATTTCAGCTTAAAGTTTTATTGTGGAACAATTGATCAAGCGACTATGTCTTATACAGCAACTAGTTATTCCGGCTTCCGAGCAACCCGAATAAGATTTTGTGTCGAGATTGAGAATGCGTTTGAGAATTGGCTATTGTATAATTGTACTTGATTTTCCTCTAAAGTTTTCTAAATGTTTACTATGTCATATGTTTATTTGAGAAATAAACCCCATTTCAAATATATAAAGAGATTTGAGTTATTTTGTACAAGTCTATTACAGAGTTTATTCAGACGTATCTTATTTACAAGAATAGAAGAGAAAATAAGTTTTGTAGCCTTTTATAGAAAGTTGGGGTTGACCTTTTACGCGTCAGCTCGGGTATGAGAATTATAATTTAGGGAGACGTCCCCTATAGCTTCCTGAGGGATGAGTTGATCACATTCCCTGCCTTTTGGTCCTCCTTAGTGGGGTTAGCCCTCTAAGGGGTGCGCGCACTCGGGACATTTGGCCAGTTAACTGATACAGATACCTCTACCCCAGATTTTGAGTTTTCAAGAAATTATAAACTTTTATGTAATTGTTTTTTGCGAGTTTAAGTTGTACTACCTTTTAAGATTATTGTGCTTATATACTGATCAAAGTCTTTTAGCGTATACAACTAATTTATGGTTTTAATGTTCAGTTGGTGCATGCGTCTAATGTGTATACATGTAATGTAAAGCTTACAATTTTTGAAGTGTTGTTGGTAAGTTACGGAGGGTTAGGCAGGACATTGTCTAGGTGTTGAAATTATATGGAAAGAAGAATATGGGGATTAGAATATAGGAATGTACATTGCTATGTAACTAAGCGAGGGATTCATGTAGAGATGTACAGAGTTGTCATACAGGATTGCTACGAGATCGGTTTTGGTGAAATGTTAAGAATATTGAAATGAGTTTGAGATCAAATAAAAGTGTATTTTGTTGAAGCCTTGAGACACTGGAAAGATTGAGATTATCATTTTGAGATTGAGATACGAGTTAGGATTATGGTTTCGTGATATACTTGGGTTGGTGTCTTGTGTACTTGGTAGGAGGTTGAGTAGTTTACGGTTTATGCTCTAAGTATGGAGGAGGTTTAAGATACTACTATATTGAGATATCAGTTAGAGTTATGTTACTAAGAAAGAACCCAGAGTGGCAAAGAGAAAGAAAAGATAACCAGAGTTTGATATTGAGAATTGAGATAGAAGTATTGTTTTATCGAAACCTAGGGTCGACGATGATAGTGTGTACTAAGTAAGAGATTGAGTTGAGTTTTGAGGAGGAGTTCAGTTACGAGAATTATGAGATTAAGGTTTTAATTATTTTATGGTACTGGATTTTATACCGAGAAGAGTAGAGTGGAGTAAGTTATGAAAATTAGCAGGTCGGGGAGCGTTTTACACTTTATATGTGGTTTATTATGTGACCCCGTATTATCCAGATATATAAAACCATGACTATTATTATTACTCAGTTTATATTATTCGGTAGAGTAGTGTTACTCAGCGAAATGCTGACTTGTTTCCTTCGGGCTACCTTGTCATGGGGGTAGGTCCTTTGTTTTGAGTTTTGCTTGCAGGTTGAGTCAGGAGTACAGCTGAAGAGTCAAGAGTAGTTTTAAAATCGCTTCCGCATTTGTATTTTATTTTATAAGAGATTTTTGTACAGCTGTATCTCCGGCTCTGTATATTAGTTTGTAATATCTCCGAATTTTGGCACGTTTTGTATAATAAAAAGTGTTTTAAATTAGTCGAAATTTGGGGGTGTTACAGCCTTAAACTCATTAACCCTCGATAGCACATCATCTCTGTACCGGTTTTTGTCACTAAGGACAAGTGAAGCACAGATCTCAGCACGCATCATCTTTCGGTCATTTGCTCTTTGAAGGCGAGCCTCAAATTCCTCACCGTCATAATTGAGACAGTGAATCATCAGATAAACCCCAGAATCAGCATTTTCAGTCTTGCTCTGCCAGGGCAAACTGACATCATTGTACTTGAATTTAGTGAATGCAGATGCGTGTGGGTGATGATGATGCAGCAGAAATTGTTGAAAGCTATTTACCTACAAGAATCGAAAAATAAAACCGTCATTACAAGATTGACCAATAAGAATATATTATACAGATCAAAGCATCTTAAAAGGACCCAAAAAGATCAGATTACCACAATTTCCGCATTTGTCTCTTCAGAACTAGTCGTCTTCTTATAGTCCAGCAAATCTATTGTTTGACCCTTGAAGTTCACAACAATCAGAGAATAATGCTGCTTAAATTCCATTGGAATGAAGACCTAAGAAACAGCAAGATTAAAAAACGTTAACACCTTCACATATCTGATTGCATAGAACAAGAGCTAGCCATAACACATAATTAGTGCTGCTCGTCGTTCTCCTCAGTTTTGTAAGAGAGCAAAAGGCTAACACATAACTCCAAAACATAAAATGCATAACTGTAATAGTGGAAACACATAACTCTAGAAAACTCTCAACGCTTAACTTCAGTAACTCCATGGCTTAACTACAACAAACATAAGAGACACACACATACAAGTGCATAACTATAATGTTATGAAAGGCTAACTGTAGAACTTACAAGATCTATATCATTTAAGTTCGCAACTTTTGGATGAAATTGAATCCAAGAATCCCAGAAATCGAACATCTTGTTTTCAAGAGACGTATCACTGTCAGTTTGTTGAAGGACGTCATGGACAGCTTCCTGTAAAAAGAAAAAAAGAGAGAAAAAAGTAAACCAACACCATCATTAGTTAACAGACCAAAAGCAACAGATTTCAAAACAAAATGGTTAGCAAAACAGAGAATAACTAACCATATGGCCTAGTCCAAAGAAAAAACGGGAAGGCTCCATCTTATCCTTGGACTCCAATTCATTAAGAAGCAAACACCAACACTCCACAACCATGTTCCCCACCATCTTGTCGCTGCCCAATGTTAGAAGATCTTCTCTTAACAACCGGAAACTAGACCCATAATCCAGAAGTTCCTCGCTGACAGAAAATCAAAGAACAAATAAAAACCCCAAAAAAAAAGTTGAATAAAACTCCAATTGCTTAACTCTAGTAACTCCATTATTAAACTGCATAACATAATTCCAGCAAAAAAGGACAAAAAATATTTAAAAGCAAAAAATTACGTTTTGTCGAGCAAATCGTCTGCATCAACAAAAGAGTAATCACAAACACGCTTTCGGCAGGTTGGCATGTACAACAGCAACGTGTTATTCTTTCGCATGAACTCTGAAGCAACAACTAGCTTATCATCGAAATGATCCATCACTAAGGAGCAGCCCAGGCCATCAGAGTTGCCCCCTCGGGAAGACCGGATACCAGATATCAGAGGACTACGGGAACTACGTGGAGAAAGAGGTGGCGACTTATAAATGATAGAGCCTCCATGCCCAGGCGCACTGTCATTGACATCTTCTCTCATCTCGGCTTTGTCAGCAACACTTTCAGCCACTTCTTTGACTTTATCAGCAGCTTCCTCCACACGTGTATTGTTAAGACTATCAACAGCCATCAAAGTACCAGTCCGTGAAGGGATTTCAGCATCAGCAGTACGGGATGTCCCATCAGCACTCTCTTTGCTACGTTCAACCGACATACCATCCACCCCTGGCCTGTCACATTCTCATCAGCCTTGAGAACACGTAACTCATTCAAAACATAGTCATTTAGAGTCTCCTGACACACTATAGTATCCAACCCATCTAATCCCGAAGATAAACCAGTATCCAAAGGCCCGTCCTTCATCACATGATCAAACAAATCCATATCTGAAGTAGGATCACTCTTAGTTGGGGATTCTATTTCAAACATAGGCAACTCCTCAGCTGCCTGCTTGAATAGCTGAAACCTCTTACAAACATCATCAAAAATAGCCAAAATCTCATCTTTGTGCATGTTAAACCATTGAGAGTCGGACATTTGATAAGGGTCAGCACTATCATCCTCTTGAGCGGAACCACAAGTAGCAGCATCCTGCCCGTTACCACTGCTTTCACCAACCTTCTGTGTCTGCCCAACGACACCACCTTGAACTGGTCCTTCAGCTTGACTTAAGAAGGCATCCCGCGTGTCTGACAATTGGGACATGTAATACCTGTGAACAACGTCTATATCCCTCTTATAGAACATCATGACCTTCTTGAAATCCTGTTGTCACAAAAAAAAATCAGAATTAAGAAACAAATAACTATGTATAAGATTTCTAACTCTAATGTCATAATGAGTTAACTTTACTACATAAAAGAAAGACTCAGAAACTTACGTTGCCGGACATTGCATTAATTTCTTCATCTGTTTTCACTCCTGGCGGTAATATGAATGTAATTGTTCTCATCCCTGTAGATGAACCAGCACTTGGTCCTGGCAAAGGAGGTACACTTGTTCCAGTTGAAGTAGGGGCACTAGATCGACTAACACCAGCACCTAACTTGTTCTTCAAACACACGGGATATGTGTCTCTGTCCAGAGGCGCATTCGCAACTCCCCCACTCTCCACTTCCTCATTTATCCTAAGCTCAAACTTATCTGATGTCCAATGTTGGGCTAGTGGCAGTGTAGTAGGTTGACCCACACCCTTGAACAGAATCCGGTGGAAGTACACTAAGTGTAGGAAAAACACGCAGCCCTTGACATTCACAGTTCTATTCTTCACATGCTCGACAATGCCTTCCCCTAGTCTCTTCAGCACATATCCACACCAATCCCATTTGGGGATCCTACTTGCATCATCAACAGCTTTCAACAGCTTCAAATCAACCGTAATATTGGACGTTGGGGCCAAAAAAACACCGAAAACATACAAGACAAACAACTGCTTGAACCGATCACCACGCCCAGACTTCTTTATCATATCTGGAACTAGCGCTAATGGGATCAACACGTTGCCTTCTAACCCAAACACAGCCCTCCACTTCTTCTTTAAAGCAACATCCACATCAGAAGCATTTGGGCCAGTTTCCGTCTCAACAATTACATCCCCATTAATAGGCAACATAAAGCAATCATACACATCTTCCTTCGAAACCAAAAACTCTTTACCATTTCCAAAATTAAAATAGTAACTTGCCCCATTAAAAGCCCCAATTATAGATGGCAGCAACTTCAAAGGAAAAGATGTACAACACACATCAAACAACCCCCCGAATCCAATAGCTCTCACAACATCCTTTTGTTCATCAGACAAGCCATGAATAAACGCATGTAAAGCTGCTGGCCGACATCGACTTGTTGGCACAATAACACTATAAAGCAGAAAAAAGGGACAAAAACAAATTAGATCTACTTAACTCCATAAACACTAATACCTAACTCCAGGAACTGAATTACATAACTCCAGGAACTGAATTACATAACTCCAATTGATAAACTGCACTAGATGAAATCTATAACTCCACATAACTCCAGACAACTGAATGGTATAACTATAGTAACTCTGACACATAACTCCACAAACTATTTTTGCTAACTCTAGATCGTTGACACATAACTCCATTAACACCATGACATAACTCCAACAACTATCTCCGCTAACTCTGACACATAACTCCACAAACTGTTTTCGCTAACTCTAGATCGTTGACACATTAACTCCATTAACAACATGACATAACTCCAACAACTATCTCCGCTAACTGCAGACCCATAACTACATAACTTATATGACTTAACTCCAGAAAATCAAACACATAAAATAAATAAAAAATCATCAAAAAAACAGAAAAAAAAAAAATACGAGATTAGATAGAGTAACGTACAAGGATTCATCCATCTTATCTTTCCTGCTTATTTTATTTGGAGCACGGCGTCTAGGAGCCTGGATTTCAGCGACGTCGGATGTGGAAGAAGCCGAAACATTACTGACCTCGAAATCTGCCGGAACAATAGACAATTGATAAGGCCAAAAATGCCGTTATATTTTAATACTCTTACTCTTGTTTTTAATTCGATTTCTCGTTAAATTTATTAGTTTACACAATTTTCCTGTCCTAGGGTTGTTTTACTACCGTACATTTATTTTTACGCAGGAATAAGACTTTGTAGTACAAGAATCAAAAAGACGAAAGATTCGGATGTTACATCCTAGGCCAAAATCCAACGTTCATGCCCATTTATGATCCAGCCCAAGTGCAAATCCGGAAATAACAGTTAAGCGACAGTTAATGCAACAGGCCATTATAAAGGGGGAAATTACCATCGATGCAGAACATTTCCCGTTCCCCTTCTTAGGGGACAGTTACATTGTTAATTAGGCAGTTTTCATCATTCATTCTCAATCAAGACTCCATAGATTAGCGTAAGACATATTGTATAATTCTCTGCCATCAATTGTTATATTAGTTCATTATTATCAAACTCCATTGGATATTAATCAGGTTCTTTCTTTGCTATTTTTCGTTCATCTTGTTAAGTTCCTATAGTTTAATTATTATTCAGTACTTTAAGGGGTCGTTTGGTTCACTAACCGGGTTTGGGTTGGAATCAGGTATCGGGTTGACATGGAATGGGGTTGGAACTTGATTCCTGACCTCTTGTGTTTGGTTCCAAATATTAACTGTCCATCCCTGAAGTTTTTTAATTTATTGTTACAATTAACATTAGGTAGAGAAAACTGAAAATTACAAATGAAACAACAAGATCAATAACTCCATTATCACGGAAAAATTACAAGAGCATATGATAAAGATATACTATTTATCACAAAACTAAAAGGAAGAAACAATTGCTTTGACTATTAAATTAGTTGGCGAATTTTTAAGATTGGAGTAATGGAGTGTCTACTACTATCGGTTCAACAATGGCGGCCGTAGCATTATAAATCAAAGAAAACAATTCTTATGAGCTCGGCGCGGCGGGTAGCCTTTTGATCATTATAATTTGAAAAAGAAAATCTGGACGGCATATACATGGAGAGGAAAGAAGTTGTAGGCAGATGAAAAGCTTGTGGAGAAGACAATGATGAGCCTTGATGCAGAATATGCTTGAAGAAGATAATACAGGGCCTCAAACGAAAGGTCAGAGAGCTTCTTAAAAAAATTAAGGTACAGGTTTCATTGAGTCAGGAGGGTAATGTCCGGATTCAAAACCCGATTCCTAGGGGTTTCTTGGACACGGAAAATTCAGGGTTTATGAGGCTAAAAAATGTAACCAAACACATGGAATCGGGTTCAACAAATCCAACCCCATTCCTGAAACCTGTTGGAAGTGAACCAAACGACCCCTAATATATGTTCATTAGTCAAGTCTTTCATTTGTGAATTATGGAAATTTGTTCATAGGTTTTGGGAATACTTGTAATTGTTTAAATAGAAAAATTGTGAGAATGTATATCTTTGATTTCATTTACTCTCTGAATTGAGTTGGTAATTGTGATTACGAAACAACTAATAGATTAAATGATCGAGTGGCCATCGTTCGTATGATTTGATTAGTTGAATGCTAGAATCGTATGGTTAATCCGTAATCGTTAATTGTACAACCCGAAGTAGCACCGGATTATCGGAATTGTAATTAAAACTTGTCTTGTCTTCCGAAATTATCAATTCTTTAAGTTGCACGAATCGAGCTTGTGTATTCGTGGCTTAAATTGACCTTTTTTAAGTCCGTTATTGTAATTGAATAGTCGAGTTTAGAGAGCATGTTCTAGATTGCTATTTGGTTATGCGATATTTCAAGAGCTTATTTGATTTATCAATTATATGGACATTGTGGGGTGTAGGAACTTATCTACATTCATGGTCGATGTTTAGAAGTAGGTGAGTTGGTTTTCGTTCTATGATCAATTGCTATTTGACATTACAATATGTTCCCTGATTTCGTTCCATTTAGTAGTTGATTTAGTTTAGTCGTTTTAATTTAGAAATTATCATAGTAAGGGTGTTTATACGACATAGGAAATTGTTAATAGAAGTGCATTTTCTCCGTGGGATCGACCCCTACTTACTCTAACTACTGGTTAATCATTTAGGGATTAATTTGGGTGATTACGACATCACGCCAACAATATCTGCGAACTAATTTCTTCACCATCACGCTCTTTCCGTTTCGACATTTCTGCAAAAAAAACCTAATTTCAAAATCAAAATATCAACAAAAACTCCAACAGTTATATTCAACAACAACAACAATTGAACCAACTGAAAATCATCATGAATAAAAGAATCGATCAAAGAACAATTTAAATCTACAGAAATTCAACAAATTCGTCAAAAAAATTAAATCAATAGAAAACAAATTCGTCAAATTAATTAACTTCGAAAACATGAATTACCTTCGAAAATGTGTTTGCGATTTACCTTCGCTGATAAGAAATTAATTTGCTCAATTTTTTGGGGAAGAAATTTGGAGAGAGAGTGAGTGAGTGAAAATGAGTCGGGTTTTAGAGAGAGAAATAGAATTTTGATGAATGAAAGATTTCTGGGAAAAAATATGGGTTCCCCCCCCCCTTCCTGACAAAAAGACAAAATTAACCCCAGGTGGAATACGCGCGCGTTTATAGCCGTCGATGAGGGACGATCTAATGGATGACATTGCTTCTCATTTCTCACGAAATTAATAGTTCTCATTTGATAGATTTCCTATAACTCATTATCAATAATAAGATGATATTATACGTTTTGGGAAATAATAAGATGATATTATACGTTTTGGAAAAAGATGGTGCATAAACATAAAAAAAAAGTTGATAAGGAGGCAATAAAAATAAAAATAAAACTACAACTTTTATTTAAATGATAAGAAAATGAGTATTACGTAAGTCGTATGATATAATATAACCGTGCAACGCACGGGTTTAAAACTAGTTATTAATATGTTTTAGACCTTGGGGCTCAGTGCTGTAAAACAAGGAGAGGGAAAGAGATGTGAAGATCATAGTTAGTTAATAACGGTACGCGTAAGCGAGTATTAAACGGCAAAGTTTTCAAAAAGTATGGTAAAAAATCCGTCGAAAAATTTGTTGACTTTTAAAAAACGGTAAATGTGTGTGATTCGTAAAATTCGGCTTCGTTTTGAAACATTCGGGCAAAAAAACCAAAACAATTGGAACAAACTCTTTCCTAAATTTTGTAAAAGAAACAGAAAAGAAGTTGACTATTAGAAAGTCAATGTTTTTTGACCAATAATTCGTGATATAACGTTTAATTCGCGTTTTAAACGGGAGGGTGGGGTTTTTTTTCATTTTAAACGGGGATCACCTTTTAATTCGTTTGTCACGCGTTTTTTTGAAAAAAAACGTAATATGCTTATTAAACGAGTTTTAAACGGGAAAAAACTAACAGAATATGGAGCAAACCATTGAAGAACATGAGCATAAATTTTGGGCGCGCATATTTATTCATTGTTACTTACTCTGTATTAGGTATTGAAATTCGTGAACGTACAATAAACAATAATTCTCATGAATTTGAAGTTCCACATATAATATAGATAGTACTCCGTTTCTTTTATAAGGTTCTTTACGTTTTGTTTGAATATGTGAGAGAAATTTATATTTAAATTAAACGAAACGTAAGGAATCTAATGAAATAAATGGAGTAATACATTACTCGACTACACGCTAAAGGTTCGATACAATAAACAAGTAAAAAGCCATTGAAAATTATAGCACTGCCTCTTCCGTACGTAGATCGTGATTTGTAAAATAACATGGGCCAAGGGGCACCAGGACCAAATGACTAGCAGGGGATCAACCACCACCATGGGCACTGTTTGGAGCTAGAACCAACCTTAATATGCAGCTTCATGCCTTGTACATAACAATGGTCATAAGATCTACCGCAAATGAAGTACATATCGCCATCCTTTAAGGTGATTGTGGTTTTCCCACCCTCAAAGCTTTCAAGGGGAGTGTCTGTGTAACACTTTTTAAAGTCGCCTTTGCTTACTATATACACATTGTGAGCATCTACATCGTACTTGAATGCTGAAATAAGATTTAACAAATTAACGCTATGTTAGTCAACGTTTAATAATCACATTTGTTCTCGATTCATTTTATAACAAGGAAATTTTCGAAACATGAACTCTCATCTCGATCTTAACCTATAAGTTGCTATCTACACTACTTTTATATATATATAATTGTTTTTGTACATGGTACCCTCTCTTGGAGATTCTTTACATAGTACATGCAATAGCACAAAAATCGTCCAGTAGTGTATGTGAAACAACAAATTAATATGTACTTCGTATCTATTAGGAAATGTGTACGTATAAGAAGTTTTAAATGAAACCAGAGACGTAATTAAGAAACTTACTTATGGTATCGCCTGGGGCGTACGATTGTTTGGAATAACTTGAGTAATCTTTGTTAGCATCCCAATCAATTGTTGTGTGATTTTTAGCATTAACAAAAGCGAATGAAGCACCAAATAAAAGCATAGCAAGAAGAGCAATTTTGGAAGCCATCTCTTTTGAATGTCTTTCTTGATGTGTAGTGTAGTTTACAAGGAGAATTACTGTAGGAGTATATGTTAAGCCAAGAGCAGATCAATGAAGCATATTTATAGCACAAAACGACGACGTAGCCCTAGGTACTTGTGTTTTGGACGGTGTGCATATATACATAACATAACTGGCGAAAACACCTATTCAAAAAAAAAAAAAAACTGGCGAAAACACACATGTTAAACAAGCTTAAATAACCTAATTCACATTATTATATTATCAATTGGTCTTATTTCAAAACGTTACATCGGCAATCTTGGCGGTTTCGGAATGTGTAATTTCATTCTGTTGATACTCGGCATGTTATTCACCATTTCATTATTAAGTAGCTAGCTAGTCCTTCTCGAATTATATGATAGTCATATATATGCATTCTGAGGTGTCTTCTACTACTACTAAGATACACTCTGTTGGAGTAATAATCTCCAAACAATGAGATAAATGAGCTTTTTTGGAAAGGCTCGAATCACCCTCTAGGCGATCGAGTGGCCTCGTCCTCGTCGGAGTAGAATACTCTATGGTTCTGCTAGGCGAGCCGCTGGCTGATTTCCTCTTCGTGTCGGTGCGTTTCTTGTTGCGCAAGCCGACTCTTTGGTCGACTTGTTTCCTAACTATTTCCTCAATGCTTATACGTATTGTGGTCCGGGACACATGTCGCATTATCATTCGGCCAAAACAAAAAAAAAAACCCGATATCAAAATCCCATGTCTCTCTTCCCCTCCCCGACCCCCCTTCTCCACAACATAACCACCGCCGTGATCCGCATTCCCGTCGTGGGGCGACGGTCACAACACGCCACTCCGGCTACCACCAAAACCGTCATCTACTCCCCCCAACATTCCTGACGCCTCCCTCACCCCAATTTTTTTCTCTCTCCTCAATAACTCTCTTGACACAAAAATAAATAGAATAGAAATTTTAAAAACCATGAATTAAGTTAGGGATGAGCCATGGATTTGAGAGGCAAATTACATGCATATTACCCCTGAAATTCATGGATTATATGGATAATTGGATTAAAAATCATGGATGCAATTGAAAAACTAAAATCAATTCGCCCAAAATTCAACACCACCATCACCGCCATTCGAACCTCATTTTCCGACGCCCCACCGTAGCCCCTACGTCACCAGCAGCACACACCAAAATAGTTGAAAAATTCATTGGTTTAAAAAGAAAATTCACCAATTTAAAAAGAAAGATCAAACTTAATCCCCATGAATATGATCATATCCATGATATGAGAAAATGATGGATGTTTTGATATCAAACATGGATCTTTTAATTCTAAGGCATGGATCTTATCGGTAATATTCATGGATGTATGTCGAAAATTAACATCAATGACACAAACTAATTAGATCCATAACATACCTGGTTAAGATCCACATGTAGATAAGAGGTGGGAGACGTTGGCTGCAGCGACGTGCTAGGGCGGCGTTGGTGCTAGACGATGGTGATGGTGGGCGACGAGGAGGGATGGAGGGAGAATAGGAGAGAGAAAGACAAAAAAAAAAAGGAACAATTACTTGAAACAGAGAAGGAGTAGGGCTTTTTAAAAAAAAAAAAATTCCTCCCAGCCAATCCAGAGTCGCCATGTGTGTCGGACATGGTGTACACTGTGGTCCGGGGACCATGGTATAATTTTCTCTATTTCCTACCCTATCTTATCTTATTCTATATATTAAAAGTTGTGTTTTAAGCGAACGATATTTCAAAATGGAGTTTTTTTAAAAAAAAAAATTGTTAATCAAAATGGGTCGACTTTCAATATGTTTATCAAAATGGGGTGCACGTCATCACTTTCTAAGTTAGAGTGAGAACCGGCATTTCGCGTGGCGGTATTCTATTGTATTGAAAAGTAGTATTGTGTAACCTAACGGACGGCTCTTTATTGAAGAGCTTGCACTATGCATGGCTCAGACGGAATCGTCTTTAAGTTCAGAGAAAAATTGTCGCCAAAACAATTTTGTCCCTCGTTCCAATCTCAGATCAGATAAGTATCAACAATCTTAATTAGCTTTTTATATTTCCAACATCCTTCAGCATTGTGCTGTTCTCAACTGACACGTACAACAAATGAATATGACCAGTCATACCTTGTACCCTCTGTAACTTTTATATCACTATCTAAATCACGTCACTTAAAAAAAAAGGCAACCCGCGAATGCCAAGTAAAAAAGAGGATAAGTAATAACAATTATTTTTTCAAACATCAACAATACAACAGAGACCATCAATTATACTGGTCACTTTAGCTTTGTTGAAGGTGGTAGGAGATTAAGAGCAAGATAATTATCTGTATCCATGATGTTGTTGTGGGATTAAGAACAAGAATTTTTTTGGATCAAAGTCATATATGTAGGGTATATATTGTTACGTAGTATAACACGACACATATGTATGTAGTGTAGAAGTAAATGGTTTCAAGTACATACTAGGGTCTCATTTGGTTCAAATACTGGGTTGTGGTTGGAATAAAAAATCGGGATAATAAGATATTGGGTTGGAACGTAACCTCATTCCTAATACTTAATATTTGGTTGACTCCATTAGTGAAAAATCAAAGCTTGATATTTAGTGAAATTACTATTGCAATGTAACATCATTTTCCATTGATTTGTTGGTCTAACTTTTGTCAAACAAATACGAGTAGTTATTAGAATGGTTAACTATTGTCAAACAAATACGAGTAATTTTAGAATGTTATATTATCATTAGGAGTATCATGATAGTATATCGTGTTTCTCATCTGTAAATTAAAGAACACTATTGTCGGTTGGTTTAATACTAGACACTATAGAAAACATGTCTTTCAATTTCACTTGGGCCCCTGATTAGACGATATAAAGGGGCATTGTACAACAAATCTAAATTAGTTTAAAAATTACTCGTCCGTATGGGATTAAGACTTTATAAGGTGTTCAATACATTTCTTTGACCATAAATAAGAATATTTATATGGCGGGCACGGGCAGTCTAGCTAGTGTCTGAGCCGAGTTCTCGTTGACCATAGCCTATAGGAATCAGGCTATCTAAGGTCTTCGTGCACTCCCATCCCAATATTTACAGGTAGAGGAGAAAGGAAAAGAAGAGAAAGGAATATAACTAAAGTTTCTTTCGTTTGGTTCACTTATTAAAATTTTGGAGGATTTGGAAGGAAAATGAGTGTTTTTATATTGTAAATTGCTTTTCCATCCAATTCTGCCCGTTTCGGGAGGGAAAGAAAATGGAAGTTAATGAAGGATCATTTCCTTCCATTCCCTTTCCTTTCCTTCCACTTCTGATGTATCTTTATAAACCAAACGTAAGAAAGTTGTAAAATCTGTTTCCTTTCATTTGCGTCAATTTCCTCTCTATAAAACATGTTGTTAATCTCAAAGGGAAAAAGGGTTAGCGGGAGTGCAAGAGAATCTAAAGGAATGCCTATGGCATTTCTGTATTTTAATATGAAAGTCTAATTCTTTACTAGTATACTACATGGTTTAAATCTTGATACACAAAAAGTTTCATAGTGTTAACCGAAAAAGAACATGCGATGTATAGGAGCTGAAGACATTACAGTATGTTGATTCACCCTATAGATGAGCATAAGTCGAGTCTATTATGTGTAGATTCAGACTCGTTGGGTCCTAGGACCCGGACCTAGACCCCTTTGGTCTAGGCCTATGGTTTGGCCGTTTGAGCATGGTAGAATTATGATATGACATATATGTTTGGGTAAAAAATGACTAACAATCGAAGATTTGTATTTGGGAGGAACGCTTCCTAATCTACCCTTGGACAGCAACCTGCGAAAATAAAACACATCACTAGCTCCGAGGGGATATTCCAAAGAGACCCCTCCGAAGATTAGGTCAGGCTTTTTCTTGGCGGGAAAGGAGTCACTCTTGGACAATAGTGATGAAGATGTGCTTTGGGCTTCGAATGACTTACCCAAACAATCTGATCAATGGAGTATTTATACCCCATTTTTTATGGGCTTGTAGTGGGATTGGGCTGCTCGTGGACTTATCGGGCCTAGCTCGTCTTGACCTGTCTTGTGGGCTTACTTGGACATGGGCCCAAGTTCTCTTTGCTAATTCGACCCACATGAATATAGACTTTTAAGGTTGACGAAAACAATTAACAACGATGCGTTAATGTTTATGTCATGCTCGCCGCAGTACAAAGAGTCGGATGGTCCGTCTCACAATGGAGGAGTAGAGACCACACTTAAAAATTATATTTTATTTTTTATTTCATGGGCTCGCCCCTTATTGTAAGTGACAGCACCATGGTATGATTTACGCGATGCAGAGTACGAGAAGGCGCTCGCAAGGGTGTGACTCAATGGTTAAAAGAGTGGAATGCTATCCTCTTGGTCTCAGGTTCAAACCCCACTAAAGTGGGTGTTAATGTGTTATGCTTGAGATTATGTCTCTCTGAGTTTCTCCTACCACATACGAATGTGTCTTACTTGGTTGCGTGACTTGTAGGGTGTTGCGTATACCCACGTCGTTTACCCAAAGCGCACCTAAGGCAGCGATTGCGGGTTCCACGTGTCATAAAAAAAAATAAAAATAAAATAAAAGTACGAGAATGCTCGGACAAAAAATCTAAGGGTAAGAAAATATCTACGCATTGTTTCAATTTTCAAAGGATAAAAATCCACCAATCAAACGACCACGTGTATCCCAAACTAGTAGTGTTGGCATGCTTCCCGAACATTCCTTACAAATTATCTTCTCATTTTGCCAGATATTTTCGAGTTATCCCTCAAACACGTTATTATTCCCTCCACCGCCATTGTTGTTCTAGATTTTTTTCTACCCTATAAATATACAGCGTAATCTCCAAGCTTTTAATGCTGCCATTATATACAATGTTTATAACTACGTACCACGTTAATTAATGTCAAAAATAATATGGAGGTAAATGAGATGACATCGTCAGAATCATACTACAATGTGCTTGGCGTTCGGAGAGACTCTTCTGAGGAAGATATACGTCGCGCTTATCGCAGGCTTGCTATGGTACGTACGTACGTTCAACATTCTATGAATTTTGTTCCTTCGATTACGAAAGCAGAGCAATTACTATCACGAAACACACTCTCTCTGTTTTCTTAATCAACGTTTGGTTTGAATACGTGAAATGTTGTGAAATCATACGTTTATTAAGGGCAGGGTTACCGTACATTGTTACTCTGCCATCATTGACTTTGTCACTATGTATGTAGTGGGAAACAAGAAATGTTATCATTGTTTAATTTGAATGATTGTGCACAATTTACAAGAGAATTAAAAATTGCAAAAGTGGTACTGAAATTGAGTATCATATATAATTATCGATACATAAATCATTGAGTACTAATGCATTATATGTGCTAATGTTGCACTGTTGCAGCAATGGCATCCTGATAAATGTGCAAACACACCGGGTTTGCTAGGCGAAGCGAAACGAAAGTTTCAGAGAATTCAAGAGGCTTACTCAGGTATGTACTATATCTATATGATACTAATTTGATAACACTAATTTTGTAATATTTGTACGTCGTACCGTAATAACGCCACGATGATTAATTGATCATACTATATATGTTTAATCTAAGAATCGACAAATTTTGTGTTACATTGAAACAGTACTATCAGACCCAGGGAAGAGGATGTTGTACGACACCGGGATGTATGATCCTACTGAGGAAGAAGATGAGGTATGAATGATTATGATTGAATATGTATTCGATTGCTAATGTTTTGTTTAATAGTCATCTGTACAAGATTGGAAGATTTTATTATGCTCAGGAAATTAAATATGAATGTCTGATGCAGGGTTTCTGTGATTTCATGCAAGAAATGATGTCGCTTATGTCACAAGTTAAGGATGAGGTACGTAATTGGGATATTTTCTAATGATACTTGTGCCCTTCTTCTTGCTTCTTGGTTTAATATTGTGTTTTCCAACCTCGAATCATGTCGTGCCCTACGTTTATTTTCATTTTCAGCGTGAATGAATTTCGGATCACCTTTGAAAAACCTAAACGTGCTGAGAGATAGTAATATCAAATATGATATGATTTTTTTATCGGACCTTAAAAAGAGCTAATTTTGCTAAGAGATTGTAATGTAAATAATGGATTTCGGATTAGACCTTAAAAAGAGTAATTATGCTAGCGATCGTTACATGAAAATGAATTTTTGATCAGAATATCAGATAGGGATGCTTCTACTTGATGGATCTTTCAATGAATGAAATCTAATTGTAAAATGTCCTGACAGTGTGGTGTATATATATATGATCATATTTTGACATGTATATTTAGCCTATGTTTTTTTTAAAAATGTCTTTCTATGGAATGTGGTATTCAAAGTCATTTACCGTATCTTCTGTGTTACGAATGACACAGATTGGCTACATCTGTTTTTCTCTTGTTGCTGTCAAACTGTTGGCCTTCATCAGTTATATTGGATTTTCTTCTTACATGAGTTTTTTGTAGGAGAAAACTTGCAGCACAAAAGATCTTCAAAGTATGCTGTCGGAGTTGGCTAAAGGGTTCGACACTCCACAATGGTTTTCCGGCCCTTCAATGGTCAGCAGGCAGGGCTGCTCTGGGAATTCACAGCAAAGTTCGGAGACAATTGCACAGTCTTCCCTTAGACCGAGCTCTACCCTAGGAGCTTTTGGAATGAGCAGTTGTTGTAGGTAGATGCAAATACTCATGATACTGGCTGAGCCAAAACAGTGTATGTGCTGTGCGCACTTCTCCTGCAATACCTGGACATCAGGGTTCAGGGTGACCGTCTTACGGTATCAACAACGATCGATGTTTAATTTCCTCAAGCCCAGGCCAGAAGTTTGGTGACAGTACTACAGTAATGTCATCTGTTGATCAATTAAACCACTAAGTGTACAAACTTGGCATGTACTCATTAAGAAAAAGCTTGTGCTGTCTTAATAGGATATCGATATATTGAGTATGGAGAAATGATATTAGGAATAATATATGGGGGTATATCATTTAGGGTTAGGATATATCATAGTAATATTATGTTCGCATTATATTGTAAACTATATAAGGGGGCTTTCCCGAAGTTAACAAACAAGTCATTTACGAGTCTTATTAATGATAAGAGTATTCCCAAATACAGGTGTCTTATAATTCTATTATGGTATCAGAGCCTCTTTCCTAGAGGACTCTCGAAAATTGCTTCCGCTGCCTGCCGGTGGGCATGTGATCGATAATGCCTGCCGGCGGGAATTTGGTGTTCGATGGAGTTTTAGTATTCGTGATCTAGTGTTTTAAGGTTTTTTGTTGTTCAATTTCAAGAGTCTTATTATGTTATTTTTAATTTATTTGTGTCAAATAAAGCCCTCCTCATGTTATTTGGTTTGATAGCGTCGAGATGTTTCCGATTGATCGAGTGTATGTGATAGAGTGTTGCCGTGCGTGTTTGGACTTTGGAGTTCGCACGTTCATGGATTTGGGCTTAAGTAGGGTGAGGTTGCGTTGATGTTGGTGCTTAATTGCTTTTTGTTGGTGATGGTTCGCACTGTTGGGTAAGTTGTCGGCATGATAGAATTCTTTATGCCAAAGTTATTAGGTGTAAAACCCACTTTGGTTTTGTGATTTTTATTGCTCAAGTTGTCGCGGGGATTATATGTGTTGTTTGTTATTGTTCTATCGAGAACATGTTTGGAAGTATTGGGGTTTTTTTGTGTTATTATTGTGACCGATCAAGGAACTTTTAAATGGAGGTGTGCCTCTACCAGTCGTCTCGTCTGGTTTTTGGGTGAAGCTGATAATGGACGCTTCACAATTTGTGGCCATGGACCCATGGTGAGTCATGGTATATTTTTGTGGTTTCCTTGTATCTGGCGTTTGGGTGACGAGTGATTTCGATTGAATTTGCGACGACGACGATCAACATGCCGATTTGAAGATTTGAAGATCACGACGGGGTTTATGTTTCTTATTGTTTTGGCAAACTCATGGAAATTTTTTTCAAATTACCATGAGTTTGAGGGGGGTAATAGAGTATATTAGGGAATATTGAGTATGAGAAATGTTAGGAATGATATCGAGTATTTGTGGTTAAGAATATTATGAGTATATGTAATTTAGGAATGCAATATGTTTAGAAATATATTGTCTATTAGGGTTTCGTAAGGGTCAATAGTATAAATAGGGGTCTACCCCAACGTCAATGTAACAAGTCATTTTACGAGAGTAATATCAATGTTAAGAGTGATCTCAAATTGTGTGCGTTATTATAATTCTATTATGTCTGCCCGTGTCTAGTAATTTGATCTGCTTATTCTGTTCTTTTTACTTCGTTTCTTACAACTCGATCCATGTCCAATCAATCGCATTTGGTTAGATGATACCTTGCCTAGAATGGTTACCTGATTTGATACGCTTGCATACTTGTTCTTACCAATGTTGAAAAAAAGAAAACTCGCAATTTGTTGTCATACATTTGTTAATTAAGTATTAATATAACACTTTCTTTTTAGTTTTCGCTATTTTAAGTCAACACCGTAATTGGTTGTAGCCTTTTTTTTTTTTTTAATTAGAACACAACGCGATTTATTTCACAAATCTAACCAGCCTAGGTTTAAGTCCCTTAGTTGTTATGTTTTCGCATTTTCTATGTAATTTAAAATGTTAACCCATCATTTCCCTCGTTTTGACACACAAGCATGAAGATCTGCGTAATGTCAAATTGTCCTATACTTCGACGTCTCAACGTGCAAATAGAGACTTCTCCCAAACTCGATAAGTTCAGGGTCACTTTCTACTGTCATTTCTAGTCTTTAAAGGTGTTATCCTGATTCCATTAATTTGCTAATCAAACGCTTGTATTTTCAGCGAGAGGGTAAATGTCTAGTACTTGTATGCAATAATGTTGACAATAAGCTTCTTTCATTTAAAATCAATATTGACATGATATGAATTTCACGGAGTCACTGTATTGCAATTTGATTATCAATTCCATTAATACTGTAATACATACCATCACACAAATTACGCGAACTATTTCATTTTCTTTTCTCGGTATCAGCCTACGTCATTACACGAACTTTTTAATTTTAATTTAGTGTATCTATGGAACCTTTATTCCATACTCCATACTCTATAATAATAGCCTATACAAGAAGGGAATACCAATAATTTCTCGATTCGTATACATTAAGGGTAAGACTCCTCCACAGAAGAGTAGATCAGAAGACCCTTTCTATATATTTAACCCACGCAATGAGTCGATAAAAGTACCAAATACTTATGTTAAGAGAACCCTGCCCTGAAGAGTTAAGTGCTAAATTGGGTACTGAACTTTGGGTGATGGGTGAAAATGGGTACCGTCAACTTTTTTTGTAAAAATCGGGTACTGCAGTGGATGGCGTTAACGGGAAGCTGACGTGGCTAAAGAGGGGACTGAACTTCCTGCAAATTTAACTGACACAAAAACAGAAGAGTGGGAAAAGCAAATTCTAAGGGTCTGAACTTCATAAATGCAAAAAGTTACAGAAATTAGAAGGTTGAGCAATTGTATGAAAAAAAGAAAATTACTGCATAAATGATTACGAAAGGCTAAAAAAGATTAAGGGAAAATAACCCAAATTCAAATTGAAAATGATGGTAAATTATTTCGTTCGAACTCAAACCCAGAAAATAGTATTGAAAAACTAAACAACACCCAGAAAATTGGGGGGAAATATTGACAAGTACCCAGAAAAAATTGAAGTAGAAGAGAGAGAAGGATCGAGGTAGCTTGATGATCACCACAAAACCCATGTTAAAAAACTAAAAAAACCCCAATTTCTGTTAATAAAAAGGGTCACAAGGGCCCAAATTATCATCATCAAAAATCAAAACTTAGCAAGAATTTACCAACATTATGAGACACCAACCAGATCGCCATTGAAGAGCTTGAAGCAATAATCAAAACCTTATAAAACTGCCTCTTTGATTCCTCTTCTCCCGATCTAAACATTGATTGATTGATTTATTCAAAAGTTATTCAATTTACGATCTTCGTCTTCAATTCAATCTTGATTGATTTATTTTTTGAGGTTTTGATAATCAATTTAATTAAAATTGATCATCAAAACCTCAAAAGTAAATCTGAATATTGGGTTGGGAATTTGATTTTGAGCTTGGTGTAAAGATTTTTGTTGGTAGTGTACTAGTGTTTACGGAGCGGTGCCCTGAGTAGAGAAGAGAGAGAAAGAGAATAGTGAAATGAAAGAAGTTGCAGCGATTAGAACGTGCAGCGCAGGCCCACTACTAACTATCCTCTGCCACGTCATCGCTTGACTAACAGGGAAGCTAACGCCGTCCACTCAGTACCCGATTTTTACAAAAAAAGTTGACGGTACCCATTTTCACCCATCACCCAAAGTTCAGTACCCAATTTAGCACTTAACTCTGCCCTGAAGGACTGCTCATATAAATAGTTATATACAGTGGCGGACCCACGTTGGCCACTTTGGTGGCAACTGACCCCACTTAGGAAAAGATAAGTAGAATATAAAGCATAGTTGGTTAAGTGAAATGCACATGGAGTAGTGGTAGACCTGTCAAACGGGTCGGGCGGGCGGGTTTCGGGTTCGGGTCAGTAAAATACGGGTCGAATACGGGTCGGGTCAAATACGGGTCAAGTAAATACGGGTCGACTATACGCGGGTTTATACGGGTTCGGGTCGGGTTACGGGTTGACCAACGGGTCAAAAATATATGCTCGCGCCTTTTTTCTCGGTAATTATTATAATCAAATTATTATTTTATTACTATTTTACAAGCATTTTATGTATTATATTAAATAATAATAATAGTTTAATTATATTTGTATCTTATATGTCTTAAATTAATCAATTATTAATATTTAATTAATATTTATCTATTTCTTTTTTATTTTTTATTATTATAATATATATTTTGCACAATTCATTTGACCCAACGGGTTGACCCGGTCCGGGTCGGGTTATGACCCAGACTTTCGGGTCGTTTTCGGGTTCGGGTCATGTTCGGGTCCGGGTTGAGAAAAACGAGTTTTTTTCGGGTTATTTCCGGGTCGGGTCCCGGGCGGTTTTTCGGGTCGGGTCAGTTTTTGACAGGTCTAAGTAGTGGTCATTAGGGCTGAGCATTTTCGGATATCCGATCCGAATTAGGTGTTCGGATCGGATATCCGAATCCGAAATTCCAAAATTCTATTATCCGATATCCGATCCGAAATCGATCGGATATCCGAAAATACTATCCAACGGATATCGGATCGGATATAGCAAATATCCGATACCCGAATTGATGTTGGATGATTCCTTTCGAAATCAACCAAAAGGCAGCCCATTTTGTGGATGGGCCGTGCGCGGGGAGCCCATTAGTGGCTTCAGCTGGGCTAAGCAAAGGCAAACCCAGCTGTGACCTATGACAAGTCACAACTCTCAACCACAATTCATTTGATCAATTCACCACTTTCTTTTATAGAGAGATGTACCCATATTTTTCTTTGGCTAGCCGATGTGGGATGAATAGCAATATGAGAGCTTCCCAATTTCATTCTCATAACCTTAGCTAACCTCAACACTTCGACCATAGATTTTGATCCTTTTGGTGTTTAATTTGGAGAAAATGCGTGAAATGAAACTTGTAGATCTCACTTCTAACTTTCCAAGCATGCTTGTTTCGACCCCTCCGGACATCGTATGAGAAAGTTGTGATAAGAATAAAAACACCACTTACACATAAAAATAGTTCGAATAACCTTATTAACGTGCTATGTTGACCATGTATGTCGACAAGATGGGTACGTAGTTTTGACATATCCCTGAAATACCTCTTGTAGATATTATTAATAGCTTACTGTTGACGTTTATCTCAATCCGTTTGGACTATAATTTATATGTGAAAGTTATGATCAAACGATCAAGTCTTGGTAAATAAAACAGATATTTGTATAGCTAATGTTTTTTTGTATGTTAATAATCACTTATCAATTAGTTACACATAATAATATTTATATTAGCTATGTAGTTAGTAATTACTCCGTGCGTAAGTTTAACAATTGTACTTATGATTATTACTCATTACTAGTTACTAAATTTGTTAAGTTGGATAAATAGTTCAGAACGATGACCATATAACTAAGAACTGGATCACTTAGTAATCAATAGTTGCTCTTTAAATTCTTATCTTTGGCTAATACTTGCGATAACACAACATTAATCACATTCACAACACTCATAATCGTGAAGGGGAAATGTCCTATTATTATGAAATTTTGCAACTCGAACGTTCACTAGAACGCTCATAGGGTAAATGGTTTGTTTTGTTTGTGAGTTAAATAGTTGCGCTTCCTAACTAGTTACTGACATTGGTGACCAATGGTAACTACTATGGAGGAACATCTAACATGTACCTATTGACTATTGCATTTAACTAATACTCAATTCGTTACCATGCTTATTAACCTCGAGTAACATAGTCCAATATTCCAATCCAACTTATCTCAAAAAAAAAATTTCCAATCCAGCTTATGTTTAAAGAAAGCCCCGTCATTTGAAACTAGGATACGTAAACAATAAATCCATTATACATGGTGTCATAAGTATGTTATTACATTGTTTGAGCATACTAGTAGATCGATAATAGAAATACTTACTAACTACATACTAACCTAACATAATAAAGATCAATAGCAAAAAATAATCTAAAAACTATATGCAAAAAAGAAAAAAAAATTATGTGTGAGAAGTATGTCCCACATCGACTAGATAAAGAAGATGTGGGCAAACATTTGTTATAAATTGGATAGAATGTAAGGGATGAGCTAATGGGTGGGCTCGCTGACCTACCGTGTTGGGCCTTAGCTTTCAGCTCCCCAATACAGCTGGGTTGTGCTTATTGCACTGCTTGACACGGCCCATGCAATTTTCTAAAGATAACTAGATGGATCGGATCGGTTCAGATCGGATATTATGGATATTCGGATCGGATATCCGATATCCGATATCCGTATCCGATATATTTGAGGATATCGGATATCCGAAGAATTTTTACTTACTATCCAAATCATATCCGATATCCGAAAAAATCGGATACGGATATCCGATCCGAACCCATTTTCGGATCGGTTATCCAAAGTTTCGGATCGGTTATCGGTTCGGATTTTCGGGTTTTCGGATAGTCGGATATTTTGCTCAGCCCTAGTGGTCATATTAGTAGATTTTCAAGCTGGAGACCCACGTTCAAGCCTTGATAGGCTTATTTTTTGTGGTTTCCTTGGAATTTTGGCTAATCTTGACCCCACTTGAGATTTTTGTGGTGTGAGTGATATAAATTGACCCCACTTAATTTTATTTCTGGGTCCGCCACTGGTTATATATTAGTACTTTATAATGAAACAAAATAAATGAGTACTAGCTAGTATACAAATAATACAATGTAGTCAATGTTATGAGGTGTATTATTATCAATGTATGGACTTTCTTTTCAACGTCCGTCCATTGTTTTTGACAACACACATGCGTACGGGACTAGGAAAGTTGTCAACCAAGAACCTCCGAAAGTATACATAGTGGGACCTTAAATTATCGATCCATCCACATGCAAATGCAAATACTTAGCAAAAACAAACACACACTCTATAATACAACTTTCGCAATCAAAAGAGAACCCGCATATGCATATGCACATTTGCAATTCCTAGTCATTCCACCTTAACCTCATAAATGTAAGGTCCAAATTATACCTAACCCAAGAAAACCCACCTTTTCCTACATCCTACGCATCCTTACTAATAATAATACTAACATTAATACATCATTCTATTTACGTAACTCTCAACCTTCATTTCATCAACCATCTTACACAATCTTCATCTTCACACCAAATTTTATCACCCAAATAAAATAAATAAAACATGTCAATACCACCAAAACTTGCAAAATCACTATCAACCCATTTCTTAATCTTATTGATAATATATTTATATTTTGTTGGTCCAATAAATGGGAATGAATTACCAAGGAAGCTCGATGAAACAGTGTTACCAGGATTATCAGATGATCCTAGTATAAAGTGTGGTGGTTGTTCACCTTGTGGACATCCATCCTGTTACCAAAGCCCGCCTCCGCCACCGCCTCTGCCTCCTCCTCCGCCACCTCCTTCTCCTAAGAAGCCACCGAGTGGGCGTTACTGCCCGCCACCACCGCCTTCGCCGGGTATTATCTACGTGCCAGGACCACCTTCAAGCTTATACCCTGTTATGCCTGATTTTTCAGGGGCAGTCAGAGAGTTGGGAGTTAGTATGAAGATTATTGCTGGGTCTGGAGTTCTAGGAGTGTTAATCTTGTGTATGTTTTGAAAAATTGTATTATAAATTTATGATGATAGTTAAAATTTTACTGTTTAGACTGAATACTGATTAAAGTCGTCGATCGATAGTTCTTCATGGGTTGAGAGTTGACTCGACTCTGTTTTCATGGGTAAACTACTTTATTGTGTTGTTTATTTAATTTTTTTGTGTTCTGATTGTTGCTTACAAACTTTGAATTGTTTGGATTGTTGGTTTCAAACTTTCTATTATTCTTTAAGTTTCCCTTAAACATATTGAAACGAAATTTTAGTAACCTAATGAAATGGAATCGAAAGAACCGACCATAGTACTCTTTAGATGAAATTAGGACCGAGGTATAGTTCATAACCCGACCATACTGAATGTTCCAAATTTGTCGACTGTGAATCGAAAGAACCAAATCGGTTGTGTCTGGACCGCAACAGTCCAATCTGGTCCACTCAATTACGTTAGACCGATATGAAGTCGAACCTCGTGTTTTTTATTGACTTAGGACATGAGCGAATCATACTCCGGGTATGCTTGGATTGGGAGTAATTATTAGAGGTAAGAGCATGCTCTATGGCACACTTTTTTTTCTCTATCATTGGATGATAGAAAATTATTTCCTACATCAATGATACACTTGTCAATTTTTCGTATCACTTTTTGATAGAAATGAAATCCTATCACTTTTTGATAGAAAATGAGGGTGGACATTTGAAGTGGGCCCACTGCAAATGGAGGATAAAAGCTTGGTTTTTTTTTCCTCTGTAGAACTTGGCGTGCTTTTTTTTTTTGTAAATTTACTTGTGGGGCCCACATTGTCATCTAATAAAATTGAGTTTGAGTAGGAGAGGCCGAGAGAGAATGAGTGGTGGGGTCTTTATTGATAGGAAAATTTCTTTCATTGTATTAGTGTAAATATCAAATTTGTATATAAAATAGAGTGGAATTAAGGGAAAGTGGGGAGACTAGAGAGAGATTGATAAGATGAAAAACCTTGTCATTGATAACAATGCTCTAATAGGAGCTTAATAAGGAAAATTTAGAGAAAATGGGGAGGTGGAGGAGGAATCATTACCCCCATATAGGAGAAATAGATTACTTTAGGGGGGAGGGGAGTAATGTTTTACTCCCACGTGGGGGTAATAGTTCCTCCCTTACATCTTATTTACTCCCTCTACCACCACCATTTTTATACCATTATCTTTCCCTTGTTTTAGGCACCATTACCCGCATAATGATACTCCCAATCCAAATATGCCCTCAGCATTAAGTGAGAAGGTCTAATAATACGAAGTTGATTTGATCATCGAGTTGTATTGGGTAGCGATTTAGGGCACCAACTTGATCAAGAGTTTGAGATTCGAGTGCATCAGCTGCATTGAGCAGCATCCTTAAGCAAGCTGCACAAAGTGTCGAATTTGGTATGTCTTATTATCGACCATAAGTAGGTAGCAAAAGTAAAGATATACGGAGTACAAAAAATGAAGTAGCTAGGTTGGAAAACTTCGACAGCCAAGGGACTCCTGATCGGTGCATCTAAACAAACACGAGCCGGTCTAGAAAGCGCTGGATATGTATGTATGTCTAGCAAATATGATGCTACTTATTAGGAAATGTGTGATTCGACGGCTAGCGTTACATGTCATTGCACACGTAAGATTTCATCTCTTAAGTGACTGAGCAACCAAGAGAGCCATTCTTCCACCTTGTTTGGTATGAAGTTATTGGATGAAAAGGAAATAAAATACGTACTCCTTAGATTTTATACCTTTCCAACCAGTGGCGGACCTACGTGGGTTCATAGGGGGGCAGCTGAACCCCCATTATTTCTTTTTTTTTGAACTGATATGTATAGATATTAATTTCTAATATAGTCATACCTGCGACCTTGGATCAGTGGTAGTTGATGATTAAAAAGAAGCACACCACCTAGGTTCGATTCTCACTGAAGCCTTCTTTTAGCATTTTTTTCAATTTTTTTTTCTTACACATTTACTTGTTTAAACTGTTTTTCAACGAGTTACCACAATTTCTAATAACTTTTTTTTCCTATTATTAATACTATACTTCAAATTTATCCATCAAATTAATTTCGATTCCATACTAAAATACTTTCATACGACAAAAATCAATCATATTGATGCCAAATTTACAAAAAATAACAAATAAGGTGATTATCAACTTTTGTCTTTTCTTGGTTAGATTTACACAAATACGTGCGTTTTTTAGAATGTCGTCCTTTTTTTAGTTATCATATTTTTAGGTTAAAAAAAGTCGTGCTTAACCGTTTTTCGAACCTCCATTCCTGGAATCCTGGGTCCGCCACTGTTTCCAACATTTGGTTTGTCATAAGAATTCTCCTTAAACACAACATCCCTACTGGTAAAAATTTGATGATTATCCATGTCATAAAGCTTGTAACCTTTTCGTCTGAATGGATAACTAATGAAAATGGTCCTTCTAGCCCTAGGTTCGAGCTTATCTCCAGTGTTCACTGCTGCATAGCATAAGCAGCCAATTACTCTCAGGTCTGAGTAATTTACTGGTTTGCCAAATAACACTTCAGAGGGCACTTTCCACTTTAATACAGAAGATGACATCATATTAATTAAATGTGTTGCTGCCAAAACCATTTCTCCCCAGAATTTCTTAGGTAAATGTGCCTGATATCAAAGAGCTCGAGCAGTATCTAGGAGATGCCTGTGTTTACGCTCAACCCGACCATTCTGTTGAGGCACTCCTGCTATACTGGTTTGATGAACTATCCCTTTCTCCAGAAAAATGTTACCACAAACTTGTTGGAGAATTTCCCTACCATTGTCACTCCTCACAAATTTGACAGTCGTATTAAAATGATTTGTGACATAAGCCAGAAAATTGGACATGATTTGAGTAACTTGTGTCTTCTCTTTAACAAGGGTAGTCTAAGTAACTCTTGAGTAATCATCAACAATAGTCAAGAAGTATGGTTCACCAGTAATAGCTCTAATCTTATATGGACCCAAAGGTCATCATGAATAAGCTCAAAAGGAGTACTAGCATGAGAAATGCTATCAGAAAATGGTAACTTGTGATGCTTGGCAAGCATACAAACATCACAATTCAAATCAGAAACTTTATTGCAATCAAATTGAAGTACATGTCTAAGTTTAGACAAAGAAGTGTGCCCTAATCTTTGATGAAAAAGTAAAACATTCTCAGATAAACTAGTACTAGCATTAGCATTACAAGGGTTATTTATATTACAAGATGATGCTAACAGTTTATCACACGCAGAGATATGATATACTCCTCCATCTTTGAATCCAATCCCCATGACTTCTTTAGTGGAATAAGGGTCATGGAATTTGCATTTACCAGCAGAAAACACAGCTGATAAGTTTGAATCTACCAATAACCTTCCAACAGATAAAAGATTGTGTCTAAACTCAGGAATATACAGAACATTTTTCAAGCAGATTGCAGCAGTCAAATGAACATCACCAGCAAAATTAGCCAGTTTAGCAGAACCATCAGGCAAGGTGACTTTGACAGGCTTTAACAACTTGTGTATGTTTTTAAAAGAGTCTTAGCATAGGACATGTGATCTCAGGCTCCTGAGTCAACTATCCATGCAGTATCTTTACTAAAAACATTGCACACAGTTGCATTAGTAGTGAAAGTCATACCTGCTAAACTGTAATCATGCTGATCATTATTATAGTCAGCAGAAGTTGCTGAAACTTGAGCTGCAGATGGTCCAGTTTCAAACTTGGGCTGCTGCATAGATGTGACAAACTTGTTGAACAGTGCATTCAGCATCATAGGGTCGATGTGTACATCATTATCAGCCACAGGTGCACTCTTCAACTCATAAGCTGGCTTGCTGTCATAAGACTGATGCGTGTTATCAAACCTGTTGTCATAGAAATGAGTGTCTTCTTCTTCCTCATCTGAATCTTCCTCAACATTGGCTGCAAACCTCCTGTTCCCATCGCCATTGCTTTGACCATTATCTCTAGCCAGACCTTTCCCTTTGCCAGGTGGCCCATTGAGTTTGTAACAGTAGGCACGAGTGTGTCCTTCTCTGCCACAATGATAGCAAGTCAATGGTGGCTTCTCATAAATACTCAGCTTTGTTTTCTTGTTGTAATCTTGATTATAACCTCCACCATTGTCAGAGTATCTGCTGCTGACAGATGGGTCTTGCCTTGGAAAAGTTCTGTAACGTTGATTAGCAGCCATTGCACTGCTATTAGAATCAGTTGAAGTTCCAGCTTCATCTCTATGCTGTGTTTCAAACTGTTGAACCTTGAAAAAGGCAACATTCATAGTAGGAAAGGGATCTAATGCAAACAGCTGATCTCGAATTGCATCATACTTAGTCCCCAATCCCATCCAAAAGTCCAAGGTTCTGTTCCTGTTATCTTTATCAGAGATCCTCTTAAGAACTGTACAAGAGCATCCAGACATGGCTCCACAGTTGCAAGTAGGGAGTGGATCTAGTGACTGTAATTCAGCTTGTACAACCTGCAGGTGACTGTAGTAGTCTGCAACTGTAACACCCCATACTTTTTGAGAATTTATTTAATTCGGGTGTTACTAATTATATTGAATTTAGGATCTTGCGGCTTAGTTTTGAGAATTTATATAGTGACTTTCGGATTTTAAAAGGGTAAATACTTGTTTTGTTATCCATTAGTGATCTCGGTTGTGGAATTGGATGATACCATTAAGTTTATTGAGAAGCTATTACTTAAGGAATGTTCGGTTACATTCTCAATCCATTGCCGTTTCGATAGCTTTCTTAATCGTGAAGAAACGTTTTCTTAGTCGTTAAGTAATCTCTTAACGTAAACCCGGAACAAAATTGTGATTGTTCCATTGTATCATTTGAGGAGCTTTACTTGGTAAATATGAAGTCAAATGACACAAGTTATAGATCCATTCTCAACTTACACAATCTCATTCTACACAAATTTGGAAGCTTGTGTGTAGTGTCGGGATTAGAAACCGATCTTATTTCGTAAGCACGAGGTGCCGGGAGTACCTAGATGATCTTACCTCATGTTGACACTTAATTGGACCCCAAATCATCTGCTTACTCAGCCAAAATTCGTGCATAAGGACTGCACACGCAGCTGCCTGCTTGCCGCTTGTATATGCCACCCAATAGCTCCAACTTCATCACACGTTTTCTCCTTCATCTCGAAGCCAAATGAATTGAAACAAAATCCTAAATTCATCTACTCATTTATGGATACAACTTTGTAGAAGGTTTCGAGTTCATAATTCTTGATTATCATCACCAAATTTACCCAGAACCGTGAGGTGTCGTTTTACGCGCAGTTCTGGACCACTTCTGGTATATTGGTCATAACTCCTTCATTTGGTAAGCTCAATACTTAATTCTTGTTTATAACTACTCTCAAGATCTTTGGTAACAAACTCCAATTGGTTAATTTTATTTTAATTATGATTTAGTTGCCTAAATCATGTCCTAAAGTAAACCCTTGTTTCGTTGTTCTTCCTGTGAGTATCATGAACATAGGGCCTTCGTAATTTGATCATAACAGCCTCATTACTTCATGTATTTGATTGAAAAAAAACCCTAAATTGAACTTCAGTTCAATATCTTGATTTTAGGCTTTTGAAATTCTTGAAAACCTGTCGTTATGATCATGTTATAGTTCCTAGAAGTTGGATGCGCATTTAGTACTCTGTTTTGGAGCAGTTGTGGTATTTGGGCTATAAATCCTTTGATACTTAATGAAAGTTAACGTTCGATGTGTTGAAATACTCCTAAGAGGCAGTTTTACAAGTTACAGTTGGTTTTGTGTCTAAAAGGTTAGGAATTCATTACCAATCATCGTCTAAACATCAGTCCTGTGTTCTGAAACATGAAGAAAGGGTAGGCTATTGTTATATTGGATTTGGACAAGTTATACTTGGTTTCTTTGGGAGATTTTTGGTGAGTTGAATACTGATGTATAGTGATGTGATGTACCATGATTATATGATTCGTTGAAGGCCGATTCATGGAGGTTTTGGATGCTTGGTTCGCGGTATGGAGCGTGTTGGGGATAGCTAAGAGATTTGTGAATTCAAAGTGGTTTTGTTTGCCGATTGTGAGAAAGGTTATTAAGGAGAAGTTAAGCGTGCCTGGTAAGAACGTTAACCCCTCTTAAGCTCGAGCATGTTTTCATATATCTATTGGTGATCCGACTTTTCAGTTCATATCATTTATATTTCTATTCACATATACTCTTGTCGTTTCTAAATTTTATAAAGTCGGATAGTTCCAATTCTACCAAATGAGAAGGGGCTCGACCCCTCAGTTATATATTTGATTTTGTACTCGTCTTTGTTTGGTATTCGGCTCAGGCTTACGTTGTTACATGAGATGAATTCTATGAATGAAATAATGTATCTAAGACGGATAAAATGGGTATGTTGAATAATGTTACATCACAATCTGCTAGAGCAGGCGTGACCACTGGTCCGTCGGGATGTTACATATACACCTCTGATCAAGGTGAAATCTAGCCTGGGGTAGCTGCCAGGCGCCTATTAGACTTCCTCCTAGAACGGTTACATCCTACTGGCTGTCTAGCGAGGGGTGTGCACACTCGAGTCTGTAGGACGGGGTATTGGGGCTCTAGTAGCGTGTTGGGGTAGGACCCAATCACGAAACCGGAAATTTAATTGTTGATATATATATTGAACTGATTGAATCTCAGCCTTGAGCTTTTGTTGTGATTCTGTACTTGTCTTCTTTTGGCTAAGCGTCGCTTGATTAGCTACGCGCCATGAAGGCGCGTATCTTCTTTTCCTTATTGTTCTGCATGCTTTTGAGTTCTTACTCAGCCTTTGCTGACGTTCTATGTTTGGGTTTGTCCCTACGCTATTTTTGGGCCTGTATCATTCTCTGTGATGCAGTTGGCAGGTCTACTTGAAGTGAATTGTTGCATGGACGTTTGTGCATATCATGGGGCTAGCTTGGAATATATGTTACTACGGCTGAGTCACTTTAATCAGTTGTAATTGTCATTTCAGTTGGGATTAGGTTTTGTAAACTTGGCTTCACTCTTCCGCTGTCAACTTGTTATCATTTATATAAATAAGTTGGTTTAAATTATCAGTGTTTTAGCCTTGCAGTTAACTCAGCAGTCAATTGCGGCATAACAATCCTAGATTTTTGTATAATTAGATCTGGTCCAAATTTAGGGTTGTTACAGCAGCAAACTGTCCTTCCTGCTGAGATGTCTGACTGAGATCTCTGCGCAACATGTAGATGAATGGCGCATTGGACTGACTGTATCTCTCCCTGATCTCCTCCCACAACTGCTGTGAAGAACTTATCCAGAGAAAACAGTCTGACACACTGCTCTCCATAGAGTTATGAATCCAGGTCATGACAGTGTAATCACTCTTGACCAATCCTGTAACCTGTCATCATCAGCTGTAGGCTTTGACACAGCTCCAACTATGAAACCAAAATTATTCCTAGCCATGAGTGCCATTTTGACTGCCCTGGACCACTTAAGATAATGGCTGCCATTGAAGAGAGTGGATACAAGTCTAACATTGTTTAAATCACCACCAGGTAAGTAATATGGATCTCTGTAAGCATTCACCATAGGATTATTAACGAAATTCGATTCCGGCGCCATTGTTATTGTCGAAGAAACTTATTTGATACGCTAAAACACCAAGACTTTGTCTGACCGAAACCGAAAACACTAAAACTCACTAATTCCTCAAAGAGTATGATCAAACCACCTAAAAACACTGACAACCATTAGAATCTTCTCCAATACACTCGAATCAAAGAACGAGCAACTCACAACCTCCAAAACTACAAAGTTACACTGATTCCTCAACCAAAACCTCAATACACCAGTAAGCATCCAAGAAACTTCCTCGAGAAGCTTAATTGGACACAAGACAACAATATACCAGTCAACAATTCCCAAAAAACACCCAAAAAATCTCCAGAAATACCACAATCAGCGAATTTCACTGACAAACACCTAGAAAATGTGGAAATCGTCACCACAAATCCAACAAAACACAAGATCACCTCCAAGTGTGATTTTCTTCTGCAGAAAACCACAAATTCAGCTGTAATTACAACTGAAAAAACACCGAGTCACCAAAAATCTGCAAATGACGCAGAAAAAACCACAAAATTCCGCAATTTTGCTGAAAATTCTTCTCTCACTCTTCGTGAACGCTTCGCAAAGAAACTGTAGTAAGAATGCTGAGAAATCTGCTATTTCAGGAGAAAATTACCAGAAAAAGGTGAAAAAATTTGTAGAATGAATGTGTTTATGTGAAAAAAAAAGAAGCAAAAAAGCAAGAATATGATCATTATTTCAGATCAGATATGAAAAAAAGGCACATGATCGAAACATCTTCGTCTGATACCATGTTAAAACTTGAGGTTTACGCCATTAAAGAGAAAAATGAAGCTCCACACAAAATATGAATATTGGAATTTATTCCATAAAAGCTTAAAATGAATTTACAGAGTAATGTTTGTATTTATACGAATATTTAGCAACTGCGTCTACCTAAATTTATAACATAATTCCTATTGTACAAATAACTAACTTTGACCACTTGTAACAAACTTTGACTCTAATCCTACATGGCCTTGATGACGCCAAGCTACATTCTGGTTAGTTGACTAATGTTGGCAGGATGCTCAGATTGGTTGATGGAATCTTCTGATGCTGAGTCTGTAACAACCCTAAAATTTACTCAACGAAAGATATAGAATTGTCACGTCGCAATTGACTACCAAGTCAATTGGTAGGCTAGATATTCGATTACAATAACTAAATAGAAATGAAACAGCAGAAGTCTTAAAAAATGTCGAACTACTGTTCTCAAAACCGAACTCGAGTTACATAGTCCAAATGAAATAAAAGTCTAATGAACGTTTATAAATCCCCAGCATGCACTTGACTCCTCTAGCAAGCATTCCACAATCAACAAGACCTGTCAAACTATGCCATCAAAGAATGACATAGGCCCCAGAATATGGTAGGGAACGAACCAAAAGAAAGAACGTCAGCATACAGGCTGAGTAAGAATCACAAAACGCAAGGAATCAAGAGATACACGCCTTGGCGCACGGTTAACAACAACAATCAAACATCACAATAATATAAGAGTGCGATAATCGCCATATCGCAACAAGAGCCAAAAGTCTTATTATATCATTACGTCAACGGCTGGGCTCCTACCCCACAACCACCACAATCTCGAACCAGTGCGAGCTAGAGTACTAGAAAACAGATCCTAACGTCTTGAAATGTGCACACCCCTCACTAGAGGGCCAGGTAGGATGCGAAGCCTCTAGGAGGTAAGCCGTTTAGGAAGTCGGTAGCTAATCCGACCTAAACAACCTTGATCAGAGGTTAGAGGTGACCGATCCAGGCCGCGTCACCTTACTCTAGGTGGTAAACATCATCAACAATATCATTATCATAAACAATAGTGTACACAATCATACGCGCGTTAAACAATACATATACAATTGTCCACATAACATAAATCATACGAATCACATCAAAGAATCACGAAAGAGCAACAACAAGACACACCCGGCCGAGAGGCCGAGCGGTGGAGAAAGCCGAGCCGGCCGGGAAGCCGAACCGGGCGAATACCGATGAGGCCGAAGGGCCGGTTCTTTGAGCCGAAAGGCGGGAATGCTGCAAGGTTATTTCAAACGATAGTGATACAAGAATAGTAGAACAAATAACAGGGATAATATATGAGCAATGGTTATTGGGAAAACAAGGTTAGTATCAAGAAAGACAATCTTTGAGGATTAGATTTCGTGGTTTAGATCGTAACCAACATTCTTACCTTTCAACGCTAATCCTTAAACCAAACTCTTCAAACCAAGTCAATGAACAACACCTCCTCGAATCCACAATCTAGATGCCCAAACAAACACAATCTCAATCAATGATCCTCTAATTCACAAGGTATAACTATAAACCATAATCTCACAAATTAACTAATATATCACGAATCTAAAAGAAGTCAGTGGTATTCAAACATGGATAACTTCTACTTCTGACATCGTATAATCACCAAAATTGAGTATGACATAAAGGGTAATTTCAGAAACATTGTCTCAAAATTTAGTCCACAGACTCCAAGTGGATCTACGGGAATCGATCTCGAACTGAACCATAAACATGAATTAGGGTTTACCCACGAAATCTAATATAACTTTTTATCTAAAGATCTAGGTCTTACCAATTTTTGATATGTTGTCAATGATATAGTAAGGAACAACTCCAAAAAAATCTCGTCCACAAATACCTTAGGAGTCGACGGGAATCCTCAAACTACCGAGGGGCGGAACAGATTCTCGGGTAGATAGACACAGATTCACTAAAACATCACCACAAGTATCATCCGATGGAATCTTGGCACGATCTACATGTTCCTGGATTCGAATCGAAAGCACGGTTCTAACGCCACCAACCAAGCTCTAATCAGAGATCGTATGAGAGAATTATGTGTGTTTGAAGTTGACACAGTAATGATGGGAATCTTCTGCGGGTAGAGGCTACGAGAAGAGGGTAAGAGGGAGAGAGAGAGCCGACTATATATAGTATAAGATAGGGTTTATCTCCTTTGATTTGTGTGAATGAGTTTGAGGGTAGACTCGGTTTCGGTCCAATAATCTAATTTTACAACTTCCCAAAATAGAATTACCTAATTACTAGAATAGTTCATAATTCACCAAACTCCCAAAATAACTCTTATTAATTCCCTCAAAATGATTAATAAACGTAACACCCTAATTAAATAAAGTCCCAAAAATACGGGGTGTTACAGAGTCATCTCGGAGCAATGACTGGTGAGTGATGCCCGGAGAAGGAGCTGGTGAAGTCATGTACTGAAGTGTTAGGTCAACAAGTCAAAGCTTGCTTACAATGCCCTGTCTCTACACTGAGTTTACATTTGATACATCATGTTCTATTTATATCACACATAAGTTGGCTAAGCCTACAATTGATGTCAGTTTAACTTTCTTGAAAGTTCTTCACTTTTCTTAACATACCAAGGTGTTCTGAAACATCCTTTAATTCTTTAGAGCTTTTCAGATCAGTTTCTAAAACTCCCTTTTAGTCGGAAAACTCCCGAGCTTCATCTTTTTCGAATTCACATGTCATTGTTGCTGCCCATGGCACCAAACATTGCTTACCATATTTTTTTATCGGCAAATTCCCATGGTGCCCGCGAACTATGTCAAAATGCTCGTGGTGCCCCTATGTTTAAAACTTGTACCTTGTGGTGCCCCCGAACTTTGCCCCCACCGGCACATGGTGCCTTTCCCAACCTTGTCCGTTAACTCCGTCAGTCCCCCATCCGTTAGATGCTGGCGTGGCAGTGATTAACGGATGGCGGGAATGTTAATTAAAGATTAAATATTATTTAATTTAAAAAAATTATTAAAATTTTTAAAAAAAAATTAAATAAATTTTTTTTTTCTCAGAAACTTGAAATAATTTCACAAAAAAATTCAAATTTACAAAAATTAGTGCACATGATGCCCCTGAACTTTACCCCCCAGTGCACATGGTGCCCCTTAACTTTACCCCTCAGTGCCCATGGTGCCCCTCCGACAAGACAATTATTTGTTTTTTGGGAAAAAAAAAGACAAGACAGTTACAACATTTATTAGGGAAATAAAACACATCTCCCCTCTTCTCTTCTTTCTATTTTCTCTGTTTTGGGCGAAACTTTTTCACCAAAACATTCATCAAAATTCATCAAAATTCATATTTTTTCTTCGTTGAGGGGCACCATGGGCACTGAGGGGTAAAGTTAAGGGGCACCATGTGCACTGGGGGGTAAAGTTCAGAGGCACGATGTGCACTTATTTTTGTAAATTTGAATTTTTTTGTGAAATTATTTCGAGTTTCTGAAAAAAGAAAAAATTAAAAAAAAAAATTTAATTTTTTTTTTAAATTTTAATAAATTTTTTTAATTAACATTCCCGCCATCCGTTAATCACTGCCACGTCAGCATTTAACGGATCGGGGGACTGACGGAGTTAACGGACAAGGTTGGGAAGGGCACCATGTGCCGGTTGGGGCAAAGTTCGGAGGCAGCACAAGGTACAAGTTTCAAACACAAGGGCACCACGAACATTTTGACATAGTTCGGGGGCACCATGAAAATTTTCCGTTTTTTTATCGTACGTTTGGATTGTGGGATAGGAATTGGAGGGATTAGAGTTGGGATAAGAGGTGGAATAAGAAGGTAGGGAATTCAATGAGAGAGTTCAATTCCCTTGTTTGGATTATGATGGGAATTGTTAAGATGAATATGAGAATATGTATGAACTTTACATATATGCCCCTATCTAAATATTAGAAATTCATTCTACAATTTTTTAAGGGGGGCAATTTTGTCTTTTCATTAATTAATGAATTCCCAAACTCTAATACCTATCCCTCCTAGGTAATAGATTGGAGAGATAAAAATTCCCTCTCACCCTTATCCCACATGCTATTCCCATAGACCAAACATGGGATTTTGGGTTATTGGGAATAATAATCCCATCCCACCTTCTATTCCCACAATCCAAACGAGCTCTTGTTACCGAAAAAATCTTTTCTTCTCGACTTTTAATTTTTACTAGGATGAAGGCCCGTGCATTGCACGGGTCACATGATAATGTTTTCTATTAAAAATGATGTAGAAAATGAAAACTATACTTTTTACCAGCTAGGGGAGATAATGTACGACTAAACACTTAAACATCCAAAGAAATAATATATGTTTTATATATAATCAAGGATTAATGTCCAATCAAATAGGATATGAGAATTAGGCCATTTATGATACAACTTGAAACATACGGAGTAGTTAATTTAGTTCGGAACCAATGAATCTTGTCTTTATATCAGCATATATATACAATTCCAATTCAGATCAGTTTGGATGTTGTCAGATGAATCATGGGGACAACTTAAATCAAAATACTTAATAGCATGGCGATACATTTATACAAAACTTCTACCCCGAGCACACGCATATGTATGTATGTACGTATGATTAGAAATAGAGTTTGTTATTGTGTTTAAATGGATATCAAATACTTTAATAATATTATTAAATTTAGTATATGAGTTTTTGTGTTTAGATGGACATCAAATACTTTTAATATTATAAAATTCTCAAAACTGTCTAAAAATCTCCGGTCGATGTGAGAGCTACAAAAAAGCCTCCTTTAATAGTATAGAAGGATCTTGTCGTACGTGCCCTATAAGGCTAATAAAAGAGAAAATTCAATTACTTTCAATATAAACTCAATTCATCATGGTTCATTGGTTCATTGCCCTCCAAAGCGTCTTTCTCTCCTCTGAAACGACTGTAATGCTTCCACAAACTCGGGTTCGCCAAAATCCGGCCATAGGGTGTTAGTAAAGTACAATTCAGCGTACGCCAATTGCCAAAGCAAGAAGTTACTTATCCGAACCTCGCCACTGGTTCTTATGAGCAGATCAGGGCATGGGACCTTAGTGATCTTGGTTTGAAGTTCTCGTTCGATAACAGACTCGGTGATATCTTTAGCCTCGACGAGGCCGTTCCTTACCTTGGTTGCTATGCTTTGAAATGCTTGCGTAACGTCATTCTTCCCACTGTAACTGATGGCAAGTATTGCATGTGTTTTGTTGTTGTCTTGCGTTGCTTGTATTGTGTGCTTTATCACTTCTTGTAAGGATTTTGGGAGCTTAGACATATCTCCAATCGTCGTAATTCGTATTCCTTGTCTGTTCCGTAGTATAAACCATATAAGTATAGACGACATGAAGTAATTTTTATGTAGCTTTAACGTGGAGTAGTGTGTTACTCTAACAATGGACGAAATAAAGTACGAATAGTCATTATGTAGCTTTTACGTGGATTGTGTTACATCAACGACAGTGGTTTACCTTTTGAAATTCTCGACTTCATCCACGAGCATCTTCTCAAATCGCCACATTAGAAAATCAACTTCTTGCTGCAAACGAAATCGAACAAACAGAATACATGAATTAAGTCATCATTGTTGCATTTAACTATAGAGTATGTAGGAATCATATACTATCACTATTACTAATAATGTACGTATGTATTGTGTAGGAGACGAGCGAGGGAGAGAAAGGCAACGATGACTAACTTTGGACCGACTCCAATTTTCAGTAGAAAACATGAAAAAGGTAGCAACTTGGATACCCCATTTCACACAAAGGCCCATAACATCCAGCAAAGGGCTGATCATCTGATCATGGCCCACTTCACATTGAAGCCCTCTTAGTTTGGCCCATCTTCTATTCCCATTTAATATAAGTGCAACGTGTCGCGGCATCAGCTCTCGCCGGAGACTCGCCGGAAAATCCTCAACGTCCAATGTCACCGGCGTTGACTTTACAAAGTCAGACTCCCATCTCGAGGGAGCGACATTTGCTAGGGTGGTGCACAAGGTCAAATGGGTCGGAGTTTGAGACGACGCGGTTGTAAGTAGATGAGAAGGATGAGAGTGATGTTGTTGGAGGTTGAAAGGTGATGGAGATGGTGGGAGTAGTAATTTTGAGAACATGATTATATATTTTTGGCTAATGGTGTTTATCAAGTTGGTGTTGATGTGAGTAAACCAATGGGGTTTATATACAATTGGGGCGCCAATTTGGATGCTCCCTCCGTCCCAGTTCAAATGTCCCATATTTCTTTAATTTTCGGGACGTTTCAACTCAAACATCCCATCTATTTTGGGACATGATTGTCTCTCCTACTTTTGCTAATCATCTCACCCACTCTCACATTTTCTTTCCTACTCTCTGTTGATCCCCACATTCTGTGTCCTAATTTCTCTTAATTTTTTTCCACTATCATTATTTTACATTTTTTTTTTTTACTAATTTTCTTTATTTCACTACAAATGGCCGGCACACAGGGCGTTTGAATTGGGAAGTAGGGAGTAATGTGTTTCGCTCATTTTATGTTGATTAATAATACTCCGCACTAATAAGCTTGTTTTAGATGCCACTGAATCTAAAGCTAATAAAAGTCAACTCAACTAGAAATAACCAATTTAGCCAAGATTTGGGTCAATATATTCTTACCAATTTAACTAATTCGATCGATTGACATGTCCAACCTGTTTAGATAAATTGGTTAGATTCATATTTCTCGTTCAACACGAAAGCAACCCGATAGGTTAGAGCAGGTCCAACTCGGGTTGACTTAGTTACCCGAAGATCAGACAAAAAGAAGAAAAAGATTTTCACGGTTCAACTTCAACCACGCCAAGCCTTAGCTTCGAATATACTCAATGAGTCATAAACGGGTCATTTATGAGTTGTTGGCCCTTATTAATTATTCATCTGAATCTATTAATCGTTTTGTAAGTCATATAGTCATAGGCCCCTTAGCCCCTTGAATCAAGATAATAATATCTAACAAAATTTCGCGAGTTGTACTAGTAGCAATGTAATTAAGTAATTTGTTAGATGATTATAATTGCCACTACTTTGTATATGAACCCAGGCCATGCATCCAGTTGCATACAAAGTTGACGCATTTTATAAGTCGCCAGCTTGCCGCTGGCAACTACGTAACAAACCACGAAAGTGAAAGATACAAAATTGAAACTACATTTTCGCATCTTAACAAAAATTTGTCCCATCTTTGTTCATTACCCAAAAAGTTGATATTTTTAGCGGACGAAGAGTAAACAATGACAAGTTGGCAACTACTATAATTTTATGCTGCCCTTCCGACTGACTGCACCGAATCTAGTCGGACGCATCCACCAAGGCCATTATGCCACATGCATATTGCTGAATTCCAAGTCTTTTTTTAAATCTGATCTACCCACCATGCATGTTTGCTGATAGGATCGTAATCACCTTCATCGGCTGACTGAGATTATTGCACGCAACAGCTGTGTGCAGCATCAGCAACAATGCAACATGATAGGATTTTTGTCTCACCATGCAGAATATGAATATCTATCAGTTTCATCATTTTTTTCGGCTCTCTAATAATGTTGTGCCTAACACATATAGTGTGGGGGAAATCATTTATCCTTCATATATAGTAAATGGTAACGACCTGGCAAATAAAGTTAGACCGTGTATGTTTAGAGATTCATCGGATAACAAATAGTGTAGCTTGTTAATTAATAGTTACTCGCTCATTTTCCTCTGTTGACTACTATGATTTCCTCTTTTTGAACTTTTGTTTATGGTCTATTATTCAATCTCCTTTCCAATGAACCTTTAGAGTTTAAACTTTCACCCTTTTCGTCAAGACCAAATAGGTAAACGTTACAATAGTAACAAGGACTTCAAAACACCATTTGCTACACTTTCCTTATTTAAGTAGTACCTCGCCAGCTAGCTAGGTTTAATAGAGGCATGGTTTCGTTAACGATATCGAATGAACTAGGCGTCATTTCGACATGGTCAAACCAAACAAAAGCACAATGTAGAAAGGGTGCCACCTATCCGAGAGTAGTATCCGCCATGTTTGGTGTCCAAACTGAATTTCGAAAAATCTTAAACGATCCTCCTCACATCAGAAGAAGGCTTTTGAACACAAACACCAAACACCGCATTAACCCCATCGGCGCAATCTCCGGGCTCGACGAAACCGCTCATCTCATGGCCAGCACACCTTTTGCTCCCGTCGGCCCTGAAATATTGCGAGACCGATTCATTAATTTCACCACCGAAGACGCTCTGGTAATTAATATATACTCAGCATCGCATACCTTCTTCTTCCCCGTTATTACTACTGTAACACATTTTTACTATATATATATGGAGTATATCACTTGTTAATGTTACTGATAATACTACTTTAGTACAAAGTAATTTTACTGATTACTGATTGCATTACTAGTAAAATAATTTTGAGGAGATTGCTACCATTTACCAATTTTCATATAATGTCTGCGAGTAACGTAACATATACGGAGTATATTTTTTCTTACTTAGGTGATGGAAAAGTACAAAAGGGAAATAAAGTCAACGCAGGAGGAAGTGAGGATTATGGTCATGGATAAGTCTATGGACCTACAAAAGAAGTTGTCTTTCATTGATATACTCGTACGTTTGGGGCTCTCGTATTACTATCGAAAAGAAGTTTGTGAGTTGCTCGATCGAGCATTTGAAGAATTTGAAGCAAATAACTTTAGCTTGGACTATGATTTATGCACTGTCTCAACTCAATTTCTCATGTTCCGGCAACATGGATACAAAATGCCCTGTGGTACGCGTCAATTATTCTAGCACAAACTTAATTAGTTTGTTGGTAACAAACAATCTATTACGGTTTATCGTATTATTCTATATCGAATATATTCCCATTTTCGAATCCTAATGTACAATATGTCAATATCCATGGACTTTTATCTTGCTTATTATTATTGTCAAAGCAGATGTGTTCAAGAAGTTTACCACTAGTGAAGGTAGATTCAAGGAAGAACTAAAGAGTGATATAAACGGCATGTGGAGCTTGTACGAAGCTGCTCATTTACGGATACATGGCGAAAACATACTCGATGAAGCCTTGGTTTTTAGTACCGAATTCCTTCAAACGATTATGGAGTCGTCTGAACAAGTTCGTTATTCCTTGAATCAGCCATTGCACTATAGCATTACCATGGTAGCAACCCGACGTTTCTTATCATCGTATCAGAACGATGAGACTCGAAATGAAACCGTCCTTAGACTTGCAAAACTTAACTTCAATTGGTTGCAATTGTTACATCGCCAGGAACTTAGCCAGATACAAAAGTTTGTACTTCATGATTACTTCAATTTGCCTAAACTAGACTAGAATATATAATATTATATATGCACTTTATATTAATTGAAATGCTAAGGTATCTTCATGAATACAGGTGGTGGAAAATCATGGATATTGAAAATAAGTTTGCGTATGTTAGGGACATAGGCGTGGAGTGCCACTTTTGGGCAATGGCTACATTTTATGAACCCGAATACTCACTTGGTCGAATTTTTCTTGCCAAAGTTATCTATATCATATTCTTGATAGATGATACTTATGACACACACGCAACATATGAAGAAATTGAGTTGCTGACTAACCTTTTTGAGAGGTATGTAACTCGATAGCGAAATTTACTAACGTTTTAGGCTTTTTACCCTGTACGTGTTGCTCCGTTAATCTATAGGAATCGCTGCAAATTACCGAGATACGTACGAGCTAGTAAGTCATATATAAGGATATGCTACTACTTTTATAACTATATGACATTCATAGAAAAGCTGAATGCTCATGTAGGTGGGATCTTAGAGCAACAAAGGAATTACCAGTAGCATATATGACACCACTTCTTGAGTTCATCATTAACACTTTTGATGAGTTTTCTGATGAGATGGCTAACCGAGGAAAACCATATGTAGCTAACTTCGCAAAAGACCGGGTAAGTCATTATTCCATGCTTTACTAACGTTCTAATTAATTTATTATTCCCAGTTGGGTTACTAATTTAGTGTTCATAATTTTCACACTTTGTTAAATACTTGGACTTTTGGAGGCTATATTTCCGTTTGCAGAACTTGATACAACAACAACAACCAAGCCTTATTGTCAAAATGATTAGGGGTCGACTAACATGAATCGTCTTATCGTAAATCAACTAAAACAGTCAAACTTGAGTTTATTCAAACTAAAGAATGCATTGTAAAAATTGTTTTGTAGTTGATGAACTATATAAGAGGCCAATGTGTGGAGGCTAAATGGAATCATGAAAGAATCCGCCCGACATTTCAAGAGTTCATGATGAATGCAAAGATGACAACAGCTGTTGATTTGACAGTCATTTCATCTTGTATGGAAGAAGAAAAAACACAAGCGAATTCGTACGAACGACTATTACAAGCCCATAAGGCAATTGGTGCAGCCGAGAACATCTTGCGTCTCAAGAATGATGTAATATCGCACAAGGTAATAAGTCGCCGTGTGTCTACCTATTCATCTTTAAACTTCCTACTTTCTATTATGCATATTGCTAGAGGTCTACACTGTAGACACAATTAATTTGCTAGAGGATTTATCCTGCCATGGCTAGATCAAAATCAGCAAGGAAAAATCATGGATCGAAGAATAGTAGTAGTAAGAATAAGAAAAATAAACAAAAAAATCAAAATAAAGAGGCACCTTCTACTTCGGATGCTGTGAGATTCAGGCCAATCGGAGAGGTACAAGGCATTCCAGCACTTGACCTGTCTGATGTTGCATCTGATGATGAAGATGAAGACTCTGAGGCAGAAGAGATGGAGGTTCCAGCACAGGAAATGAATGATGGAAGTGGAAGCTGGCAAACTGTACGGAAACAGAGGCGAGGTAAAGACTCAACCTTTAGTGAGCCAACTACTCCTATGTTAGCTTTGACTGTAGAGGATGTGAAAATAGGTCTGGATTACTGGAAAAATGCTGCTGTATGTTATGTTTTGGGGGCAAATCCGCCTTTAGATGTTATGCAGGGATTTTTCAATCGTATCTGGGGAGGGAAGGGATTAGATAAGGTGTCGATTCTTCCAAATGGTGTCTATGTTGTGAGATTCAAAAAATTGGAAGATAGGGATAATATTCTGAAATCTGGACATCATTTGTTTGATAATAAGCCACTCATAGTTCAGCCTTGGTCGGAGGAATTGGAACTAAGTAAAGGAATGGTGAAGACAGTTCCAATTTGGATCAAACTGTTGGGTCTTGAGCTCAAAATTTGGTCTGGGACTTGTATTCAAAAGATTTCTGGCTTGATAGGGAAGTATATTCATAGTGATGCTGCTACTGCTGATAGGAGTAGGCTTGGATATGCAAGAGTGCTTGTAGAGGTTGAGGTTGGGCAAAAATTTCCTAATATGATTAAGTTTTTAGATGAGAAAGGAAAAATTGTAGAGCAGATGATTGAATATGAATGGAAGCCAGTAATATGCTCAAAATGCAATGGTTTTGGTCATGAACTGGAGCAGTGCAAGAAAAAGAAACCTGTGGCCAAAACTAAGATGGTATGGAGACCTAAGCAGGTGCCACCCAAACCAACTAATTCTGGTCAGAAGGAGAAAAGTGTAGAGCCTAATTTTGCTACTCCGGATCAATCAACCATACCTCCAGTTGATAGCAATGTCAGGCCTATCACAAGACCTGCCCAAAGGCAACTGATATTATTTAATCCAGGATCTATGACAGGAATTGCTGCAGGAAATGGAAGTAGCATATCCTATGCTAACATGGTGAAAAATGGAGGAATAGGACTGAGTATTGTGGATGAAATTGGTAGTGCAAACCATGGTCAAGTTGACCATGGCTAGCATTGGTTTCTGGAACACCAGAGGCCTAAATAGTCCTAATAAGCAGGCTGATATAAAATGCAAAATCAGCAGGTTGGATTATTTGGGCTTCTGGAAACAAAGGTGAAACCTGGGGCCCTTACCAGGATTCATCTTAAGGTGTGTGAAGGGTGGAGTATATGTACTAATAATAGTTGTCATCCAGGTGGGAGAATCTGGTTGTGTTGGGATCCTAGCAAGTATAGTATTCAGATTATCAGGGTAACTGCTCAGATGATTCACAGTAAGATTAATGAGATGGGTACCAATACTGAGTTCTTTATTACTCTTGCTTATGGATTCAATGATGGGAAAGAGAGGATAAGTCTCTGGAAAGACATTGAGGACATTAGTGGAGGAATTAAGGAACCTTGGATTTGCATGGGAGACTTTAATAATGTCCTGAACACAGATGAAAGGGTTGGGAGCAAAGTCACTATGGCTGAGATAAGAGACTTTCAAAAGTGTGTACAGCATAGTGGTCTTTATGATATTGCAGCTGATGGATGTTTTTACACCTGGAACAATAAGCAAGATGAAAACAAAAGGGTGTTCTCAAAAATTGATAGAGCCTTGATCAATGATGATTGGATTGTGAAGTTTCCTGACAGCAGAGCTATGTTTCACCCTGAGGGCCTGTTTGATCACTCTCCATGCATTATTACTCTCACAAAAGCTAGAAACATTGGAAAAAAAAGTTTTAGATACTTCAATATGTGGAGTATGGCACCTGGATACAAGGAAATAATGGAGGAAGGCTGGAATAGAAGAATTGAAGGATCTGCAATGTATCAGGTAGTCAGAAAGCAGAAACTTCTGAAAAGACCTCTAAAAGAACTGAATAAGAGGAAGTTTTCTGATGTTGAAGCTGCTGCTTGTAAAGCTCAGCAGGAACTTTATAATACTCAAGTTCAGCTTAATAATGACCCAATAAATGAGGAGTTGAGGAAGAAAGAGAGAGAAGACTCTGATAAATTTTTCCTTCTGCAAAAAGCAAGTCAGAGTTTCCTTAGACAGAAGTGTAAGGCTCAGTGGATTGCAGATGGTGATGAAAACTCAGCCTACTTTCATTGCTCCATTAAAGCCAGAAGGATAAGAAATAGTGTCAATCAAATTGAAGATATGGAGGGAACTACTCACACTGATGACAGTGGAATTCAAAAAGCTTTCCTATCTTTTTACCAGGATCTCTTGGGAAAGTCCAATTCAACTGCATCAGTCCACAAGTCAACAGTAAGGAAAGGAGTGGTGATTACTGATGACATGGCTAATGATATGATCAAACCTATATCTAGGGAAGAGATCAGGAAAGCCATGTTTTCAATCCCTGGTAACAAGAGCCCAGGACCTGATGGGTACTCAAGCAAGTTCTATACAGACAATTGGAACTTAGTAGGTGAGCAGGTCTGCACAGCTGTGATGGAATTTTTCAACTCAGGCAGGCTATTGAGGCAAGTCAACAACACTACACTCACCCTAATCCCAAAAGTCACCCAACCAAAGAGTGTTACTGAATATAGACCCATTGCATGCTGCAATACTATATATAAGTGCATTTCTAAGGTTATTTGTGATAGAATTGGAAAGCACCTTCCTCACATTATCAGCCAAAATCAAGGAGCATTCATTAAAGGTAGGGATATAGTGGAGAACATTATGGTTTGTCAAGACCTGGTGAGGAAGTACAATAGAAGAGCAATTTCTCCAAGATGCTTGATGAAAATTGACCTGAGGAAAGCATATGACACAGTGGAATGGAAATTTGTTGCTGAGATGATGAGAGCCCTGAAGTTTCCAAAAAGAATGATTGGGTGGATAATGGAATGTATATCTACTCCAGCTTACACCTTATCAATCAATGGCATTCAGTTTGGATATTTTCAGGGTAAAAGAGGGTTGAGACAGGGTGACCCTCTTTCACCTTTGCTTTTTACTCTATGTATGGAGTATTTGTCAAGAGTGTTAAGTGTGGTGGCTAACAAGCTGGATTATAGGTTTCATCCTATGTGCAAGAAAACAAAACTTACTCACCTTTGTTTTGCTGATGATCTGTTGTTGTTCAGCAAAGGTGAGACTAAGTCAGTCTTGTTGATGCTAAGAGGATTTGCCACATTTTCACAAGCTACAGGCTTATGCTCAAATGTAATGAAGTCGGAAATCTACTTTGCAGGGGTGAGCACCAGCAGCAGAAATGAAATACTTCAAGTTTCAGGATTTAGAGAAGGCTCCCTCCCCTTCAGATATTTAGGAGTACCTATCACAGCAGGCAGGATTTCAATCTTGGATTGTAATTTGCTGACTGAAAAGATAGTTAGGAGAATAAGAGCCCTTGGTACGAGAAAGCTCTCTTATGCAGGGAGACTTACCCTGGTGCAGGCTGTTCTGAGCAACCTACACTCATACTGGGCTAGAGTTTTCATCCTTCCCAAAACTGTGCTTAGGAAAATCAGCTCAATTTGCAGAAATTTCTTATGGGATGGCATGGAGCATATGAAGAGAAGTCCTCTAGTGTCTTGGAATGATATTTGCATCCCAAAGGTAGCAGGAGGGCTTGGCATCAGAGATGTGTTTGACTGGAATTCCGCTTGCATAGGAAAGTATGTGGCTTGGATTTTTGAGAAAGCTGATACACTTTGGATAAGATGGGTTCATTCCATTTATATAAAAGATGAAAGATGGGAGGACTATCAACCTCCAACAGACACCAGCTGGCATTGGAGGAAAATATGTGAACTCAAGGAGAAAATGAAGCAGCAGTTTATAAGCAATACTTGGAAGAATGGTAGATATACAGTTTCTGCTGGATATGAGTGGCTAAGAGGAGATTATCCCAAGATTTGCTGGGGAAAGATTCTTTGGTGCAGGCATAATATTCCCAAGACAGTGTTCATCACTTGGCTAGCATATAGACAGAGGTTACAAGTCAAGGAAAAGCTCAAAAAGATTGGTGTTTGCAGTGAAGACACCTGCTTTTTGTGTCATCAGGAATCAGAAACTCATGATCATTTGTTCTTTAAATGCGAGTTCAGCAGAAGATGCTTAATGGAGGTAAGTCTGAGAAGTGGTATTAACTTCCCAACAAGTAATACCTTGATTTGGTGTGCCAAGAAAAGATTTAGCTCAAGAATTAGAAAGCAGGTGGCAGCTGCTTTACTATATTGCTTGACATATCAGATTTGGCAAGCTAGGAATAACTGCAGGTTGGAAAGTGTTGTTATTGATCCTAAGGCAGTGTGTAGCATGGTCTTTGAGAGTGTTAGAATACGACTTAGGAGCACAATTAAGAATCTAGAGGTAAAAGATTGTAATTGGATTAATAGCTAATTCAGGTGTGAAAGGGTGAATGTTGTGTGTGGGTGATTCTCTGATTGAGTCAGAGAATTGGCTTGTATTTTTGCAGGGGAATGCCCCGGTGTTATTGTAACACTTTATGAAGTTAATACAATTACATTTTAGCAAAAAAAAAAAAAAAAATACAATGTAAAATTGAGTTAATAGTAGTAAAATTGTGATTCGAGTAGTAAAATTAAATGTAATGAAAATTTCATGTAGTAAAATTAATTGTGTGAGTAGTAAAATGTCAATATTGTAGTAAAATTATTGCTGATTGTAGACACTTTTGGGTGTCTACACTATAGACCTCTATCATTGTCCTTCTATTATTGGGTGATAAATTTTCGACTTGAACTCGTTATATAGGATGAGCAAGTTAGGGGGCGAATTGCGAGTATGGAATGCTACATGAAGGATTTTGATAAGAGTAAAGAAGAAGTGGTGAATGTGTTCAATAAAATGATAGTTGATGCATGGAAGGACCTAAATGAAGAATTGTTGGTCAAGATGAATGGGAATAGCCCCGACGAAATTCCGAGATCTATACTCGAGCGAATCCTCAACTGCGCTCGTCAAGCACATACCTTATATAGCGTGGTTGATAAATCCACTTCTTCTAGGCTTAAGAATGATATTATTGCAGCCTATACTCGGTCTTTTAGTTTTGAATGAACTTTTGAACTAATGATTATTGTTCTTAAACATGATCAAATAATTTATTTGTAAACTTAATCCTTAGCTTACTAATTCTGAATTCTGATTTGGAATAAGTTTACTCTTGTAATAACACTTTATGAGTTTTTGATAACTATAAGACAACAATTATATTGTAAAACAATAATGTTGTTCACATATATAAGAGGTTAACGTTCGATTATCATATATATCACATTGTTGTTCAAGAAAGAGGCTACATATTTGACGACCTTTTGATTGAAAACTATTAGATAACATGCATATCTCGATCATAAACATGTTCTCATAATCGCATCGCTAATTCAAGTTGTTATGTTTTAAATCGTCAACTCAATCAACGCAAAAGTGTAGGCTGATGATTGAGATCCAATAACCAAGTGCTGAAACAAAATCCACTTGAAAATAAAGGAGGGGCTCCCTGTATTTGAACTTGAAACCTCAAGGTCACTGAAACTCTGATACCATTTTGAAAAATCATCGACTCAACCAAAAATTTAGACCGATGGTTGATGCCCAATAATTGGTTATATTTTAACATTACGTTATTTATGTTGATGCATGATTTTAGACTAGCACGACATTTGTCAAGGTTGTTTTTGTTCATTAATCTAAACTTGTACAAAACAACATCAAATCTCTATTGAAAAATATAGTACCTTTACAATAAAGAAAAATTCTCATGATCGTTATGTCTAATTAATTCTCCGGAATTTTTGTAAACAACAACTAGACAAGTAGATTCATTGACAATCTTGCTATATTAAAATATCAAAAAATTAAAAGTGATTAGTAGATTTACGTACTGATCTCAATAGTAATTACAGTCTTCTTTCAATCAAGGAGTTTTCATTTGTGTAAAAATATCATACAAAATTACAAATAAACAATAACTTCAACTTGAAAATATAGGTAACGCGTAAAGCTGCTTAAAGGAGCACAATGGAACTGATGATCAAAGCTCATCGACCCCCAAAGCGTCTTCCTCTCTTCTGGAAAGACTGCAACGCCTCAATGAACTCAGGTTCGCCAAAATCCGGCCAACGTGTGTTTGTAAAGTACATTTCGGAGTAAGCCAATTGCCAGAGCAAGAAATTACTTATCCGAACCTCCCCACTGGTTCTTATGAGCAAATCGGGGCAAGGGTAGCCAGTGATCTTAGTTTCAAGTTCATGTTCGATGAGAGACTCGGTTATTTCATTAGGTTCGACAAGGCCATTCCTTACCTTCTTGGCTAAGCTTTGGCACGCCTGCACAAAATCATTTTTCCCGCTATAGCTGATAGCAAATATTACATGTGTTTTCGTGTTGTTTTGCGTCTCTTGTTTTGTGTGTTCGATCACTTCTTGCAAGGAATTGGGGAGCTTCGATGTGTCGCCAATTGTGGAAATTCGTATTCCTTGCCTGTTGATCGAGTTCGTCATTGTAGAATAAATTCGATGATGTAAGCGTAATGCATGCGTAATATTTACGAATCATGACTCATTATTTATTCATGCAAGTAGGTGCTATAAGGAAATAATATATTTCCTAGTATATATTATCTCGTGAATATTGTATTATCTATAATTTAGGATAGTCAATATATTGTACTCCTCTATTTTAAGTAATGTATCTCTCGTAATCTTTGTAATATCGGCTACCCTAGTATTAACCCTAATTGTACTCTTGTATAAATACTCTCATCTCTAATAATACAATTCAAGTTTTTCACACCATTCTCATACTCTCCTCCTCAACATGGTATCAGAGCATAGATCCTATGCTCGGCCTAACCCTCCGAAAAGCTTCAACCAAAACAACCCTCGGCCACCCTCTAATTTAATCCGGCACCCTCCAATATCATGCCACCCCCAACTCCGGCCAACCCTCGAAAACTCCAAACTCCTCTAAAATTATGGCCCTCGGCCAAAACAACCTAGCTAGATCATGGCCAAAACTCCACTATTGCCAACCCCTTTATACGGCAAAACTCAAAGAAACTTGCAAACTCCACTTTCTACACTCCCTGCATAGTCCCACGACTAAACAACAAAACTTCTAAACTCCACCAATCTTGTTTTTCCGACATCACTCTCGGCAAACCTCTTATACAATACACTCCAAAACTCCGAAATCAATCTCCACCATTTGAAAATGATCACCTTAGTGTCCTTAACAACTCCACCAAATTTCGTACGAATCGGACCACGTTTGGCCACCCGATCGTCGACTCGATCAAAACCGTGCACTGACATCCGGGAACACTGTACTAATCCCAAACACTTTTATTTTACACTTTTTTTTCTTCGTGTCAAACGGCAGACCCTCAGAAACTCCAAAACTCCTGTGTTTTATTTTCCGCTGCAACCTAAATCGTAACACGCACTCCAAGGCCACCACCCTTTCCCTAAACCAAAATTGAGATACCCTCTCACAAGCTTCAAAACCCTCTAAACTCAAAATTCAACAACAAAAAAAAAAAAAAAAAAAAACAAATGTTAACCCAGAATCCACTCTCTGCCAAATCCATGGCCACCCTTACATATTTCTTTTCTTGATCCTAAAACTTGTTCGGATTACATTCTTACCTCCCTCTTCGTATAACCCTTGTCAACCCAATTTTCACGTATTCTATATCTCCGCTGGAACACATTCTCCCATGTCACAACTCATCGAGCACTACAAGTCACAACCCAAAATTCAAGTCATCAAGCGGCCACCGAGCATTGTTATTCATGATTATATCCAAGATCGGCCTTACTCTACGACCGTCCGTCTTGCGGGGGCGTATAAGGAAATAATATATTTCCTAGTATATATTATCTCGTGAATATTGTATTATCTATAATTTAGGATAGTCAATATATTGTACTCCTCTATTTTAAGTAATGTATCTCTCGTAATCTTTGTAATATCGGCTACCCTAGTATTAACCCTAATTGTACTCTTGTATAAATACTCTCATCTGTAATAATACAATTCAAGCTTTTCACACCATTCTCATACTCTCCTCCTCAACAGGTGCAATCGAATCAATAATTAGTTTTATTTTTGTTGAACGCTAAAATTAAGGACACTTATATGAAGTGTCGGTCCTAAGAGCACTTAATTTAGACTGACCGCGATGAACTAAATGCCATGAAATAAAAGTACTAAAATGCAAAGACAAAAGACGGGTTCTTACAAACTAAAGTAGTAACCATTAATTGAAAGAAAATGTCAGGTTTGCTAATGAAGAGTCCAGGAAGAGATGGAATCAATTACCTCCATGCCTTCTATCTTCACCATGGAAAAGAAAAAAGCTACGCTAAAACATGAACTGCTCGCGCTACGGGGCGAGGCCACCCGATGTACACTAAAAAGAAAGAACTAAAAAGACTTTGATAAATGTTGTTGATGCTTGATTGTTGTTTTATGCTGCTCCTTGCTCCACTATTTATAGGATAGATCTTCTGGCGGTTACTTCAATCTCCCAAGCTTCTCTAATCGTGGAGAAGAATACCCGCTGGCAGTTTACTTCTTTTCCTTCAACTGCCTTTGTGTCTTGGCGCCTTCCGTTAAATTTGAAAAGATGGACTTTGTGTACTTATTGTCAGCCCAAACTGAGTAATGCAACCAAGTGGGCTTTTCCTTGTTTTCAGCCCATCGAAGTTACTGGATTAAAACCTCCCATCGCTAAGACAAAATTATTTTTGTCATCAACAAATGCCCCCCTTTTTTGTGTTGCTGGGAATTTGAAGCGACACGAAAAATGAATCTTATCTATCGCTGTCGATGGAGTTTGACTATCGTGAATCAAACTAATGGTTTCAAGCATTCGTTATCGTTGAATGGAGTAATTGTAATTAAAAACATACTCGTTTCGTGAATACGTTTTGAATAAAATTAACATTTCATTTAAAAAATCTCATTTAAACTGAAATGAGATGAGTAAATACAAGATCGACAAAATCCCATTAAATCTGAATGAGATTTTGATCTTCTAAGAAGAACTTCGCTTTAGAAACGAAGTCTTGTCTCACCAACTCGAATTTCTGTGGGCCAAATTTCCGCCATTCCTTCATTATGAATGAAAGAATGTGACCAGACATGTACATAGCTTTCATTGGCTGGAGCGATGTAGGTAGTCCTTGGTTCCCCTTTTCTTTTCACCAGACTAAGCTTTGGTCGCGGCTTGAACTTGTTCGAGTACTTCTTGAACTGGAACACCTCGTTGCGCTCCTTTCCGTCTGCACTTTCGTCTTCGAACTCGTCATCGCTGCACGCGCTCAGCCAGTAGGCGTTCTCACCTTCCTTTGCATACTCGTCCCATGTTTGGCAAGTGCAGAAGTATATGATTCTCTTGCCTCCATTCTCAATTCGCCCCCGATACCACCCAGACCAATAAGTGCGTGGGTAGTAAAACAGAGAATTCCGATAGACGAGATTCTCATCAGGCTTGAGGAAGTTTTGCGCCATGATCTTCCCCCATCTTTTACATGTGCCCATGACACTCATTCCATCTTCATACCCAAGTTTTGGGATGATGAATTTGGTCATCAAATCCTCACTTGAGAGGACTGCCATACGACTGTCATGGCTACCATCGAGAGATTTCATCTCTGGCAGTTCCCACTTCTTCAATTTGGGGAAGAATTTGTCCATAGTTGCCTGCCACTTTTTTGTTGCAGCAGCCTCTTCAACAAATTTCTTTTGATCATCCTCCATGATGTTGCACTGGAGGTGATGGTTGGGGCACTCTTCTCCATATGGTCCCAGGTTCTCTTCTTTGTAAACATAGGGGAAGAATTCCAAAATCTCTTCTCCAGTTTCTAACTCTTCTCGAAAGGCGAGTCGATACTGGTAGATATTGATGCGCCCCCAAAAATTAGTAACTGGTTTGTCGTAACCAGGGACATTTAAATCATTGGTTGCATAAACTGCCATTTTCGTTTGGAAGTTTACAGAAAAAGTAGAAGGGAGAAAAGAAACGCTTCAAATATTGCTGATATTCGAAGTGTCACTTATGATTTTGTTCATCTGAACCCTTCCTTTTAAATTAAAATTCCTTGGCGGTTTCTTCACCATGAATTAATGACGTGTGGTAGTGGAGCGGTTTTATCTTGAAAAACTGCTTTTAAGGTGGTTAAATGAATTTATCATTATCCCACTCATGATTTCCAATGAACCTAGATTAATTGCGACCCTTGGCTCACCAAATCATTAAAATTTGAGAACGCATTTTACAAAATAATTTTAAATCTAGAAAATGCAAACTTAAATTGAATAATTTGATTCAATAAAAGTTTTTTCGAATTACAAAGCAAAATAAAAAAAGCGTACAATAATAAGAGGACTAATTACGCCGACCCCTTATATTCCTTACTTATCAATAATTGCTCCCGCCATTCTAGAAAGATTGGCGCGCTAGGAAACGTGGGCATAAACTTCGATGATCGTGCATAGAAGCGATGGACCCCATTCCCGATACTCTCCCACTTCTCATCTTCCGCTGGAGCATACAACCACCACGCATGATTGTAGTTATCAGCCCTAGCCTTCCAGAGATCGCAGGCGCAGAAATAGACGATCGGGGATCCGCCCAACTCTATTTCTTTAGTATACCACCCTTGCCAAAAGGTTCTGTGGTAGAAGCAGATTGAATTCCTATACGCCAGATCTTCATCTGGTTTCAGAAAATTCAAAGCCATAAGTTTCCCGAAAAACTTACAGACTGCCAAGAAGTTCATACCATCTGTTCCGCCCAATTTGGGGATGATATGCTGGACCATGATATTTTCATCGGTGAACACATCATGTTTGCTCGAAAAGCAACCCCGATCTGTAAACCTTAGTTCAGGCGTCGGGTCCTCCAGTTTACCATAATAGCGATAAACTATTGCCTCCCACATTTCCACAAGCCTTGAGATTGCTTTAAATCTCCTTTTATCTTTTTCCAGCTTGTTACACCGGTGGGCGTGATTGAAACACTTGACTGGGTAACGGAAACCGGGCCTTGATTCCCCCATATGCACCTCATGAGTATAATCCAAGAGGCTCGATGGTTGGTTCTGCCATCTCGTTGGCCGATGGAACCAAAGCTCTGAATTTTTGACTGTTGGTTTGTCAAAATGTGGCAACTGGGTGTCTGGGTTCACATGGTGGTGTTCAGTGAACAAAGGAGCCAAAGCCACAGGTTCCATGATTTGTTGATGGATTTTTGTAATTGCTTTGATTTTTTCAGCAATCAAATTGTGAAATGATACTAAAACTTTTCAACTGAAAATTGGATTTCAGAATTAAGTTTTAGAAATTATAGTTGGCTAGATCTAGGTTGAGTTCCCAGAAACGCGTGTTAAATTCTCGGGAAAGCAGGGTAATTTAATGTGAATTACCTCCCTAACCGTACACAATAAATAACTCAACAAGATGAAATTAATTGGATAACTCATCTTATTTACATTAAATGAATAAGTTTGATTACAAACATTTCGTCTTTGTAAACCAAACGTCACATGCGATTAAATCCTTAAACCAATCGTAGTACATTGGTAATTCTCTGACCCAATACGGGTATCGCGCTCTATTGAACCTTTGGGCATTCTCCCATTCTTGACACAAGCATCTGAACTTGATCAATTTTCCACCTTTATCATGTTCTCCCCTATATATCGCAGTATAGCTTGGCGCTACATGCGTACATAGTTTGTTTGCATAATAAAGGGTTAAGTCAGGCCTTAGGAAGCTAGGTGCAATCCAAATGCCCCAGGCTTTGCAAACCGCCGCCGCGACAATTAGATTATTCCTATTTAATCTTGGAAAAATGTGCTCCAACATTAAATCCTCATCGGACAATACCTTCATTGCCCCATGACTTGCCCTGCCGAATTCGACTATGCCTTTGGTAATCTGACCAAAACAGGCTTTCATTGTACTGGTCCATCGCTCTTCTAACTCGCGAGAGACTTCTTGTTTATCTGCCTCAGTTTCATCGTGCTGAAATTCGTGATTAAAGCATGGTAAATCTGGTGCAGGCCAAGGGACCTTCTCCTTCAAGACATACCCTTTAATATTGACATTAAAGTAGTGGATGTCCTGAATGTAATTTGGATCATCATGAAACAATTCGTATGTTTGCAAGATGTTCTCATCTTCCTCTTCCAACTTGCCATGTCGCCTGGTCAAAGTTGTTTGATACTTAAATTCCGTTTTGCGTTGATCAAAAGGAATTGATTTGAGAGCAAGCTGATGAAAGAAAAGAGGATTCCTATCTGGGAGGACCTCCATAATTTTGTAATGAATTTGAATAGAATCCTCAAGTTTGTGAGAAACACAGAATAGCGCTGAGGCTTTAAAGGTTTGAATTTGTCAAAACCCTTAAATTCCGGATTCTGTTTATATTCAAATTTCTAAATTTTTAAGCAATTAAAAATTCGGTTTTAATCACTAGAAATTCATCAAGATAAAAGAGGACTTTATATTAAATTTATAATACAAAGCACTTTTACATTGGAGTAGAATTAGATTACGATGCATATGAAAATAAAAGTTCCTAAGGCGATGGCCTTTTATAGTCACTATTATTCTCGCTATCGTCAGCATCGGAGTAATATGGCTTCTCCACGCGGTCTGGCTTGAAACGACAGTTTGCCTCTGGGAGGTCCCAATCAATGAAGGTCTGACTATCATCGGAGTCAGTTGCTTCACTGCTTGGACTGCTATCGCTTGGAAGATTTTCTTCCGCAGCCTTCATCGCTATCTGTAAGGCCTGTTTCGTCGGCCAATCCTTCCTTGCCCAAGCCCGCTTGGCAATGGTGCCCCTGCCTCTCTTTACGTTGAGAGTAGAGCGGGAATGGCTTCCTGCCTTTTTCTTGCTTGAAGGAGCAGCCTTCTGTGGGCGGTTTGTTTTAGCAATGCTTTGAGAAATCGGAGCAAACGCCGATTCCGCCACTTCTCCCATCTTATCGTTGATTTGGGGTGGTATCGCTTCTTTGTCCTTTCTCCTCTTAGCGCTCACATCTGTTCCTTTCGTGACAGAGTTGAACTTTTTTGAAGACATCTTGATGGTTCTGATGTAATTTGTGAAGAGAAAGTATTTTTGTGAGAAGTTTTGTTGTGAAATATGCACAAGTCACTCCTCTATTTATAATTCCCAAGAGACTCATCGTGTTCTAGTGATGGGTCTTTTCAGAGGAAAACCAAAAGTCACTTAGCCTCGACCACGCATTTTCTTAACGGGTGAAAATGAACTTTGGAAACTGTAACTAATGATGATTTTTCCCTTAAACAAGATTCCCTTTAATTAAAAAGGAAAGAACCGCTTAAGTTCCCCTATCAGAGGAGAGAGAGACAAATCATCAATATTAAAATTATAGATAATTTGTCTATAATAACAGCTCTTAACCGTTCCAATTATTCAACGAATTTTAACCAAATTCGGAAAATAACTGTTTTGTCAAAACGGTACCGTTTGTGCCTTGAAATTAGGTTATAAAAAGGGGAACTGGGTTTCTCAATTGACAAACACCCAACTCTCAATTTTATTACATTCCTTCCTACATTCGAGTAAAAAGAAATTCCCCTCTTTCAATTAATCAAAATGAAACAAAAGCCAGAGATTCAACTCAGCCTTCGTTGGCCCAATTCTTACATCGGGGGTGCTCGGAAACTTGTTGATGCAATCAACAAGTACCAGAAGATTTACTACCCAAATTACTTCTGGCACTATGGTTCTCCTACCGATAAGGAACCACTTCCGAGCGGGCAAATTGGCCCATGTTTTATCTGGAAGCGCGGAGTAATAGAGGATACTGACTCCGCGGAAGTCAGAGAGGCATTAAACGACATAATGCATGCTCCTGAATCACGACCTCTGGCGTACTGTGAGAAGGTACAGCCCTGCCGCCTTCCTAATGTGACCAAGCCAATCAAAGGATGGGTTGGTGTGTCACAAGCAGATGAATGGATGGAACGACTTTCCTCTTTTCATTCTCTTTGGGAAAAACAGAGACTACTCCATTTCTTAAGGTTAGCATGCTATTCCCACATTCCATTCGATGGTTCATTTTCGACTGCTTTCCTGTATTTATGGGACCCCACTGTGAATTGTATTGTCACAAAGGTGGGTTATATGACTGTCACTCTGGCTGACATTGCCTGTATCGCGGCTCTTTCCCCTAACGGAATCAGTGGAAAAGAACTGTCAACCGTAGAATGCGTCCCAGCGGCAGAAAAACTTTATGCCTGGGGCCAGTTCCATTTACGATGGAATGTTGAAGGCAAAAGCCTCTGGCCTGTCTTTTTCAACCTTGATTAGCGCGTATGCATCCTCCGAGGATGAAGTAATGCTAGAGGAAGTCGTACTCTTCCTCACCTTTGCCTTGAGCCGTTTATTCATGTCGCGCTCCGGCAATGTTTCCAAGGCTTTTATGGTTTTGGCTGCAAACTTGGCTGTCGCAAAGCCAGAACCTCTTGCTTTAGGCCCTATGTTACTAGGATCTCTGTATAGATGCCTCTATCGCGGTCGTGCCCTGTATCTAGGGGATGAGGATCCACAGGTGTCCCAAGGACTACTCCCTCTATCAGGCCCATTGTGGCTTCTGACTTGTTGGGGAGTAATGTACTTTCACCATCTGCTGAATTTTTCATCAGATGTGTACATTGAAGACTGCTTCTGCTATGGTGATTTCGTCTTCCGCGCTGTCGATGACAAAATTGGTGTTCATCCTCGACAGATCCTTGGGTATTTAATGGGGGTAACTTCTTACGGATACCCACTCCCTGTTGCCTGGAACCTATTTCTTTTGGCCAAACAACAAGAATTAAAAGAGGATCACTGGATCTATCGTGCCCTTCCTCTTTGGATGCAAGGTCTTGACATCACCCCTCTTGGGATTTTTATTTCTTCTGAAGCAAGGAGTACTTCTTTTGATGGCGGTTTCTGGTCTAGTGTACTTCAAACAAAAGACCTATATGCCTTCGAACCTGGATTCCTTGGGTTTGAACTGTACAACCCACAACTTGTTGCTCGTCAATTTGGGTTGGTTCAAGGGTTAGCCGTCCCTTATTATCAAACTCAGAACAGGCCATGGTGGGATAGGAAAGTTTTTTCGGAAGACAGCATCCTCAAAAGAAAGACTGTGACCATGTCGTCCCTCGCTCGCCCAGAATCTTGGCGATGACATGCTTATGAGACTGCACATTTCAAACTCTGGTGGCGCCATATGCCTTACATTCGAAACTCAATCCGTCTTCCTGTTCATATGCGGATCACTCTGACCCTCAATATGGAAGGTAAGTTTCTCGCCTTTCTTTCGGTAATTCAATTTATTCTCTAACCATTTCGTGATTAGATGTTGACCTTATATCTTATTTTCAGAAACCCCAAACAAGCAAATAAGGTCACTGGTGACTTCAACACAAAAAGAAGAAAAAGTCCCTGATAATTCTGACCAGGAGACTGATCTTGCTTCAGGCTCGGCCAATGATCTATCATTGGTGGTCTTTGAGGAGCCCGAAATATCCGTTCCCCAATTCGTTGAGGAATCTGATTTTGCTGTCGCTGAAGAGCAGGCCTCGTCGCGGCAGAAGCCTTCAAAGAAGAAGAAAGAGGGCGTAGTGGTAAAGCCAGACATCGATGGGTCTGATGATGACCAACCTTTATCAGCCTTTTTGGACAAAAAGGTGAAGACATCGCCTCCAGCCACTCCTCTTTCAACTGAACAGCCTGCTGCTTCTGTAGCTCCAAAGCCCTCTCAAAGCAAAGGACATTTTAAAACTGTCCATCCAAGAAGGTCTCTTAAGCAGAAGCAAAAAGCGTCAGGTTCGGCGAAGGTCGCCTCCAAACCTGCTTAAGGGAAGGGTTCAAAGAAGAGGGAACGAGAGACTCCCGAGTCTGCACTTGACTCCCCTCAAAATCCTCCCAAAAAGACAGCCATTTCTGAACCATCTGAAGAGAGTCCAGCGGAAATGGTAATTGCGACTACCGTTTCAATACCAACCCCAACTGCAGCAGTGGAAGTGTCTCCTCATACTACAACTCCTCCTTCACCGTCACCAAAGGAGATTTCAAATGCTATTAGTCAGCCAATCGCTGAGGATCAACCAAGCAGCGCACCTGTCAGCCCTGATTGTATCGTGAGTCAGGTATGACTTAAAATCTTAGTATTCAATATTACTTTTAGATTCATCATTATTTGCCAACTCTATTATTTTTGCAAATAATAGGTCCTTGGGGAAATAAATGAAGAAAATCCTCCTTCTCCACCGAGAGAAGTAAAAGACAATATTGAAGATACAAGCAAACAAGTGCTTGAAACAGGTAATTTTCTTTATTTTTAAAAGAGTAAATCACTGTTTCAAAGTTATAAACTTCTGTAAATAACAAAAATTTACATTTGTATTGACAGAATCGCTGGAAACTCTATCCAGTCAAATAGGGAGCCTTCTTGAAGAGAGTGCATCACCCATTAATGAACAAGTTACAGTTCCAGATTGCCTTGCTGCGCTGAAGTCTGATCTTACATCTGAGTCAGACGCTCTCGCATTGGTTGATTATTTGAATCAACTGCAACGGAAAGATGAAGTAGTCTGGCGCTCTCTGGTCTCTCTGTTGCAAACAGAGGTAATTGGGAAACAACAACGGTTGGTTGCCCTTCAACAACAGGCTGATCAAATGGGTACTGTCTTGCCCCAACTGAAATCAACTTAAGACCAAGTATTGCCTCTTGTAACTGATGTCGCAGCCAAGAAACAAACTGATGCAGAGATCAAGGCAAGGCTTCTCAACATCCAACAGCAAATGGATCAATTAGAGGCTGAGAAACAGTCCCTGAACCAGCAGCTATCCACAAATCAGGCTGAACTTGGTCAACTTGAAGTGCAGACAGAGACTACTCGAAAGCATGTGAAAGAGTTGCTGACTCAAGCACAAAATCTTCAACAAATCAAGAAAGAGATCCAAGGTGTACGCAGGGCTATGCTCATCGCGCTAGGTTTGGTTGCTCAAACCTTTCACATGACGACAACAACTGCTCTACCATGAAGCTGTGGGCTCCTCTGGAATCTCGAAGAATTGTTCTTCATAGGATTCTAGAGTACTTTTGTTTAGTTCATGCCCCAACTCTAACTCTCTCTTTTGTTCTTGTAAACTATCATATAATTGAATATGTAGTTTTTTGAATTCTGGACCATGTTGCTCCCATATTGATGGGTGAAACTTCTTAAGGTATTTTGCATTTAAAGGCCTAGTTGAGACCTTCCCTTTTCTCGAAACCAGAATGTATGAATTTCCAAGACATTCTTTATGGATCTTAAAAGGACCTGTCCACTTCGGTGTGAATTTACCCCAAACTGGATCCCTGTGACCAGAAGGTAAAATCATCTTCCAAACCAAGTCTCCCTTACGAAAAGACTTAGCTCGAACCCTTTTGTTGTAGGCTTCCGCCACTCTGAGTTTTTGTAACCTCATTCTTTGTGCGGCTTCAAACTTGGTTTCTTCTGTATCTAAATGTTCGATACTCATTGCCTCCACGTACTCTTTTCCGAAGAGCTCTGATTGTTTGGCAATTCTTGCTGACTGTACAACAACTTCTGCCGGAATCACCGGGTCGTGACCATAAACTAACTCAAAAGGCGAGATGCCAGTTGCATCTCTCTTTGACGCCCGATATGCCCACAGAGCGTATCGCAGTTTTTCATGCCACTTCCTAGGATTCAATTCAATCATTTTCCGGAGGCCGGCAATAATAATTTTATTTGTAGACTCGGCTTGACCATTTGACTGTGCGTAATATGGAGTAGAGTGTATGACTTTAACTCCAAATTTGGCCAAGAATTCCACATATGGGTCACTGCTGAAAATACTCGCATTATCAACAGTAATAGATTCAGGAATTCCAAATCTTACGAAGATTTTTTCTTCCAAGAATTCTAAGACCGCTTTTGTATCGAGCTTCTTAAAAGGCTCGGCCTCAACCCATTTGGTAAAATAATCTGTAATTACCAACAAGAATTTGTGATTCTTGGATGAGTTAGGTTTAATTTCTCCGATTGCATCCATTGCCCAACCACGGAAAGGCCAAGGCTTTAAGACACATTTTATCGGTGCTGCGGGCGCTGAGACAATGGGCCCAAATTTTTGGCATTTCTCACACCCTTTTGCATATTTAATGCAATCTTTCCTTATTGAAGGCCAATAGAAACCCGCTTTATGTAATGCCCATCGCATTTTTAAGCCATTTTGATGAGCGCCACATAAACCATCGTGGATTTCGGCCATCGCGGTTAATGCTTCTCCCGCGTCTACACATTTCAGGATTTGGCCATCAACATCTTTCCTAAAGAGTTCGTTTCCTAAAGAGTTCGTTTCCTTGAGATATTCGACTATCTCATCTCTCCAATCTACATCAGAGCTAAGAATGTCAATGCTATTGATAGCATTGATGGGATCATTCTCACTCCATTCATCGAAATTTTTCAATGGATGTAGGGCTCTTGTCAAAAGAGTTACTGAATCATCCGGAGTTACGGCCATCTCTTTTGATGATGCAAATCCGGCTAACTCATCTGCAATATGGTTAATATCGCGGGGAATATGGTGAAACTCAACTTTCTTGAAAGTACTCACCAAATTCCTTACCTTCTGAGTGCCATATAATGCTACTAAAGCATTACATTTATATTCTCCCGTTACTTGGTTTATGACCAATTGGGAATCACCAAATACACGGACTTTCTCAACTTTCATGTCTTGGAGAATTTCGAGTCCGATAATCAAAGCCTCGTATTCTGCTCGATTATTAGTACATTCACCCTCCAAAGTTATGGCCAACTTTGTAGTGTGTTCCTCAAGATCAATGATTACGACCCCTGCCCCAGCAGTCGTCCTGGTTGATGACCCATCGAAAAACAAAGTCCAAGAATCCTTAGGATCCTCACAAACTTGCTCATCGCTTGGGTGCAGAGCCAAGAAATCCGCTAGTCCTTGACCTTTAATTGCCTTTTGTGGCAAGTAAACAAGGTCAAATTGAAGCAAGTGGAGATGCCACTTGCATAACCTTCCTTTTAAAAAGGGTTGTGAAAGGAGATACCGAAGCACATCCGTAGGTGACACCACTTCAATCTTAAAAGCCATGAAATAATGCACCAATTTGACAGACGCATCGTAAAGACACAAACACCATTTTTCCGCCAGTGTGTATCGGTTCTCAGTATCTTGTAAAATCCGACTCAAGTAGAACACTGCTTGCTCATGCCCCAACTCATTTTCTTGGGTCAAGAGACTTGCAATGGAATCTTGAGTGACGGAGAGGTAGATTCGTAAGGGCCTACCATTTTGCTTTGGTGGCAAGATAACGGGAGGAGACGCAAGTTGCTTTTTAATTTGGTCAAAAGCATCTTGATGTTCCTTTTCCCAAACAAATGAATCTTCCTTTTTCAATTTCAGAAGGGGTGAGAAGATTTTCGTCTTCCCGGCCAAATTGGCCATGAACCTCCTCACATAATTAATTTGCCCTAAGAATCTTTGTAATTCTTTCTTATTTGAGGGCGGCGCTGCAGCTAAAACAGCTTTAGCCTTATTTTGGTCAATCTCAATTCCTTTTTTATGAATGAGAAAACCAAGGAAATTTCCAGCTTTTACTCCAAATGCACATTTAAGTGGATTCATTTTTAAGCCAAATTCCCTCATTCTTTGAAGTGACTGTCTCACATGGTTCCGATGTGATTCCAAATCATGTGATTTAATCAGCACATCATCGATGTAAATCTCCATAGACTTCCCGATCATGTCTTTAAAGATCGCGTCCATGGTTCTTTGATAGGTTGCCCCTGCATTCCTTAATCCGAAAGGCATGGCAACCCATTCATAAATTCCCATTGACCCAGGGCATCGGAAGGCTGTTTTATGGCAATCTTCCTCGGCTATCCTAAATTGATGATAGCCAGCATACCCGTCCAACGATGAGATATATTCGTATCTCGACGCAGCATCTATTAACATGTCCGCGACAGGCATTGGATATTGGTCTTTAGGAGTTGCTTTATTCAAGTCTCTGAAGTCTATACAGACCCGGACTTTTCCATTCTTTTTAATGACGGGGACTATATTCGCAATCCAACGTGCATATTTAATTGGTCTTATAAAACCAGCCTTCAATAACTGCTCCACTTCCTCCTGGATTTTTGGCAGTAATTCAGGCGCCAACCGTCGAGGTTGTTGTGCAACTGGTTGAAACCCCGGCATAATCGGTAACCGATGTTCAACCACTTCTCTGCTTAAACCCGGCATTTCACTGTGGGACCAGGCAAAGCAATCTTTATACTCATGAAGAATTGCAATGAATTTAGCTTGCTCTTCTTCAGGAAGTAATTTACTAATATAAGTAATCCTTGGATTCTCTTTTGATCCGAGGTTTACTTCAAGTAATTCATCAGTTACATTTTGTCTGATGTCATCACTCTTTGCCCATACTTTTTCCTCTTCTTCTTCTATTTCAAAGAAAGAATCATGTTCATCCGGTGTTTCTTCAACCGACATAACATTAAAAGTAAGACCAAACTTTTCCTGGTAATGAGACCAGAAAATCTCATCTATTGTTTCATCGTCAGCCAAACAAGGATCTTCTTTACAATCATTAATATTAAAATCCATTAATAAATACAATGATTATTTCAGAACAAACAGAGCTAAAAACTAGACTCTGCATCCTTATCGCCACTGTCCAAGCCATTCAAATTGTATCGATGACTGAAACCGTGACCAAGGCTATTTACAATAGTAGATACTTCCCTAAATTCTGAGGGAGGGGACTCATCCGTGAGTTCCCGTATCTTAATCTGATTCAACTTCAACCGACTCGTTTCAGCTTCAGTTAAATATTCCTGAGCAGGATGGCTCGCTTCATCCTCGCTTTCAACTACGTCCGTGTAGTCTTCATTTTCTATCGCCGATATTTCTTGTTCTATTTCATCAGCAAGATCAGGATATCGGTCCGTCCTGAACTTGTAATCTCTTCTGGCTCTTAGAGCAGACCTGCTTTTTCGGCTTGCTCTACCTCATCGGCCCAGGACTCCGTTCCTGACTTCTCGAATTCGGTAGTAAGCACCCTCTTAAAGGTTGATGGTAATGTGACTACATTACACTCCGGCGAGATTTCCCCAGGTTCAGGTTCGGACCCGAAATCTGAGAACTCTTCATCGCAGAGTAAATCATCGTCATCATTGATCTTGAGATCAAAATCATCACCGTCTGAATCTTGATCACCATCCTTATCTCTGAATTGATTCTTATCTGGTATCGAACCAACTGGATCTCCATGCAACATGACCTGTTGGAACTCTTCCATCTTCCGTTCAACACCCGCGCTATCTGTTTTTAGTAGCACTTCTGTTTCGGCGGGAGATACCAAATCCAAATCTTGGACTGGCCTATCTGTCTCCATTGCCACGGGTCCTTCATGAGGTTCCTTCTTTTGAGAAACCTCTTTCTTACCCTTTCCAAGGGAAACTTTGTTAACTGACAAAGCTTCCTCCTCTTTGCGCAACGGCGCAATCTGTGCCTCTTGCTGCTGCGCCATCAAAACATCCTTCCGAATTTTCAAGGCTTTTTCTTGCCTGCCTCTTCGGTAATCATGTGAACCACTTGTCAGATGAGACTTTGCTGATCCACTTGAGTCACTTCCTCTTGGAGTAGAGAAAGGAATAGGTGACCGATGCGATCCCCTTCCTCCTTTAAATGCTCCTCTTCCACCCCTGCCTCCTCTACCCTCCATTCGTGGAGTGCCAGGCCTGGGTGTTCCGAAGTACTCAAAACTTTCGTTGTTCATCCGCACTCGCTTGTTTGGTACCTTTTTATATGCAGGTATCGATTTTGGATCATTTTCGATGACCCGAGTCCTAATCAATTCAAGGTGGAGTTGATCAGCACAGTTCGGACATAAATGGTGTTGCAATGTTTTCAGCCCCTTTATGGCCTCTTCATGAAGAGGGTTATGTTCTAACGCCTCTTTATAAGTTTTCGCTTCCGATGATTTTGTTGCATCAGACTGCTCTTGCTTCAACGGAGAAGGCTTTGATTTTCCATCGCCTTTCTGCTTTTCCTCCTTGAATGGAGCACGAATCTTGTCGAGATCCGCCTCTAACTCATTCAATCTCAGTGCCTTCGATTCTTTCTTGGTGATAGTAATGAATTTCTTTTCACACTTTCTCTTCACCAACCCCCTGAAAGAGACACAATCAGCAGTGGAATGAGCAGCCGTTATATGCCACCTGCACATTCCCTCCATTCCTTTTTCATCGACTTTTGGCAGAAATATGACACCATCATCGATCAACCGATGCAATACTGTGATTGCCCGTTCTTCACGTTCATCATTCTCCTGAAAAGCCTGCAAATCATTTAAAGCAACCTGATCAACAGAAATCATATTACAGACAACAAACTTTCCTTTTCTTTCAGTCTCATCGGCAAACAACAATTTGCCTTCATCGATAAGATCCTGAAAACAGTTTTTAGCGTGATCACATTCCCTAGTCCAGTGAGTAAAAGTATCATGCCAAACACAATATCTCCTATTCCCTATTTCCTCTAAGAATTTGACCACATGCCCCTCTCTGGGCTTAACAATACCCTCCTTAAGACAATATCGGACCATATCATCAAGGCGAGCTATCTCAAAGGTATACTTTCTTCTTTCCTTACTCTTGAAACTTCTTTTACTGAAAGTTTCTTTTCTTTTGAGAGCAGGACAGACGAGGGGTGTGTCGAACTTAACCACCTCTAAAGCATTGACCTCTATTTGCATGTTATTATACGTTTCTTCGTCAATCTCCTCATCAAATTGTTCGCCAATCTGATCAGGCTCGACTTGTGCAACATGAGCATGATAAGCAGTTTTCTGTTTGCTACCATGTTCCTTATGATTAACCTCTTCTTTTAGCATTTTCTCATATTTGATTGCACATCGGGTCAGTTCTGGGAAATCAACAAAGGTATTGCCACCAAATTTCTTTCTAAATTCGAGTAACAATCCTTCTTGTGCCATTTGCACAAATTCATGTTCCGGGACTGACACTGGGCATCGCCCTTTTAGACTCTTAAAACGATTAAGATAGTCATTCACTGATTCTCTAGGCCTTTGCGTTATCCTAGCTAATTCACTCAGAGTAATTCCTGGATCCATTCTCAAGAAATGTTCCACAAATTTGTCTCTAAGGTTTTCCCAACTGAAGATTGAGTTAGGTGGTAAATTTATATACCAATTAAATGCATTTCCAGTTAACGAACTGGAAAACAACCTCAATTTCAAGTTTTCATTATCGGCGGCCTCTCGACATTGGGTTGTGAAGCGAACCAAATGCTCCGCAGCCGACATCTGATCATTACCCGAAAACAGGGTAAAGTCAGGGATCTTAAACCCTCTCGGAAACGGGTTATTTCTATCAATATAGGCTGGATAAGGGGAATGGTCGAAACTCTTATTCTTACTCCTACCGACAGGAATACCCATTCTTTCCACTATCGCCTCAATCATACCCTCAAGCGCATTTTCCGTTTGTCGACCAACTCCAAAGTTGGGCGCGACATGGTATTGATTTTGGTAATCTCCACCATAATTAGGTATGTTAGGTTCAGCCCTATAATGACCTGCGACATTGTGCATCACAGGTGGCTGTTGACTTTGGAAATTATTATGCCCCGATCCTATACTATTGTGAGTATAAGTCTCTGGGTTCTGATAAGGCATTCCAAATCTTCCCATAGAAACTCCTTGACCTCTCCCCAAGGCAGGATATCCATATTGCCCCGATCCTCCATATGTGCTATGAACCGGGATATGGTTAGGGTTGGCGTAATGTATCCCACTCGTAGGGACCGACGCCGTAAAACTTGTTTGGGTATTGTAACCCCCTAAACCAAAACTGTGTTGGTTATTTCCTGAATGTACTCCAACTGCCGGTATACCGCCAGTTGTTGTATCATTGCTTATATGCGCAGGATCAACCCTATTCGATTGAGTGCCTGGGCCTGCTGACCAACCTGACCCAGCCTCCGCTCCCTGGCTCTCAGATCTCCTAGGCTCTCCCCTGTCTTCATTATGTCCAAAACCTGGAGGAGGGTTTTGGCGTAATGAAGAAGTTTGCGGGTCGCTATTAGGACCCCGAACCCCCTGTCCGGTTAGGACTGTCGCACTTGGTGGATACCCTATCGGCCGGGCATCTACACCATGACTCCTTTCAACGCCACTTGGTTCATCAGTCGTTATGGCTCTACTTCTAGTTTGGGCAATAGTTTGTCCCAAATCGAGGATCCTCTCAAGTTTTTCGTTTAATTGAGAATGCCTCTGCAGCAATGGTTCAAGGCGACATACAACCTCTGTTGCAACACTTCTTGTGAGTGCGTCAAAGGTTGCATTGAAAGTTTCATTGATGTCAAGGATAATTCTATCAATTTGCCGTGATATTCCATCCCGAGCATCCTCATGTAAGCTCTGAGCAATCTGAGCAAAGGCCCGCGATGACTCTTGTGTCAACCGCTGAATCTGGGATTCAAGTTGCTTTCGTTCAACTTCTTGTCCATTTACCAACAAATCCTTAACAATTTTCACATATGTTTTGTGAAAAATAGTTAACTGGGTCTTAGACACTTTGCTAAGATCCAAATCTGCTAGTAAACTTTCTTCTGCCTGACTACGGAGAGCCGGCGTAGTTTGGCCTTGTCCTTCAGAACTCGATGATGAGTTATCTGAACTTACATTGATAACGGGTGTATCGATACCCATATTTTGGTTAGACGGCTCGGTCCGTCCACCCTGAGGAAGGGGAGTCTCTTGCGAATTGTCTCGCTGAGAAGCAGACCTTGTCGTAGGCATTTCTTGCTTCTTGAAATTACAAGTCAGTTTGATGTCTGTACTTGATTTGATCAAAAGGTTTTGTGTGGTTGCGCAAGGTAAACAATTACAATTCTGTCTAAGAATTATATCTTACCTCCCACTGTGGTCGCCAATTTGTTGAACGCTAAAATTAAGGACACTTATATGAAGTGTCGGTCCTAAGAGCACTTAATTTAGACTGACCGCGATGAACTAAATGCCATGAAATAAAAGTACTAAAATGCAAAGACAAAAGACGGGTTCTTACAAACTAAAGTAGTAACCATTAATTGAAAGAAAATGTAAGGTTTGCTAATGAAGAGTCCAGGAAATTCGTATTCCTTGCCTGTTGATCGAGTTCGTCATTGTAGAATAAATTCGATGATGTAAGCGTAATGCATGCGTAATATTTACGAATCATGACTCATTATTTATTCATGCAAGTAGGTGCTATAAGGAAATAATATATTTCCTAGTATATATTATCTCGTGAATATTGTATTATCTATAATTTAGGATAGTCAATATATTGTACTCCTCTATTTTAAGTAATGTATCTCTCGTAATCTTTGTAATATCGGCTACCCTAGTATTAACCCTAATTGTACTCTTGTATAAATACTCTCATCTGTAATAATACAATTCAAGCTTTTCACACCATTCTCATACTCTCCTCCTCAACATGGTATCAGAGCATAGATCCTATGCTCGGCCTAACCCTCCGAAAAGCTTCAACCAAAACAACCCTCGGCCACCCTCTAATTTAATCCGGCACCCTCCAAAATCATGCCACCCCCAACTCCGGCCAACCCTCGAAAACTCCAAACTCCTCTAAAATTATGGCCCTCGGCCAAAACAACCTAGCTAGATCATGGCCAAAACTCCACTATTGCCAACCCCTTTATACGGCAAAACTCAAAGAAACTTGCAAACTCCACTTTCTACACTCCCTGCATAGTCCCACGACTAAACAACAAAACTTCTAAACTCCACCAATCTTGTTTTTCCGACATCACTCTCGGCAAACCTCTTATACAATACACTCCAAAACTCCAAAATCAATCTCCACCATTGAAAATGATCACCTTAGTGTCCTTAACAACTCCACCAAATTTCGTACGAATCGGACCACGTTTGGCCACCCGATCGTCGACTCGATCAAAACCGTGCACTGACATCCGGGAACACTGTACTAATCCCAAACACTTTTATTTTACACTTTTTTTTCTTCGTGTCAAACGGCAGACCCTCAGAAACTCCAAAACTCCTGTGTTTTATTTTCCGCTGCAACCTAAATCGTAACACGCACTCCAAGGCCACCACCCTTTCCCTAAACCAAAATTGAGATACCCTCTCACAAGCTTCAAAACCCTCTAAACTTAAAATTCAACAACAAAACAAAAAAAAAAAAAAACAAATGTTAACCCAGAATCCACTCTCTGCCAAATCCATGGCCACCCTTACATATTTCTTTTCTTGATCCTAAAACTTGTTCGGATTACATTCTTACCTCCCTCTTCGTATAACCCTTGTCAACCCAATTTTCACGTATTCTATATCTCCGCTGGAACACATTCTCCCATGTCACAACTCATCGAGCACTACAAGTCACAACCCAAAATTCAAGTCATCAAGCGGCCACCGAGCATTGTTATTCATGATTATATCCAAGATCGGCCTTACTCTACGACCGTCCGTCTTGCGGGGGCGTATAAGGAAATAATATATTTCCTAGTATATATTATCTCGTGAATATTGTATTATCTATAATTTAGGATAGTCAATATATTGTACTCCTCTATTTTAAGTAATGTATCTCTCGTAATCTTTGTAATATCGGCTACCCTAGTATTAACCCTAATTGTACTCTTGTATAAATACTCTCATCTGTAATAATACAATTCAAGCTTTTCACACCATTCTCATACTCTCCTCCTCAACAGGTGCAATCGAATCAATAATTAGTTTTATTTTTGTTGAACGCTAAAATTAAGGACACTTATATGAAGTGTCGGTCCTAAGAGCACTTAATTTAGACTGACCGCGATGAACTAAATGCCATGAAATAAAAGTACTAAAATGCAAAGACAAAAGACGGGTTCTTACAAACTAAAGTAGTAACCATTAATTGAAAGAAAATGTCAGGTTTGCTAATGAAGAGTCCAAGAAGAGATAGAATCAATTACCTCCATGCCTTCTATCTTCACCATGGAAAAGAAAAAAGCTACGCTAAAACATGAACTGCTCGCGCTACGGGGCGAGGCCACCCGATGTACACTAAAAAGAAAGAACTAAAAAGACTTTGATAAATGTTGTTGATGCTTGATTGTTGTTTTATGCTGCTCCTTGCTCCACTATTTATAGGATAGATCTTCTGGCGGTTACTTCAATCTCCCAAGCTTCTCTAATCGTGGAGAAGAATACCCGCTGGCAGTTTACTTCTTTTCCTTCAACTGCCTTTGTGTCTTGGCGCCTTCCGTTAAATTTGAAAAGATGGACTTTGTGTACTTATTGTCAGCCCAAACTGAGTAATGCAACCAAGTGGGCTTTTCCTTGTTTTCAGCCCATCGAAGTTACTGGATTAAAACCTCCCATCGCTAAGACAAAATTATTTTTGTCATCAACAGTTTTATACTATGAGTATAAAATTGTGAACGGGTCTACTTGTCCATAATGTATATCACCGAATTATACAATTTCGTGTCATTACCTTTTGATATTTTCCAGTTCATACACCAGCATATTCTCGAAGCTCCACAATACAAAATCGACCTCTTGCTGCGAACACAAAAGACAAAGGACGAAAACACATCATTTTGGGACAATAATCTTCACGGATCACAACTCTCAAGTACAAGACTTCAAAAGATCGACGTCGAGCCTTGGGATAATCTTGGAAATGCCTGTATTCTTGGTTTTAAATTTTTGGTATAACTAGGGGCGACTTGTTGTTTTCAAGCAAAAGCAATATTTGGTATATTTTCGAAGTTTACAAATTATAAAATGCAAAAGCAGAAGAGGATACTAACTTTGGGGCGGCGCCAATTTTCGGAGGAGAACAAGAAAAAGGTAGCAACATTGACACCCCAGTTAGCACAAAGACCCATAATATTGAGCAAAGCCTTAAGCCCAGCAGCATGGCCCGATTGACACCCAAGTCCTCTATGTTCAGCCCATCTCCTATTCCCATCCAATATGAATGCCACGTGTCGCGGCATATTTTCTAGCGGGAGACCGGCCGGAAAATCCTCACCATCCACAATCGCCGGTGAAAATAAGTTTTCAATCTCACCCACCGCGCTAGACAGGGTTGCATTATTACCCCCTGAAGTGCAGTGGTTCAGGTAGATCACCCTACTACTACTAGAAGTGGGTTTGGCTAGATGGTTGTCTAACAAACGTCGACGACGATCAGTGTGACCGTGAATAAGGTTATTATTGAGAAGACAGAGTGAAGAACAAGGTGTTGTTTGTGGGAGAATAACAAATCTTGAGACCATTATGTTTTAATTTGAACAAGCTAATAAGTTTTGTTTTTCTGTATACAACCTAAGTTTATTATGTTGAACATACATGAACTTACTATCTTGGTATGTACTAGTACATAGCGTATCCGGTCAGAAGTAGATTTATGTCAGAAGGTCAGAAATAATCTGAGCCACTCATCTCTTTAAGATCAATGGTCAAGATTAAACCCAAAAATAAAACCAAAAAACAAAAAAAAACACCCACTCCCATTTCTTTTTCTCTCTCCTCCCCCACCCCCCTACCCCACCCGACCACCCCATCCCCGCCGGCGACCGTCGCCAACCACCACCATTGACGACCCCCGACCAGCCACCGTGAACGCCTCCCTAATGCGACCCTCCCTCCGCCGGTCCCACACGCCGCCGCCGCTTCCTTCTCCCATAATATCCCCTCCCTTTCTCTCATCTCCTTTGCAATCCTTTAATTTAGGCGAGGATAGTGGTGTGTATGGGGTCGGCGGCGTAGGGGGAGGGTTTATTGGCGGCGACGGCTGACGATAAGGGGTGGGGAAGGGAGTTAGAGAGGAGAGAGAAAATAAGAAAAAAGGGACGTGAAGGAGGGTGGGGGAGGTGGCGCGGGCTCGGGACTGCCGCGGTGTGGTCGCCGGAGCGGCGCCCACCCAATGGTGGTGGTCGCGTCCCGTGTGGTGGTTGTCGGCGCAAGGGGGTGGCGGTGGGCGGCTGATACGTGGTGGTGGCAGTGGTGGGGGGGTGGAGAAGGAGAGAGAAAAAAAATGGGGGTTTCTTTTTTCTGAATTTTTTTTTTTTTAATTTTTTAATTTTTTTTTTTTTTAAGTTATGAATTTTAATGTGTGGAGTTATTAAAGTTATTAAAGTTATCAAAGTTATTGGAGTTAAGTCGGGGTTACGTATTTTATAGTTATTAAAGTTATTGGAGTTATTGGAGTTAAGTCGGGTTACGTGTTTTAAATTTTAATTTTCTGTTTTTTTTTATTAAAGTTATTGGAATTATTAAAGTTATTGGAGTTATCAAAGTTATTGGAGTTAAGTCGGGGTTACGTATTTTATAGTTATTAGAGTTATTATAATTACGTGTTGTAGTTAATGGAGTTATATTAAAATACGTGTTTTATTTATTGAAGTTATTGGAATTAAGTTGAAATTACGTATTTTAGTCAAATATTGTTAAGTTAGAGTTGTAAAGTTATTAGAGTTATATGCTATAGTTACTGGAGTTACGGAGCAACTAAAGTTATGAGAGTTAGTGGATTATCAAGATGAGTGGCTGAGATTACTTCTGACCTTCTGACATAACTTTACTTCTGACCTGATTGACTTCCTATATATATATATATATATATATATATATATATATATATATATATATATATATATATAAGGGGCGTATCCGGTCAGAAGTATAATTTTTGTCAGAAGTCAGAAGTAATCTCAGCCATTGATTTCACATAACTCCACAACCTGAACTGTATAACTCCAGTCGCCTAACTCCATCAACTGTTACAAGTAAAATCAGCCACATAACTCCACCAACTAAAACACATAACTCCAGACGTCTAACTCCAGTAATTAAATTGTATAACTCCAGTATTATCAGAACTCCACCAACTTCAACTAAACTCTCGTAACTCTAACATAACTCGACTAACTAAAACCCGTAACTCCAATAACTCCGACGTAACTCCATCAACTAAAATACGTAACTCCAACTTAACTCCAAAAATTAAAATCCGTAACTCCAAATAACTCCAACTTAACTCCATCACCTAAAATACGTAACTCAAATAATTAAACTCGTAACTCCAATAACTCCAAGTCTCCAACTTAACTCCATCAACTAAAATATGTAACTTCAAAAAAATTCAATAATTTAAACCCGTAACTTCAAATAACTCCAATGATCCAAAACACGTAACTCTCGTAACTCCACAAACTAAAATCGTTACTCCAAAAAACGAAAAAATGAATAAAAAAAACAAAAAAACAAAAAAAAAAAACAGAAAAACACGTAACTCCATTACCCAAAACACGTAACTCCACGTAACTCCACTACCTAAAACACGTAACTCTAACGTAACTCCACTAACCAAAACACGTAACTCCACTAACCAAAACACGTAACTCCAACGTAACTCCATTAACCAAAACGCGTAACTCCAACGTAACTCCACTAACCATAAACCAAATAAAAAAAAAAAACTGAAAATCTGTAAAAAAAAAAAAAAAAACTGAAAAACTGAAAAATTGAAAGAAAAAAAAAAAACTGAAAACACCATTTTCTCTCTCCTTCACATCACCCAAACCCGGCCACCCTCTCGCCTTACCTCCGTCGCCGGAAAAATCAGCAACAAACAAACACAAAATATGTATCTTCACACTTACGATTCAAACCAAAACACAACAAATTCAATCAAATTAACAATAAACTTTCATCCCCGACCCAACCTCAGTCGCCGGAAACCTAGCGCCGCTCCACCACCGATTCCGCCTCGCATTTTCTATCTCCTCACCTCATCGATTGAATCAGCCATGCCGGAAATGAGAGTGCATCGACGACAGAGATCAAGGGCGGCTGCCAGATCTGACGAAAAACGAGACCAAATTTAAGGAGAATCGAGTAAAAAGACGCGTGCGGTTGAAGATAATGCGACGCGCGCCGTCGAAAACAACAGAAGAATCGCCGGCGACGGAGCCGTGAAAGTAACTGTCGACGGCGGCGGTTGAAGCTGACGATCGGAGTCGCCGGCGGCGGTGGTTGAGCAGCACGGTGGTAGGGCGCGGGAAAATGTGAGGAAATGAGAGAAGATGGAGGTTCTCGCGGTGGAGTGGTGCTCGAAGAACACCGTTGACAGCGGAGAAGGAATAATCGCGGTGGCGTGGTGCTGTTGTCGGCGCCGGCGACGGCGGCTGCGGCGGCCGGTGGCGGTTGGGGACGGGATTGGGGAGTGAGAAGAGTGAAAGAGAAGAGAGAGAAAACGTGAATTATTATGGGTTTGGGGATGGTTATTTTCTTTTTTGTTTTCTTTTAATATTAAATCTCGGCCATTAGATCGTGTAAGATGAAGGGACCAGATTCCTTCTGACTTCTGACAAAATTGTCACTTCTTACTGGATTTATTTCCTATATATATATATATATATATGGGAAATGAATCCAGTAAGAAGTGTCAATTTTGTCAGAAGTCAGAAATAATCTGGTCCCTACATCTTTACTTGATCAATGGCTTAGATTAAAAACAAAAATAAAAGAAAATTGAAACATAATACTCCCCCACCCAGCAATCCCCAAGCCTCACATTTTCTCTCTCTTCTCTTTCACTCTTCTCAATCCCCAATCCCGTCCCCAACCTCCATACGCCGCCGCAGCCGCCGTCGGAAGTCGCCATAGCCGGCCGACAACAGCACCGCTCCACCGCGATGATTCCTTCTCCGGCATCAACGGCGTTCTTCGAGCTCAACTCCACCGCGAAAACCTCCATCTTCTCCCCTTTTTTCGCGCTCATTTTCGTCAGATCGGGCCGCCGCCTTGAATCGCTGCCGCCGACGCTCACCGACGACCACCACCGCCGTCACCGACCGAAGCGGCCGATTGCACCGACTGCGGCGAGTCTTCTCCCGGAGTCCCACACTTCGTCGCACCATACCACCGCGAAATTCGCCTTCTCGCTCCCCATTTTCGCGCTCAATTTCTCAGATCTGGCTGCCGTGGACGGCGGCCGGCATAGATGGCTTTGTCTGAGGTTGTTCTGGTGGAGGTGAGGGCGGTGGAGATGAGGTGAGGAGATAGAAAATGCGAGGCGGAGTCGGTGGTGGAGCGGCGCTAGGTTTCCGGCGACTGAGGTTGGGTCGGGGATGAAAGTTTATTGTTAATTTGATTGAATTTGTTGTGTTGGTTTAAATCGTAAGTGTGAAGATACATATTTTGTGTTTGTTTGCTGCTGATTTTTCCGGCGACGGAGGTAAGGCGAGGGTGAGATTGAGCAGTGGCAATGGTGGTGGAGGGTGGCCGAGTTTGGGTGATGTGAAGGAGAGAGAAAATGGTGTTTTCAGTTTTTTTTTTTTTTTTTTTTTTACAGATTTTCAGTTTTTTTTTTTATTTGGTTTATGGTTAGTGGAGTTACGTTGGAGTTACGTTGGAGTTACGCGTTTTGGTTAGTGGAGTTACGTGTTTTGGTTAGTGGAGTTACGTGTTTTAGGTAGTGGAGTTACGGTGGAGTTACGTGTTTTAGGTATTGGAGTTACGTGTTTTGGGTAGTGGAGTTACGTGTTTTTCTGTTTTTTTTTTTTTTATTATTCATTTTTTCGTTTTTTGGAGTAACGATTTTAGTTTGTGGAGTTACGAGAGTTACGTGTTTTGGATCATTGGAGTTATTTGAAGTTACGGGTTTAAATTATTGAAATTTTTTGAAGTTACATATTTTAGTTGATGGAGTTAAGTTGGAGACTTGGAGTTATTGGAGTTACGAGTTTAATTATTTGAGTTACGTATTTTAGGTGATGGAGTTAAGTTGGAGTTATTTGGAGTTACGGGTTTTAATTTTTGGAGTTAAGTTGGAGTTACGTATTTTAGTTGATGGAGTTACGTCGGAGTTATTGGAGTTACGGGTTTTAGTTAGTGGAGTTATGTTAGAGTTACGAGAGTTTAGTTGAAGTTGGTGGAGTTCTGATAATACTGGAGTTATACAATTTAATTACTGGAGTTAGACGTCTGGAGTTACGTGTTTTAGTTGGTGGAGTTATGTGGCTGGAGTTACTGGTAACAGTTGATGGAGTTAGGCGACTGGAGTTATACAGTTCAGGTTGTGGAGTTATGTGAAATCAATGGCTGAGATTACTTCTGACTTCTGACAAAAATTATACTTCTGACCGGATACGCCCCCTATATATATGTATGTAGCCGCCAATAGTCATGCATGCAATTTGCTTGATACAAGTTGATCGACCGATATCAAATGGATATATGTTTATTCATCCACAGGGAGATTTATATGATAATATTGTAAATAAAAGACTTGGATATTGAGGAAAGTCTTTGGAAATTGTAACAAGATTATTGTGGCAGCTAAGCAGCAAGTTCACATTATTCATGGAATCATGGGGTTAAACATCATACATACATAATAATATAACTTCAAATTGACAATAATGTCGGTATTGCGTTTAATTACTAATTAACATCGCCCTCCAAAGCGTCTTCCTCGGTTCTGAAATGACTTTAACGCCTCTACAAACTCAGGTTCGCCAAAATCAGGCCAGAGGGTATTAGTAAAGTACAATTCAGAGTACGCCAATTGCCAGAGCAGGAAGTTGCTGATCCGGACCTCGCCACTGGTTCTAATGAGTAGATCGGGGCAGGGGTTGGCCGTGATCTTAGTTTCGAGTTCTTGTTCGATAATAGATTCCGTGATTTCCTTAGGATCGATGAGGCCGTCCCTCACCTTCGTGGCTACGCTTTGGCATGCCTGCACGAAGTCATTCTTCCCACTATAACTGATGGCAAATATTACATGGGTTTTGGTGTTGTTTTGAGTTGTTTCTTTTGTGCGTTCTAGAATTTTTTGTAATGAGATGGGAATCTTTGATATCTCGCCAATTGTGGAAATTCGTATTCCTTGCCTGTTGAAACGAGATAGATAATAACAATGGTTACTTCTACATTAACATGTATATGAATTACTTTATTTGTTTGCCTGAATGGAAGGAGTTAGCAAGATCAAACAGCAACATATTCATATTATTGTAATATTTCATATACAATATAAGACTCTAAAAAAGTAGACAAATGGAAGAGATCGTCGGTAATGTAGCCCGGTTACTAGCTACAATATAGAGGCTTTGAGGCAGGTGCGAATTTAAGGGGTAGCATGGGTTGCACGGACTACCCAAAACTTATCAAATCCGTGCAAACATAGCCATTCCAAAAAGGACAATAGCATCAGGCAAAAAGAAATACTCCGTACTTAGGGAGTAAGGGGGCTAGATTCCAGTAATCCAGTACAAGAAAACAATGAAAATGCAACCGTACGTTAACATTTAAGGGAATGAAACAAAGTGCCGAAAATCTAATTAAACGAATCAATATTATTGTGGTAATTAAGTATCAGAGTTCTAAGAGCACCATCAACGGATGAACTCTAATTGGAGTTTTATATGCCACATCATTTTTACTCTAATTCCAAGATTTAAGACTTTGATAAACAAGAAAAACTTGAGGCGATAAACCATAGTGATTCTGAGGAAATAATCATGCTTAGGCTATGTTTGGTATGCCAAATAAGTTAGCTTATTTGGCTAAAGTAGCTTATTTGACTAGATTTTTAAGATCTTTGACCAAATAAGTGTGTTTGGTGACACCACTAGCTTAAATAATAAGCTAGCTTATTTAAGATGTTACCCTGGGTAACATATTAAAAAATAAGCTAGCTTATCATAATTTTATTCCTAATCTACCCTCATTTATTTACTAAAATAAAATGACATTAAAAATATTTAATACATTTTTATGTAATTTTATATATATCAGCTCGTGTATCAGCTAATTTTGCCAAACACTCTTATTACTATCAACTAAAAACTTTCAGCTAATATTGCAGCTATTAATTCAGCTTTCAGCTACTATTTCAGCATTCAGCTACTATTTCAGCGTTCAGCTACTATTTCAGCTAGTTTTACCAAACATAGCCTTAGCTTGTAGTGATGGTTTATTTTGAATTATTATACGTACGTGCTTGCTTTTTTTCTTTATTATGGATGCATAAAAACTCAATTACATGAGATAAAATGTGATTACCCTTTGAAATTTTCCACTTCATCCAACAGCATCTTCTCGAACCTCCCCATTACAAAATCAATCTCCTCCTGCGAATAGCCGAACATACACTAGTCAAATTAAAAAAAAAAACAATGGAAGAAAAATGTTACCTAAAACTTACTCCATATACCCTTAGTTAAAACAAAAACAAATTAATTTGAGTGTTTGCACAATCTTAGAAAGTTGAGGGTGCCATGTGCATATCCTAAAAAGTTCAGAGGTACCATAAGCACACCCGCAATAGTTCAGGGTACCAGTTACAAACTTACAATACAAAAAAAAAAAAAAATCGAAAACAAAAACGATCTTTTAGGACCCGTTCGGTATCATTGCCGTTTTCATTAGTTTTTGGTTATATTGCTAAAAAATTTAGTTAAACAAGTTACAAAATTAACTTTAAATTAGTTGGTTCAATAGTAGTCATATAAGAAATGAAAACTGACAACAGAAAACTGAAAACCACTTTTTCTGGTTTTAAAAAACGGGACTTTGGTTTTCAAAAAAAACTGAAAACTGAAAACAGAAAACGATACCAAACAGGCCTAGTTTTCTGAAGTTTTAAAATAATGTTAAAAAAAAGTTCATTTAATATTTTAATTTAACTCTAATTAACTTTATTAATAAAAGAGATATCATAAATTAACGGAGCACATCCATTTTTAGAGGTGCCATGTGCAAACCCCAAAGTTCAGGGGTACCATATGCATAAAGTTAAGGGGCAGGGGTACCGTGTGCAAACTTTCAAAGTACAGGGGTACCACGTGCATTTTCCGTTTATTTTATTATCCACAATAATAAACTCTATCAATTCCACCAGATAATAACTCTAGAGCATCCCTAGATTCCCTACACATGATGGTGTAACATAGGAAATGGACAATCATCACATAGATGGTGTGACATAGGAAATGGACAATAATTGGGCTTTTCGAGGAATCAGTATTGGATCATGTGCAGGGTCAATATTAGACCAGGTTTATTGGTCAGTTTTTTGAGTTGTATCATGAACTCTCACTGTGAAGGAAATGATGAAGGAAGAAAAAAAGAAGATTGCACCATGATCTAATAGTATGTGAACTTGGTAAGATACTAGCGGAATGAATCTTCTGTCCCACTCTGTGTCCCGTTCTGTGTGCCACACCAATGGGAGGCAAGGATTTCACAAAACTTACCATTAAAAATAATCTTTAATAGAATGATCTTGTGAAATCCTTGCCTCCTATTGGTGTGGCACACAGAAGGGGACACAGAGTGGGACAGAAGATCCACTCTGAGATACTAGATCATGCTCCAACTCAAAATGCCACATGTCAACATTTTTTGTATGCAACAACAGATTTGCTTGAAAAATTCAACAAAAGTATGTAACTTGGCCTTCAATTTCTACAAAATCCATGTTTTTTCATTCTCTATAAATAATGAAGACCAAATTCAATACATTTTGGTAATCATTTTAATTTTTCATTTCTCCCTAATTTAGTGGGGTAGATAATAAAGTAGGAGATAGATTGAGTTGATATAAATCACTATTAAATCACATTTGGAGTATGATGTTGGTGTATGTAAAAAATTACGGAGTACGGAGTAATATTTAATGAGAATGATTTAGATCACCTATATGACTAATAAACATAGTCTTAGAAACGTAGGTCTCATCTTACATTGGTTGATCAAGGCAAGGCACATTGACACTCTGTGTTGATATTATCTTGTAGTGCACACTGCATACAGCTTCTTGCTAGTGCCAGCTTTTGCACATCATAAACCAACTTATAATTTGATATAAGATGTGTGGACATTGTAGTCATTCAAAATCATAGTAATTTGAATTAATACTCCGTAGTTATAAACTGCAACATCTATATATTAATTCGAATCAAGGTCTCGTAAATATTATGTTTAATTCAAACGATTACTTCTTTTCATTATTCTATTGTTATTACTATTATTTTGGAATCGATTAAGTTAATTCATTCCAAAAGCATTTTCTCTAATAAACATAAGATCTAAGTAGCAGCAAAAACCACAAACATACGTAACCTGAAATTCACACACAACCTAGTATTAGGCTACTAACACATACCAAAATGCGACATGCTCTGTAAATTTGAAAAATGTGATCATCAACAAATAAAATGTTGTACCAAAAAAAGAAAAAGGAACAAAAAAAAAATGAGAAGAGGAAGAGCACTAACTTTGGGCCGGCTCCAATTTTCTGAGGAAAACAGAAAAAAGGTGGCAACTTTGATGGCCCACTTAGAACACAGGCCCATGATCTCAACCAAAGAGTGGAGCCCAGCATCATGGCCCAAATGAGTCTCAAGCCCTCTATGCTCAGCCCATCTTCTATTCCCATCCAATATGAACGCCACGTGTGCCGGCATCTTCTCACGCCGGAGGTTAGCCGGAAAACCATCTCCGTTCACCGTCACCGGCGATGAATTTACTGTCTTGCCCTCCTCACTCGTGGTGAAGTAGGCCAGGTGGGTCCTACAACTAGATGTGGGACCCACAAGATGGGCAAGTGAAGAAGGATTAGAGTGATGATAATGGGGTTTAGCAGGTTTAATAAGAGCAGAGATTGAGTAAAATGGTGCTACTCGTGGGAGTATGAATCTGGAGATATTCCTCATGTTTTCTGTTTTCAGCTTGGTTTGACTTTACAAAGGTTGGTGGAACCTAGTATAGTGGTACACTGGTATTAGAGAGGATCTTGTCCTCTTAAGAGTTGAGACTACTCCTCACAAGTTATAACAAATGTATAAACTAGGACTAATAAGTATTTTCAGTTAGTGTATTAAACAACATGCTCATCAAAGTTAATTCGACTTTTCTTTTCGATTGAAAATAAAAGCCGATTCAGATTCAACTTTCGAAAAAAAAAATAGCTAGATGGGATATATAGATGTGATGAATGAATCTGATCGATCTATTCTTCAACATGATCCAATAAAACACATGATATTCCAGCCAAACCCAAAATGTCTTATGACCTGACAATGATCAAGCTTGATATCTATGTACGTTGAGCCATACGCAACAACCATCACTAGAAGCAAATGAGAAGACATGTCATCACATACCTAGCTAGAATCAATTGGTAATAAGAGGAAGAAGTATAGCCTAATAGTTTATAAACTAGTTTCTTCGGGTTACCTAGTGCTCATCCGATCCACACCATGTGTGAACCAATGCAAACACTAGTGTTCTACCACACATGAAGGTTAGTCAAGGCTAGTACTGGTACATCCTCCCATGAGAGTAGTAGTGTTGCCCCAATTTGAATCATCGACTCTGATACCATTTTAACTTCCAACATTATCAAATATCGGGTCCAATTACTTCCAAATTACAAGCTCATATGGAGTGCTACTCCTGCCGTCCTTCTTTAAACACCCCATAAAAAAATTTGCACCGTACCCTTACTTAGATCAAACTCGCTATCTAGTTTTTGCAACTTTGATAACCGATTAGGCGATTAGTTTGTGCATCTTCTTCAACATTCGGTTATTTTGCTTATGAAGTGATTAATGAAGACACAGTAATATTTTGCATATAAAAACATATTTATAGATTATCTGATGAAACGTATCATGTTCTGCTGTACAACCTCAATCCGACCTAATCTGCTTTTGTGCCAGGTTCATCTGATCTTGACCCGTAGTGTTGAGTCGTGTCATTTTTTACTAACTCTTCTCATCATCCATTCAATCTAACCAACTCCCACCCATTATTACAAGCTACAAAATATAGCCAAGTCCTGGATGAACGATGCATGTGGAAGGGATGTTGGCGGTGGGTATTGGTAAAAATCCAATATCATTCCAATTTGTTGAATGATTCGTCGGTTGGTGAAACTTGTTTGTAAAATGAAGTACTCCGTATAACCCCAAAGCTTTGAACAACATGACTCTCAAACAAAACAAAATCGTCCCACTCAACCTTATTTTCTAACATTTCCGGAAACGTAAAAATTGACCCTTCGTTTGTTTTTAGTCATTCATACACCTAGTACACCTATCTATACACTAATCATTCATCTTTATAATTTTCTCTTCACTTTCCAACCCACTTCTCTAAACATGGCCACAAAATTAAGCTTAATAAACATCTCCATAATAATCTTCCTGATCAAGCTTCTAGTGTTAACCACTACGGCCGACAACACCTGCCCGTACCCGTGTTTACCGCCCCCGATCGCCGGAACAACAACACCAGCCACCCAAACAGGGTACTACTACCCACCACCAGCATATTACTCTCCTCCTGCTGCTGGGAATACACCAGCATACTACTCTCCTCCTGGTGCTACTACCCAAACTGCACCACCACCTCCTGATGCTATTCTTCCCTACTTCCCGTACTACTACAGGAACGGAGCTCGCCCGCGGCCGTCTGATCAGCCTTCATCATCTTCTCCGCTTTCGAATTCGATTTCTTTTGTTGTCGTGAGTATTATTTGTACTGTTTTTCTTATTATGTAATAATTTTTCTAGGAGTGTGTATGTAAATTTTGCAATCTTCTTTTTTTTCCTCCAGTTTTTAGAATGAACGATTGTTGTTTTAGCAGAAATCCTAGACATGAAGCAAAATATTATCGGGGATAGTAATTTCATTATGAGACCGTCTTATTGTACAAGATTGTTTGAAAAATCCGAATATTGTCGATTTAACTTGCCTTGAACTATTGTATAGGATGTTTCGGGTTGTTTTTCTATATAGTCCTGTTTTATTGTTCGTACTTCAGTGTATAGCTTTAGGTAGGTGGCTCAAAACTTTGAAAGATTACAAAGATAGGTCATGGATTGAAAAGTATTATCATTGTTTAATTAAAGAATTTATTCGTTAATCAAATTAGCTCAGCTTGCATTATCTTACCACTCAACATCTTTTGACACTTAGCATACTGTAATTTTGGTTAATAGTTTTAGCATAATAGTCGTTTCGGTAAATAATCCTTCAAAATAATGCAATTTATAAAAAGTTTTGTCACACTGATGAAGCAAATTATATGGTACACCACGGTGTACCATGCCCATGGTGCACCTCCTCACAATAGAGGAGTAGGGACCACACTTAAAATAATTTAAATTATTTTAAGTGTGGTCCCTACTCCTCTATTGTGAGGAGGTGCACCATGGGCATGGTACACCGTGGTACATGGTATAAGCACTTTCGATTGAGAATATAGGGCACATAATAAATTAACTGCATATATTGAGTGAAATTTCTTAGTACATACTCCCTCCATTCAAGTCCACTCTTCGTATCACTTTTCGGCACGCACTTTAAGGTGTGATTCTACCTATGTTTGAGATTACGTAAAATTCTAAAATTTTGTGAAAATCACTATTGACATTTAATCTTGTTTGTCTAAATTTTTTGAAATTTTACGTAATCTCTAACATAGAGAAAACCGCGCCTTAAAGTGCGTGCGAATAGTGTTTAGGAAGAATGGACTTGAATGGAGGGAGTACATTGTAACAGTGAACCGATTACTAAATGCTTAAGATTTTACTAATATTGACATTGGACACTATTGAGTTCTTCCTTGTCTATCTTTTTTTTTGTCCTTAAGCAAAGCAATGGTACAGTACATTATGGGGTACCTATTTAATTAGCTCAAATGTCATCATCGGATCGTCATTCATGCAACAAGCATGGGTTTGATGATTCAACTACATGGTAATCTAATGAGCCATAAAGTTCTAACAGAGTAACACTTGATTCCTGGAATAACCAGAAGAATACATATATCTAACAATCTAACATATGGATTCGACAATAGGACAAACTAACGGAGTGTTAGGTAACGTGTAAAAGGATCATTTTCCCATCCTAATAATATGTTTTGCATCATCGCAAATTCCCATTACGTATAGAACTATGAATGTTTTTTTTTTGGCAGCTGAACTATGAATGTTAGTGCGCCGGTAAGGTGTACATACGGATGTACGATCTCTGACATCTATATACATATACACTATAGATAGTCAAATAATATTACAATTGACAATTGTACTGTCATATTTGATCTGTTAAGAAAGAAGTTTTCATTTGCCACAGCCCAAAAGTCCTCCCTTATTAAGACAAAATAGAAGTACTCTATAGTACATCTTATTATCTTACAGGCACGAGTGATACATATATAGTGCATACAGTCATTTATGAATTGGCATTATTATTATGGGGGAATAATTCTCAAGAAAGGTACGAAAAAATTGTAGGTAAAGGCAAGCTCTTGGAATTGTCAGGGCCAAAATAAAGTAGGATCTTTAGAGTGGCCCAAGGAACTTTCGGGACCATCGGCGCCTCATATATGATGCTTATTGCGCCGACTCTCCCAAATTGATTAGTATTGAAATAATTTGACATTTCGCATTTTTGTTCTATCAATTCAAGATAGATGACAAGAACTGCGGGTTCTCGGGCTGCGGCGCTGCGCCTACACTTCTCGTCGCGGCTTGTTTGGGTAGTAGCAAGGCTGCTTAGCCAATGGTCCTGTACTCTGTATCGATCCGCAGCAATAACGCCCAAGCACGGAGTGGCTCGGGTTGAACGAAGTTCGGTTAATGATACCGTACTTCGGACCTATTGTAACTCTACTCCTCGGACAACCCCGTGCTATTTTGTCAACAAAGACGAAAATCATTACGAATTTGGATACATAAAACTCCTCCATAGTTATTAAGTGAATAGCATACAAAATTTTAAATCAAAGTACTAGTCCGTGTCTATAACCTAGCTAGTGACATTCCAATTTAAAACTAATTGGGGATAGATGGGGTAACATACTAAGGGCTTGTATTCATACCCCAAATTTCATAGGAATCTCGTTTCTTATTAAGTTTTGAGGGGTTGTTTGAATGCTCCACTATAGAGTGGAGGAATTTGGAATTCCATTCCACTTAATTTTAGGAATTCACTAATTACCCACCCCCGAAGGTACTTCACAACTCCTATGCTTTAAAATGTAAGAAATTATTACTTACCGTTTAAATGTTTTTCATGCACTTTGATTAGCTCTTAATATAAATGGAGGGTAAGAGGTAAACTAGTCTTTTGAATAAGGAAAATTAAACAAAAATAATCCCAAGTTTGATCCATCTTCCAAAAATAATCCCACCTTGCAAATGTAACAAATATAATCCGAAGTATTGCTTAGTGTCACAAAAATGAGCTCATTTATACCGAAGCTATGGTTATCCACCTATGAGTCATTCCCGAAGCTTTTTTTTTTAAGATGGCTATTATATTTCTTTGTAAATTTAAAAGAAAAAAAAAATATAATGTAGCAATAACATAACCCGACAATTCAACACCCTTCACCCTTCCCCTTCTCTCTCCTCTATCGCCCCCTCCCGTCCCGTGACCACCACAGTGACCACTGCCACCTGCACCGACCACTACGTCAAATGTCACCGCCACGTCCACATGTGGCAAACAACATCGTCGTAGCCTCGCCGACACCAACTTCGACGTCATCGATCAACGTGTCTTTATATTTTCCTCCTCGTTTAATTTTCAGCCCAAGATCGACTGCTCCGCGACGTTAGATGGAGGTGATGGTAGCGGACTAGCGGGCTAGCGGTAGCGGGTAGGGTAGTGGTCAATTGAGGTGGTGGCGGTAGGGGTGTTGATTCGTGGTGCTGGAGAGATAAATGGAGAAGAAGGGTATACGTATATACGTACGACTTAGTATTATTGCTGATGGGTTTATTTTTATTTTTCTTCTAATTTTTACATTTCTTTTTAGAATTTCAAAAACCAATTTTAATGAAAAAATAAAATGTTAAAAAAAAAACTCAGCTTCGGGGCTAGCATATTCGTGGATTATCATAGCTTCGTAATAAGTGGGCTCATTTTTGTGACACAGATCAATACTTTGGATTATTTTTGTTACATTTGCAAGGTGGGATTATTTTTGGAAGATGGATCAAATTTGGGATTATTTTTGTGTAATTTTCCTTTGAATAATTAACATAAACATTGATAAATCCTAATATCACTTGTTGAACGCTAAAATTAAGGACACTTATATGAAGTGTCTTTCCTAATAGCACTTAATTTAGATTGACCGCGATGAACTAAATGCCATAGAATAAAAGTACTTAAATGCAAAGACAAAAGAACGGGTTCTTACAAACTAAAATAGTAACCATTAATTGAAAGTAATGTCAGGTTTGCTAATGAAGAGTCCAGGAAGAGATGGAATCAATTACCTCCATGCCTTCTATCTTCACCATGGAAAAGAAAAAGATACAGTAAAACATGAACTGCTCGCGTTACGGGGCGAGGCTACCCGATGTACACTAAAAAGAAAGAACTAAAAAAACTTTGATAAAGTTGTTGATGATTGATTTGTTGTTGTTAAATGCTGCTCCTTGCTCCACTATTTATAGGATAAATCCTCTAGCGGTTACTTCAACCTCCAAAGCTTCTTCAAACGTGGGGACAGATACTTGCCAGCGGTTTTGCTTCTTTTCTTCAACCGCTCTTGAGCCTTGGCGCCTTCACTTTAAATTTGAAAAGATGGCTCCCTGTTTTGTTGTCAGCCCAAACTAAGTATTGTGTCTAGATGGGCTTTCCCTTACTTTCAGCCCATCGTGGTGTCTGGACTGAAAGCCCTCCATCGCTAAGACAAAATTATTTTTGTCATCAACATTACGTATTAATTTAGGGCTCTGATGTGCTTTTATTGATGTAATTCTCCCCATTTATGCTTAAATTACTGCGTTTTCCGTATAAATTACGTCGCCGGTGCATGTAATTTGTGTCTTTGATAGTATTTGAGGATGTTTTGAGGGCTTTTGGGAGCTATTTTGGAGTTCGGGTGGATAGCAGAGCGGAATTGGAGCAAGGGTAAATGAGATCGACGATTTTGCACAAGAATCAGCACTACACGAATCGTGCCTTCATCTGCACGACCTCTGCAAAACAGAGCAAAAAAAAAAAAAAGGTCGGTCCTGCAGTGTGCACGACTCGTGCAAGTCGCGATCCAGCTTTCCGCGAGTTTTCTTTATTTCATTTTCAGGGGTTTATTTCTTATTTTTTATTGGAAAATTATAAAATAACCTCCTACTTATTTATACCTAATTGAGCCCTTTTATTATCTATCTAAGCTTTCATTATTTTCGGCACTTCTACTTTCAAGACTATGACTAGAGATGGCAATGGGTCGGGTCTGGGTCGGGTCTGCTAGGACCCAGACCCAGACCCGCTAATTTACGGCAGACCCAGACCCAGATCCAGACCCATCGGGTCCAGAAGTTGCAGATCCAGACCCGGATCCGTCAGGACCCGGCGGGTCTGGACCGGGTCTGGGTCCTGATGGATAATTCGGCTAAATTGTTGATATTTCTGTCCCGAGGTGGTTTGTAATCGTTAAAGCGCCATAATTACGAGGTCAATGAGTCTACAACCAAATTTTACAACCGTCTCAAACAAACAACAAAGTATTACAAGTTCAAAGACTCATTGTTACAAGTGAATAATAAATATGATTGAAACTTCTCATGGTTGTTCACTTGTTCATCTTCCATATATCCAATCGCAATGCCATCAACATCTTCATTTTATACGATTGAACCTTTTCATGATTCTTCGACTTCCATATCGTCAAACGCAATGTCATCAACATCCTAATTAGATGAAGAAATATATGAACACATGACAAAGAAATAAAAAAAAAAGTTAAATTGTACTAAGTAGAATAGAAGAAAACAAGATCAGAGACATTACCAAGTCAATGATATCAATGGTATCGCCTTCAAGATCAGAGTCCTCGTTGATGGTAGAACAAGCACTATTAGCATTTTCCAATTTACCTTAATTCATATAATTAAACTCATATGTTAATGACATTTCATGATGGTAATATAATTTAAAAGACTCGAAAAAATATAGCACATGATATTACCTTGAATATCTTGCATATGCCAATTTTGCAAGCACATTGATGCTTCAACAGTGTTAGCATGAAGTCTTGAACGATGTGGACTTACTACTCTTCCACCCATGCTAAAAGCACTTTCCGAAGCCACACTAGATATGGGGATAGCAAGTATATCTTTAGCGATTTTGCGCAATGTGGGATACACAAGTTTGACTTTCCACCACCCAAGGACGTCAAACTCATTATTCTCCGGTTCCACATCATCCCCTAAATAGTGGTCCACCTCACCAACTACCGTCACCTTTCTCTTCTTTGTTTTCTTTGACTTAGCATATTCATCCTCTTCATCCTCACAAATAGTAGCAGAATGCTTCCTTTTTCCACTTCCTTTAGACACCTCTTCTTGAGTCTCACTTCCATCACTTCTTGATTGATACTCCGCGACAAGATCATTCAACAACTTCCTTACCTTCTCCACCTCCCTCTCATACTCATCATCATCATCATAGAGCCTACTAAAGTAGTACTTAACACAATCCATCCTATTTCTAGGATCTAAAATGGAGGCAATAGCTAAAAGACCATTCACTTGCTCCCAATATTTATCAAACTTTTCAATCATTTTCAAAGCCATGGATTTGATAACATCCTCATCATCAAGTAACCAACGCCTCAAAGTAAGCTTAATCTCACAAGCTTTTCGAAAGAACAAGTTAGAAGTCGGGTAGTGCCTTCCCGAAAACACTTTAGTGGCTTTGTTAAAAATTTCCAACTTCCCACAAATAAGCTTAGCAAAGTTCCACTCTACCTTAGAAGGAATAGAAAACTTTAACCTCCCATTTAGACGTTTAAGCCTATCAAAAACATCCTCATATGGCATAGCCGATTGAAGCATCAAGAAAGTAGAATTCCACCTTGTTTTACAATCAAGAACCAATCTTTTAGAGCTAGATATGCCCAAAAAACGACAAGACTTCTCAAATTTTTCAATCCTTTTAGGAGTAGACATCCAAAATGAGACACAATCTCTTACTTTTAAAATTCCCGATTCAATCACATCCAACCCATCTTTTACAATCAAATTCAAGATGTGGGCACTACACCTCATATGCAAGAAACTACCTTCCAACATGAGACACTTTTTCTCAAAATTTTTAAGTACAATTTTCATCATCGCGTCATTAGTGGTACAATTATCTACCACTACCGAAGAAATCTTACTCTCCAAACAATATTGAGATAAACAATCCACTAAGACTTTGGCAATAACACCTTTGGTGTGTGGACATGGTACAAAACAAAACCTTCAAAATAACACATGCAAAGAAAAGAAAGAAGTTGTCACGAATTATGCTTAAATCAAGGTTCTAACTCAATTAGACATAAAAAAAACCATTGCAATAACATGTAATTCATTACCTTAGTGTTCGGTTTCTCAAAATCCAATCTCGATCAATGAAATGCGAGGTCACGACCATATAACCTTTCTTTTGACTTGAGGCAGTCCACATATCCGTTGTCACCGCAATCCTACTATCATTAACCTCAAACAATTGCTTAAGTGAAAGCTTATTTTCTCTAAACATGCTCAAGATGTCACTTCTCAAAGTGTTTCTAGAAATCATTTTGAATAAGGGGTTGAGACTTCTAATAAAATCTCTAAAACCAATGTGATCAACAATTGACAAAGGATACTCATGTATCACAACCATGGTAACCAACTTGACCCTAGAAAAATCTTGGTCAAAATCTTTATACTTTTCTTTGACCTCCAAAGAATTTGATCCATCAGCTTCACTTTTTACTCTTAATGTTGTTTGACCCTTAGTTTTCACAAAATGTCTCATTTTACAAGTCTTATTAGCATGTTTAAGAAGGTGAGAAGTCCCATTAGAGGTAGCACCAGAAAGATAATTTCTACAAGCTTTACACCTCGCCTTGACAACATTGTTTACCTTCACTTTGTCAAAGTGCTCCCAAGCTTCTGATGTGAGCTTCTTACTACTCTGTCCAGTGACACCAACATTCAACTCATCATTTTCGTTAGGAATGCTCTCTTGAGTGTTTGTACAATCAACAAAGCCTTCTCCATTACCACCCAAATCATCATCATCACTCAACGTCATAATAGGGGTGCTACTAGCAGCAAAAGATGGTGGACAATCTTCATCCATTCTAGCAATATAAGAACAAAATAGTAAAACAAATCACAATCCATATCAAAATCACAAATTCACAACTACCCACATCGTTAAAAATCGTTTCTGACCAACACATTGTCATCCACTCATCCCTTCTTATTTCACAACTACTCACAAAAATTCCTCAGCAAAATAACGATTTGCACAAACCCACTTCAATAATGAAAAAATCAAAGCATACCCATGAAAATTCAACAAGAGATTCCATATAATAAGAAATGAAAAAAACATGTCAAAGGAAAATCCAACAATGTCAACAGAACAGTATCAACAATTAACCACAATAATCTTAATAATATAACAATAAGTAACACCAATAATGTTAATTGTAAATTTGTAATAGTTTTTACATATATTGAACAACAAAAATTCGAAATCTGTAACCAAAAAAAATTCGAAATCTTACCTCAATAAATGGCCGTGAAGACGAAGAAGCTGTGCGGAGCCGGTAGTCGGCGGTGACGCGGAGAAGTTGCGCTGAGGCTGAGATAGTCGGTGCAAGAAGAAGCTATGCGAATCTTTTGAGGTTATTTTTGTGAGAAGCAGTAAGGGGAAATGGAAAGAGAAAATGGGTGCAAGAGGCAACCCTGATTCCCTGAATGTCTCGTGGGAAATTAGGTTTTTTTTTTATAATATAATTTCCGGGTCCGTGGGTCTATAGGTCGGGTCTGGGTCTCAGATTCGAGACCCATATCCGACCCACACATATATCTACGGGTTCGGGTCCGACCCATATCCGTCGGGTCTCAAAAAAATGGACCCAGATCCGACCTAAGTGGGTCGGGTCCGCCGGGTCTGGGTCGGGTCTTGGGTCCATTGTCATCCCTAACTATGACGCTTATAGTTCTCCGGATTTATTTCCATTATTATTCAGACCATCAGAGTATTGCAATTCTTCCTTTCTCTCTTTTAGTTATGTATTGCTTTAGTTCAATTGTTATTGTGGTTGTTAATTTCAATATGTGAGAGTAGTCGTTTTCTAGGGTTTGATTGAACCCCAACATGTTAGATGCTACGATTTAATTCATGAATTAGCAAATTTAACTATTCGTATGATTAAGGGTTATTATGGCTAGATTTAATTTTCAAGCATGAGTTTGATTTATGTTGTCTAATCTATATGCGAGGCTGCGGTTAGGATTTATATAAGTTAATGCTTGTTTTACTTCTAAATTGAGTTTATAGGCGATAGATAGCTGCGATTCTAATTTAGTGATTAGCCCTCTAATATTGATTAGGCATGTTTCACCACGGAAGTGAGTTGATAGGACGACTAATTGGGAATTATTATGCGTTCTTAATGCTTCTTGTCACTTGGTTATCTCACTACGAAAGTAGGACGGGTTTAGGATAGTATTTGGATTAGACTATGATACCACGCCCGAATAAGTAGTAATTTGCATAATCTCCCCTAATCTATATTTGGATTGACTTGCTATGTGTTTTAATATTGTAGTTGATGTATGTGAGTGAGGATATCATCACCCTAAACCTTTAGTCTATTGATTTATATCTGTTTTATTCACGTTATTTGATACATTTAATTTGTTGATAACCACCAACCTATTTCGACTACTAGGGTAGCTGACTCCATGATCTTTAAGACAACCTAAACATCATTCATACCTCCCTAAGATCGACCTGTTAGTTACAACTACCCGTACCCTTGCGGTTAAATAAACATGTAACAAGAATCATAGTAAAACACTAAAACATATGCGAAATGAATTCCAAGTAATAAATTACTCTATGGTAACCAACCGTTGCAAGACTAATTTACTGGAATTTCTCATATATAGGAATCAAATTCTTGTAGTATCCAAACGTTGTACACATGTTTAAACCATTTAAATTCTCCGATGTGTAATAAATGCTCACACACAAACACTTCAAAATTTTCCCCTTCATGTGTGAGCTCATCCACTCCACAATAATCGAGAGATCGATCATTTGATTTCCAACCAGCGCATTATTAGACCTTGACACCGGTCTTAGCCAATACACCATACCATCAAATCATGTGTGACGATCAAGTGTTTGCGGCACATATATGATATATGTGTACAACATCAATACAACAAAGGTCATTAACCACACTTGTAACCTGAAGCGGAGGTAGTTACCAATTATAGCTTGACGGCTTGTGTACTAACCCCACAGACCAACACGGGCCTTTTCGACGCACTTTGACTTCACTAGTGCGCACCTTGGGAAACTTTCAGAAGGTTACCCATCCTGAAACAACTCCCAAAAAAGCACGCTTAACTGTGGCATTCTTATCACATGGACCTCCTAAAAGGAAAGTCGACTTTGTTTGTATGAGTAGCACTATCAATCCATTTAAACACTCATATCAGCCCCTTTATCTCTTATAAACCTTCTCAAAAATATGGGGTATTAAAACACTCGCATCCATTCTATAAGAATCCGCATATCGAAGCTTCCATGATTTCCCTTCTTTTGTTAGGAGTCACTTTGTGCGTACCATATGTACCGTCAAATCTGATCCTTTTATACTGCATTCCATACCAACAATGGGCCCAACAAGTGCCGCTACATACCCTTATCCCTGGTTCAAACCATGGGCAAACTTAGATCGAATCATGCATGGGCTCTGATACGTCTATTTGGGTGAGTCACAAGGAGGAGTGCTGACTCATATCCATAAGTCTAGTGAGATTACATACTAAAAATAATTGGTTGTACTCCTACTCCCTCCAATTCACTCATTTTTTCACATAGCTGTTTGGCATAGGAAACAAGGGGGAGCACATGAGAGAAAATTAGAGGAGAAGAAAGCAGTTAATCCTCCATTTCTTAATCGCACTCAAGTACTAATCCCAATATCCCAACACCTAACCTCACCCTTCCCCACTCTCTCTCTTTCTCTCCAGGCAGCCTGCCACCCACCTCCTGCAACCACCAACAACGACGGTGGCCGTCACTGACGATGCAACCAGCGATCTCTCTCTCTCTCCCCCCCCCCACACCACTTTCCCATATCCAAATAGACTTTGAGTGTAGATATATACACCAAGTTGTGTTTTGCACGGGTTTGAAAGCTCTAGGGTACTTCTCAAGTAAGTTAACACCACTTTGGTTGCTTTGTGCCAAAAGTTATCAACCTGAGAATGTTACACAATTTGAACCTAATGCATGTTGTTCTATTGTGTACTCAATCATATCCGAAATTCTTACCAATCGATTACAAAGAATATTATTAGGGTTGAACAATGTCCTTTCATAATGGTAGAGCTCACATCTCTTATGGAACCGCAATAAAAGTCGACATCATAGAGCCTTTAATTTTATATAAGCTACTTTAGAAGGCTTGAACTTTCTTCATGCATTTGTAAATTAGATAATGCTATAATGGTTTCTCACTATTCATTTCTCCATATATATGGCTCAACATATATGGATTCAAATATGTCAAGCCTTAAGGCAAACCCATCTAAGACCAATATGTACTTTAGAGGGGTTTACAGTGATGTTGTAGCCCATATTATGACCTAACAGGTTTTGTGGAGGGAAACTACGCCTTCAGCCTTCAGGTCTCTTAGATCGCACGCGTAAAAAGGAGACCGAGCCTCGAGCTCTGCACATAAGGACCATAGACCTCGGAGGTGTAAAGCAGCCCACAGATCCAGTGAGAATCTATCTCAAAATCAATTGGCAATTAGAGGAGCAGCCTACTAGCTAGACTATACAGTCATCTCGTCACTTTTATTCTACCGATTTGGGACACTTTTTTACACACACACACACTTAGGAATTAAGTCAACAATCTCCCTCTTTCACATGTGTATTTGGCATCACGAGTTTGGTGCATGCTGCTAGCACCGATACTCCTCTGTGGTCCATTCGAGCAAAGCTGTGTACACAGCCTACCGATGTCATGGCATCCAACGAAACTGTGTACTAAAAGAGCCCAACCATCACCACATCGCACCTTCGCGTCCTCGGCCAAACCATCGACTTTTATACCACTTGTTGGCTTCGCACAGCTGACGCATAGAGCTAGGAGATGTAGACGAGTTCACAAGTCCAGTGAGGCTCCAGCTCAAATGCATTTGGCAATGAGGAGAAGTCCACTAGACTTACAAACTCATTTCCTCACTTTTATTCTACTAATGTGGGACACATTTTTGCCGCAAATTATACCATGCTCCCGGGAGCACAAGGAGCATGGTGGTCCTCCTCACAATAAAGGAGTGGGGACCACACTTAAAATGATTTTTCATTTTTTAATATGTGGTCCCCACTCATCTATTGTGAGGAGGACCACCATGCTCCTTGTGCTCCCGGGAGCATGGTATAAGCACTGCATTTTTGCACACACACTTGGGAATTGACTCAGCAAAGTTCACTTTATAAGTTCAAAGAGATTCCATCTCAAAACCAATTGAAAATGAGAGGAGTAACTCTATGCTCGTTATATATAAACTTATAATAATAAACATTCTCCTAATTTTCCAATGTGAGACACTCATATGTGGGACAAACGCACCGGGTGATATAGTACATATAACAGTAACAATAGACATATTTTGTTAAAGTGTCAAACACATATTTCTACAAAAATCACATGAATAATAAGGGCACGCATGAGGATGACACCACGTAGGCAATCAACTAGCCCACGACAGTCGTGTCGATAATTAATGAACCATAATAAATACTCCCTCGGTCCCAGCTCAAACACCTCGTCCCATTTTTGTAGTGGAATAAGAAAACTTGATATAGTAAGTTGAGTGGGGTAATATTAGGAAAAATGAGGAGAAAGAATGTCATGATTAATAAAAATAGGAGAAATAATGTAAGCGAGGATGTAATAATTTAATAAAAATAGGAGAGAGAAATATGTCTAAAATAGGTGGGGTGTTTAAAGTAGGACGTCTCGAAATGGAATATGGGGTGTTTGACCTGTGACGGAGGAGGTGAAGGATGTCCCACCGAGAAGTATAATTAAGAAGATGTAGTTGATGGGTCTTAATCCGGGTTAGGAAATGTCAACCAAGAAACGACGGTTTTGACACGTGACAGATTCCTAGCACTCTTCCTCCAACCAAAAGCATCAAGCAAACCAAACATCTGATCCAGCAATCCCTACCGTCGGATACACGGCGGTGCATGATCAACATCTCACAAAGATGGGAACATAATGGCACAAGACAAAAAACCGTGATGGGTGGCACATGACAACTTACTTACAATATGCTTTTCATGTGCATCAAAACCATATTATAAACCTAATATTCTTAAATCTTAATAACCAGTAATAACCACTACTCTTACTGTACGCTACTGCCATCGTACGTTACCACTTTTATGTCACAAACTCACAATTTCACACTTCTCTAGCACCACGTCTTTCGTATACGATGCATCATCCGATTTATTCTGAATTCGGACATCTTACTCGAGTTTCGGCCTTGAAAAAAGGTGTCCAGGATTGGAGCTGAATAACAGGAACACGCTTAGTCTTAGATTCTAATTAAACTCTTTAAGGTAATAAAGGTATAATGAGCTGAGATTAGTAGGGTCAGATTGTAGTACGATCTGAATTTATTTAGAAGAGTCTCAAATTCGAGCGGGACACCAATGGCTAGTGATGTCCAACAACCTTTCAGCCTCAGTTTTCAGGTACTACTGTACTCTTCATTTTCTCCGCTATACCTGTTTCATAAGAGTATTATTCTTACCCATTTCTGTATTTCGTCCGTTCTTTTGAATTGTTAACGTTATATCAGATTATTGCGTTAGCGCTAATAGTTCATGGGGACGGATGGAGTATGTAGTAATAGGTTTTATGTCACGATATGAGTTTGTTTGCCACAGTTGTTTAACCATATTTTTTTTTTAGTTCAACTAAATTTCAGTTTGATTATTGATTACCAAAATTGGCTGCTTAAGCTTTGTAATCAGACTTTTCCTCTGTATTGTGAGCTTATTAGACTTGTGTTTGTGCCTAAGCATAAGAATTGAGTTAAAGGAGTTACCCTTGTTGAAGGGTTTCTTTTATTTTTTTCGGTCTTTAATGAAGTTCATAGGCCAATATAGAGCGAGGGAAGTGGTGATTCGAACCTGAGACGTAGACTGTTGTATCATGTATCTTCATCTTAACCCGTATTTGCGAAGGCATCATTGGCTACCCATGTTTGAAGGTTACATTTGTGCTATTGAATTTTCGAGTGTATTCGTTGGATTTCACTCTTTCATGAGATCGTGACTGTGTTGTGATCCTTAGTTGACTCAATTGGGCTTTGTCTAACTTCTATCAGAATGTTCTTGTGTGTATGTGAAGTCGCATTGAGTCATAACTTTACAGTTCATGTGGACAATCAATCGTTGCGAATAACAATTTTGTTAAATTCGTCAATGGGTCTAGATCAACTTACATGGCCAGACAGAGCAGTGCTCTGTGTTTTCCATAATATAGGATTCCCCTTCACTTATATACCAAGCAATTTTGGATTTGGGAATTGGGATGCATCCGGTAACTCACATAGTCACATTTGAGCTCAGTTTGTTGTTTATGGGGGCCAGTGGGCGTTTGCGTGAGGGGGGCGCATGCTGAAGGTACAATAACCGTCGTATGTGCCCTTACCATTAGTCTAGACTTTTGGTTGAGATGGTTCATAAACACATAGTACTAAGCTTTTTTGCATCTATTGTCACATCTGATTTTTTTATAATGAATCAATGTATGTCATGGTCAGATGATCTCTTTACCTTGTAACTTTGTAAGGATGGCCGAACAATCTGAACTATGGTGTGATAATGTAAAGGGATTATTCCAATTGTGCTATGAATGACTGGTTGGATATATTCTTAGTAATGTTATGTTAGAGCAGCAACTGTATTCCATAGGTTTATAACATTATCTTTAAGACAACATCAGGGAGATCCTAACAAATTACGTTGCACAAAATCTATTCGATCAGATAGCTGTATTTGCCACTTTCCAATTGCTTTGAATTTCCACTCATTGCATATGCTTAATTTCACAAAATGTGTCATGTGCGAAATTGGGTGTTGTACTTATGAAAACTTACTGTAGGTGGATGCGCTGCATTCCAGCTCTATATCATTTGGAAGGTTTGAACTTGAATCTCTATCATGGGAGAGAAGGTCATCCTTTTCACATAATAGATATCTGGAAGAAGTTGAGAAATATGCAAGACCGGGCTCTGTTACTGAGAAGAAGGAATATTTCGAAGCTCATTTCAGAAAGAGGGCGCTACTGCGCCAAGCTTCATCACTGAGTCAGGCCGAAAGAGAGGGATCAAATAGTGACAGTGGTTCATATAGTGCAAGTACTTGTGAGGAAATTCATAGAGACTGGACTCATGGAGAGGAGCATCAACATATGGTTGGCAATGTTTGTCGTTTTGATGAGAGCCCTAAAGGTTCCTCTATGGATGGAGATTTCAGAAGATTCGGAGATGGAGCTGGCCCAGACAAATCACATACTGAGTCAGTCTCGAGCATTGGTGATACTGATTCTTTTAATGATGTTGATACAAGCCTTGAGTGGTCGAGTTTGGCGGCTGATTTTGGTGGTGGGGAACAAGATGAAAAAGCCAGGGATACAAATTGTTTAGAATTGAAGATGGAACCTGCTCCGGACACTCATAATTCAGTCGAAAATGTGAAGTGCAATGATACTGTGGAAACATGTGATAAAAGCTCAAGCCATGATCAGGTTTTGATGTCTAATGTTCAGCATAGTGTCATCATCTCAGAACTGGAATGTCACGATCAACCTCCGGATGTACTACACGAACAACCTAGCTTTGGATGTACTGAGGAAAAAATGATCGATCAACCGGTAAAGGTGCACACACTATCCAGGCTATCATGCATGTTCATGCATACTCCTTGAAATGAAGTGATTGTTGACTTCTTGTTTTGTTGAACCTTTTTATTTTAACAATGGATTATACTTTCGTTTGGCATTACAAATCAAATCCTAACACATGTTTGATGGTTCGCTTGTGGACATTGAAGGAGGTTGTAGCGAAGAACAGATCGTCAGGGCTGAGATCAAGGCCTCAAGGAAATGTATCAGTTACTCACAATAATGTTGAAGTTAAGAAGGAAACTGCCAGAAAAAACCAAACCCCTTTGAGATCTAGGGCTCTGAAGTCGATGCCAGAATCAATTGCGCCATCTTTAAGATCATCTCTCAGATTATCTAAGGAGGTAATACATAGATTTTGATGTATGAACCCGTTAAATTTTGTTACTTTGATGCGTATGTCTATGTTTCACGTCTGTACAGTCAAAATAAACAGTTTTCAAGGAATCCTCTGTAACCATGTGTGGGCTGTGTCAAGTATCATTGCTCTATTTGAAGTAGTAGGCTGGTTGTTTTTTTGTTTATGATTCCGAATTTTGATAGAAATTACTTTCTGTTTCGCAGAGTCCTCCAAATTTGATTACAAAATCACCTCAAGAGAACGGAAGGTAAACCTCTTTTTACGGATGAAAAAAGCGAACCAATTACAGCATCCATGGTACTGAATTACTGATAGATGATTCTAACTTGTTGGCTGTAGTGAGAAGGAACTGAAACCAAAGAGAGCAGTCACACCACAACCATCTACGCCCGAGAGGAGTGAATCTCGAAGGCGTCCATCTGCAACAAGGTTTTAATGCTTGACAGAAACTTATTTAATTCTCATACTTTTGTCTGGCTTTCAACTTAGTTCTCAACAGTAAGCAACTAAGCATGATAAAGTACATCTTCTAATAACGGATTCGTACATGAATTTCAGCACACCAAAGCTGATGACCTCTACTAGGAAGGAAAAGGGACAAAGTGTAATACAATCAAAATCCACGAGTGCTGGCGCAGCAGAGAAGAGGAGAGATGTAAGTTCTTATGAGCTAAAGAGCATAATCAGCATACATATACTTTGTTCTTCCAGTCTTCTGTCTTGCTTCTATTCGACTCTCGAATTCAATTTTATGCTAGCCTACGTAAATATAGCCACCGTTTTGAACCTTACACCTGTGCTCTGAATCATTCTTTTTGCAGAAAATGGTGGCAACTGATGTCAGACAGTTATCTAGAAAGCCTGACTTGAAAGAAAAGCAGGCAAATTGTTCCTTTTCAAATGCTGTTCCACGGCTTTCAAGCAGAGAAAAGGTATGTGATCCATGTGCAGAATCTTTTGCGCAATTTGCTGCTGTATGTAAAGCATAAATGATTAGCTTAATCAGTAATAGTCTAGGTTATTGCTACTGTATTCCGTTTATATTGTCGAGTCTCATCGTATCTGTCAAATATGATGTGACGTGGCCTGGATCTGCCTACCGTTTTATTGCAGTCTCAAGCGGTTCCTAGCTTCACTAGATCAGCGAAAGCACCAAGCCGTACTCTGCAGTCAGAAAGTAGTACTACTAGAAGATCAAAGCCAGTTTCAGCTCCAAGTGATATACAGGTCATCTCTGCCAAAAAAGCTGCAAGTTCGCGCATCTTCTTGCAACGATCAAGTAATGTACATAAGGTTCACAATGCTGATGGTTCATCAAGTTCTGGAAGTCATGTAACAAAAACCAATCAAAGAAATGCTGTAGTTCGCGGAAAGGAGGGAGCCATTGAGAGGAGTCAGAGGACCCTGAAAGCGAAAGATAATGGCCAGATTACGAAGGAAAAATTAACTAATGTGACACCAAAAGGTGGACTAGGAAATAGTGGCAATGCTGTTTTAAGAAAGAGCATGGGTCATTGCTCTGCTGTTGGTCATCCTGCAGTTTCTATCAAGGCAACACCGAAAGCGGCTGGACCAGGTAGAACTGGCTATCCTTTTCTTAGAAAGACCATTGGTCATTAGTAGAGATTCTACTCGATTGAGCCACTGACACAAGAAGTACCCGTAATTATACAGAAACTCTGTGTACTGCTCTGTAGCTTACCTCGACAATAAAATGTAAATTCTGTCATTAGAATGTTCTTAATAGTATGTTCATCTCTGCATCAGTTATCATCAGGTTCTATCTGGAACATTCTGTTGGAAAATAAGTGCTGCTTCGGAAGATGAAAAAGAAAGCAGTAATCTGAATGAATTATTAGAATGTGGGTTAAAGTAATTTCTGTCGTGAAGTCACAGGACGAAAACGATTGCTGTGGAGGTGTTTTCGCCCTGCAATGGGTCCGATCAGGGATGGCGACACCCCTGAAGGTTACAGGCACCATGATTCTCTCGTAGCGTAAGACTCTTGAGTGACACAAACTGGGAAAAGCTTTCTTAGTCTAATTGGCTTGGATCTCAGACCAAATAGTAGTGGGAAACAACAAATCATATGTAATGTAGTAGTTAGTTTTCAACGACGAGGACTAGAGTAGGTTACGATCAAGCACCATCACAAAATGCTACCAATTCATACATTACTCAATGTCTCAATGCATAAATATTAATGCATCATGCATCCATTAAACATAAGAGAACGACTAAACAACAAAACAGATATATTATTATGTATTATGTCTAATGTGACTATTTGCTCGACTATGTGAACCACTTTGTCGTGATCTTTTAGATAATGCGTTTCAACCCCAAACAAAAAACCGAAGTGCACAATTGCAATCCTCATAAGTCATAACCCGAACCTAACTGTGGAGCAATAAAACAATGCTAAACTCCCCTTTCAAAGCTAAGCCCGTCAGATGCCATTTAGAAATCACGTAACAATTTCAAACAGTATGTGCTGCATGCATGTCTCTAAAACCGGAAGAGCTAGCTTTCCCTGTATACCACTTTCAAAAGAAATTTGTAGAGAAAGTTTTGGATTTTTAACGATAGGTCATACTCATATGACTATAGTGGACACAACTCACACAAGTGGACTAACACCTAAAAGCAAATGCCAAGTCGATGATCAAGACTTGTGGATGAATCTTTCAAGATGTAACTCGAGTCGGAATTTCATCTTTAAATTGGTGTGACAATTAACCTAAGATAGCGTTTGGAAACAAGAATTTGAAAATTTGTAATCATTTCAAATCTATCATTTGAGAATGTGGAATTCAAATATAAATTAACTGTTTGGGGTGGGTGGGATTTCAAAATGGCACCTCTTGAGGTGTCATTTGTTTTTGGCCTAATTGGATTTTATACAAATTCCAAAGGATTTGACACAAATCCAAATTCTCAAATTCTTGAATTCGCAAACATGAGATTTGTGTCGGATTTGATAATCAAATCTTTGTTTCCAAACACACTCTAATACGATTCACTCGTAATTCCTCAAAGTTCAGCTTTTATTTCTAATAAAATTCTGCTAAGCTAGGAGTACATGGGAGGGATTTTATGTAGGGTTTTTCTAAAAAGTGCCCATGGGCACTCTATAACCATTATTATTTCTACCATTTTCAAGAAAAACAACAATAAATGCTACTAGTGTTTTTAAATTTCATTAAATTTTAGGGTTTTTTGCGAAACCCTACCTTTAAAAGACCAAATTTTGCAAAACCCTACCTTTTATAATGATTTTTGCGAAAGACTACCTTAAAACACAAATTGTTTGCGAAAGATTACCTAATCACAGTTTCCGTCCAAGTTAACACCATTGACCGTTAGTTGACTTATTTGCACTCTAAAACATCATCCCCAAAAATCGATTTTGAGAAATTTCCCTCGATTTCGTGTTGGCAAGATGTTTTAGTGAGGTTGGAATTGAGGGAAATTTCTCAAAATCGATTTTTGGGGATGATGTTTTAGAGTGCAAATAAGTCAACTAACGGTCAATGGTGTTAACTTGGACGGAAACTGTGATTAGGTAGTCTTTCGCAAACAATTTTTGTTTTAAGGTAGTCTTTCGCAAAAATCATTATAAAAGGTAGGGTTTCGCAAAATTTGGTCTTTTAAAGGTAGGGTTTCGCAAAAAACCCAAAATTTTAATGTAATTTTTTTATGTTATTTGATCTTTGTTCAATAAAAAAAAAAAAAACTCTCACCGGAAAAGGGTTTAGGGTTGGTGCCGCTGCGGCACCGGAAAACACCAACCCTAAACCATTTTTCGGCAACCTTAAATTAATTTTGCTTTATTAATCACATCTCATACATGTTTAGTAGTTGGGTTTTAGGGTGTTTAAATTCCGGCGGCGAAACCGCCGGAAAAGTTTCTGTATGAAAGTTTGATGGCGGCGTAATTGTTGATAAACGAAGTCGTGCGTGGTTGTAGGCGTCTCAACCGTAATGGTGAATGTGGTTTTTGTATATGGGAGCAAGAGGATTACTTAATTATATTAATTAGTTTATTATAGAGTGCATTAAATTTTTGTTGGAAAATGTTAAATTTAATTACCCATGGGCACTCTATAGAAAGACCCTTTTGGAAGCTGATACACATACATTGTGTGTATGAGGAATCTCATACACAACCACTAAAAATATGACAACTCAGCACAAAGACACTTACCATGATACTAATAATTGTGATTGACTCAATAAAAGTAATCCCACTCTATTCCCTCATCCTCAACCCTCTCTCTCTCCTCCCTTGTCAAGTTATCATTCAACCTTGAACCACTACTAACAACCATCGCTTGACTACCGCGTCCGTCAGCCCAACCACCAACGACCACCATTCCGACCGGCCATAGCCCACTAACCCAGCCAACCAACATTCTCCACGGCTCTACCCTCACCCCCCAAGTCCCAAACTCCTCTTATTAATTATCACCGACCCACCACTTTGCCCACCGCGCCATCAGCCCCAACCACCGACGACCACCGTTTCATAAGAATCTAAGAAAGCCACCATTGATCATTGCCGAAGACTCTTCCGCCCCTCCTCGACATTTCTCTCTCCATAGAATCCACCCCTAATTGACATATATAAAAACAATCAATTTCGGGGAAAAAGACCTAGGTAATGGCTGGGCCGTGGCGACCGGCATATCTGGGCGGCCAGAGTTGGCCTGGTGGATGCGGCGGCCTCGCGGTGGTCACGTGGCCACGTGGGCATGGATGAGCGACGGCAGCAACATCGGGCGCGAGGATATAAAATTGAAGGAGAAAGAGAGGTGCATGGTGGTTAATGGTTAGTTGGTGGACCACCGAGGTTGAGACGGTTGCCGACTATGACCAAGTGGCGGTAAGGATGCGGGTGGACGGTGGTGGTGATAGGTAGGTGGGTGGCTCCGTGGCTGTGTCGTTGTGGGAGGGTGGTTCTTTTGGGTTTTGCAATTTCTTTTAGTCTGTTATTAACACTCAAAGTCAATCACATAAATTGCTAAAGGGAAAGTGTATGAAGATTCCTCATACACTCAGTGTATGTGTACCCTTATCCAGACCCTTTTATGTATCTTGCATGCCTAGAAGAACGAAATGTTGTCTAGAAATGTGAGATTGTCTCAAAGTAACTTATTGCAAGACCAATGACACACATGTATTGAACGGAGTAGGAATGAAATATATTTAACATTTAAATGATTCTTTCGTTTATATTGTTTTTTAACTGTTTTGGTCTCACAGTAATGAAACGGTTTCATACGACACTTTGTCAATGTTGTCAGTTGGCATACATGCGTTTTTGATACGGTTTCTTTGGGATTAGGCTAACCTTTGCTGTAAAACTTTTCAGTTTCGTTTTAGCAACCAGACTTTAGCGACCAAGGGGTTACTCCAACGAGAGGAAACAAATGACTCCACCTTCGATGTTTGGAAGCCAGAAGTTTGTGGGTCTTATCATATGTCTATCAATTCTATATAACTGCTCACGTGGGTCTTATCTTCAAATAATAGTTTGCTTCAACCAAACATGTAAGAACTTTCGCTACGGCGAAAAAGAAGCATACGAGCACAAACAACCCAAATGTCACTCTTCCTCCTGCCCCACATGTTCGGAAAACCCGAGGGTCCGAGCTGGTTCTAAGTTATTGTGTTGTGTTGATATACATTATGGAGTACATAAGATTATTAGATGGAATTCTCGATCCTACACTACACTCTAGACCAATGAACATTACCTTCGAGCCCTTGGTCATGCCTCCTTTTCTCTATGCATAGGAAAATGGTCAACAAGGAGAACAAAGATTTTTCCGTGCTAAAATATTATTAGCGATAAAGATGATTCAGTGTTAGAAGTTCAACGTGTCTAAACGCTATCAAATTAGATTTTAATTAGATTTTTGTTTCCCTCCGCTTGCAGAGGTATGTTCCGAAAAATCTGAAGGTATTATTGTAGTGTAAAAGAAGGTAAAAGCGATTAATGATACAAGTCGATTTGTGGTTTGGCTTGATTTGTTTGTCTAAGGTGGACGGAATACTTATAAAGTTTGGAAATAATAATAATAAGGATGTTACGCATGTGTGGTGTTGCATATGTACGCTAAAGACATGCACACGGAGACATGAGTGGCTTTATTATTGATTGCACATTCTAATTTCTAGCGTGTGTCACTATTTGAGCCATTAACTATATGCCTATTATCACCACTTGTTCCTTGTTCATTGTTAATTGGCGCTAAAGCATCACTCCCTCCATGCTTCTAATTAAGGTCCTATGAATTTTAGAATAGTGTTCTTATATAAATAGATCACTTATTATTTTTCTAAAAATCTAGTGACTAACGTTTAAAGCAATTTGAAAATTAGCTCAATGTTCAATTGCAATGTAATTCAAGAAATAACTTTTGCTAATTTCAAAAGCATTGAATTTTTCAGATGAAAGATAATTGAAAAAGAGTTTTTCAATTTTCAAAACTAACGAGTACTAGAAGTAACATGCTACCATTTCAAAAGCAAAGTTATTCTTACGCGTTGGTTTGAGATTCCTTCTTTTTCTCTTACCATGCTCATTCGAAAGGATGAATTGGGTTGGTCATACGTCCGTGGATCAACCTAGACTTCTTTAACTTTATCAGAAAAAAAAAAAAAAAAAGCAAAGTTATTCAATGTCACATAATAAGGATTTACGTGGTCTCATACCATTTATAGTTATATGTAAAGTCGTGAAACATGTAGTATTTTCTATCTTTGTTTTCATGAATTGCTAACGTTTTGACTATCCACATATGAATTGTGAAGGTCATAATATTTAGATCATGAATTCATATAGTTAACACAAATATAACAATTACTCGTATAATGGATCCAATTATAATACATTATGAGTATTGATAGTTAAAGTACATGTGACCTTATATAGTACTCCCTCCGTTCCGATGATATCTTGGACTATTCCATTTTAGGCTGTTTCGGTCATTTCTTGGTCTTTCCGTTTTTAGAAGGGTTTTGGAGTTTTAAGTGTAATTTTGTGGATTATTAATAACACCTAATGAGTCTTTAACCCAAACCCATCACTCTCTCTCCTCATCCTCCATCACAACCCCGTAGCCACCACTGCCCACCACACCCAATCACACCACCATGACCACCACGGAAACGCCGCCTTATCTACCCGCCGTCGCCGGCGCCGTGGTCCCCCCAGCCCACCCTTCTCTCTTCTTTTCGACCCGCGTTTTCTCTCTCCTCCCCCTCCCACCACCTCCTTCATCAGTTTAGTAGATCTACCAAACCTCCATACTCCAATCTCAATTAAGGAATGAAAAAACAATGGGATGATTGTGGGGGTGGGTCGAAGATGGAGGGATGAGGAGGAGAAGGGTGGGGTCGGGGTCGGAAGTGGGCTGTTGGAGAGGAGAGCGAAAATGAGGTGGGTCGAAAAAGGTGGGAGGGAAGGTGGAGGGGAGATGTGCGCCGGTCGTGGGGTTGCTTGAAGTGACCGCCGGCGCTGGTCGCCGGTGTTATATTGGTGGAGTTGGTGGGTGTCTGGCGGCTGTACGGTGATGACATGGGGTGGTTGTGGGTTGGGAAAGGGTGAGGAGAGAGAATACTATAGTGGGTTTAATTTGATTAAATAAGATTAATACTCACTAACCCCATCTCATTCTTTAATTAATTGCATTTCTTGGTTTCTGTGTCAAAAGCAAAGTCCATGAAATGACTGGAACAGAGGGAGTACGATTTTATCATCAAAGCAAAGACATTATAAGTATTCTAGCCGGATTTCGCCAATGGTCTATTCCGCATATCTATGAGCTAAGCTAATAGATATTGCTATTAGCTAAGTGTTGAGTTAGGATCAGAGTAACTGTCATTAATGTTTAAGGTCAGTGCTAGACCAAGTTTAGGTTCTTCGGGGGCATGGCGAGTATATATAGGGCGGTCATGTTGAGAGTAGTTCTCAAGAAGATATGTTAGCCTCAACACTGTGTTAGGGTACAATATTAGGGGTGAAAAGTAGGGAAGTGGTAGACCATGCATGAAGATCCCACATTCTCTCTCCTCTTTCCCTTAATGTTGTGCCCCATCATAACTGGCCAGGTTAACGAGCATACAGCCGGTGTCAAGTTAAGGGCAACCCTTCAATTCTGAGATTGAGAGGTACATTTATCTTCATCAACAGGTGCATAAGAACGGGATGCGATTGAACCGGCCCATTGGACATTTCTAACTACAAGTCTAGAAGACTAGAACAAACACATGAAATGAAAACGCTTACAAGTTACATACGGAGTATAAAAGGACAGCAGTCATATTAATTGCGAAAACTATCCTTTGATTAAGGGGTCTTGCTCTACCATGCATATATATCTGTAGTCATGTACCCCTTAATTGGTAGGGACTACACAACTTATTTTGTGCTCCAAAAATCTTTGAGCCACACATGCTCACTGCTTCGAATGTCTGCTTATTGAACAAATCGTAAGCAAGGAGCCAAGGGGACACTAGAGATGGTTGTCAATGTCATATTAAGGGCATTCTATCCCCCATTTGCTTTGTATTTTACAAATTTGCCCAACTGGGGAAAGACCAAACTCCACGGCCTTTCCCCTACATTACTTCCATTTGTGGAGTCCTATCCCCCTACCTTTATGGCTTTATCCAACATCACCCTTAGTGAGCAATAATGTATTAATGTTATTCCGTTAGCACCTAAATTAGCGAGAATTTTTTAAAATTTTAGAGTCAGATAAGATTACATAGTTCGGTAAAGTTTTAGTATAAGTTTCTAGAACGTGTTATTTCAAGATTCACAACCCATGGTCTCTTATTAACCGAAGAAAAACTGGTTAGTGGTTATCGAAGTGATTGTGGTTTTTGTTTTCTGTGTAATGGACATATGTATTTGGTTTGAGTTACTATCATGATCAACCTAACAATGTGAAAAGATGAGAATAATATGTAAATTTTGCAGCACATGAACACAGTATGGGCTTCCACATGAGAAAGGACCCTTTGCTAGGGCTTTTATTATACGTGGTTGTATACGCTAGCGTGGCCCTCGTACTTGTTACTGTCAATGGGTTGTCAATAATATTTTGGTCCATTCTTAAAAACTTTTGTTCAATTGTCCTTTTATCATTTGTTTAGAAGTTCTTTGGCACAAACATCTCCCTCTTTAACCAAAAAACTAGGTGCTACTTGAGTTTTTTTTTTTCCCTAAAACTTAATGAGGGTCTACAAAATATGTACTCTGTATCATTTTGCATTAGTATGCTGTCAAATTTGAATGCTACATTTACAAAATTAAAAAAATTTCCAACTTATATTGTACCTCGTTACTCTAAGCAAATCATGTCATGATTCTCAAACCATGAGCAGTATCATGGTTAAAAGTATTCTTTACTTTGCAAATTATTTGTGTTCAACTATTTCCACTATTTCATTAGTATTTTTGTTAAACTACGATCGGGCCTGGGCCGCACCCGGTAGGAGGAGAGAGAGTCCATGTCATAAACCGAAGGAGGTTCCAACCTAAAACCAATTGGCAATAGGTGGAGTAACTCCTTGGTTTATAAACATGTCAACTCTCTCCTCTTTTTTCCAATGTGAGACACTCACATGTGGTATTCACTTCAACACTCCCCCTCACATGTGAGTTCCCTTATACTAGCAGACTGAGCTTTAGGGCTAGCCGGGGCTCTTCTAGCTCTCTTCGGCTCCCTCATATCTTTGCCCATCTGCACAGACTGGACCTTCACAAGCTCACCGGGGCTCTTCTGGCTCTCTTCGGTAGCATCGCAAACCGGGGCTCTTCTAGCTCTCTTCGGCTGCGAACTTGGTCCATCTGCATCGGACCCAGTTTATCTTCTCGAGTCCCAGGTCTTCAACCATGGGCTCTGATACCATGTTAAACCACGATCGGGCCTGAGCCGCACCCGGTAGGAGAAGAGAGAGTCCACGTCATAAACCCAAGTAGGTTCCATCCTAAAACCAATTGGCAATAGGTGGAGTAACTCCTTGGTTTATAAACATGTCAACTATCTCCTCTTTTTTCCAATGTGGGACACTCACATGTGGTATTCACTTCAACAATTTTAGCATGAGCTGTTTGTTCCACTATTAAGAGAAGATTGACTTCCCTTCCAATCTGTTATCTGTGTTAACTAACGCATCAATACACTTGTTGAAATAACCAACTCAACTAAAAGTTAAACTAATGGTTGAAACACAAATGATGCTTTTATCGCCTTAACACGCCATCACGCGAATGCTCTTTGGGTTTTGCACAGATTCACCCATACCATGCTTTGAAAGTCCGATCTAAAACAACTTTAGACCTCAGTATCTACTACCATGTTAAAAAACCAACTCAACCAAAAGTTCAAACTAATGGTTGAAGCCCGTACAATTATTTTCTACCTAAACAGCTTGATGCATGGCGAAGCCAAGAGAATGAGCTAAAACATAACGCAGAAAGATTATGGAGAGAATGATCTACAAGAAGATACAAATCATAGCGAAATGAAGAAGAGAAGGAACAAGAGCAGGTTAGATAGAAACAGAGAGAAAATCGACGTCGGAGATGATTTTGTGCATTTGGTGGCGTCTACGATCAAACAATCATGCATTCCCTTCAATGCTATTCAAAAACCATCAAATTGAGCAAGTAACTGCTGAAAAAACAGTCATTAAACCAAAAATTGGCATGGCTTTGCATATGTGTGAGGGCTGTGAGGAATTGAAGCAAAAAATTCTAATGAGGTTATAATCATTGAGGACTGTGGAAGAACCGGAAGCCTGTAATATACTTTTGTGGGCAATGTCATTGGAGATCAACCAAAATTGAATGTGGTTCAATACTTAGTGGATAAAAATTGGATCCATATTAAGAAAGTGAAAGAGTAATCAATAGTACTCCATCTGAGTTCTCTAGTACTATCACTTATTCATTTTTCTTTGAGATAAAGTATTGTAAGTAGGGGGTTGTAGGAGTTATGTGCAGTGTCAATAGTCTTTCTCATGGAAAAAAAAAAGTCAAAACATTTAGTGCAATACTATAAATTAAATCCGTTAGTTAAATACATAGATCGATGTGACAAAAGACCTGCACCACACATTGACGATTGAATTTGGCAAACGGTTATTTAATGTTGGCGTGTGAAGTCACGTCCCAAAGTGCTATTGAGGTACTCAGTGCGATCTCTTCTCGTTAACATGCATAAGTTATAATCTATTAAAGTTCTCGTTAAAGTTTTGGCTAAGTTATTTGTTCAAATCTATTAGGTCTTCATGACCTTGAGGCCTTAATTTTGAATCTTGATTGGTAGCACAAGGTATGAAGGAACACTATCACCCACCCCAGTGACTGCATGTTAACTAATAAGGTTATCGTCCCAGATAGGCATCATGTGAGAATGTCATAACCCTGCTTCTGAGAGCAATCCAATAAGAGATTACGAGCAACTATGTAACCATTTTTTTCGTTACAAAAGAGTAACTAATGACATTTCAAGTAGATTGATTTCCAAACCGTTTAGTTAATAGAATGTTTCATGCTCGAACTCTAAAAGTTAGAAAATGGTGCTGATAGAAAACAACATCTAGAAGAATTTAGACAATGAAACTACATTTACAAATCAAATATCTACACAGCATTACTAATCGAGCAGTAGCAGAGTACACTGTACCATACCAGTACAACACTGCTATGAAATTATATTACTAAAAAAACACCTACTCCTGATTATACTAGTACTACAAAATAAAAATCAGGGAAAAAGGTCCCACTTCATTCCCTAATTTCCTCTGCATAAAATCCTGCAAAGTTTGCTTTTTTCCCCAAACTTTAATAAAAAATCTGATGCAAAGTTTTGGTGAAGTAGTAGAAAGGGGAGCATGATCCTGATATCAGGCATGAAATTCCTTCACTTGGGTCAATAATTATCTTCTGCTGTGTCTGCCCACCAATCATTTTCTCTTCCTTTGTCATGTAGCTTTCCTTACACATCTCCCATTTCTTTTTTTTTACCATGGAACTTAGTAACTCTTGCTTTGAGTCTTGGACAGTTTGTTGGAAATGGTAAAAAATGTATTATATCCATCAGAAATCTTACACTTGCGCTGTGGAAATGTTCACAAAAACCTCTGTACTCTTTGGATTGGAACCTTTAGTTTATAGTCCTAGGAGAATGTAGTAGACCAATGTAATTGGTAGAGCTATCAACATTCCAAAGATCACGCTGCCACACAAATTTGAGACAAGATTAGTTAGTAAATCAATGAAGTTGTACCATGAGGAATTAATATGATATTAACGGGTACTCGGATAGTTTCGCAAATTATATGGTACACCACGGTGTACCATGCCCATGGTGCACCTCCTCACAATAGAGTAGGGACCACACAAAAAATAATTTAAATTATTTTAAATTATTTTTTGTGTGGTCCCTACTCTATTGTGAGGAGGTGCACCATGGGCATGGTACACCGTGGTGCATGATATAAGCATTGGGATAGTTTAATACGAGGTAACAAACAAAATGAAAGGTATATACCATAAATTTGCATGTACCTTTTGTTAGTAATTTGGGAATAATTTTCTTTATAAGACGTATAATACGTTTAACGTATCAAACTATGCGTTAAAATAATAATAAAATAGAAACGTGATTGCTTAAACATGCATGGAGCCATAGTCAATAGAGTTGTTATGCTGATTAAATTTACTTACGCAGTGCTTAAAATTGCAGGATGATTGTTATACTCCTTAGCAAATACGAATGGGACAATTCCTTGAGGAAGAGCAGCCTGTTGGAAGTAAAACCATTTAAAACGATCACAATTTCAGAAACTTTCATTATAAGTAATCTAGATTATATACTTAGACTTACAAAGCCAAGTCATCCTATCATTCGAATTAGCGAGAAGGAGTAATTAAGCAAACTAATTAAATTATGCATATGCACTCAAAAAAAAAATTTCTACATTGTGTAACTTTTACTCGTTACTTGTACCTTTGAAGTTGTCATCCATCTCATAATTACAAGGATAACATGTACACATATCCATCAACCATTGTCATTTGTCAATGTCCAATGCATGATTGGAAAATGAAATGTCATTTTGTTTCATTACATTTTATACACAACACTTTCCGGATGTATTGAAAAGTTCTCCATATGTTATGCAATACATAGCTCAATCATTTCAATATGAAAATAGTCCTAAATCAAATTCATTGTCATATCTCAATTGTCATGTAAAAGTTAATGTACTATCAATCTATTTCGCTTGATTGAAAAGTCGTATTTATAAGTCAAAATGAACGGAAATAATCAAACCTGAACAATAGCAATACGAAGGAGGTCACCCCTCAAGCCAATAACAATGGCTGATACCGCCATCACGGCTGGACCGGTGAGGAATCTCACGGCCATAGAAAAGCTCGCTACGGTGTTTCCACAAGCGATGAGCTTTGGTTGCAAAGCCATGAACAAACCTTCCCAATCACAAACCAAATGGGTAACATTATTAGCTGAACTATATATGTACCTTATAACATACATTAGCAACCACCCAAAAGCCACACATACAGATGAGTCCAAATAAAAGAATTAAATTTGTGACAACCTAAATTCCTCATGGCCTCCATGCTAAGGACCACTAACTTAGGGAACACAAAGGTCCTACAATATTGGACAAGCCAATCCCAATGAGACCATAACTCCCTATCATGTCAATGTGACTATAGTGACATTGTCGTTCACATTTCAACTTTACAAATATATAATTACACATCCACACGCTTAACATTTAAAACGACTAAAGAATTACTAATGGCTTTTGTGTTAGTGCAAAAGCTTTTTCTTTAGGTTACCTCATGAAATAAAATAAAGTAAACAAAATCTAATGATCATAGAAAATACCCAATAAGTTTGTACACGAAGCAATTTGATTACTTTGATCAATGGATAGCAATGAATTATGAAAAATCTAAATTCAATAGTTTTGTTAGACTTATAAATATTGGGAAAAAAAAATGTTAATTTAGAACCAAGAAAAATGTATTATCTCTTATTACTCTTATTGTTATCTTGACAAATTTTACCATGAGACTGTCGTATGGTGACCACCTAAATATATTATTTTGAACAACTTGCATGTTACTTGTGAAAAATGTTAGCTTTGAAAACTAATAGCTTAATTTTAAAAGTGACATGCTAACCTTAAACGTAACTTATTAAGTTATCTTATAAGATTAGCCGGTCTCACCGTAGAATAAACTCTACTTATTATCCGAACAAACAAATCAACTACTCCATAATTTAATGAGATTTGATTATTTGAAGTAATGATCGAGCAAGAAAGAAGGAAAATATTAGACATGATGTAATCCATTGATTAATTATGTTGGTAAGAAGAGAGTGGATACAAATTATGCAATCAATTGAAAGAAAGCTAAATATACCCAATTGTTAAATGTATACTAGCAATTAAAATCCTTAAGATTCTACCAATTAATACTAAATAAGTAATGTTTTAAATCATTGCATATCATGTACACCAAATAAAGGCATTTTTAAGCTTACCTAAGACCATGAGCTCCAAAGCTACGAGATAGTTATTCGTAAGGTGACGCTATGTGATTAAAGGAGCATCTTGTTACTTCTTGCTTCTATAGATGTCTAACACACTAGTCTTAGGGATGATGATAACAAGCTCTTAGAATTAGCATGTTTCCTTTGAGATTTCATGTTTTAAAACTCACTTAAAATGGTCGAAACCCAATAATTATGTGAGGGAAAGTAAAAGTGATCACTCATATATAAGAGTACATATTCTACACGACTATATTCCGCACCCCCTATTGTTAGGAAATTATCATAAAAGTTATATTGTGTCATGAACGGACGAACGAATACTAGACGTTGCGATGATTATCGGATACGTTAAAGTGATCACATAAGCGGAATGAATGAAAGATTGGGATGTACTATAGCCTATTTAGGTACACATTGCCGAAAGTTCTAAGTACTCGGAGAGCACACTACTCTGCATACTGGATTGTGAGCTTAAAGAAGTAAGAATTTGGGCATAGAAAAACACCATAAAAGGGAAGGACAACCAATTTCTAGTGGAAAAAAAAATGCTCATGTAGTATGGCCTACTCTTTGCCAAACAAACCACATGGGAATTTGTGGGAAACCCACTTGGAAAAAAAGAAACAAAAAAAAAAGTTATGGGACAAAGAAATAATGAAGAGTTGATGACTTACCTAAGCTAAACATAGCCATACCGAGTCCAGCATCTGAAAGAATTGAGATTGAGTTCTCAATTATTTTGGGCATTCTCACATGCCACCTGCAATCATCATCCAACAATTCCGTCACCGAAATATAAGAAGCACATACAACTATTTGTCGACATAACGACTCAAGATATACAATTCCTTGATTGTAAGTTGTAACGAGGTGGCATACAATTCCAGTATCACCTTTTTCACGTAGTTGATTTACCACCAACGGTTTTAAAATACCATATGGTACCAAAATTTCAATATTCTCTGCCATTTTGGTCAATTTTATCATGCATAAGAAGTGCAATGTAAATGTGAACAGAGAAGTTGATAAGTGCATGAAAAAGTGTTACTCGTACTACTACTACTACTAGAAGAAGTCATCTCCAAATCATAAAAAAAGGTTGGTTCAAGACAATATAATTGAGGAGAATGGAAATGGCATTCCAATTCTTGACTAAATTCACATAATTGAACTTTATAGAGGGGCCCTAAGAAAGGAATTGTTAGCTCACCTAAAGGCAACCAAGGACCAGATTAGACCAATGAGGCTGGAATACGTGTTTGGATTTCTGATAAGTTTTCTCCAAACCATGATTAAGATTAACCTTGTCATAACACTTGCTGGTGGCATATGCTTTCCGGCACCAGCCTCCGCCTCGGCCGCTATCGTTTTTGGGTGTAGCTCCGCTGTGGAGCTTGATCCTAGTTTGTTCAATCCAATTGGCCCTTCTTTTAACTCTCTTTCCTCATCTCCTCCTGCAAAGCTGAAATCCTCCCTTTCAAAATCTTCAGCACCTAAATTAATCAAATCCCCAAACACAATTCGTGTCAATATCAATTATTACGTACTCCCTCCATTCAAATCCAATTTCTCGATAATTGACAAGGGACGAAGAAGATTGGACTTGAATGTCGGAATATAATATAATGAAAAACACAAGTTGTACATTAAAGAATCAAGAATAATAGAAATGAATAGTATTAACCTTTAGATTCGCCATTTTGGGCATGATCAGGAACCAACATCCGGATTTCCTTGGCACCTTGATCAGACCGACCAGATTGATCAGGAGTTCCAAAATCATTGCTCCCAAAAACATGGAGCCCACCAACCTCAGAAACAAGAGAAGCACTCGAACTCCACACAAACATGTGAAGCTCCTTTGCGTCATTACTCAGCTTACTCTGATGACTACTATTCTGCTGTTGCTGTTGCGGCTGCTGCTGATTCTGAGGTCTTTCTTGCGGCGGTGGGACCTGCTGCACCTGGCTCTTCCCACCGCTTTTACTAACCCCGCCCCCCACAAGCTCCGGATTCGGCGTCGGGTATGACCCAACAGCCGAAGCCGAAGCCGGAGCTGTAGGGTAGAACCCGAACCTCGGAGATGCCGTCGGGTTCGGGTTCTCCTCGAAATTGGAGGGGCGGGGTGTCGGTCCCCGCGAGGACTGTACAGAGTACAGCTCAGCGGGGCCGAAATTCGACAACCTACCCCCAAAACCTTGATTGTACCCCATCATGGAGTAGAAATCCGAAGTGTTAAAATTGGACCCTCTTGGAGTAGGATTACGCGAAGAGCTTAGACTGTAAATCTCAGCTCCGGTTAAATTAGAGGGCCTTGGTGTCATATTGGAGATGGATTGCCGAGAAACGTTAGATTTCCGAACTTTAACGTGAAGTTTTCCATCCTGTCCGATTTCGGCATCGGTCTCGAGGAAATCCCGGCCGTCGAGCGAGACGACGTCGGAATCAACCTTGAAAGAAACAATGGAAGCAGCAGTCTCAGGGAACTGCTCCATTATAAGAATCTTAGCACCTCGGTATTCGAAGAGGAAGAGCAAAAGAGTGTACCAAATGATACACTGAAGTACAACAATTTGGACCATGAGGCTTCCTGAATACGGTCCATACATAGCTATCAAAAGTGGGATTCCCATGACAAGTGTGTTTGGGAGGGTGGAGAGTGAAAAAATGGTGATCATCCACTCTAAGCTGCCGTTGCGGGTGAGGTTAGTCCACAAGGCTAACACAGTTAACATAATCACCTTCTGAAGGGTGTCGGCCGCAATGAACCGTAGGTTCATTTCGTATGGGTTGTTGGTGGAGATGAAGTGGAAAGAAAGGAGAGGAACGGCGAAAATCGCCACAAACCGGTTTATGCCGGAGCATTGGTCCGGTGAGAATATCTTCCACCACCGGACAGAGCCGTAGGCTAGAATCATGGCTACATAAAGCGGCACCACCGCGGCTAGCACGGTGTAGAGGTCGTGCCATGAAATCATGTTTTATTAGGGAAAGTGAGGTGTGAGGAATAATGATGGGAGTGGGAAAGCTAAGTGAAGAAGAATACAGTTAAGTAACGAACTAGTGTGTTGGTTATGTTACTAGTTCGTAAGCGTAACATAGAAGAGAGAAAGAGATGGAATGAGGGAAGATTGTGTGTGTCTATCAGTGTGTGTGGTTATGGACTAGTGGAGTTTAACTTGAGGAAGAGTTTATATAAGATAAGGTGTGGGAGCAGTGGGTTGGGTAAATGGGACCCTATTAGAATTCTAGTCTTTTGGATTTCTAAGTTTTACAGCATATCGTGCTAGGTGAACCATAGTGGTAACTTTCTTAGACATATGGGTGTTCCGATGTACAAATTTCATCCAATCTTTTAATTTAATGATTTGACTTTCACACGGTGTTAAGTTGAAACAACGTTAGGTCTTAACGGAAATGAAAAGAAATTGAGGACATTATGGTTTGATTCACTTGGGTGGAAAATATTCATCAATACCGAACATGCATGCAATTTATCATACATTCATCTCTATGTACTTTCGTATCAAGCAAAACCAAAATATGTTAATAAATACTCGCGGGTTCTTTATTACTCCGTAAATCCCTATTCTGACTGGCCATATTGAGAGATACTTCTAAGCCAAATGAAAGACATGCTTGCCTTAGAACCAAGTGACATTGGTTGAATACAATGCAGAATACGGAGTAAAACATATGGCTTTGTCCGTGGTGGAATACGGAGTAAATTTTACAAGTGAACAATTCATTTAAAAGTATAGACACGACAAGTCAAAACAACAAAATAAGATGTGGAAAAATAAAGTGAACACGAGGGAGTACATTATAGTAATATCGGGTATCGTATTTAACAAAGTCATTTGGGCGATCGTGGGCGTACATTTTGGGTTTCAATTTAAGGAAATAAAAAAGGGTACAGTGATAGTGAACTGTAGGAGTACACATCGTTGATTATTTCAAAATCATAGCAAACCTACTTCACGTTGCTAAAAGATGTTTGCACGGTCATAAAGTGAGAAATGTCAGGTCCAACTTGAGTTCCCTTTCAATCTGACCTTCTTAATTCTACTACTGTACTACTGTACGAGTATTAAGATTACTTTCATATCATAAACTTGCTGTATTTTTATTAAATCAAAATCTAAGTTCTTGATTCCCTTCAAAAGGTTTCTGAGAGTTTAGTATTTTTGAACCTTGACAGAGAACAGGGGTACCAATTCTAGCTAACTACTGATCGCAATCACCATGAACTCTAATACAAACTCTGCCAAACGCCCGAGCCCAACCACAGCTTTCACAGCATCCTCGTGCACCAATTTACCACCTGCTATCTGTAACCCATTTACCACGAACCTATCATACTACTCATATCAATCTCACTTCTTGCCTGAGGCGGCTACTCAGACCACCTGCATGTTCTATTAAGGGAATTTAGAGAACAATGAAGGGCAAGGAGCAAGAGCAGGACATTTACCATTATTTGGTGATTGGTTGGGACATTGAGAGAAGCCAAGGGGTCGGAGGTGGAAACAACAGAAAATGTAGCTGGGAACGCAAGGGAATCATATTGGAATAACAAAAAGCTGCGGTGCAGCAAAACAAAAACACAGTTCGATACCACGAGAAATTTGATCATCATCTTGACCAACAAATATAACTTCGCCATAGCTAGAACAGAACAGAAAATCCATCTACTACTAACATCACGACACTAAAAGACACTGTACAGCAAGGGGAAAACCTGGAAGATGCTATAACAATCTGCAAATTTCACAACTTCTACAATGGCCAGGATGTTTGCTGCGACGTTAATAATGAGTGCTGATGAGGATGTTCAGTTAAACAGGCTTATTTTCCCCTGCACACAAATAAACAGTACTTCAGTAGTGAATTCCCAGAAGTCATTAAGTTGAACACAAGGCCAGGCAAGACAAGAACAAGGGACAATGGTATTCATCAGGAAAAAAAAGCTGCAGAAGCTACATACGTGTTCATCATCAGAGTAATATTGTCTCCCTTCAAAAGGATCCTCCCTAAAAAAAAGGAAACGAAAGGGATCAAAACGTTGTGCTTCGAACAGAACAAATACAACACCAAACAAGGGCAGGTTATTGTTATAATATCTAAACACTATGCTACCTTTCCCAAAAAAAAAAAAGAAAAAAAAAAGAAGAAAGAAAGGGAAAAAAAGAAGGGCAGATTACAGATACTACCTAGTGATTTCTTGGTCTTCTTTTTGACGTTCACTTCTTCAGCATCGTCCAAAACCAGGTTCATGTACTCATCAAAACCCTGTTGACAAGAAGAAACAGAGCACAGTGATTATTACAGAGACAAACATAGTAAAAGTTTCACAGGTGCAATTGCAGGGAGATAAGATTCATAGGATGGGCACCAAGATCACAGAATGAACAGCATCAAACTGTGATGCAAATGGATGAAATTGTGAAAATGGAAAAAACAGAACGACACTCATATATCAGCTATCAATCTATCATCAGCTTAGTAATTATAGGCCCAAGGAAGAATGGCTATGAAGTATAGCACGTCCGTAACCCTAAGGTTTTGCATTCTCAAGGTAGCCCAACATATCAGGCAGTATCCATGGTAGCCTTGACTAACAAAAAAAAAATACACAAAAAGAAGGAGAGAGAACAAAATCAAGGGAGGAAGATATGAATTAGAAATGGTGTTTAATCTTTTTTTTTATAGGCACAATATTTTCAATGGGCAAATTATGAATCCTACGAAAGTGAATAGCCTAGTAATGAAATGGTGGGCTAAATGATCACCATAACGAGTTAGGGAGCTTAAATTCACAGTTGGGAAAATCCAGGATACAAATTGCCACATACCCGTTTCAGTAATTTCTAACGGTATACTGGTGTAGTTCACCCACCCATGACAGAACAACGTCTTTTATCTTTTGTTCTAAACTTTGATGTTAAAGGTGGTCACAGATTTCAGTCTGTCTTCTCAGTTCCAGCATTTTCACTTTTCAGGTATCAATGAAAATTTCACTTAGCTTTGGCAAACACAGCCTTAGAGTTCTTTTAGATAACGTAACTAAATTCCTATGGGAATTTCTATTTCCATGGAAACTATTGCTTATGACAAATTTCCAGGACATTGGCTTAAAGCTTTTGGTTACCATATAGGAACCTGAAATTCCTTGGAATTCATTTTCCACGTGTTTGTTTACCATACTACAATTCCCATGTGAATCATTCAAAATACTAATTTACCCTCTATTTATTTAGTTGCTAATTTAATGCAATAGAAGTAATTATTGAGGGTTAACTAGTAACTACCTTTATGTTACACCGCAGGAGTTGTAAATTACAAGGGGGTGGGTGGGTAAGTGAATTCCTATACTTCACGGGAATTAGGCATCCCCAATTCCTCCAGTATGGTAAAAGAGGATCAAACAACCCCGCAAAATCTAATTCCTAGGGATATGAAATTCCGATGGAAATCAGGGGTATCCAAACAACTCCTTAGGATCCAACAAACTAACTTGACGGGCATACACATAAGGGTTAAACCTTAGTTTAAAAAAGCGCGTCTCAGGCGCGCCTAGGCGCAGCTGCCATCGCCTCAGATGCCTGAGGCGCACAAGTGTGCATGAGGCGCACCTGAGGCGCACCGAGGCGCAGTGAGGCGCATGCCCTGAGGCGCACTGAGGCGCATGACTCTAAAATTTTCAGTTTTCTTTCTCTTGTAACCTTATTTCTACCCTTCCCTTTGCCCCTTAATCCCTTGTTTATACTTCTTTACCCATAGCCCCTCTTTGAACACCAAAAAAGGGGTAATTTTTTGCAAACTGTGGTTTCAAAAAATAGAATTTTGTTTGCCAAATGAATGCGCCTCGTGTGCATGAGGCGTGCGCCTTCGCCTCGCGCTTCGCGCCTCATCGCAACGGCCTACCAGCGCCTCAGTGCGCCTCGCGCCTCCTTAAAGTAAGGGTTAAACTAGATGATACTGAAATGTGAAGGTTGCCAGTAGAAAAACGTCAAAACCCAATGCTACGATAGACAAGATCTTAATATGAAACTGAGAAAACAAAATAACTGATGTTCCAACAACACAGTCCTCTGTATCAAACCCACGTAAACTCTTAACTCCCATCCAAATCAACCAGGAGACATAAAAAAAAAAAAAAGGGAAATAAAGAAGACTCTTTTCTTACATCCCAATCTAATATTTTGAACCTTACGAAATCATATTGGGGAGAGTTGGGACCTCCTACAAGAAGCGTGAGGTGGAGCAAAAACACCATTTTTCCTACTCAGACTTTGCATGTCTACTAACAATTTCCTTCAGAATATTCATCCTAGGAACACGAACACCAAGTTGCCAGGACTGGATTGTTTATGTCAAATTATACGTAATGAACTTACATCCATTAAACTCCCGTGCACTTGAAGGTACTGAGGTGACCTTTCATTTGCATCCAAAATACCTATTGATGCTTGGACATCAAACACGTCTAAGAGCTTGAAAATTCTGACTAAGGCAAATAAGATCAGTCTCACTTCGACAACTAAATTCTCCCACTCTATAGCAGGCTTTGCTCATCCTCCTACCGTCCTACGCCATGAAATTTTCAGTAACTGGCAGATCACTCTAGGCTCTAAAAGCAAGAAATGTTCAAAAAGAAACTTTATTCTTAAGACCTAACACTCTATCTCCACTTAATTAAAAACGGTACCAACTACACCATCTGACTGGAGATACTTCAAACACACCCGAAATGTACTGCACTAAAAGTAGCCTTTGGCATTCTAGTTGTGCTAAAAATTAACACTTAGGTTATGTTTGGTTGGAAGGATAAGCATCACAACGTGGTGGAATAAAGTTTAGTCCAAAGATGTAAAGATTGAGAGGGAGAAAGAGGACTCACAACGAGGAGAGAGTAGTTAATTAATCTAATGAAGTAATGATAATAATTACCCGGGATTAAGTTGAATAATGACAACTACCTTAACTCAATGCTGATCTCATTACATTGTTCTGAACTTCTGATTATTACATCTAACTCCCCTCACTCCCCTTTATTTTTGAGCTAAATAAATGGGTAATGGTGGCATTATACCCTCTCTGCCAACCAGGCCCTAATCACTTGTTAAGGATGCCATCTCGATGATGAAATTGAAGCTTCAAGCACAAAAGCTGTGCAACAACAGTCCAAATACAGAGTTTCAAGTATGGATAAGATGGTGTTCTACTTTCATTAACCACAATCTGTATCACACCTTTATTGGCCTTGTCCTGTATCCTACTCCACCTATCAGAGTTTCGGAACACATAGACTAGAACAAGCCAAATAAACTAAGCATCCTATCATGTAACCAATATGGCTCTGGGAGTTGATGTGGAGTGGCAACAGCCACTGGGTTGGCCAACAACCTGGCTCTTGGGACATGAATGTGATCAATTTCACAAGAGGAGCAAGCTACGGAGGGGAATTGCAGATTCCATTATCAACAGAACAGATGAGTTTCTTAGGGTTCTTAACTAATCTCCATCCCTCTTTAATACTTCCCAATACTGTCTTCTTTCTAACTCCCAGCTGGAATCACAAAGTCAATGAGTGATTTGTCGAAAAAGCAACAGTTTGACCAACTCCCAAAATTAAGAAAAACTCAATTCCCGATATGCAATAAGCCCCCCACCCAACACATCTGTGTATTTCTCACTTCAATTTGATTTCCACCAAGTACCATAGAAGTTAGGGAGTATAAATGTTTTGATTTCCACCAACACCACAAGCATAGCCGACTAATATCTACCTAGTTACATGGCTTACCCACATACTACATATCCAGTCAGTTAATCCAAATTACGAAGTGGAATGTATTCTCCCTACTGTGCGCACAACTGCAAATCCACAAACACACACTCAGACATTGGAAACATTCCTATGAAATTTACCGGATTGATAGTAGAGTGGAGTCTCTAAACAAGGAGACAAGACATACCTCCATACATACATCTAGCATGCTAGTACTTCACAGATTAACACCCCCACAAAGTCTCATAAACATTAAACAACACTAGGGTCCAAGGCATAAGAGTGACGAAACAGGGCCATGGCCCCCATGTCAGCCACTCCCTACTCATTTATCGGGGTTAAATGGAGGTCGTGGCCTCCCTTGCCTTCCAATCCTTCACTCGCCACTGACCAACACTGGCAGCAATTGGCTCACTGTCGCAATTCACGCACCTCCTTAAGCGCTCACAGGCACTAGCCAGAGAGTCTCAAACAAGAATTGTCGCACATAACTCGATCACGAAACCTAACCTAACCTAACCTAACCTACTCATTACGGGAAATAAACCAACACGATTACCGAAACTCAAATAATGAATTGTTCATAACTTTCTACAAATAAACTAATTACGAAATAAATCAAAATCGAATTTGAATTGAGGAGAATGCTTACGATAATACGGCCTTCAATCCTCAAATCTTTCTGCTCAAACAACCAAATCTGAATCCGAGCTTTCTGCATAAAATAAAACATAATTGAACCCGAAATTGAAAAAAAACAAACCATATTTAACTTAAATTATCGTCGTAAAATGAATTAAATTGCGACGGCAGAGAAGGGCTTACACTTTGAAGAAATCTGAAAATCAGATTCTGTCGTAATCGTTAATTCGACGGAAAAACAGCGTCGCAAAGACAAGAAAACAAGTATACGAGTTAGAAAAACAAGCACTGTAAAAAAAACAAAAAAAAAAGCAACAAATTGAACAGAGAAAAAAGAGGCGTGATTAGGAAGGAAGAAGAGGAGGAAATTACGATAGGCTGGGTCATAATCCGCTGGACTTTGGTGCTCGCCATTGTTGCAGCTTCTTTCTTCCCCTCTCTCGGCTAAAACCCTAGAGCAAGTAAATGCAACTATCACTCTTTTTTTCAGGCAAACACAGAGTGAACGATTAGGAGTACCGAGTGTTATTTTGAGTATATCTCTCGAGTGAATGCCGTCGGTACAAAAAATTATCGGAAAATTCACATGGTACCCTCGAATTTTGACCGATTGTACATATACTCAACATTTGCAAGTTTGTGCACATAGTACCCCGTAACTTACTACGTTGTGCACCTGGTACCCGAATGGTAACTTCCTTATGGTAACTTCCTTTAGATTTTTTGTGTTAAGTGATGATGTGTCCGTTAGTTATTAGTTATTAGTTAAGGGTTTGTTTGGTATCATTTTCCGTTTGTTTCAAAATCCACGTGTTGCTTTCGAAAACAAAAGGAAGGGTTCTCAAATTTCGGTTTTTATCTTCTATACGACGATTATGGATACAAAAAAAAAAATTAATTTAATTTTCTAACTTATTTCATTACATTTAATACACAAAAAAAAAAACAAAAAAAAAACCAAAAAGTGGAAACGGCTAATCTCTCGGGTTAACTTATCATGTTAAGCCACAATTTATGTCCACAAGGAATTAGATAAATATTTTTTTCTGTTTTTTTTTTTTTCTGGTGGCGAGATCATAGCTAAGGATGCTACTCACTCTATTTCCTGACTCCTGAGGAACTTAACATTAATTTAACGCTCGGGGTTAATTCAGACGCTTGAAACATTTGATAATGTAGGAGTTATTATTAATTATGGATGGATACATGATACATGCATGGACATGTATGGGAAACCTATGTACACAAAATTCATGCAAAGTATACAATGAGCTAATCTATTTAGTCAATGTCGAGCCACAAGACGCAGGCATAGTTAGATCACGTCAGTCTTCAAACGTCGTAATTTTGAGCTCGAGATCAAACCACATATATCTGGACTCAACGAGGCGAGCCTAAGCCCAAGCCCAGATATGCGTTGAACACAACACGCACTAGGTAAGATGTCAAGCTTACTCTCAACACGACTCGTTATCACCCTACGTTTGGCCACAACGTTTACTGACAAGGAGGCTTGGTGTCCAAGACACATCGTCACATCATATGAAAAATCTGAACAAACTCCCAAGTCTCCAACCAATTCAAACAATTCTTTACCAAAGCATTACTACATAATTTTTAGCATGCTTTTCATCGACTCGACGAACCACAAGTCCTAAGGTGTTACTGTTTTATTAAGAGCAGGTTTTCTTTAGGTTGCAGATTTAAGCATACAATGCAGGCCTGCAGCGCCAACTTAAATTGTGTGAGTCACCTCTGTGGAACAACTTAGCCTGTGAAAGAGCAATATTAACACTTCTGTTTTCTATAGGTTTTGCAGGTTTCGAGCACCCAGCAAGCAAGTGCTGTTTGTGACAATGTTGTTCCTCCTGCAAGAACGAATTTGTACAGACAGAATCGAGAGACGTACATGGGCACTGAATTATATATACACCTCAGTCACCCAAGAGAGAAAGTGGTTGTCGCATGCTCAGCTCAGCTTTAAGCTCCGGGTATTTCACCAGGTCATAAGAGGCACTCAGTATTCTCTGCACACAAGCAGCAACCAAATCTTAATCAGAACTGATCTCAATATGTAGACGGTAACTAGGCGAATCATGCAAGTCAGAAACTGAATCCAAGATGACAAACTCAAAGACAGTCATAGGTCCCTTTCTTTTCAGTTGACAAAATAAAAGGTCACAGGAATTCAGAGTAAACGTGATCAACGCAGAACGTAACGATGAATATTTAAACCAAGAACATGCCTAAGACAAAATAAATAGAGAAGCAGCCATATTTACCAGGGCGGCAACATGAGCATCTTGTATTATAGTTCCATCGATTTCCAGTCTAGCAATAGGGAACTCCGGAAGATGCCCAGATTGTTTTTTGCCAAGCAAGTCACCAGGTCCACGGAGGAGGAGGTCTACTTTTGCGAGATGAAAACCATCTGATGAATGCTCCAACACATTCAAGCGGCCGACACTACTTGCAGTTGAAGCCACAAGTATGCACTTGGATTTCCTAGCACCGCGTCCCACTCGTCCTCGAAGTTGGTGAAGCTGTGCTATCCCAAATCTTTCAGCATTCATGACAACGATCATGGATGCATCCGGCACATCAATCCCTATCTCAATTACTTGAGTAGCAAGAAGAATCTGTGTTTCTCCATCTCTGAATTGCTTTAGTGCTGTTTCTTTCTCGTCGCCCTTCATTCGTCCATGCAGTAGCCCACACCTATAATTTGGGAATTTCATACATATAGACTCAAGATCTCCTGAAGCAGCACGAAGTTGCGGTAGCTGCTCAGACTGCTCAATGATAGGGTACACAATATACACTTTTCCTCCAGCTTCCAGTTCACGATGCATTATCTGTTTTTCCCCGCCGGGAGAGGGGGGGGGGGGGTGGTTAAATGATTCAAATTTGTCCAACAGATAAAGAAAGACACGACGAGAGTAAATTGGCTTTAGTATAAAGTTTGACAGTAACATAGCGCACTTCTCAGATTACAGAAACATAAAATCACACACTTCACTAGCACCAACATTGAATGTACAGGTTAAGAAGATATGAGGAGTGCATGAAGTGATGAAATGAGAAGGTATCTACAGCCTCCGCTCTATTTTGGTCTCATGTAAAACTCATTCTGAGGCAGACTGTATCGTTGTAGATATAAGACACAATGGACATGTTATTACAGACTTAAATCAGCAACGAAGAGCAACATCTATACTGCATCCAGCATTCTCATAGCACTGTTTGCCTATTTCATAAGCTAATAATGCATTTACAGCTCCCAATATGCCATTTCACCAACAGAAATAACTAGAGGCTGCAACATGATCGATGGGGCAAAATGTTCAAAAACAAATAATATTCCAACAGCGTCTTCATCTTAGTCCAAAAATGACTTAGGGTCAGTTAACACGAATAGTGTATGGAAATCACTAATCTGATCCCCATAAAAATACTAACACCACAGCCACAACCTCTTTCAAACGAGAGCAAAAGATGATAGATTTTAAATAAAGCCAAGAGAAACAATTCACTATGAGAAGAAATATAAATTTGCAATCATATAGCTAATTAAAGGGTTATGAAAGCAGTTCAAACATTTTGCTCGACATAACCTGTAAAATTACCTCATAAACATTTTCAAATCCTCTCTGGTTTCCTTCGATTGTTTTTGTTTCAACAGGTAACCTTCCAGGAGGCATATCTGTGATCTGTCATAAACAAGAACAAGAGGTAATGTTGAAAAGCGTTGTTGCATTATTATATCAAGGTGGTACATTATGGTTCAGACTTACAATAAATTCACTAATATGAAAAGATTTGTACTAAATAAACATATTTTTTAACCTTTATGGAAGACATTAAAGCATGAACAAAGTGTTTCTGCTAAGCTTATACGATATCATCAACCGTGAGAAAGTTGTGGAGGCAGATGGTCAGCTGGGTCTCCACTGTTTTCTTATCACTTCATCAGTCTGATAATCTGAATATGAACCTTTCAGTAAAGGTCTCCCTTGCACCCATTTCATTCCAGGGGAAAAAAAAGAACAACAAAATGGTATGGAGAAAAGAATAAGGAAAAGTGCGTGTTGGACAAGGGAGGGATGGACTGTAGAACAAAGAAAAAAGACACTTTAAATGTCAGTGGTCGCAATGGGTTGGAACTGTCCTTCACAACCACCCCCTCCCCTTCTTCCCACACAAAAACACAGATTTTCTGAATCACAAAAAAATCCACTTTTTCTTTTAGTGATATTTTCAAGTTGGCTACTCTTTCACAAAAAGGATCTTTAAAGAATCCTCAGGCAGGCTTGTGAAACATAAATGTAAGCATAAACTTAATACCTGCGTTAGAGACATATCTCCATAAAGAGCTAAAGCAAGACTCCTCGGAATTGGAGTAGCTGACATAGCAAGAACGTGTGGTGCCATCGGGATTTCAGCTTTCGGTGTACCATCCGAAGCAGGTGAACCAGCTCCCAACGTAGAAGAAGCATACCATAACTGCAACATTTGGTCATTACTGTTAATATTCAAGGGTCTGGAAACACCACATATGGACATAAAAAGGGCAATACAGGCCTTGATGACAATTGACAAAAGATAATCGAGAGACCAGAGTGGCAGAGTTCCTCCAAACAATTTCCTTCTCCAATGTGCAATAAAGACACATGAAAATCAAACTATGACTGACAGGACACACCTAGGCAAAGGCTGCTGTAGGTAGGAGATTGGACAAATTACTCAACTAATCAAGGACAAGCTCCTCTTTCTGCATTCGACATACCATGGTGAACTTTTAAAAAAATTATTTCATTTTTGGATACTAACACACAATTTTTACCGTTTTATTATGGGAACCAATTTTTTTGTGAGGTCAGGAAATGGACTTTTTGCTAACACTACCAAATAAAAAATGTTTTCAGTAAAACACTCCCTTTTGAAGAAAATTTGGTCCAACACTCCTTTATTAACTATCAAGTGATTTCTTTGTGAGACTACCACAAATGACTTTGCAGCCAAAAAACGCCTATTCTCCGTCCAAAAAGAACTCTGATGTAACCGATAGAAAAGTTAAAAGATGAAAACAAGGATGCAATCAAGGTATTCACAGTCACTAACTTATTGATCCAGAAAATAAAGGGCATCGTGATCAGGGGAAACATATTAACCTTACTATTGAACCTTCCTCTCTGAATTACGCCAAAACGATGTTGTTCATCTATTACTGCAAGTCGCAAAGCTGAAAATCCCACGCTTTCTGCTATCAAACTATGTGTTCCAATGACCAAGGAGATGGTTCCAGTTTGGAGATCCTGTAACAAGATAATGAGATCAGTAGCAAGATGGCCATAAAGTTAAGGTGGGACCGATAGATATTTAGACATACATTACGAATCATACGCGCTTGTTTTGTCGGAGTTGAGCCAGTCAGAAGAGCAATCGAAGGTCGCTGATCAGGGCCCAAATTCTCCAGTAAGCTAAGTAAATCATTGTAGTGCTGAATAGCTAGTAACTCAGTTGGGACCATGTATGCTGCCTGAAACAGTACAATTTTAAAGAAGTTGAGCAATGGTCTGTGTTTGCAGAACTGATGTAAGAAATAACTGATTACCACAATTGAGGAGTAACTTCAAAAGCCTGTACTGATTACATACCACACATAGGATCCATTACATGACGAAATACCAACAGATATTAGTCTATGAAGAATCACAAATGCCTACAAGTCTAAAGGCAATTGTGACGTGGGCTATTCTACTACAAAAGCCAGAAATAGCTATACCACTTCAAGGCATTTGCACGATATAGACTTGAAAAATAAGATATACAGTAGTCATAACCACCAACCTGATACCCAGAGCCAATTACTTCCATACATGCCAAGAAAGCAACAATTGTCTTTCCACATCCCACATCACCCTGGAAAAAAACAATTTTTTTAAGTCAGCAATCGGACTGACCACTAATAAGTGTAATAACTAATAATGGTAAAAGTACAGAGAGATAGGGAGAAGACACGTGATAAAGAAGAGAAAAAAAGGAACAAATAGACCATCTTCATTAGCCGATGAGGTTCAGATTAATTAGGCTTAATAGTTAGAGATAAAGACGAGCTAAATATAAGTATTTGAAGTATCAGCGCAGAGAAAGAAAACATGAAGCAGCTAAAACTATAAAAAATAAGTTTATGTTTCCATTAACCAAGTACACACCCCAGTGAAAATTTTCTACACTAGCTTTTACATCTGGTGAAAAAAAATACCTGAAGTAGCCGATTCATGGGAACTGGTCGCTTTAGGTCCCAAATTATCTCTGACACTGCACTTAGTTGACTCTTAGTTAATGTATAAGGGAGCCCTTTTAAAAAATTCTTAGTGAGACCACACCAATCCTCTTCAAAGATAGAGTTTTGATCGATATCTCTGTATCGATCAAGCAGTCCTTCCTTCTCTATTCTTGACCCAAGACCTTCAAGCATTTGGTACAAGCGTCCCAACTGAAACATGGCATAACAAGTATGAGATTTCAGTGGCAGTACTGTTCAATCAACATCATCTCTGTAAAATAATCTTAAACAATGAGAACTAGATTAAGACTTCACTGTCAGCCACCCTAAAAGACGATGACCTTTCACAATATTTATAACAATTCATAGTCTGACAGTGAATTAGTTGGGGCTTAAGAAGCTCTCTTTCCTTCAGTAAGTCCTCTCTTCTCAACCTAATAATTATTCTACCAAGAGCTGTGGTACACAGTAGAGGTCACGATGGAAACCACAGATTAGAACAGAAATAAAAGTCAACCCTCATCCACAGGACAAAACTGAGATACACTAGTTAACACACCCAAAAAAAAAGAATTAGCACAAGAAAGTACAGTAGCATTATGGGTGCACCTGTCAAGCGAAAAATTATTGTGCAAAATGACAATGAACCCAAGAGCTTTAATCATGGATGGCAAATTCACCAACACAGAACATTGACGCGTTGGCGGTCAAAGGAGGTAAGGTATTGCTCACATTTGAAACTTTTGTAGACACATAGACCTACTTCACAGTGTGCACAATTCCGAACCCAACATTGATCGCACATTTACCCGATAACGAAATTCTCAGAAGCGGTTAGTTCAAAACATTCACCGGTCCCCTGATCCCACAATCCCTTCAACTATCCAATAAGTTGTTTGAAGAGAAAATTGACATGTAGAGGTCAGGGGAGTCGGTAATCAGAAGTCATGAGCACAAGGATAGTGCCGCTTCTAACCATGGGAATTAAACTGTAAAGTACGGAATAGCAAGTATTACCAAGTTAATTTAAAACAAGTGAATACACAACCCTAGCATAAGTCTTAAGAACTAAATAAACCAATGTAGCTATCAACTATGGCTCAGGCATATACCCTTGAATGAAATTATATTTCGCAATCAAAAATCACCTGAAGGTAAAAGAATTCATCAAATATGAACCTTCGGCGAGCTAAGTGAGCGACATGTAAATCTTTAGGCTGGTGAATCGCAATATATGCCTGCATTCAATTTTGTAGCAACAAATCAGAATTGTGAATGTAAGAACAATAGATAATACACAATTTTACTTCTTAACACATATGGGAGATGTACACCACAAGAGCATGGGGCTTCACCTTCCATGTGGGCCATACAAATTTTAGATGCTGCCCATACGTATGAGACCCAAACTAATAAAATCTGTGATGGTGAGCTGTCTGAGTGCTTACAGATCAGCGTTATATGAACATCATGGCTGTCTCACACTCTCACTGAAGCATGTATGATGCCAAAATGAGTCAGAGGTAAGGATCTCAAGCTCCCATAGTTTATAAGTGTGAAGAATATCTACTGAATTTGGGGAGTTTGATCTGGCACGTCTACAGGTTGAGACCTTGCACATAGAATGGACCGTGTACATGCACCAAGTATAGAAGTACAAAGTAGCATTTGGTGCATTCATGTTTACTATGCACCTGGCCTTTGCGAGGCTGCCTAGTTCAGAGAATAGGCTCATATACTAATGTATGCTAAAAGTCTATGGGTGTATAATGTATGCATGGTGGTACATGCTGTAGATGGAAGATTCTTAGGCAATTACAGTGGAAGTGCTTGAACTGTAGATTTCATGCACTGACTTTGTCCAGTTATAAGTGTGGCACTAATTATCTGTATAAGGGATCATGGGTTGACATATGCTGTGTGTAGCCACTACCACGTGAGTATTGCACGATTTTACTTCATCTACAAACATTTCAGTGATTGGATGTACTTGGGTTATGAGTATGGTACTTTCTTGTCGGCGGGTTGTCAGGTCGTCATAAAACTTGAACATACAACATTGCAATGCTATATGATACACGATTGGGTCATACAGTACGCATTGCTAAACAACTTACACATTGACAGTTCTCTTTCTCCAGCATTTCTCCTACTCCCTATCATCCTGTATGATGATCCCCATCCATTTTGCATGCCTTTTATGGCATATACTAAGATGTAGTGGAAAATAAAATAGATAAAAGATGTGTGGATCACAACTTAAAAAACACGATGCCCACAAAAGACACACAAATAAGGAAAGTAGGGGATCATTGGCAACTGCCAAAAATAAGAAAGGGGGAAAACATAGAGAATTGGAGGGACTATTGTCTATGTATATGCATTGATTTTCCCAACAAATACACCATGGAAGTTAGAGCAAACAAATGCTAGAAAGTATTAACATTGCTTACATCATTGAGCTGCAGAAGTCCAATATCTCTTGTGATATCTCGGGGGATAGGATCAACATTAGCTGGCAATGACTGCAGAACTCTGATTCGATCAACAAATTATATAATGAGTGGAAAGTATCAGTGACATCATGGTGTGCCTGTCAAATAGACCCTAAGTGCACAAGTAAGAGTAGAATATCACAATTGATTATGCCGACATTAATGTGATGAAGATTGGATAAGTTTACGATTGAAGATATGTAGATCCTTACAAATGATATGAGGTTCCCTTCTTGTAGCAGATGATAAGAAACACTACCTCAGATTGCTCAATCTAACTAAATAACATGTGCTACACACAACACAGTTTATTGAGGGAGTAGGGGGAAGAGAATTGGCTGGGTGTGGGCCGGAAGGGAGAAAGATTAGTTTCTCCAATGCAGTCACCAATTTAGTGAAAAATAAACACTTCAAGTACCCTAAACAGATTACCCTTTTCAGTACTATACCAAAATTTCTTGGATCACCTGGTCAGAAGGTTAGTAGCTCAGTTGGATGTAGTTTGATGGAGGCCATGCTAAATTACAACTCATCATAAGGCAAAAAGATGAATATGCTCAAAGAAACTCAGAACTATGAAGTATCAGTTCCTCGGCAAGGAAGGAGGGATTGGGAAAGTAAAACGGCATAGGATCAGAAACTAAGAACAACACAGCCTAAAATGAAGGAGCAGAAATAAACCTTGTAATGGTATCCTTAAAATATTGTGGCTTAAGGCCACCTTTTGAAGGATATATTGGATATGGCCTCCCCTTTGCTGGAAGAGACGATTCTCCTTCATTTTCAATTACATCCAAGCTGTATTCTCTCATTTCAAAGTGGTCTTCCTTAGAGGTAGTTCTCACCTGTAGCAATAGTAGTTCAACAAGAAATGTATATTACACATCTAGGGAGAATATAATACATCAGAAAAGCACGTAACGGGTACCACTTCATAAAGCACACATAGCAGAGGAACCTCAAAGAAGATTGGCTCAGTTGCAGGTAGATTATGCTGCTGTCTACAAGACCATGACATTATATGTATATACACAGCAAGGTCTGCCACCCTACCTGTTCCTTGACAACAAGTGAACAGAGAGGACTCGTCGAGCATATGGAATCTCAATTAGCACCAAATAACCACAATTCCTAAATCATTAACAAGTCAGAACAAGACAATAGTATAAGTACAGAGATTTAACCAATCACTATCAGAGCTTGTCAATCTTGGCTCTTTAGATACTTTTTTCATCTTGATTAGAAAAAGAGATTTCATTTACAGAAAGAGTGAGGTTAATGTTATAAGAGGACGAGATATCCTTGAAAGCAAAAAAAGTGATAGAGAAGATTACATACACATCTCCTATTTCGAAAACCTTTCTTAAGACCTTCTTGTATTATACATTATACTCCCTGATTTCAGATTCTCATACCCCCTATTCCATTGGTTTATTTCTAGAATAGGTCAGTGTAGTAGCTGATCTCAATTACTTCCTTGCTGGATCAACCAGCTTTGCTTTAGAAAATCAAGGACAGTTGCGGAGACTAAAAGAATGGTACCAAACTTCGGAACAGAAACACAACTAGTAAGCATAATCTCATTCCCGTTACAAAGCACATTTATAGCATCCATCGGATGAAACACCAATAGTGTCTGCCCCCTTCATATCTTGAACATCCATATCGATACCATGATTCTAGTTCATGGCATGCATCTCAACATCCTCCTCAAAGATCCTCGTTCTTGCAAGTCCATTGTAGATGTTTTTGAACCAACTCCCTACACCAGGATAAACCATCTTCAACTCATCCAAAAGAACGTCACCGTAGGCAGAATAGTGCTCATGTTCCTCATAAAAGCTTCATTCATCATCCAAGCTTTGTTGAGGTTTGGTCCAGACCCCTCCACATCTGCTGAGACTTGAGAGCACATTACTATCAGCAATGCCGCTGATTGCTCCAGGAATCCATTCTACCTGTTCTACCCATCAGCAACCTGTTCATAACCCACTGTTGAGCTCACCACACCTACCTGTCAATCCTAAATGGATAATATTTGGCCAAATGAAGTTCCCACCATATCCAAAACCGTGGTGAATTCAGTTGAAGCCTATTGAGTGACCTCCTTAAGGACATTTCCTGAAACAGCTAACCATCTCATGCTACCTCGCATCCAACCTCAGCAAAGAGCCAAAAACGTATAGTTTGTATAGTAGTCCTGGAACCAGCTGTTCATATATTCATGTCTTCCAACATAACCATCGGTACTCTTCAACCAGAAACACTGAGGAGAGATCCGATGCACATGCAAAATTACAAAGTTCAACCAACATACCCGAACATGATGCTAAATTAGATACATACCTTGCCACTAGCACACACAATATCGCCTTCTTTATGCTTGTTCTCAAGTATTTTGAGAAACCCTTGGCCAGTGAAACGAGTGCCCCTAAGAAATTTCTTCAAATGAAGATAGATTGTCCTCTTCCCTTCACTTTGTAAGCCATCTGGGTCAACTTCGTGTTTCGCCGTATTATTGACAACCTCACCACGAAGAATCACTTCAAGAAAGGAAAGGGAATAGCTAGCTTTAACAGCCCTACACAACACATAGGACATTGTGACTCCTACTAGCGAAGAAGTACTAACTAACAAAAAGAACTAACGTAAAACATAATCCCAAAATATTTGGACTCACTTGAAAGAAACTTGCGTGGCCTTGCGAGATTTCCATAATTGTCAAAGTTGGTTTTGTATCTCATTTTATACCAATAAGTCTTGTATTCATTCACCCTATCGATACTTATTGTTTGTACAAAGTACTTCCTAAAACCCAACAAATTCTTATTTACTCAAGAATGCCCCATGCCTATAGATTTGCTCATTACACTAGCATGATTCCACTAAAAACGACTACCACAGTCACTATTAATTTACAGAGCAAATACCACCACATGTTCCAGGGAACACTAAGGACTTTCATTGATTAAGATCATATAAAAGTATACTAGTAATACTCCAATTTCTGGAGTTGCAACAACTCAATCCAACATACTTTAACCATAATTATGGTTCATCTGTAAGTAGCCTCTATATTTTTTCAACATAAGGGGAAGGTTTGTGTACATCCAACCCCCCCCCCCCCCCCGGATATCTTGTTGTCAAATCTAAATCGATCTAATATAATTTAATAATTTTTTAATTTCACATTATAAGTTATTGTTGGTCAAAAGTAACACCTCCGCCAATGTGAAAGTCAAAACGTAGTGATTCCAGAGAATTGGAGGGAGCAAATAATATTTTAAAGCTGCAATTGTGGGACTTCTTAACACCAAAATTTTATCATCCCCAGTTTAAATTTACGATTCAATATGCATGTGAAATGTGAGAATTCATTTTATTGGCTCCGAAACTAACAACACCAAGATCTCTTCGCACTAGAGTTTCGGTATACCAATACAAATTTTTGACCATTCCCGAGAGTGGAGGAGTAAAAAGAAGCCTAAGCGACAAGAAGTAGCTGATGGTTATAATCTAGCAGCTTTGAGGATGGTCACAACAACAACAACAACAGCCAACTGAACCAAGCCTTATTGCCAAAATGATTTGGGGATATTGTGGGATTTCGGTATAAAATAAAATAAACCAGATTAAAACAAAAAGACAATACAGAAACTGGCTTGCTTCCCTTGCTTTCAAAGCAACCGCCAAGTCAGAGATGAGCAGAACAGACAAGATAAACAAACCTGGATGACAAGACCTTCCCAACAAAGATGAAATATTGCCCATCCTCAATTCCGTAGTGGGAGTTGTGTAAGTCAGCATAGGTCCGAGGAAAGTGGTGTAATAATTTACGCAACTACACAACAACAGATACAGAAAGTAAGTTCTGCTACAAGAGAAAGATAAAAGCAATGATTAAACCAAGAAAAAAGCTTACCGTGTGAATTTCACAATCTTCCAGCTGCCGGGAGTTCCTTTTGGTCAATCCTTCAACGCAGCTAATAGGTCTGTCAATTAACTCGGCCAACTTGTCATGTTCAAGCATCACAGGAGCAGAAGGTTCTTCCAGCACAGGAAGATTAGACTGCTGAGCTTCAAGATTATTACTTTGATCTTCTACCACGGAAGGCAAAGATGCTTCATCTCTTACAGCGGAGGATCTAGTAGTTTGAAGCTTAGGACAAAGTGAAGAGTGGATTTCTGTAAGAGTTTCTGGAACCATCCACTTACCTTCTGTTAAGATAGGTTGAAATTCTTCACTGCTTATAGATGCAGAATAGGTTACAATTTGAGAATGCCAAGGCGACTCATTATACAGTTCCACTTCAGGTGAACTTCCTACGGTGATGGATGGGAACTTGCTACAAGCAGAGGAAACATCGAAACTATCCACCGCATCTTGCAAATCTACCCTCTCTCCTTTCGCCCTTCCATTTACTAAATTGTCAAGATGACTGTAGCCCAGCATAACAGAAACCTGACCAGAAAATGGAATTAAATGAGAAGCTCATAAAAACCTGACACATGTCTAAGGATGGAAGTAGATCAACAAAGCACAAGATGTTATAAGCTCGTGAATCACATAGCTAATGGGCAGCAAAATATCTTCAAACCGCCTTTGCAAATTTCTTAGTTTATATCTTAGAGAACATTAGGAATTCAAGTGGGAGCTAATATGAATGATATACCAAAGTCCCATGACAAGGCTAGAGATGAAACTTCCAAGTCCTCCATATAATTACCTTAATACCTCACATAGTTGGCTGGAATATAAAATCTATTTAAAAAGTCCCTTTTCTCCCTAGTTAAAGAGATTTAGTACAGCTCCTGCTGAGCAGATATAGCATTCAACATACATCCATATTAGTCGACAAAAGTGTAACAAGTGTTAAGCCGAGTAGATAACAAGCAAAAGGACCTTATCAAGAAACTTAGACTGGTCCGAGATGCCTGCCGCATCATTATTAGCTGCTTGCTCAAGTGGCTTTGATGCTAGCTTATGCTTTGATCTATAGCAAACTTTAGAGATATTTGAGATGAAGTCTTTTTTAAACCTGCACCACATTGATTTAAACAAATTACTACTGCCGTTCTAAAACCCTGTATGCATCATGCTAAACCCGAAATTCTACAACAAAAGAACAGGAACGTCAAAAGAAATAAACCTCATTGTCCCTGAAGAATTCTGACGACCTCCTTCAGCTTCAAATGGTATTGCACTTCTCACACCGCATTCAATGTTATGCTGTACAGAAAACATCCGTTCTTCCAATCAACTGAAATACATTAAAGTTCTCTAAGGTACTAACGTGTAAACAAGTACAGCTAAATTAACTCTAACTCTTTTACCCCTCATTTGCTCAAGTACTAATGTTTCCATTTCCAATGGAGCCAAAGACTAATTATTCTTTGGTTTTTGGGATATAATGGAATAAAGCAAAATGGCTCATAAAACTATATGTGCTTTTTATTTTGTGAAGTTGCAGTCACTCGGTGCAATTCTCGAAACAATTTTCATTTTGGGTCATCCGTACGCAGCCTCTCTATGTTTCAATAGGGGTAAGGCTTGCGTGCATCCGACCCCCCCCCCTACCCTGCCTTACGGCGGGAGCCTTTAAGGCACTGTGGTTAAAGATGTTGTTGTATTTGCTCAAGTACTAAGGCGGGGTTGGATGCACGCAACTTTAGCCCTCATTTGCGGATGAGGAAAAAAAAATCGTTGTAACATTGATAATTGAATGCCAATTCATCAAAATCACGAGTTTTGCTCACGCCTAGAGTTGTCAACCACCTATGTCTATTGTCTAATTATCTAAACCTAAAGCCACCTAACCGAAATTCCGCAAAATTGAAGGCCATCTAATAACTGTAAAATTCCCTAAATTGTCACTTGACGAACAAGATACAAAGTAAACAAGCATTTGATAAGATAATACCTTGGCACTGGGTTGGAGAGAGCAGACCACTAACTCCATATACACACACTTTACTGTTTTTACAGAACATTCCTTCCGAAATTCAATACTAGTTGAAAATATCACCTGTACTCAAAAACTCGGCAAATTAGCAAGTTTCTACTCATAATAACAATCATAAAACATTCATGATTAGTACATGGGTTTAATTACGGAGCAAACAGATTGATTAGGAGAAACCCTCGTTAATTAATGAACACTAAGCACTAGTTTATGCATGGTAAAGTGATTGAATAGTAATTGAAAATTAAGCCCAAACTTTGGGGGATTAGTAGCGGAATGGAGATACGAGTATTACCTTTGTGATGTTTTAGCGACTTTGCGAGGAAATGTGAGTTGAGCGGGAGTGCTACGTTTCTTCTGTACCTCAGGTGTGTGCGAAACTGATTGATTTTTCGAACGTCCTTCTTCAATCTATAATTGACTAGAGTGTTGGTACACTTGACTTGAGGGGGACTAACCCGATACACATGATTGACTCTGAGTGATATTTCAAATTATATGGAGTACTCCGTATATTGCAAGTTGCAACACAAAGACGGAATAGGTTTGATGTAAACTTAATCAAAATTTAGTAGCAGGATTTATTTTACACTTCTCCAGTTTTCCATGTGAGTCACAGTTTCCAATGCTCCTTTCGCTTGAAGGAGTGTGAAAATCCTTATGTAATCGTAAACCATTTAATCCACGACTAAAAAAGCCCCAGTTATTCTTTTCCAGGACTTCACAATCAAGCTTATCATATTCATACCCATCAAACAACAATTCTAACAAGTTTATACTCCGTAATAATTATTTGGGCGAAAGTAGCAATTTACCCCCTACACTTGCACAAATCGTGCAATTTAACACCATAACTTTTAATTGGGGCAATTGAACCCCATAACTTTTTCTTAGGGAGCAATTTACCCCCCTCCACTTTTTTCTGCAATTTAATAAAAAAATTGTATTTTTAAAATTAGCTAATATTTAAGAATACATAAATAAATTAGCTTATACGCTAACCATTCTCGACATCACTTGTCTTCTTATTTCTTTTCAACGCATGTATCATAAGATTGAATGATATAGATTATGTTATATTTTGTAACTACATGGTCCAATCTAATCTCACATATAATCACTATAATGTCCCACGTCAATTGTACTCCCTTTTTATCATTTGACTACAACACTTTTATCATTTATCATAAACATGCTGCAGGGAGTTTGGAATTTATTCAATTCGGAATTGGAGAAAGAGAAATCGCATTAACGGAGAAGCGAAGAATGAGGAAAGTAGTACCTGTTGAAATGGAGAATCGTTCACCTGTAGTACCTTCCATTGATGTATCTCCCTTCTTCATTAGGGTTTTGTTTATAGAGTAAATGGAGATATACTCCATATACGATGTAGATGGACTGTATATACAATATATGACACGCATAAGCTAATTTATTTATGTATTCTTAAATATTAGCTAACTAGTTTGAAACCCGTGCGTTGCACGGTCAGATAAACATTATTGTATGTTATATACTCATCTTCCATTACCGAAATCATTATGATTATAATTAAACAAAATTTTTTCTAAAAGGAAATAACTTAACCAAACAGAATTACCATTTTTCTAGAACTACCAAGTAATTATTTCATTTTTCAAAGTTCCCACATTATATACCTACATGCTTACATGAGATTAATTATCTAACTTATTAATCAACTCTATTCATAAAAATTATTTACTTTCATTAGCTACTCAAACCAACCTTTATCTTACGTGTAACTATATCACATGACGAAAGTATAAGGATGTAAAGACTATACAAAATCGAACACAAATTATGCGAGATATATACACTTAATTATTTCACATTATCAAACTTAAATAACAAATTGACAGATGTTGTAGCATAGTGATTAGGATAGAAGTACCGAATACAATAGGTTTCAGGTTTGAATTCGTTCTCTTTATTGTATACCGATGTCTAAGCACATTACCCCTGATGTTAGTAAGATTTTGTATGATTCGGCTTCTTCTTTCTAACATATTCATATTAGGTGAGTAAGATGTTGTAGCTACAATGATTCTTGTAAAATTTCATGAATCCAAATGAATTATATCTGTTTACAACTAATAAATTCAGTCCAAGTTTAAAATTTTTAAATGAAATCAAATAACTTTATATCATAACTTACTTAACCTAAGCAACCAAGACATATTAATTAATTATCATGAAGAATTATATAATTAAAGTATCCTCTGACCATCAAGCTAAGTTGTGCTAATGTTCAACTTGATTTTACCACTTTTCCAAATGAAGGTGAATAATGTAACTTATCAATTCCTGAAAAATATGATTAGTCGTAAATGCAAAAAAAAAATATTTATCTTAATTTGTAGGGTTTTTTCTTAGGTCTCTTATTTTGTTTTGTTAAATCAATGACTCAAAATAAAAATATTATACATTACTTATTTTAAAACTTGCAATTGCAATAATTCTTGCACATTATACATTATAAATTCTTTAGACGGAAAATTGTGTTTTGTTCCAATAACTTTGCATATAGGGCCATCTTTCTTACTTTGCATTAAAACGTAGTTCTAAGTTTGTGATAAATATCTTCATGACTGCTGGAATATTTATATTGCACCTTACAAATGTTTGATAATAAAGATCTTATATTCTTATTTTCAATATTAAGCTCGATCGAGCACCAATCTAGGCCTCCATAAAAAAATTTCTATTCAATGGATAGTTTATATTTATAAATCAAATATTATATTCTATAGGACTGTACACTAAAATTTTCAAAACTCTAGAATAAGTTCATTTGCGTCATGGGAGTTTTATCCATATCAAGATGCATTCAATATAATTTCAAAAAATGGTCTTTTTAAGAAGATTTCATAAAGGTGGTTAACCAAAAATTTTGGTTCATAGTAATAGTTCTAGATCAAAGAGATCTATACTGCTACACATATAGATTAATTTATTCCATTAAAGATATAAATACAAAACATTTCGCCTAAATTACATTTGGTTACGAAATTTACCAAAATGTAGAAAATGTCATATGTTTTTTCATGTATTAAAATGTAGATTTGACATATGGAATATTATCTTACCATAACTTATAGAAAAAAAGTATTAGATTGATTCATCATTTCAAATTTACCATAAACATGCATATGGTAAACTACATTTCTATAAGTAATAAATAAATTATTTGCATGATTACTATAAACTCAGATATGGTATAACAATAATTCCATAACATAAATTAATTCTTTATTCACCAGAAGCTCTAAGAAAATTCGAAAGGCTCTAAACCTCTTCAATGTCCACGAAAAAAGCTTCGTTTATAATTAAAGCCTGTGCGCACGGTTACATTAAATATATTATATATATACGCACCATCCATTATCGAAATTATCATGCTATAGCTAAACAAAGTTTAATTTAAGGACATAACTATTGTATATTGTGGATTGTATATTTCATTTTCAATATGAATGCTAGTTGTATCACTCTGTCAATGTATATACTATATTTATATTTTGAATATTATATAATTTAGGACTATGCATAAACTTTTTTAAAACTCTAGGAGAATTCCATTTGCGTTGTGGGATTTTTTCTTCATTTCCAAACGCATTCAATAAAAAAATAGTTGAATGGCTAAGAAGATCACATTAAGGTGGATGACCTAATAATTTTGGCTCATAATAATAGTTTTAGTGCAAAGAGATCTACTCATATAGATTAATTTCTTCCATCAACGCATAACTCACCTAATTAAATTCAGTTATTTTCTAATTAAGTTAAATCAATAACTTCATCAGATATCAGATCAAATAACTTCTTATTTAATCAAATATTTTCATCAGATCATACATAACGTAATAACCAAGACATAATCAATTTTCATGCAAATAACCTCAACCTTCGTAGGGCTTTTAACCTATTTAATAGATTAACCTATAATTATTAGAATTGAGAAATTCATTTGAATAAGTTAAACACGTATCCATTTATAGTAGGGTGACTTATAGTTATTAGTATTAGTATCTCAAATCTAAATGTTATCATTTGTTGCCTATATGTACCAAAATGTAGAAATTGTCATATTAGTTTTGACTTATGGAATATTATCTTACCATAACATATAAAATGATTTCATGATTATAAAAATGTCATATCTTCGTAGTTACCATAAATCTTATTTTCATGATTACCATCCCTTATGTATGATATACTACATTTCCATAAGTAAAATATATGAAATTTATACATGATTACCATAAAATCGCATATGGTATAACAACAATTGCATAACATAAATTAATTCCTTATTAGCCAGAAGCTCTAAGAAAATTCGAAGGGCTCTAGACCTCTTCAATGCCCACGGAAAAAGCTTCGTTTATAAATATATAAGATTTTAAAAATATACTCCCTCCATTCAAGTCCACTCTTCCTATCACTTTTCGGCACGCACTTTAAGGTGTGATTCTACCTACGTTTGAGATTACGTAAAATTCTAAAATTTTGTGAAAATCACTATTGACATTTAATCTTGTTTGTCTAAATTTTTTGAAATTTTACGTAATCTCTAACATAGAGAAAACTGCGCCTTAAAGTGCGTGCGAATAGTGTTTAGGAAGAGTGGAATTGAATGGAGGGAGTAATTTTTTTATTTAATTGCAGAAAAGAGTGGAGGGGGTAAATTGCTCCCTAAGAAAAAGTTATGGGGTTCAATTACCCCAATTAAAAGTTATGCTGTTAAATTGCACGATTTGTGCAAGTGTAGGGGGTAAATTGCTACTTTCGCCTAATTATTTGATATGATGATGCCCGAACCCGAAAACAACCCCATCGCCACAGTGCCCATTTTCGGGGAACTCGGTCTCAGATTCGGGCAAAGGGGTGTTACATTCGGGTTGTAGAAGATAGTCCAATACATTTTGGTGATACAGTACATGTTTGAGTCGACTTTTATCTACCATCTTTTCCTTTTCTCTGTCTCTTCCCCTGCCGGATGATGACATCCCCTCTAATTCTCTAAATCATCATCATTTCATCAATATTTGATCAATCATCGCAACGCTCGATTCGTCACTCTTTTACCATCATAGCGACTACCAGCTGCTGTTGGCTTCGGCCGCTGCCGCCTCTTGAATATTTCAGGGTAACTAAACTACTACTTTTCGAATTAAGTTTAATTAATTTGGTTTTGAGTTTCTAAATTTCTGTTGGTAAATGGGAAATTCGTTTTTAATTGGTAATAGTAAATACTCATTGATTCGCCCTTTGTAGCTTGTAGAATTTCGTCTTAGCTTGGAATTTTATATCTAGAATGTTGGTAATCAGAATTTAATCATTGATTCGCCCTTTGTAAGTTGTAATGCTGAAATTGCCACTGAAAAACAATTGATATCAAGAAAGGTACTCCGTATTATGTATGTATAGGAATCGTGTAGCGTAAGATTCGTGATCTTGGATACTTGCATAAAGAAATTACCATGTCTCTTGCAGATACAAAGGTCTTGAGATATGAGCATTAATATGTCGATACCAAACCCCGTCAAGAAATCGGTGTCGACTGTCATCCTTAATCTAGATGGTACTCTTATTAACACAGGTATTGCATTTTTGCTGCATCATTTTCATGTATTGATCGATTTTTCGGTGTTTCTTGGTTTGCGGATGTTTTTTGGTTGTATCATCATTCAAAGTGAACTTCTTTCACATATCAGCGAAAAGCTAGGCTAGAAAAACTAAGGTTATATTTGATTGCGTTCTCAATTGAAAGTGGAGTGGATTGCTTAAGACTTTGTAAAAAACTTGTTTTCTTCGGCTGAGAGAGAACAGATTGAGGCACGCTAGACTATTACAAATGCAAAGACGATGTTCAGTGACGATAGACTAGTACATTCTTATGCTATCTTGGGGGTGTGGAGCTTTTCGAAATTCGTCTTTTAAACAACGTCTTTGATTTCACTGAATTGTTGGCCAAAGGGGACGCGGAGAACATTTGAAGTTTACATTTGATAACTAAAGGGATTGCAAAAACTAGATGGATCGTCCTACCAAGCCGACATTTTACTTAGGTCCAAGCTTCCACTTTCCTTTGCACTTGAAGAGAAGTCTGCTACTGTAACTCTCACTAGTCTTTCCTTACCTAAAAGATAAAGCTCCCTCGCCAGTCACCCTGAGATAAGTATGCTGAGACTTGAGAATGTTGGGATACATCTTTAAGAAGGTTTCTGACAATGCGACCTGGAAACATGTGTGATAAGATATGTCTGAATGTTCATATCCATTGACCAATGTAGAGAGATCAGATTCGTGTGAAGGAGTGTGCTTTTGATGCCTTTCAGGACATCTCTCTTTGTTTGGTAGTTATTTATCAAAATGTCAGTAAAGTTTCTTGTTTCTTGCTTGGAGTGAGGGGTGATATGGTTCTGTGTCCTTGGTTTAAAAAAGTAGGCGCTAGGCGCATGAGGCACATGAGTGCGCCTTAGCTGCTTCAGGTCACGCAGATTCCAAAAAGGCACATGAGGCCCACCAAGGCGCACGATTATGTAATTTCCATTATGTTTTCTCCTATATCTTTACTCCTACCCTTCCCTTTGCCCCTTAATTCCTAGTTAAGGGTACCTTTTTGCAAAATATTGTTTTGCAAAAATAGAAGTTTGTTTTCTAAATGAGTGTGCCTCGCTTCCATGAGGTGCGCGCTTTCGCCTCACGCCTTGTTGCCAGTCTTGCCACATGCCCTCATCGCCTTGTTCCTCGCACCTTTTAAAATCAAATATTTGTCTGGAATCTTTAGACTCCTTTTGTTCTTGCCTCTTCAATTGACAGTTTACTCCTTGATTGGCGAGTCCTTATTATTTTGGTATTTCTCTATGAACCTTCCATTTAATATGTTGTGGTTGACATTATGATAATGATGAGGGGGTTCTCTTTTCATAATGTCTCTACTGAAATTTGCGCTGAATACTCAATTTGTATAAACACATGACTGCATGTCACAGTGGTGTTGCTAAGAACAAACAACATTTGTATACCTGACTTAAAAATGTTCTTGAGTGTATAGGAATTGAAGGGTGTTTCTGCTTCTAGACTAAAGCTTAGCCTTATCCTCATGATGATTCAATTTTCATTTAATGACAGATGGAATAATAAATGATGTCTTGAGAACTTTCTTGGTTAAGTATGGAAAGCAATGGGATGGGAGAGAGACTCCTAGGGTAGTAGGAAAAACACCTTTGGAAGCTGCTGCTGTTGTTGTCGAAGATTATGAACTACCTTGCACGTCAGAAGAATTTCTAAACGGATTCTCTCCGTTGCTCTCTGATCTGTAACGAATCTGTTGCCGGCCCTACTTTCTGCTATGTCTACATGTATCACACTTGTAACATTCAAGTATTTAAATTTCTTGTGCTGGTGATTTATTCTGTGCCCATGGCTAGTGTCAAGTGTTTTTCACTTGTATTCCACTCTGTATAATTGCTTCCTTTAAAGCTTATGTATGTAGTTTGGTACATGTTGAATTTCATTTGTGAGTTAAACTCCAATTGTAGTAATGTTCTTCTGGAACATTATTCCTTAAAAACCAACTTAGGTGTGCTTGTATAGTTGTATGTCATGGCACCACTGAACTGCAAATCTTGTTCTTAGATACAAGTTTAGGTTTCCTTTCTGTAACAGGCCGATTTTGTGAACTTCCTGTTTATGTGGCTAATTGTGATGCTACTAACTGTAATTTCTCTTTTAAATTGTGAAGAAAATTCCGGAGTACCAGTAGAAAGATGAGTTCATTAGTAAGATGTAGCGAAAACTATTATGTGGTACCTTTTGTATAGGGTTTTCTTATGGGATTTCGCTTAGTCTGCATCTTTTCCTTATCTATTAAATAATCTGTCTGAGGTTCATTTTGGCTGAGTTGACATCTGCTTTCATAATGAAATTAGATCTAGTTTCATTGTTAGAATAGCTACTTGATCTGTATGGTTCTCATTTACGTTTGCTTGCTTGATGATTTTAGCATATTGACTATTACAAATTTTGACTATTGCAATTTCTATTGTAGCTGGAGTAACATAAAACCTCTTCCAGGAGCCAACCGGTTGATTAAACATTTTCAAAAGCATGGTATTCCAATGGCGTTAGCCTCTAATTCTCCTAGATCATCCATAGAGCAGAAAATATCTAACCATCAAGGTAAGTCAAGCTCAAAAGGCTATGTCTGTTTGATGGATAGGTTCCCCAAATAATACAATGTTCGACTTTATGATGAAGGCCTTCTGAGGGTTGGCCTAGTCTTTTTTTTTTCTGTAGTCATTAACTCATCATCTTATTTCCTTTCTTTTGACAATTTATAGGCTGGAAAGAATCATTTTCTGCTATAATTGGTGGTGATGAAGTAATATCTGCAAAACCTTCTCCTGAAATGTGAGTAACAAATATGTCCGGTTTGATGATTCATATCTCATTGTGTGCATTTCTTGTGGTTTCAAATTTGACGTAAATTGGTAAGTTCTTTTTTTTTTTTTTCTTTACAAATTTGAATGTGGTCTTCTTACTGTATTTTTTTTATGAATAGATTCCATGCAGCAGCCAAACAGCTCAATGTTGAACCTTCAAGTTGCCTCGTCATTGAAGATTCTATGTGAGTGCCATGTCAAAACATAATGAAGTAACAAAGATTGCACGATATACATCTATCTAGCGTACTTATACAATCATAAGAGGCTTTAAACTTTAGAAAGCAAATGGCTGATGGCCTCCTTATCAAAAAGTGATGCAGACATAGTCAGTAATTAGGTAGTGCATGCACGTTAATCTAGTTATTTTCTATCAAATCTTCTATGACAGTAGATTGGAGTGGGATATTGATGTAGTTTTGATGACTTTCTTTTGATGTCATCCCATCAGCCCTCTTTTTTTCTTTTGTTGAGTCCTCAGCCTTGTCACATACCCGGATACACCACATTATCACTGTTTCACCCTTTTTCGTTGGCATTGCCATAAATTTCAAGTTTAGCTGCACTGTAATGTTGACAACTGCGTTGATACGGAGCCCTTCATTGTCTTCATCCCTATAGGGAGCTTGGAAAATGTCATTTTTTGTATGATAGCTGCTGACTAGGCCCCTAGTTCTACCAACTGATGTATCTGCTCATTTGATGCCATCTCTACTGATGGAGTAGCAATTACTATTGTTATTTGGCTTAGTTGCTCTGCTATATACCAAATTAAATATTTGGGTACTATTGGCTGGTTTTAGGCCCGGTGTTACAGCTGGCAAGGCTGCTGGAATGGGAGTGGTTGCTGTCCCATCACTCCCGAAACAATCTCATCTTTATACCACGGCTGACGAAGTGATTAATTCTCTTTTTGATTTTCGACCAGAGCAATGGTGCTTGCCACCGTTTGACGATTGTAAGTTCTCGATAAACTAAAAAACTGAGGTACCTGGATGGCCCTTGCTTTGGTATCATGTTTTACTGATCTGTACATTTGCTATATATAGGGATTGAAGAAACTCTTCCTGTAGATACTTGGCATATGGGTGGCCCTGTAATAAAAGGATTTGGTCGTGGATCGAAGGTCCTTGGCATCCCCACAGGTGTATATTCATGGATCACTATTTGGAGTAGTAGTCCATTACATTAAAGTCAATCATAATTTATCGAATATAGCCTTTCACCATAAGACATTCTGGGTGTCGGTTTTGTGGCTTTTGAGTAAATTATTCTAGTCTTAAACTTTGAAGTTTGGCATCCGAGATACATTCAAGAATCTGAAGCATCAGCTCCTTTTGTACTTCTTCTTTTTCTTAACTGGTTCGCATTGATCTTTAACTAAGATGGTTACAGATAAGGATTCATGTTAGCCGACCCCAAATCATTTTGGAAATAAGGCTTGGTTGTTGTTGTTTTGTTGTTTCCGCATAAATCATTTAGCTGGAAAGTTTTAACATTTCTTTTCCATATATTGTAGCTAATCTATCTACAGAGAATTACTCAAAGCTTCTTTCGGAATATCCATCTGGTGTTTACTTTGGTTGGGCTGGCCTTTCTACGCGAGGTATATACAAGATGGTCATGAGCATCGGCTGGAACCCCTACTTCAATAATTCTGAAAAGACGATAGTGAGTAAACCATGATCAAGCTCTAAAATGTGTTCTACTCTTCTACTATAATTAGGATGAAATATTGACTGACATTCTGTAATATTCTTCAGGAACCTTGGCTGCTTCATGACTTTGAGGACGACTTCTATGGGGAAGAGTTGCGGCTTGTTGTTGTTGGTTACATACGCCCAGAGGTATACTACTACAGAATCCCATCCTCCTCTGGCCATGTTGCCTTCAGTCTGTATATTGTCCTGACTTGTTCCACTTATGATGATGCAGGCGAATTTTCCATCCCTTGAAAGTCTCATAGCAAAGATTCACGACGACCGCAGGGTGGCTGAGAGAGCTCTTGAGCTTCCCATATACTCTAAGCACATGGATGACCCTTATCTTATTAGTCTGATCCAATCATAATTGCGGCCCATTAATAAGCAACAGCCTATATGGTTACGGTATACTAGACAAAATTATCAGGTCATTTGATAATCTATCGAATTGATGATCTTATTTTGCACCAAGGCTGCTGTTGCGAAATTTCCCATCATTTCCATCGTTTTGACAAGGGAAGGCTTGCCCTCATTACACCCTTGTGGTGGGACCCTTCCCCGGACCCTCGCTTGTCGGGGACGCCAATGTGCGCCGGGCTGCCCTTTTTTCCATCGTTTTGAGGAATGATCTATTGTAAAACATTGGAGAGTTGTGTTATTTTTTATTTTTTTTGAAGGTAGAGTTGTGTTATTAATGTAATCAAGAATTCATGATAGAAAGAACTGCTTCTCTTATTAATTGAATGCAAATGGAAACTGTTTTGTGCATGACAGTTTGTTTCCTAAGCTTAATCATCTTTTTGTGCATAAAACTTTTTCTTTCACATGAATTCTTGGCTTCAAAGACTCCTGATATGATAAAGAAATAAATTTGTGTGGTCGGTGTGCAAAAAATTAGACATGTAGTTGTTGATTGCTCCAAGAAACTGTGCCTGAGTTATTGCCATCTATGGTTTCCATCAGGATACCCTGTAGTTGGTATCTTTTCTTGGTTTAAAGAAAAAGGAAACCTAAAGGTTACATAGAATTCTATCTCACAGTTTCTAAGTGTGTCATTGCAGATACTGTGAATGGTTTTTCCTTCCATCCATGATGGCCGTCACTTTGTCAGGACATCTAAGGTTCGGGACTCCTGTTGATGATGATGGAGAAGAAACAATCGCGCGAACTGGTATTTATTAAACCCTGTTACTGCATAGCTTTTGTTTACTAAGATTGAAGTTGTGGACTTGATTTTCTATCTGTTTAGTAAGAAACCTGCAAGATGTAGAGCTTCGTGCTTCCAGTTACAATATAAGTATTTCCAATCAACAATCAAATCTTGTCAAAAAAAAAAAAATAAAAAAAAAAATCAACAATCAAATCAATTGCGATCTAATAATTCAATTGTCAGAGTTTCTCTAGCGAAAATCAGAACAGATACTGGGATGAGTTTGACCCTTAGTTTATGTCATGGAAAGTTGTGTATGTTGCATTGAATCTCCTAGAACCACCATTCCTGGTTTATAATGAATTTGAGTTCCAAATTGCTCTATGATCCTGTTCAAATAAATTCTGCTGTAGATAGTAATGTAAGCTTCTCCCATAAGGTACCGCAATCTTTGGTTCCTCACTTGCAGCTTAAACAGGAGACCAAGGTCTCCATAGTTAAAGTTTTTCACTGTGAATTTTAAGCTGAGTAATAGATGCCAGTCAATGAACAAAAAAAAAAAAGCTGCATTTACCATACCAAAAAAAAAAAAAAAAAAAATTAGAAAGCAGTACTCAGCAAAATTACCAAGACAAATTTCACATCCATAACAAAACATCTTGGTATTCATTCCAAAATTATTGTTTTTGTACAATTTTGTCTGAGTATCAACCAATTTATAACATCATATGATACCTCAAAATGCTGACAATTATATCACTATAATTCAGAGGTCTATGCACATGAATGAACAACTGATCAAACTTCAACAACAATCTTCACAGCTTTTTTCTCAATCAAAGGAAATTCCTTGGATGCAGGAACTCATGAGCCTGAATCTTATCATCAGCATCAGCAAAAAGGCCTCTTCCCAAAACCCAATCCTCAATCATAACCTGAGAATGCACAGCCTGATCAGTAGGCACAAAATGGCCTGCACCCAATACAACAACATGACTCAAACTCCCCCATTTCTGCACATACCCTGCTAACTCCCCCTTCACCCTCCACACATTCCTCTCCGCTCCTAAAAACTCCTCAATCCCTTCCCACTTAAGCTTCTTCATATACGCCTCGACCGACACCACCCCGTCTCTTAAATCACACTGCCCTTGGTACAACAACACCTTATACTCCTTCTCCAACAAATACTCCACCTTATACTTTACACTCTTCATCACGTCCTCGTGCAATGCCTCCCCTACCGCATCACTACATTCCTCGTAAACTTTCGACTTCTCAGTCACCCCTAACGCCTTCCTAACCTCCACATTTTGCAAAAACTCCACAACCAACTCCCCCTCGTACGGTATACTCCTCCTCAAGTCGTACAGCGTAGCCAACCCTGTCATATTCTGCAACATACGCATCACTTTATTTCTAGCATTTGTTGCCTCACCCCATTTCTTCTCTCTCGTCAACTTCGCAGCCACCACCTGAGCTGCCTCCAACTCCAGCTTCTGCTTCACGTTAACCAACCCTGAATAATAAGCATTTACTCCATGAGTCATAACCTGTACCTCAGGATCAGTTAAACCGTTTCCAACCGCAACACCGGCCAAGTTAATCCTCTCCTCCTTAGAAACCTCACCATTTTTCCTAGCAATATAATACCCGATCGACGGTCCATACTTTCCTGCATAACTTTCACCAGTAATATAAATCGGCCGAGACCCAAACATACCCTTATCCAACTCAATAAACGCCTTAATAGCGATATAGAGATGCTTAGCAACACCATACTGATCTCTAGGAATCTCATCAACCGTAGCGGCCACACTAAAGCCGGTTCCAATAGGGTTATCAAGGAACACCAGCCCGAAAAGTCGGTTCCACGAGCCCGGGTTCGGCTCAAGGCCGAGAGTGCGGTTTACCCGCCACGGGCCGAGTTCGTAGAAGTTGCCGGTCATTGAGGAACAGCCAGGGCCACCTTGGAGCCATATAAGAAGTGGGGTTTTGGAGAGGTCAGATGAAATGGGTTGTTTTGCTTCGTAAAAAGTGTAGAAAATGGAGGAGCCTGAAGTTGAGTTTACTTGTAAGTAGCCTGATTTTGATGGGAGTGCTTCTGTTGGGATTGGTGATGATGAAGTTGGAGTTGGAAGCTTGAAGATGAAGATTGAAGTTGTGAAAAGAAGAGTAATGATGAAGCTGCTCTTTATTACATCCATTATTGTTTGTTTTTTGGAGATGAAAATTGTGGGATTTTAGTGAGTGAAGAAGAAGTGGTGATCTTAACGATGAAAGATGGTTGGAATGTAGTATGAGTTGCAATCATTCACGTGGAAGTAGAGGGATTAGGATATAAAGTAGTAAAGTATACGTTTTATGGTTTTGTTTGGTTGGTAGACTCAGACCTTTCAAAGTCTGCGTTCTGCGTTGTGTTTTGTTTAAGATCGAGGTGCATTTCACGTTAATGTGCATTTATACTATTAATGAAATAGATTTTGTTGATTTTTTGCATTAATGAAATAGGTTTTGATGAATAATGGTGATGATTCCATGATTAATCAATCAATCAATCAATCAATCATTCTTCAATATTAGGCCAATTTTTAGTCAATCATAGGTTAAAACATTTAACACGTCATTCCGGTTTTATGACGCCGATACATTTGAAGAATCGATGACAAATTTTGACTTATCGATAAAAATGATGTTGCTGCCTATTAGTGCCTTTAGTGGTATTATTGTGTACAACGAAGAGTACAGTTTAAGATCATAATTGTGATGTCGATGATATAGTTTGATACAAAAATTCTAGGGTGATAGGTAGGGGCTAAGGCGAATTGCAATTTGGGATTGTAAAAATACGCTGAAAATCTTAAATCTTATCTTAGTCTTAATAAATTTTGATTATGTAGGAAGAGAAATTTCGAAAATAGTTACTACTCCACTAAAGATAGTTTATCAGAGATGCAATCAAGGTTACGAACTTATAGTTGTATCCCCTAGCAACTCATTGCTTGTGCCTGTGCCCCTGATGCTAGGATAGGACTTCAAGAATCAAGCACTTTGTATATGTTAGAAAAATCTCTTAATAGCTAGGTTACAGAACAAGGCTTATTCCTAAAGCTGTCTACTTGAGACATTATTATAGTCCCAGTAGAACAAGCCAACAAGGCGAAGTTATTGCTAACGAACAAGGCCTGACATCAAGCTGCACAGAGAATTTAGTCAAAATGATCCTCAAACAGCAGCCAAAATTGAAATGTCAACGTCTCAATAAACTCACACTTCTGTCTCGCCACCTATGTTACTCAGACTCTCACACTTCTGTCTCGCCACCTATGTTACTCAGACTCGACTGTTCAAACTTCAATGTGTCCAACACGACTTTTTAAAGAAAAATACTATTTGCCTAAACTGGAGTATGTAAGTGTCGTGTCCAACTCGCGACACGCTAGATATATGAAGTGTCCGAAGTAACATAGAACCTCACTAGTATCAATTGAAACAAGTTAAATCATTAATAAATCAATATAGCTGATCTTGTATTCCTCATCTCATTTCTGTTGGTGACAATGTCCTTCAATGCATTACTGCTCTGACATCTTATAAACGATTTCACATCGAAACGAAACTCTGCACAGGAAATTCTAGCATAGACTAGGACTTAGTCAAGTTTGAAAGTTCTACACAATGTCAATTGTCAATAAACAAAAGAACCTCTATATAAATTTACACAAGATTTTACATTCAAGACTGAGCAAGGTTGATCAGGAAGTTGCTGACTCACAGCTGAGCTTTGCAGTTTTACCATTTGGCAGACTTGCATTTTGCAGATCTCGAATTGTTGTTGAGATGTGGCTTGAAGGCTTGCATAACTTCCTCGTAAACAGGCCTTTTATAGTCCACTGCCTGTAATGATGTGAAATCAATATGTTGCTGCTAAACATGCAGTAGACTTAATTAAACATAGGAGAGATCTGTTATGCAATGTACCTGATCGATGACCTCATCAGGTGTTGCCCACTTCCACTCTGCAAATTCCACTTCCGCTTCTCCAGTTGCCAAATTGATCTCCCGATCATCTGATGTAAATCTCATGAGGAACCTATTGGTAAATTCAAGCATGATTATCAGGTGCCATTAACTTACAGTATTGGAGGCTTAAAGTTAGGCACAACAGAAGAGGTAAAAAAACAATGAAACAACCTCCAAAGAAACAAACTATTGTCAAATCTTGCCATTAGTTGCTGATTAACAGATCAGGTAAGAACGAATCTTATTTAATTTTCAACTTTCCTAAGCAGTCGAAAAAGACACTTTTATCTACTGACAGTAGAAAGATCAGACACTGACATTTTATCGGAATGTTCACCCAAGCAAGTAGAAGATTGGCCAGGCAATTAAGATTAACACGAGTCCAAAAACTACTACTAATATAGCTAGTCGGAAGCAGTGTTGAACTTCTAACACAAAGCAATTGTGCACCACCATCAAGGCCTCAACCTTGTGCGTAAAAAAACCTACTCTGAAATCATGTCGAAACATGGAACAAGAATAATGACCAAAGAAAGCCTAACAAGAAGCAACAGCGTCATGCTCTTGCTACCTAATTTCTTTAGACACCGGGACAATCCTAAGGCCCAGCCTTTAGAAATATAGCCAGGATTGATGTTTATTTATCACATTGCGATGACATAAGCTGTCCTGATATAATCCTTTTGTTGTGTGCCTCTTAAGATATAAAATGATTTTTGAGCATACACTCCTTTGTTTACCTGTCCCATAATATGTTTTGTTTTCTAGGGACTTCAACTGTAATGGAGTTTCTAACTAAGCAAATGCAATGACGTCAATAGAAGATTTTAAACTGAGCATGGTGTCATACCATTTTTGAGCTTGACCATGCCATTCACCACCCCACAAACGATTGACCTTTGCCTTGACAGGAGGTGGGAAATCATAAGTCAACCACTTAGGGGCCTGTTAATTCAGAAGCAAAAGTTTAGCAAAATGAAGTGAAAAGAAGGAAAACATTGAGCCTGTTTATGTACAAGTGACAAAAGATGAAGTTACGGGCAACTGTTGATAGTGTATCGGTTACTAACCTCAGCAACGATTTCAACAGACACAACTCCAGTTTCTTCTCGCAATTCCCTAATGGCCGCGGACTTAGGGTCTTCACCTTCTTCAATTCCTCCCTAATAGTGAAAAGAAGAGTCAACTACAAAATCAATGCAGCTAAGAGCATCTTTTGATTCTACTTAATTAAGTACACATCTGAAGCAAACAGCATACTGATTCGCAAGTACAATTTCAGGGGGAGTTCTAGAACTTGTTGTCAACTGATTACTGCTACCAATAAGCCCAACAAGAAGCTCAATCCTTGTGAAACTTAATCTATGAGACATAGAAGTGCGCATATATGCTAACACTATGAAAACTAGAAGTAGTGGCAACCTTGAAGCTATTCCCCTAAGACAGTTTCATTGTTGCGGGATACAACTCAAACTGTCTTAAACTCGTAACACCTGCTAGCTAGATAAACCATTTGCCAAGAAACGTGCAAGTCCATGGAATGTGAATCAGTATGCAACATCTCCAGCATATATTAAAGAACAACATAAAGTTAGAGAGAGGCAGAGGATATGTAAATCATACCTGAGGCATCTGCCATGCTCCAGGGACATTTAATCTTGAGGCCACAAAAACCTGCACCAAATATTAATTAAAAGACGGAAGTGGCAAGCACGAGTAAAACTCGCATTCATAAGATTTACATACTCAAATTTCCAACCTTTTGACCAGCTCATGAAGATTAGGCAATGACAACATACAAAAATTGACAGGCACTTAAACTAGTTCAGACAGTGAAAAAATAGAATCCACTGATCTCTCTGGACCTGTACATGCAAACTGACTCCGAATTTCGCACTTGTAAACAGAAGGGGGGCAATTAATCTATCCATTCTAGTTTAAGGTAGACATGCAAAGCTAATGTTCCATCCTAAACACATTTTCCATGAGTTTTTTAGCATGCTAGATGCTGATGACTTTTATGACTAAGTGTCCAAATCACTTAATATAGCAGTACTTCTGCATATTAATACCAAATAAGATTAAGTAGGATCACCATATTAAACTAGAGGAATGCTTAACTCACAAGATCACTCCAACTTAACCCTCTCACATGCTTGGTGAAGACTACTCCTCGAAATAAAACATATAACAAGGGTGATACCGAAATTGAGTATTTTCATGAATAAAAAAAAGGGTTCTGACATTGGTACCTGCAAAAACTGTCTATGGATTGTTGAATTGGCTATAACTTACGCAAGAAGAATTCAACCAACTTATCATCATTTTTTACAAGCAAAAGAAAAAGGAAAAAAAAAAAAATCTGCCCACAAAAACATTAATCTAGCAAATGAATTGAATATGCTTGACGACGTTCCAACTACAAACAATTTAACAAGATATAATCTTTCATGATAACCGCTCCATTCACTTGGTTTTTTAACGTTTGTTTTTTTGATTCCGCTTCTGTATTCAAACCAAACGTTAACAATCCAAAACGACAGAATGAGTAAACTGAACCAAACTAAACATGCTCTGAAGTCTGAACCTTAACAACCCTGAAAAAACAGGCTAACAAAAACAAAAATTCTATAAAATTCTTAGTGATCATACAACATCAGATCAGCCTAAAACAGCACAAAACAATCATAAAAACACCCACGACTTAGTTTATACAGAGAATTTATTTATGTGTACAAAGAAAGATAGCATAGAGAGTTAGACACATAATCAAGTTGACCAAGAAAATACCTGATCATCATCGTTGATTAGACAAATTCCTACGTTGGGACGATAGCCAGAGGGGAGACCATCCATTGTTTTACAGAAAAGGTGTGAAGGAGAAGTTTTGTTGATGATGAGATCAGAGAAGAGAAGAGAGGAGCAGAGACAACAAACAAAAAAATAAGAGGAAATGAAAAAAAGTCTTAACAGTGGTGGAAGTATAATAAGATTTGACAAAGAGAAGAAAAAGGTGGAACTGCCACTCTGCCTTGCCTGGCCTGGCTGACCAACCTTTCAAGGTTTTTTAATACATTTCCACTTTCCCTCTTTCAAAGCAATGTGTGATGTTGATGTCACCACATATATATACTTGCTACCAAGGGAGTCTCATACTCACAATATACATGTACATATATCGGCTAGCTCAGTTGGCAAAATCGTTAGTACGTGATACTAGTTATGACCTAAGTTCGAAATTTTGGTACCAAGGGAGTCACATACAGATATCGACTAGTTCAATTGGTAAAGTGGTTGGAGCGTGAGACTTGTGATGAGAGTTAGAATCTGTTAGCATCAAATTTGTCGTTTTGTTATACTATACTAGTATATGTAAATGAGTTTCGATATAAACTAGGGTAATTGAATACGGAGTAGTTTTTTCCTCTTTGACTAATCTGTTTCAAACATATTGTTGACGATTGTATTGATGAAGAAGAATCTTAGTATAGATATCACCCTAATAAATTGCGAAATAAGTCATGCACCTTAAAATGAACCGAATTGTATCTCGTTTGACTTGGTATCCCGTTCTTTACGCGAATATTAAAGAGTAACGGGTTGAAAAGGTGACTCGTAATAGTAAATGCGCATTTATTTTGGCAGAGGCGTTACGTTCTGTTTCGCAAACTCGTCGTAGTAAACGAAACTGTTTTCGAGTTTTAAATTTTGAAGTGACACATTTAGTTTAAGTAAGCTAACCTAAATCTAGGGCGAAAGTATAGATAAGTTCCCAATAAGTAATCCTTTGAATTGAGTATCTCAATATTGTTTTAGCTAGTTTACTCGAGTTGTTTTCATAAAATCTTAATATTTTAGACATATCGTATTCTTGAAGGTCAAATCCACCTTTGACCATATACATGACTAACATTAGGTACTCCGTATTTGTGTATGGGTAAGAAAAGTAGAAAACCCAAGATAGTGGCTTTTAAACCACAAAGGTGCGCACGGGGTACGTGACTAAGTGATTTAGTTAATTAGTAGAATTATTGCTGAAATCCAGATCGGAAGTGAGGCAAAACTCCAAAAAAGAACCATCATACAAAAAAGAAGTGGTGGGCTGTACTGCTGTAGTTTGTAGTGAGAAGAGTTGACTTTGGCCAAATGCTTTTGGAATTCTTCTCATTTGTCAAATTGTGCAATTATGACTTATGACGTTGCCAGAGTACACCCGATCGATATGCACATTCCATGCACCAACTCACATCTTGGCTTTGCCTTGTGAGTCACAAATCACAATTAGCAAATTTCATACAACGGATTCAACAATACTACAAGATGTAGGACATTGGCGCACAAACAGTAAAGCCTATTTTCACCTCTATTGGCTTTTCTATAGCCAAGGGGTGTGGGGTTTAAATTGTTTCGAGACTCTCTATCAATTTTGATCATCATCTTTGGAATATATAATAAAGAATTTTTTTTTAAAAAAAAACTCCACTGATGAGATTTGTATTAACCATACTTATCGCTCGGTCGGAGAACATTGTGGAATCCTTACTCGGTGAGATTTTTTTATTACTTTTTGCGATGGTATAAGGTGCTCATTGGTGGTCATAAGTGGTTTGGTGGATGCGAAAGGAGAGTGGTGGTTTTATCAAGGAGTGTAGTTGTTCCAAACTTGTGAAATTAAAAAGTGATTTTATCCAAATCCTCTGTATTTCAATTTGGTAGGTAACTAAATTATAGTTTTATGTATATCGTTTTGAAAAATAAATTTTCGATTTGTACACCCAATTTAAGATCACACTAGTCGGACTCAATCTAAACAAATCAGCCCAAAAACAAAGCCCAAGTCTTAAACAAGGACCCAAAAAGAAGGAAATATTTCTTTCCAATTTGCCACCTTAAAAGAATTAAATTCAAACCACCACCTTTTATAAAGGTTTAATATCCGCCCGAGTTATGTATTTATATTGTTTATACTCATTTTATAAAAATAATGTTTGTTTATCTTTGTTCAAATAAAAAACCATAATGATTAATTTACATAAATTAGCTACAATTGGTATATGGTACACCGGGGGTACGTAGCTCTACGTACCCCCCGGTTCATTCAATGGCCCAGCCGGGTGGAAGGGCTCTAGTCGGGCTTTAGTAATAGGAAGACAATCTAACTGGGCTTCGCAGAAGGCAGATTCGTGGCCCAACAACAATAAAAAGAAAAACTGCCCCAATACAAAACAACGTGATACAAAATTAAAAAAAAAAAAAAAAAAAAAAGGAGGAAGTTTCACAGTTTTTTTCACCTGACAAAAAAAACAAACTGCCTGCAAAATCAGTTTCACAGTTTTCATTCTACCTTCAAAATCAGTTTTTTTTCTTCATAATTTCATTTCCATAGAAGTTTTTTTAGCATTGTTTCATTTTCATATAAAAAATGAAGCAAAAAAAAATTGATGAAAGTTTCATGAAAGAACTTGCATTTGTTAAAGACAAAGTTAAAAAAGACATGAAGAGAAAATCAGCAGTCAAAAATGAAGAAGAGAAGCAAAACAAAAGGTAATCAAACAAGTTTTGAATAATTTTCGGAGTAATATGTTCAGAAATTAAGCTCCATTTTTATAATTAGCGCAGTAATGGGAGTATAAATTTTTTTACTAGAACCCTAGTTTTGAATTATTTTTCGACTTGTTTGTTCACTAATTAACCTACATTTTTGTTGTTGTAGGAAGAAATTGATGACGAAGAAAGAAGATGAAGAAGCAAAAAGCAACGAAAGGTACTTTCGAAAATAATGATCGATTTTTTTGGGGGGAACTAATGACCGATTTGGGGGAAATAATGATTGTTTAAACCATAGTAATGAGCGGTTGTTCCTGCCGTTATATGCATGTCTTTATTCGTCAAAATTCGATTATTTTTGGTTTTTAGTTGATTTGTAGTGTAGAAATTACTGTAGAAGCAATAGTAGTAATGATCGATTCTGGGGAAATAATGATAGATTAATTTTTTTTCTTCATTTTCTGGGTGATTCTGATTAATTTGGGGAAAGTAATGATGGATTTGGGGTGAATAATGATCGATTTGGAGGAAGTAATGATCGATTATTTTTGGTTTTTTCATTGGGGGGAAGTAATGATCGATTTGGGGGGGATAATGACTTTTGAAAAGCCATTGTAATGAGCGGTTGTTGGGTGAGTTATTTGTTCAGAAATTGAACTCCATTTTTTTTTTGTTCATGTAGGAAGCAAATGATGTCAACCAAAGAAAACGAAGAAGTAAGAAGCAAAAGGTAATTATCTATTTGAAGAAAAATACCTGTTTAAAACGAACAAACTAGAATTTGACAACATCAAAAATCTCACCAAAACGCCATTACTCATTCTGATATTTTGATATTTTGCTACTGCATTCTCATTGTTTTGATTTTACATACTCATTGTTTTGTTTCGTTTGCTCATTGTTTTCCTTTTGCTTGCTCATTGTTTTTCTTCAGCCTACTCATTGTTTATTGTTTGCTCATTTTTTTGCTTTTGCATACTCATTGTTTTTCTTTTGCTTGCTCATTGTTTTTCATCTTCCTACTCATTGTTTTGTTTTGTTTACTGATTCTTTTGTTCCTGCCTTCTCATTGTTTTTCTTTTGCTTGCTCATTGTTTTTCTTTTGCTTGCTCATTGTTTTTCTTTTGCTTGCTCATTGTTTTTCATCTGCCTACTCATTGTTTTGTTTTGTTAGCTCATTGTTTTGTTTTGTTTACTGACTCTTTTGTTCCTGCCTTCTCATTGTTTATCTTTTGCTTGCTCATTGTTTATCTTTTGCTTGCTCATTGTTTTGTTTAGTTAGCTCATTGTTTTGTTTAGTTAGTTCATTGTTTTCCCTGTTGTTGCTCATTGTTTTGATTATGCCTGCTCATTGTTTTGCTTCTTCGTGCTCATTGTTTTTTGTTTGCAACTCATTATGTTTCCAGGAAAGAAGATGACAGTGAAGAATCAACATTGCCACAAATCAAGTGTAGTCCATCAACGGTGATGAAATTAATGGCAGAAATTAAGAAAAATGAAAAACAAGTACAAGCCGTAAAGGACATTGGATTTGAGGGGTTGTTTCATCTGAAAATTAAAGAACCTGACAGGGTTATGTTACCATGGTTTATTGAGAACTACAATGAAGGTTCGAAGATGATGTCGTTTTGTAAGAACCAGTTTGATACATTTAAGGATGTAGATGTTCACAATATTCTTGGTATCCCCCTTGGTGACCTCGACGTGCCTAAAGTAACCACTTTAAAGGATGACATTGAGAGCCACCGTCTAAGAGTAAAGTGGAAGGAATACTTTGGGAAGGATCTGAATAAACAACTTTATGTGACTTGGAAAGTGTTCGAAGAAAAGGTGCTTGATCAGAGAGATGGGGGGGACTTATTCAAGCAGTTTTTCGTCCTTTTTGTCATGACAACCTTTCTTGCACCTATCTCTAGTGGGAACGTAAATACCCATGTTCTTAAGGGGATAGAAAATACAGCCTTGATACCGAGGATAAATTGGTGCAGCTACGTCCTTAATTATTTGACTGAAGCATTGTTAGCGTACAAAAATGGGAAGAATCAAATAAGTGCTTGCACAATCTTGTTGCAAATATACTACTTCCACAAGTTACGCTATCAAGGCATGCGTGAGAAGACATCGACTCCTCTTATCCAACATTGGAATGACATTGCTGTGAGAGAAAGGATTACAAGAGAGAGTAAATGGGGTGATTTTGGCATGGGACAGATAGGGGACCTTGTTCCACCTGGAGGAGAAGTGATCTTGTACCAGTTACCCAGTGACTTGCCTAAAGACCGTGACATTGATATGTTGCAAATTCCTGTAAGTGTTTGTCTCTTTTTTTTTCCCCCTGGCTTCTCATTGTTTTTATTTTGCATACTCATTGTTTTTATTTTGCATACTCATTGTTTTGTTTTTGCATACTCATTGTTTTGCTTCTACCTGCTCACTATTTTTTCCCACTGCCTTCTTATTGTTTTGCTTCTTCATGCACATTATTTTATCATTGTTTTGATTTTCTGTTGGCTGCTCATTGTTTGCTTCTGCCTACTCATTGTTTTTCTTCTGCCTACTCATTTCTTCTTATTTGTTTTATCTAAGAGCTACTGCTTGTTTATTATTATGCTACTGGCTGCTCATTGTTCTGCTCCTATATACTCATTGTTTCCTTCTTTTTCCTCATTGTTATGCTTCTCAATGCTCATTACTTTGCCAGAACATGCTCATTATCTATACCATTATGCTCATTGTTTTACCTTTACTGTCTCATTGTTATGTCTTCTTCTGCTAATTATTAACTACTTCACTCATTTTCTACTTCTTTCAATCAGACATCTTACAAGAGATTATTGAGACTTGGAAGAAACATTGAGGCAGCTGTCCGACACGAACTCATTGAGCTCAATGCTTTAAAAGACCAAGAAATCAAAGAACAAGAGCTTGAAGCTGAAGCAAGAGCTTTGCGAGAAGCATCTGAACAGGACAACCAAAGAGTTCCAATGATTCAGTTCCCAAGTCCTGACAACGATCCAAGTGTATTGAATACTATTGATTTCACTGCTGAAATCTTAAAGCATGTTGGGAAGAAGATTGATGAGTTCAAGATGAGGATTTCACCAAGTTTAGTGAAGACTCCCACAAAACACTCACAAAAAGAGATCTGCGCTCCTAGTGGATCACAAAAAAAAAGCAAGACAATGTCATCCAAGAAGAAAAGACAAAGAGAACAGACAACAAAGATTCTTTAAAGTTTGAAGCGGCCAGAGAAGAAAGATTCTGCAAAGAAACCTTCAACAGAGGCTCTAAAGACAGGTGATTCACAAGCCACTACAACATCAGTTACATCTTTCCCAGTACTTCCTGTTCCCACAACTCCAACAGAGAAATTGAAAACTTACAAACGATGTCGTACACCTCGTACCCCTTTTTTCAACACTGAAACAATGTCCCCTGAGAGCACATCACTTTCAGACTTGTTGAAAAAATCATCAATGTTGCAACCACAGACTCCTACAGATGATCGATATGCAGCTGAAGAATTGGTAAAGAATATCCCTCAATATCTTGATGGCTTGTATATTGCATCAGGAAATTTCAGAAATCAGAATCTTGAGGAGACTGTTGAAGTAAATGAGCCACAAAATCAGAAACTTGAGGAGCCTGTTGAAGGCAATAAGGGGGTGGTGGACTGTGGAGAAGTGGAGCAGTCTGTGGAAGACAAAGACACCCAAAATCAGAAACTTGAGGAGCCTGTTGAAGGCAATAAGCCTCAAAAGCAGCCTGTTGAAGGAAATGAGCAGCCTGTTGAAGGAAATCAGTCTGTGGACTTCGGAGATGTGGAGCAGCCTGTTGAAGGAAATGAGCCTCAAAAGCAGAATTTTGAGCCTGTTGAAGACTCATACAATGAGCCTCAGAATCAGATTTTCGAGCCTTTTGAAGAGTCATACAATGAGCCACAGAATTTTGAGCCTTTTGAAGACTCATACAATGAGCCTCAAAATCAGGTTTTCGAGCCTTTTGAAGAGTCTTACAATGAGCCACAGAATTTTGAGCCTGTTGAAGAGTCATACAATGAGCCTCAAAAAAATGATATTTTTACCCCGCTTGTTGGGTACTCTTCTTCAGATCAAGAAGAACTTGAAGCATCAGGAAATTACAAGGTAAAAAAGTTTACTTATTAGACTTTAGTCATTTAAGTCATCTAATTTTCTTGCTCATTCTATACTACTCTTTGTCGCTCATTGTTTTCTCCCTTGTTGCTCATTGTTTTTGCCCTTCTTGCTCATTGTTATGCTTCTTTAGGCTCATTGTTATGCTTCTCAATGCTCATTGTTTTTAAATTCCTGCTCATTTGTTTTATCATACATGCTAATTGTTTCAAACTATGGGCTACTCATTTTGTTTTTTCTTTCTTCTTTTTTAATCATAGTTTAATGCTGATATCCTATATCAAATTTTTTCGAAGGAAAACAAACAATTTGAAGAGACTGAAGTTTTGAAGATTGTTCAAGAAAACATAAAACAACTGGGTTTGAAGGTAAAATAATTTGCATTTTTAGAGTAATTATTTCATTCTTTTTTTGTAATAAGTGATTTTCTGCTCCTGGTTGTTCATTACTTTGCTCCAGTATGCTCATTGTTTTCTTCTTATTGCTCATTGTTTTCTTCTTTTTGCTCATTGTTATGCTTCTCCATTCTCATTGCTAGACTTCTTAAAGCTCGTTGTAATGCTTCTCTATGCTCATTGTTATGCTTCTCAGTCCTCATTGTTTTTTTTATTCCTGCTCATTTGTTTTGTCATACATGCTAATAGTTTCTAACTATGGGTTACTCATTTTTTATTTCTTCATTTTTAATCATAGTTTAACGCTGATATCCTATATCAAATTTTTTTGAAGGACAACAAAGAATCAGCAGAAGATGTTCCAAAGGACAACAAAGAATCAGCAGAAGATGTTCCAAAGGACAACAAAGAATCAGCAGAAGATGTTCCAAAGGAAAACAAAGAGCAACAGACCACACATTTCAAGGACGATACAGATGTTGAATATGTAGAAGATCCGGAAATCAAATCTCTGAAGGTAAAAATAAAATTTACAAATCCCCCCTGCATTTTGAAGCATTATTTTTACAAAATCTGAATAATAATATTTATATACTTTTTTCAGGATGTCCCTTGCATATCAACACCTCAAGTTGGTCAAGAAGAAGAGCATACAGACCCACCTCCAAAGAAAATGAAAGAGCCTCAGCCGTTGGAAGATCAGGTTGAAAAATCTGAAATTTTCACTGAGCTCCAAATAGTTCTATTCAACAAAGAAGAAGATGGACCAAGCAGCTCTGATTTATTTAACGAGGAGTTAATAAAGGCAACTCAAGCTGCTGAAGAAGCAATGAAGAAGAAAGAAGAACTCAAAAAGACACCGGAAGAAAATAAGGTTTGAAAACGAATTAATTTGTAATACTTCTAGAAAAACCAATGTAACAACATTAGGGAAACATTTTATTAGACAATGTCAGAATAATTTATGTTGTATCTTGGTGACTATTAAGAAATGCTCATTACTTGTTAAATGAGTGCTCATTACTTGTTAAATTGGAGCTCATTATTTATTCCAGGCTTGTCATTGTTGTTTGATTATAACTCATTAGTTGGTTAAATGTTACTCATTGTTTCTCATAGCATTGCTCATTATTTATTCTAAAATGCTCATTACCTATCTTAAGGTTACTGCTTATTTATTAATTCATGTTCAAAAGGCAGCTCATTATTTGCTTATTTGTTTCTCATTACTTGTTCAAGTAATGCTCATTACTAATCTCATGACTTTTTACTGTTTATTACTGTTTGCTAATTATCTTTATTTTACTTCTCTGAATTTCAGATGAAGCTACAAGAAGAATACCAAGACACAAGCTCTTTTTGCACTCCAACCATCAATATCAAGAGCACAAAGACTGAGCCCCCAAGGAAGAAAAGGAAGGGGAAAGAGCCTACTCAAATAAGTGAATTGAAAAAGTATTTCGCAGCAATGCCGGATATCACCCCACCAAGTTTCCAGCTGCTGACTCCATCACCAGTTGCTCATCACAGTCCTATCCCAGCCTGTACCTTGAGAAATATTGTGACTGATCCTGACGATAAGGTAGAGATTATAGAGAAGTCAGAAAAATTTTTAAAGGTATTCAGGGCAAAAATGGAAAGAAAAGAAAGAGCTTGTGCAAATCCTCCAAATGCAATACCAGTTATTCCTGTGAATGATGAAGGAATCATGATTTCCGAGTTTATGCAAATCCGGAAAAATGATTTTTCTGAATTAACATATGAGGAAAGGACTGTTGCCGACTATGTTTTTTTTTCAGAATTCCGTTATGCCCTTGAGATTGAAAATGCAAAAAGGCAAATAAGGACCCTTTTACGTCAGCCTTATATTGAACAATGTGAAGAGCTGCTGGAAGATATGATGAGCGCGGAAAGTTCTGGACGTTTAGCATTCTTCCCGGGGAATATGTTGTTTTGTAAGTCCGATGCATTCTCAATGGCTGGTAAAAATTGGATGACATCTGGTATAATGTCGATATGGGCATTTATTCTAAACAAGAAGGAAGCAGCTGGTGAGAAACATCCAGATGTCGATATTGATCTGAGGCACATACGAAGATTCTTCTTCAACATTGAACTCTGGGTAAGAACACTAACACTTTTAATTTTACCTTTTCATCAACATTATTAACACACGTATTGAATATCTGATTTACTTCATGTGTAGATATATGCAACTAAGTGGAAGAATATGATGGACCAACAAACAAGGATTGCAAATGGAGAATTTGTACCGGAAGAAAATATTATTAGCTGTGATGCAAAAGCTGTGGCAAAAATTATGGACAATTGGCTAAAAACAAATGATAATTTCAACCTGAGGCATGTTCGTATGGTATGAAATTCAACCTCATTATGGACTATTTATCTAAGAGCTACTGCTCATTATTTTTTTCTGCTGGCTACTCATTGTTTTGCTTCTACATGCTCATTGTTTATCTTCCGCCTGCTCATTGTTATGTCATTTGTTTTAATAATTGTCCTGACACTGACTTCTCATTGTTTCCTTTTTCATACTCATTGTTTTACTTTTGCCTGCTCACTATTTTTCCCCTGCCTTCTCATTATTTCGCTTCTTCATGCACATTATTTTATCATTGTTTTGATTTTCTGTTGGCTTCTCATTGGTTGCTTCTGGCAACTCATTGTTTTTCTTCTGCGTACTCATTGCTTTATTATTTGTTTTATCTAAGAGCTACTGCTTGTTTATAATTATGCTACTGCCTGCTCATTGTTTTGCTTCTTCTTACTCATTGTTTTCCTCCTTTTCCTCATTGTTATGATTCTCAAATGCTCATTATTTTGCCCCTACGTGCTCATTATCTATACCAATGTGCTCATTGTTTTTTTCATTTGCTGTCTCATTGTTATATCTTTTTTTCTGCTCAATAACCAGTGGTCTTAATCTTCTTCTTGCTTCCACAGTTCGGCTTCCCTGTAATTAAAGACAACCACTTCACCTTAATGTGTGTGCATTTGCGCGATAGAAAGGTCTATTGGTTAGATAACAGAACTTTCAAGCAATCATATGACGACATTGACTTAATAGTGGTTAGTATCTTTTGAAATTAATTTATTTATCCCTCTTATGCATATGTGAATCTCTGCTAATGTAATAAATGTTTACAGTTGACAGAATTGATCGAATTTCTAAGGCGCAATGATCTCACTTATGCTGCTGAATGTGTTCAAGTGGCCGCAAATGCCCCACAGGAGCAAGTCAATCTCAGCTGGAAATCTAATACAAATACATGGGACTGTGGTTTATTTTTGATGAAACACATGGAAGTCTTTCATGGTGAAACTTGGGAATCTGATCTGAACAAGGTACAATACTAACTTTATAAAACAGTAAACCCAAAAAACAAAACTTAAAAAAGTTGTCTAATATATTGTAAATCTGGTTTGGCAGGCAACTAGGAGACGTTTTTACAGAGCACACCTGTGTAGCCAGATAATATTGAATGAGCACAATTCACTTAAAGCTGAGACTCTTCGTGAAGCATCATGGGCAGCAAGTACTAGAGCATTGACACTTGAAGAACAAAATTTGCACAAGAAGAGGCTCGTCACAGTTACGAAGAAACTGAAAGATACTTTCCAAGTTGCTAAAGCTTTCAACAAGATTCCAAAAGAACTTGAGAACCAGAATGAACCTAAGATTAGCACTGATATTGTAGAAATAGTCAATGTAGAAAACTCACCAAATGTGTAGCTTCGTTTTCAGTTCCATTAGATAACAATATAACAGTACATATAGTTACCAAATCTATAATTGTTTGTTTATAAGATGTGTTTCCTGATTACTTTATATAAATCTTCTCATTATTTGTCTATGGCTGCTCATTATTTTTATAAGGCTGCTCATTACTTGTCTAGCCGATACTCATTGTTTGTCTAACTGATACTCATTGTTTTACTAAGGCTGCTCATTATTTGTCTAAAACTGCTCATTATTTTACTAACGGATACTCATTATTTGTCTAACGAATACTCATTATTTTTATGAGTCTGCTCATTATTTTTATGAGTCTGCTCATTATTTTTCTAAGGCTGCTCATTATTTGTCTAACTGACACTCATTATTTTTTCCTAAACATAGTCATTAGTTGCTCAACTGTTGCTCATTATTTGTAAAAGAAGGTTACTGTGCTAAATAAATGAATGAACGTACAAAAATAATGAGTAAAAAACAGTGAAAAATGACTTGATAGTCGTAGATAATGATTTAAAAAAATATCCTGACAAACACAAATAAAAACTAACACATGAGTTGATAATATTGATAGTCGTAGACACTAGACTGTTTAATTTCAACATAACCTAATAAACAGTGTTGTTATTCTCTCAAAAATAAACAACGTTGTTGTTACTCGAATGGTTGACAAACACAGGACTTGATTCAGAAGGGTCGTAATCCTCCATAACTCGTTTCCTAGTCCTGGAACGATTGGAGATTTTTTCCCTTGTGCTTTTTCTCCTCTTATTTCTTGCACCAGGGGTACGTGCTCCTTCAGGATTCCTTATTGTAGTTTTACGTTTCCCTGCAGCTGCACTAGTTGTGCCTTCCTCATTTCTAGTGGTCCTAGAGTTCATTGATGTTGATTCAGAAAATTCAGGAGCTTCAGAGTCTCTTAGAAGAACATCAACACCATTCTTCATCTTATGAATACCATTCTCAACACAGAGTCTAGCTTCCATATTTGAAGCAGATGCATGTAGGATACTATAGATTTGCCGTTACTGGGTCATAATCCAAGTAGTTTCAGATTCAGCACAATTTCGAGTACCACTTGAATCACCATCATTATTTTGCTTTCTAACGAGTTCTCTGGTCCAACGCTTCACTATGTACCTCTGAGGAATTTCTTTACACAAAAAAATAAGACATTATCAGTAAATCCAGAAAAAACAATTAGATATTTGGGCATTATCAGAAAATGACTAAGCTATAGACAATAAAAAAAGAAGTAGCTCTGGTACAAAACAAATGAGCACTTGATTAAAAAGTAATGAGTACTTATGAATAAACAATGAGCAAGTTAATAAAAAATAGAAAAGCAAATGAGTAGCTCTGGTACAAAACAAATGAGCACTTAATCAAAAGTAGTGAGTATCTCATTGATAAACAATGAGCAAGTTAATAAAAAAAGAAAAGCAAATGAGTAGCTCTGGTACAAAACAAATGAGCAATTAAATGAAAAGTAATGAGCATATCATGTATAAAAAATGAGCAAACTTATTGCCCAGCACTGACGACTTTATTTAGGACAAGATAACAACTTAATACAAGTAATGAGCATCCTATGGACAAAACAATGAGAAAAATGTATATTCAATTAAAAAAGACTAAATTTATATTGATTCTTACCTCCAACACACATAATCAAGTAGACACTTAAGCAATGGCAGCAAAGTATACCAACTTCATCAAATCGCTTACAAGTGCAGCTGATGGCATTAGTTTGTGGAATATAGGAAACAACATGACCAAACAGCTCAAGCTCCTTCATCCATACTACATACTCAATGACACCATCTGACCCAGAGTTGTGTGGTTTTGATTTGCAGGACACACCATTAAGATAATTCTCTTGAAAAATGTAGAAACCTTTAATAGTATAGATTTTACAAGCATATTTAAGCAGATCACAGTTGGGGACAGCAATCTCAGGAAACCCTTGCCAACAGCGAGTGTCCTCATCCCTCTCCTTCTTTCTCTATTCTTGAAGCACTCGGCAGAAACACTTGTAAAACTGAACAAGAGAAGTTAACTTGTGGAGATCTTTTGATACTGATCGATTTGTACTTTCACTCCTTTGGGAGGACAGGACACCTTCTGAAAATCGATCTTTTGTAAATGCAGGACACCATTTTTCTCTTGTTGAATAAAGCTTAATTAACCAGGGATGATCGCCACAGTTGAATTCTGTTACCAATCTGTACAAAAAAAAAAGTATTTATCAATGAATAGACATCCAAAAATAAAAAGTATAATGAGTTTAGGACTGAAAAGTAATGAGCAACAGGAACAAAATAATGACCACACTAGATTGTTTATTACCTGTTCCAAAAATGCTCAAATTCAGCAACTGAATCACAATACATAAGAGTCTGGTTAAACAGAACTTGGAACCCTTCTTGGCTTCTCAAAGCAGGTATGTTTGACTTAGAGTTTTGCAAAATATGCCATGTACACAACTTGTGCTTTGTGTCCGGGAAAACTTGTTTGATTGCAGCTCCCATGGAAAACGCCTGATCTGTCATCATTGTTTCTGGATGTAAACCATCCATTGATTCCAGAAACTTACTAAACAGCCAAACAAATGACTCAGTCCTTTCATTTAACACAAAACCACAACCAAACATACAATTCTTTCCATGATGATTCATTCCAACAAAAGGCGCACAGATCATCTTGTACTTGTTCGTGCGATAGGTAGTATCATGAATCAACAACTTCCCAAAACGAATGTAATCTTCTTTCATTCTCTTGTCTCTCCAGAAAAAACTTATTAATCTACTCTCCTCATCCAACTCGTAATCGAAAAAGAAATCCTCCTCAGTTTCTCTCCTTTTAATAAATATATCAATTAGTGCCTGAGAATCACACCCATCAAAATAATTCTGCTTTGCCTTAGCAAGATGATTATGTGCATCCCTGGTAGTAAAACCAAGTGCAGGAGATCCTCCAGCTTGATTCCGCAAAAATCTAAATGCTTTCACTACACCAATCCCTGCTTCAACATATTGCTCCAACAATTTCAAGTGCTTCTCATCCACTTTTCTGTGAGATTGTAACAAATTTACCTTATCTCTAGGACAAAAACTGTGATTATGAATTAGCTCATGCTTAACAACTTCCCATTCCCCATCCTCATTAATTTCAAATGTTACTTTTGCTTTGCAACCAGTCCTAACATCAAGTTTTGTATATTTCTTGTCAACAATACCCGGATTTTTCTTGAATCCCTGTTTTGCACACACAATCTCCCTAGCTTTCACCTTATTAGTACTGTAACAATGCCTTATGTTGTGAAGTCTGGTACCAAAACCAACAAGATATGCATACTCATTATAAAGCTCATAAGCTTTTTTCTCCGATTCTACTTTTAAACCCAGCAAGGCAGATTCATCAGCTTCAGGAAAAACTGTTGCAGAATCTGTAGATACTTCAACCTCAGTGCCTGATGTACAAACAAATGAGCGCTTAAATGAAAGTAATGAGTAGCTCATGGATAAACAATGAGGAGGTTATTTATAACAACTTATATACAAGTAATGAGCATCTTATGGACAAACAATGAGCACCATTTGAAAAAACAATGAGCAAATTTAAAGCAAGTAATGAGTAAGCATATGAACAATTTAAAAAAGCAAGTTAATCAAAAAAGAAGTAATGAGTAGCTCGTGGACAAACAATGAGCACTTAAATGAAAGTAATGAGTAGCTCATGTATAAACAATGAGGAGCTTATGTATAACAAAAAAAACAACTTATATACAAGTAATGAGCATCTTATGGACAAAACAATGAGCACCATTTGAAAAAACAATGAGCAAATTTAAAGCAAGTAATGAGTAAGCATATGAACAATTAAAAAAAGCAAGTTAATGAAAAAAGAAGTAATGAGTAGCTCGTGGACAAAAAATGAGCACTTAAAATGAAAGTAATGAGTAGCTCATGTATAAACAATGAGGAGCTTATTTATAACAAAATAACAACTTATATACAAGTAATGAGCATCTTATGGACAAACAATGAGCACCATTCGAAAAAACAATGAGCAAATTTAAAGCAAGTAATGAGTAAGCATATGAACAATTTAAAAAAGCAAGTTAAACAAAAAAGAAGTAATGAGTAGCTCGTGGACAAATAAGTAATGACCATCTTATAGACAAACAATGAGAAAAATGTATATTAAAAAAAAAGATAAAAATTGTATGAACTCCTAATGAACATAATATGTAGAAAACAATAAAATAAAAGGCAAGGAATAATGAGCAGGTTACATACAAAAAAAGGAATCACAAAAACACAACCCTATTCATTTTTTAATCAAACTCGGGGTCGTTATTTAAGATCTAGCTAAACTAATTTTAAGAAAAGAAATCTTATCATGTATTCAAAATCATTGTATCTTTATCTCAATATTATTTAGAATCATTAGTTAGGGAATCATTTCATCGGGATTTGATTTTTATGGTTGTCCTAAACAATCATTTTCATCGGAAATATAACAAAAACAATGATTATGAAATGAATAAAATTCACCTGAAAAACTTTCAATAAATTCACTTGTTGATTCAGCAACATCAATAATCTCTTCTTCCATTTCCAATAATTTCACCTGGGGAAGATAGGACTCTCTTTCCTCACGGAAGTTAATGAAGGAGGCCGCGTGAGTTAGGTTAATAATATGGGCTGAGTTTCACGCGTGAGTTAAAGCCAGAACTTCTTTTTCGCTGGGCCGGGCTCGTTGGGCCAATATATGACGCGGGGGGTACGTAGCTCTACGTACCCCCGGGGTACCTAATAATTTGGGAATTAGCTAATATTACTACTCTATGCTAATTTATTACCATATCCTAACTAATAATTGTATTTAATGCGATTTTTATGTTCCATCTAATTAAAATGCCAACTGTCCTCATAGGAAAGACTTGGTTTCAGATTTTAATATATAGTATTAGATTAGATTAGATTAATTGACTACCAATTTTTAGTTTCTAGTGAAAAAGGCATTGACTCCGGCAATGACTACCTAGAAATCGATTTCCTCATTTTCTCTTCGTTGTTACCTTCTTTTGGCTCATTTTCTTGAACATGGGTATGAATTGTTGCATATGTAATCGATTGGTTTATTTAGTTTGAGTTTTTAGGGTAATTTATGCGAATCGAGTTGTTAAGTGAACTAACGCCTCAATTTACGAAATTTAAGTATGCATATATCATGGGTTACTAAGAAACATAAAACAACCTATGAGAGTTAGGATGTTTTGGGTGTTTAATATTGAACCAATACTCAATATTCTTACTCTTAAATGATATAGTCACGCACTATTATTGAAACATATTGGTTTTATTTTCTGGCTCCATACTCGTAAAATTTAGTCTCTAATTTGTATTCATCACGCTACAGATATAGCACTTTAGTCCATATATTCACTTTTAGGCCCTGTGCGACTGGACTGCATGTTCCTGATCTGATTTGATTTGAACTGATCTGATTTGATTTGATTTGATCTGAACTGAATGAATTGATAAATTAACTGCATTTAGACGAATTAATAACTAAAAATAGACTAGATTCATTGATTGTTATTTGGATAATTCTGATTTGATTTGAATAAACTAATTTGATTTGATTTGAATAAATCTGATCTGATTTGAAAACATTGTTTAATAGGTTGGATTGCACAGGGCCGGTCCAGATTTTTGTTGATAAATTGATGGGCAGACTCTATTGTACTAGACTATGTAGAGAGAGATGAATGACTTTGTAGACCCATGAACTAAGCAACCCTCTATTAAGGTTAGAGCATGTTCAGCAACAACTTTTTGGGTAGGGAAACTCAGAATAGCTACTTCATAAAAGTATATGTAGCTTTTTAACTGAATTCACATTTGTATATTTTTATCCAAAATTTGCCTCTACTTCTTCTAACACAATTTTAGCATGGGGCGTATCTAGTGAGAAGTGACAATATGGTGAGAAGTGACAATATGGTGAGAAATGAGATATAATCTCATTCCTTGATATCACTTGACTCCATTAACTGAATTGAACCGTCTAACTCTAGTCAGTTAACTCCAATAACTGAAATAGTCAACTCCAATAACTCCACTGGCTACTCATAGCTCCACTAACTCCACCTAACTCCGATGACCAACATGGGACTCCAACAACCATCGCCCAACTCCGATAACCACCACCCTCCGTCGTCGGTTTCACCACCGGACTATGACTACCACCACCGGATTTAGTCAATCACCGCCCTTCGTCGATGGGGGCCATCACCAAATTATGTGGACAGTCTGCTTTGGCCACGCCGTCGATGAACACTGCCAATTCTCAACTACCACCACCTATGTCGCTGATTGTGGCGACCACCCATACATGTATCACCCAAAGATTATGCAAAGTGGTTTATGTAATTGGTTTGTCCCACATTGAAAAAATAAGGCTCATATGATATATTTATAATAGATTCCTACCGTCATACTAACACCAAGACTTTCACCTTTTAAGTCAAGTGAGGATTTACAGGTCAAAAGGTGACTACCCATGTTACCGGGTTGTGTAACGACATATGGTGGTTGGGCTGTTACTACCCACCTCCATCGCGGACGATCACCTAGCTTCGATCTCCGGCAACTGCCGACAACGGTGGTTGATAGGGAGGGGTGGTGGCGACAAGTTAGGTGTGTTAGTTAGTGGAGTTACGGAGTTAGCTTTCATTCATGACAATTGATAGGCGTAATCCAATGCCCGAGATTACTTTCATCACCATTTTATCACTTCTAGTTTGATGCATTTCCAAATTATGTATTTCTATTGTAGTTTTAGGAACGTTAGAGCTTGTTTGGTTAGTGCAATGTAATCACCGACACCGCCAACTATTTGCCCAAAGATAGATGAGAGTGGGTGGTTCAATTGCAATCTTCATTACTATGTAATCAAATCTTAATTAAGTGAATGGTAATCACCTTTATTCAACAAAACCCTTGTAATTGTTATAACATCATTTGAAGTAATTGATACACCTCTTGGTTTTGGCGCGCATAATTCAAGCCATGAGCCTGCACAGCTGTCACAAGTTAAGAGGATGACGACTTTCACACAGGTGTCAGGAGATGAAGGAATGTTCTGTACAGGACAAACAGAGGCTGACTCAAAAGCATGTGCAGAAATATTTCAGGTTCCAGAAGATTCGGGTAGGGACAGCTCATCATTGGCTGCATCAGGACACTGATTAGCCGCCAGCTCAATTTCTATCCGTTATTGTACTTTTCAGCTTGAGTAGCAAGCAACTCCTAAATACCTTGTATCTAGAATTACCAGATAGTGGTTTTGACAGGTCATGGTTTTGTAGTGAGACTCCTCTATATAAGGAGAATGTACCTCTGTTAGCAAATCATGAATGAAAATCAACCAATCTCATTATGAGAATGTCACTTATGCAATTCCATTTCTTTCTCTTACCATTCATGAATCCTAGGTGATTTTCTCATACTTTCACCACAAATTTATGCTAAATTGAGCCTATTAATCTAGTATTAAACAGCTCATATTTATCTTATTAATCAAGAAAACCACATAAAGATTATTAGCCTTATCAGTAATCAATTAATCCCTCCCCCTTGTGACTCATTTTTCTCCATCTCTATTTACATTTTTGTATTACAATTGATTGCATTACATTACGTCCAACCAAAACAACCTTATAGTTACAAATAGCCGAACAAATATGTTAGATACATCGACGATTAATAGTAACAACTACTAATTAGAAGCTACCAGCTATTAAAACGCTAACAACAATATAAACGACAACAACTATCCAGAATAATGTCATCCCCCCAAAATACCCCTAATGGCATAGGAGTATTATTACAGTGAGAGCATAAGATTACTAACGATATTGAATTATGTTTAGCTTTGATTATAATAGATGTTCTGGTGTCATTTCTCTAGGTGCAAAACAAGTTAAATGAGTTAAGTGTCGTATGATACAATTACAACCTTTTGATTCGATGACCGACTCTAATTTGATCATTTAAACTCATACCAGTATGAAATTATCAACGAAAATGGGTAGATTTTAATCGATTACTAGATTCGCATCACCAAAAGTTACTGTTTTTTTTTTGAACTGAAAAAGTTACTGTTTTAATCTAATCCATTTTGAATTAAGTGAATCTTCTCATACATAAATCCAACAATGAATCTCTTAAAAAAAACAATTTTTTTTTTTAAAATTTCAGGCCACTGTCAAGGACAAAAGTACAAGACACACCATTTCACAAAAAAAAAAAAAAATAAAAAATAAAAAGAGAGGATTGACTCGCAAGTGACGTCTAGATTCCCACCTCTCCACCACAATTCAACCTGGTTAACTGCTCAAAAAACTGATTGTCATTATTATTAAGTGGGCAAACACCCAACACCGATTTCATTTCATTTCTGTAAGTTTGAATTTGAAGAAAGAAAGAAAGAAAGAAGGATGGATGATGAAGTATTGAAGCGTGTGTTTGAAGGTGGAGGCAGAGATTACATCCAACAACCTTCCACTTCTTCTTCTTCCTCTTCTATTCTTCAATCTCTCCCTCTTCATGTGGTATGCCCTTGCCCCCCCTTTCTTTTTACCACTTTTTTTTGCAATAATCTGATCAAAGTTGTTGATTTTAATTACTTTTTTCACTGTTGAAGATTGATTGTTTTTGTTTAAAGTTGGTATCTTTGAGCATGTTAGCAAGTTTAGAATTCTGGGTATTTGCTGTTTTTTTGAACTTGGGTTTGTTTGATGATGTTTTTTTGATTGTGTAAATTATCTGGACTTGTGTATAATTGATGGTTGATGAGTGAAAGGAATACCCTTTTCGTGTTTTTGCCCGTAATTCGGCGAAATGGGCGTTAGAAGGATTGTAAACGATGGGAATGAGACCCAATGTAGCCGGTGACAGTAAACTGAATACTATGTGATAGGTTTGATATCTTTGGTAGTAGAATAGTTGGTGAGTATGCGGAGTTGGGGATGGTTTACGGTGTTTGATTGTCGAATGTTGGACGAATTTTTATGTTGTGGTGGTGTATGCTTTTTTATTATGTCGTCATTGTGCAAGTTAATGACTTGATGATGGGCGGGTTGATGAAATTGCAGTCGTTTGATCATGGATGTTATTTGCTAATAAAATCAATTCAAGAGCTGCGCGAGAAGAGAAGGGGGTTTGTGACCGTGGGGATTGGTGGTCCGAGTGGCTCTGGCAAATCAAGGTATGAACTTTTAAGTTCTTATGAGGAATTTGAAATTTTAATGTCTGTGGTATCCAACTGAAAATATGGAAGGAATGAAATCAAGGGTGTTATTCTAGTATGTTAGTATGCGTTTTGTATAGTTCTGATTTTTGGATTTGGGTATGAGTTCCTTCTCGTTGAAAATGTCTGCATGATTTGGTGTGATTAATCATATCTTCTCTGATGGTTTCTGAAGCTTAGCAGAGAAGGTTACCTCTGTTATTGGATGCACTGTTATATCAATGGAGAATTACCGAAATGGAGTTGAAGAATCAAATGATTTAGAATCTATCGACTTTGAAGAGTTAGTGAAGAATCTTGAGGTTTGTTTCTGGCTTATGGTTTGCTATAAGTTCCTCAGAGTAGCACCTTCTTGACAACGGACATTGATAATAATTGACATTGAAGTTACTAAGGGCTTGTTGAACACATCTAATAAGGGATATCTCGGTGGGAGGTTTTTCGTTTTTTTGGTTGAAAAGCATTTCCATTTTGGGTCACTCGTGCGCGGTCTCTCTTTGTTTCAATAGGGGTAAGGCTTGCGAACATCCGACCCCCTTACCTTGTCTTATGGCGGGAGCCTTGAAGGCGCTGGGGTAATGATAATGTTGTTGTTGTTGTTTTGGTTGAAAAGCATTATCAAGATGGTAAATGAATTCATTCTCTTTGCGGTGTTAAGTCTGACTGTTATACGATTACTCAAGTGGCGTAGTGTCTTGTCCGCAATTTTCATAGGTTGTTCAATATATGTGTATTAATAGAAGGTTTAGGCCCCTTGTAGTTTATAGGTGGTTCCTTTAAAGGTTTGGCAAAGAATGATCTTCACCAAAGTAAATAACTAACCACCAAATGATTGTCGTTTTTTTTTCTTCTCATATTTCACTATTTTTTTTCCGTAGTTTCCAATAATCCATGAACGTCCAGTAAAACTCCTTCCATCCCAAACTCTTTCCATTTTAGTTGTCTCAAAACAGTTGGACACTTTTTCTTATATTTACGCTTTAGTCTTGCATGTGATGCTACAATATCTTCTCTTCGCACTTTTTGGTGGCTGGTTATTTTTTGGCTCTTGTAGGACAACTCTTGCTTCCAAAACAGATAATGTAGAAAAAGTTGTTCGAAAATTTGCATGGTCTGGAAGATTTTTTTTGAATAATGTTGAAATAGACTATGGTTTGTTGAAATAGGGATTAGCAAAAGGTGAAGATACTCCAGTACCAGTGTTTGATTTTCAAGAGAAGCGACGCATTGGCCACACAATTATAAGGGGGACTACATCAGGAGTGGTGTGTATTCTTTGTTACCTGTGCATGTTTGAAACCTAAAAGGATATGATTCCATCTGCTGCGGTTTGCAGGTGATTGTTGATGGTACATATGCCTTGCATGCAAAATTGCGTTCATTACTAGACATTCGGGTTGCAGTGGTACTTCAGACTTCTTCCCCTGCTTCTTTTCCATATATTTATTTGCCATTTCAATGTCTATTTGTTAGGTTGCATAAAAAAGGATAAGCAATTCCTCGCTTTTCCTTCTGTTTGGTTTCTTCGTTGAGACAGTGTGTGCTATATATATGCCTCAGAACTCAGGAGTCAGGGTGACTTACAGGGCCCTTGGTGTACTTTGATTTTGAACAGGTTGGTGGTGTTCATTTTAGTCTTCTGTCTAAGGTTCGATATGACATTGGAGATTCTCGTTCCTTGGATAACCTTATTGACAGCATATTCCCATTGTTTAGAAAGCACATTGAGCCAGACCTTCATCATGCTCAGGTAATTCATCTGATTTGCATTGTTTCACCTGGTCTCTTCCTAATGTATGCCCCTCCTTAAGTCTTGTTGTTTGGGTTGGTTATTGCAGATCAGAATAAACAACAGTTTTGTTTCATCTTTTAGGGAGGCAATCTACAAGCTGAAATCCAAAAGCGAGGTTTGTGTACATTGTGCTCATGAGTTTCATTCCTTTAATGGTGTGAAAACCAGCTGCTTGTTAATGGAGAACTTAACTTTTCTCAAAACAATCAAATTCTGGTACACTGTTATAGATGCTGGTTGGGGTGTGAATGTACCTCCGGCCCCTTTTTCATCAGCATATTGGCTGTTTTCTTGTGTTTTCATGAGTCTGGTTCCTTGGTTTTACCTTTTTCATCAGCATATTGGCTAGGGATAGTTCTCTGTTGTGATAATTGTATTGGTTGAAGCTTTCTTAATAGCAGTATTGCTTTTTTATTTCCTTTTATGCTGTTGTGAGGACTTCTTGTCTTACTCGGTTTAGTAATTTATGGCCTCATGATCCTGTCTTTTAGTCTTGCATTTAGACGGGATTTAACAGTACTCTTACCTCCACTGACCACACGTAATAAAAAGAAGGCGGGGAGGGGTGGGGATCACTCATAAGCATCTGATTGTATTAACATGCTGTTTCATGTAATTGATTATCTGATAGAGGCTATAATAAAAAACTTTTGCTGATTCTGTCTTTGTCCGCAGTCACCAAATGGACACTCTAATTACACACTGAGTGGACAGGAGCCGCAGACAGACAAGTGAGTCTTTCCGGTACTGCTTAGCTATTTTTGAGCTGTTTATGGTTTTTGGAAATCATTTACTTAAATGTCTTGAGGGTGGTGCATTTTCATATCCTTTAATCTGGCTCTATGTCTATAGTGCCCTGTCATTGAACGCACAACATACTATTTCCATTGTATTCTGCATGAATCTGAGAATTGGTCCCTTTTATCTGGACTCGTCATAGACTCATAGTGCCTCGTGTAACCGTGTCAGACACTCGACACTCGGACATGGGTGTGACACTTGGATCCTTCAAAAATAACCAAGCCCACACTTGAACCCCCCCCCCCTCCCCTGTGTTGAATGACTTTAGCTGAGTCTATGCAACAGAGGAGTTGGTTATCTGCATTAAAAGATTTGATGCTCTATCATCTGTAGTTGGAAAATGGATTTTAGTTTGTGCATAGGGCATCGTCGTAAATGTAGTTCCGGAAATTAAAACTGAGGGTGTGGTTCCTCCTTACAATCCATGAGATGTAAAGTGGAATGATCAACCTGGTCCACTGCCGATTTGTAATTGGTCTTGATCCACTTGATCAGGATCATGATTTATACTCGTACATATTGTTTGATAATTAAACTCTCCTTTTTCCGATGAGTTTGTGGATACTATATATAAGTTACTCCATATGGGTCTTTAAGGTCGTGCCCCCCCCCCCAAACAATGGAAGATCATCCTTATTCGACGTTCTCTATGTTCGTGCATTTCTAAGGATCAATACGTGTGAAGATAAATACCTATGATATGATTTAATGAAGACCGCCTATGGTGTGTCTCTCTCCCATCATGTGTGTTTTATGCTAGAAAGTGAGACGGTTGGAAATTGTGAGTTTGCTCAAGATTTGTGGAGATGTCTCTTTGGCATGAGAGGGGAACAATGGGTATTTCCTGAATGGGACCTTTAGCTGTTTAGCACTTGCAGATCTATTAAGCTTGACTAAGGAGTACAAAGGAATATTAGATTCTTGGGAAGTGTGCATTTATGTTATGACAATATTTTGGTACCTTCTGGTGGAAAGGAATCCCCATATTTTCTATGACTTTTTCATCGTCTTGATTACCTTTTTGGATGGATTTTTGCTATGCACCCTTATGTGCGAATGACCAAGGTTGCTAGGTCTTTTAATAATTGTCTTGGAATAATTTTGCTTGCTTAACCTCTACTTAGCTTTAAATATTAAAGGATTTCTTAGCCTCCACCTAGATGTCACTCTTTGAATCATTACAACAACAACAACAACAACAACCAAGCCTTGTTCCCAAAATGATTTGGGGTCGGCTAACATGAATCGTCATCTAGTAACCGTCTTGTGTACGCCATGAAATTTCGAAAACGTTGTAAACCTTTTAGGAGTATTTAAACACTTTCAAAGGAAGTTTTATTAATAAAAAGGTTTAAAAAATATTGAAAAAAACATATGAACTTTGAGCACAAGGTAAAAAAAGTTTTGGGAAAAGAGTTGGGAAAACCAAACAAAGAAATCATTAATAGAACAAAAATTATGAATGACCAACCTGCTCCATGTTAAATAGATCTTGATGGGCTGACGAAAATGGACCTACTATTGTAGATTGTTGCTTTTTAACTATGGCGTTCTTAAATGCGGAGGCATAATTGTTGGCGTATTGCCTTTGCCTTGTCGTAAGAGGAGAATTGATGTTTGAGTAAACGGAAGATAAAATAGTACTCCCTCCGTCCCAGCTCAAACACCCCATATTCCATTTCGGGACGTCCCACCTCAAACACCCCATCTATTTTGGGACATATTTCTCTCTCCTACTTTTATTAAATTATTACATCCTCTCTCACATTATCTCTCCTACTTTTATTAATCCCCACATTCTCTCTCCTCCTTTTTCCTAATATTACCCCACTCAACATACTATATCAATTTTTCTTATTCCACTACAAAAAAGGCTCGGGGTGTTTGAGCTGGGACGGAGGGAGTAAGTGTTTACTCCTTTCCATGTCCGTAGAGGCTGTTATAAATCATAGCTATAGCTCTGAGGGGGGTAGGATCTGGATTCATATTCAACTCTGCAGCTTAATTCTGTAATTGCTTCTGAATTATGCAATGATTAGCGCTCACAGAACATTATTCGGTCCAAAAAAATAGAGGAGGCACAAGATACTCTTCTTGTACTCGATTTTCTGTCTTTTCTTTTTTAATTTTTTTTTATCTAAACATTTAAAAAGTTTTGGAAAAAGTCAAATTAATCAATAGTTAAATTTCTTGCATATCAATGATCTCGATTGGACTACTTATGGTGGGTACACACCTTCACTCTGCCTCTCTTTATGGAGCTTTTATTAAGTATTTATTATGCACCACCTCGCTCTTGGTATTGTGAGCTCTCATCTTATTAGTGGCCTCTCCCTTTCATAAACTCGGATGTTTGGAAGAAATAACAGGCTTTTTTAAAAGAAATGTTTGGTAAGGCATTATAATGGTATGCGTTGCTCCTCTGAGTTACTCTATTGCAGTATTGTTGTATTTTGGTCTTACGGTTTCAGAGGACAATTCATGTTAGCCGACCTTTAAATCATTATAGGATTAAGGCTTGCTGGTTGCCGTTGTCACTTGTATGCTTTTATGTGTCTTTGTTCGGTTGAAGACTCCTGGGTTCTAGTAGGTTTATCTGCCACTTCTGTCATACCATTATAATATTGTATGTATATGTGATCTGTTATGTGAAGGGGAGCCTTGGCGCACCGGTAAAGGTGTTGCCGTGTGATCGATAGGTCACGGGTTCAAGTCTTGGGAGCAGCCTCTTGTCAATTTAATTGACCAGGGAAGGCTTGCCCTCATTACACCCTTGTGGTGGGACCCTTCCCCGGACCCTCGCTTAGCGGGGACGCCAATGTGCACCAGGCTGCCCTTATGTTATCTGTTATGTACTTGTGTAGTTCTTTTAAACCTTCACGTTCCTCAGAATAAGTCAAAGTCAAAAGGTCTTTTGTATGAAATGACCTTGTGACTGGTTTGGTACATTTCAGTTTTATCGAGATGTACCTTCGACCCCCTTCAGCAAGCGAAGAAGCTCGAATAAATGATTGGATTAAGGTGCGCCAATCTGGGATTCGCTACTACCTCTCGCTTGGGGATCAGAGAATAGTCGATAAACATTTCATCATCAGGCCTAAGGCTGAATTTGAGGTAATACATGTATCTTGGTCAGTAAAACAACTTGCCAATCATAATTTGTTCTAACAATGTACTTAAATAGCAAGAGTTATCTAATTTGTTCGAAGGGTTTTTGATATACGTGATATTTTTCGGCGATGTGTAACTTGTTTGACAAGATGTCTCGTATGAACAGTTTTTTCTTGTACATATGCTCTCAATTAGTGTTTGCATCCACTTCTCGTAATTATATGATAATTGTATCTGTTTTTATTTATAGCCGAATAATTTTTTTGGGCTTTGGGCTGCTATCATAGCATATGTGCTGGTGAAAGTCATTTATTGAGAATGTTGCACTCTTGGTATTATGTTGGGGGAGAGCCTCATTTATGGGCTATGATGTGGGACACTTGTAAGAAAACCCCTCTGAATTTCGTTCAAATGAATCGGAAAACAATTCTTTGCTGAACGAACCGTTTGTCCTCTCAACCTGTGCATTCTTTTTTATGAAACTTTTTTCTTCTATGAAGAAGTTGACATGTATATTATCGACCACGGATCCTGTGAGGTATCAGTATTTGGACGTGTACACGTACTTATTTACTAGAGAATGTGGTTAATGATGTACTACAGATATATTCCAGCAGTCCGAGCACTTAGTTCTCAGGCCAGGAATTCATTGCTTTGACCATGATCATAGCTAATATATTTACAATGCAGACTTCGAATTTTCATAAGCTGAGATTTTGCTTTCTTTCTAATAAATTTTAAACAAATGCTAAGTTGTTTTGTGTGTGATGAATGGAATTTTAGCAGAATGGACTTCGGTAGTTGTTATCGTGGTCCAAAGTGACCTTCAGACATCAAGTGGTCTTCCTCTGTAGGCCTTATGCTGCAACTACTAGTCATTACACTATGAGTCTTTAAATTTGCATCAAGTGATTACGTCTTAATGTTTCTTGCTTTGTAAATCTTTGCCAATATCTTACTTTTTAATTGTGGAACTAGGTTGGACGGATGACTCTTGGTGGCTTACTTGCCCTGGGTTATAAAGTTGTGGTTAGTTATAAAAGGGCATCCGTGACGTTCAACTTTGGAGAAGTTTCATTGTCTTTTGAAACTATTGACTCTTTGGGTGAGACATTCATGGTGGTAAGGGGCAGTAATCGAAAGGTAAGTGCTATGCGTTTGTCCAAACATCTTACTATATGTAAACTTGATTTTGGAATTTTTTAAACTTACATTTAAATTTTTTTAATTGTCTGGATGCTTTGTGTTTTGGGAATAAGGCTTGGTTGTTGTTGTTCTGGATGCTTTGTGTGGATATTATTTCTAGCAAACAAAGCACTGTCTGAACAACTTCATTCACTTAAAATCTTTATTGTGAATAAGGGAAGTTGTTTTCTGAACAAATCGGTATCATCTTTTAAGATACTTTTTGTATGCTTTCAGCTAGGGCAGCTCTTACAATACCTTGATCTTTTTGATGGAGATCCGTAGTTGCACAGTTGACCATCATAGGGTTAAGGCATGGGTACTGTTACTATGTCATAGATCGTGGACTAGTTTGTATGATTTATTTTTATATGATGCAGACTTGTAGTGTAGTTTATGCCTGGTGGAGTGTATTGTGTGAAGTAGCATCACAATTTCCTACTGAAAATGACCAGAAGGTAGCTAATCGAGTCTGCCTAATTTGTTTTGTCCAGACTGTTGGTGCTGAAGCATTGAGTTTGGGTGTAACTGGGCCTTGGATAATAAAATCATATTTGGAGCTAATTCTGGAGCAGAAAGGTTAGTGTGTCTATGGGGTTGTTGTATTCTCCAAGGAAGTAAATTGCTGCTAATTTTATGTGTTTTTATCAACTTTACAGGAGTGCCACGTCTTAATACACCACCACCAATAGCCGCCACAACAACTACTCATAATCTGGAAAGAGCGATTTCTGTACCTAAGCCTATCCGCATAACTCCAAACTTCGTTAGCCAGCTTGAAGATCTGTCACAGCCGTGGACTCGATCCCCAACCAAGTCCACGATGGAACCTGTATCAGCAACATGGCATTTCATTCCCTCAGTTCCTTCACATGCTGATAGTTCTGTCATAGGTTTGTGAGCTCAGCCTATTTAACTGATGGCTAGTTAAATATGAAGCAATATCTATGTGAAAAAGTTGGCAAGAAATCATTTTTCCTGTGGCTATAGTTCTCTCATGCAACCGCAGATCCCTCTTCTTTCAGAGACAATATGCAGCTTGCTCCAATTCCTGATTCATATGACTTGGACAGAGGATTGCTTCTTGCTGTTCAAGCTATACAGGTAGAACCAACAGGAACCTAAGAAGTTTAGTCTGTTGGACTTTTTTGTTGAATTGATTACCTACCACTGCAATTTTCAGGCTCTGCTGGAAAACAAAGGGCTTCCTGTCATAGTTGGCATTGGTAATACCACCCTTTCTTATCTTGGCATTCATCTCTTTTTACAGTGTCCCTTATTGTCTTCTCCTGTCTGCGTCCAAATTTGTTGCTGTGAAAAGGCTATCTTTCTTTTCTTCACCTTCTCCTCACCAGGATACCATACATAATTCTAGCCTCTCCCTCTGACAGTGTGTTTTGTAAAGATATGATTAGCTAATTACGGAGGGGTTTGGTGGAAATGTTCCTGTTATATGGATATACTCATGGTGTCTGTTGTAATTTGTTGCTAATACTTGTATTAAGATGTTGCCGTGTGATCGATAGGTCACGGGTTCAAGTCCTGGGAGCAGCCTCTTGTCAAATAAATTGACAAGGGAAGGCTTGCCCTCATTACACCCTTGTGGTGGGACCCTTCCCCGGACCCTCGCTTGTCGGGGACGCCAATGTGCGCCGGGCTGCCCTTTTTACTTGTATTAAGATGTGATGTTTAGCAGCCATAAGTAGATCAGTCAGTTCACTGTATTTTTTCTGCATTGCATGGGGAGCTACTCTTGTCTTCAATCAGTTTACTGCATTCTCTCTGCATTGCATTGGCAGCTATTCGTGTCTGTTTCTACAGACCAGCTTTCTTCCATTCCTTATCCTTCATGTAACTTATGCTTTGACATCTTGTCCCTACTTTGGATATGAGTAGGATGAATACTTTAGATACATAGATCTTAGTCATGCTATGCTTTGTTAGCCGGCCGGACCCATCTCCTTTTAGCACTAATGGTCTGTTGTTGTTGCTATGGTTGTCGGTGCTACAGGTGGTCCAAGTGGATCTGGTAAAACAAGTTTGGCTCACAAAATGGCCAATATCATTGGCTGCGAGGTTGTTTCCCTTGAGAGCTACTATAAGGCAGAGCATGTAAAGGACTACAAATATGATGACTTCAACTCACTTGATCTTTCATTGCTTTCAAAGGTAAATTCTATTGGGAATTTCTTGCAGTGAACGATTACCATGAGTTACAGCCCCAATCCACCCTACCATATTGCCTCTAAAAAGTTGCTAGACCAGAAGGGGTAAGGAGGAAAGGTGGGTCTAGAGGCCGACTTTATTGATACCCCAACTGACTAGGTAGGAATAAAGACAAATGTCTCAAATGTGCAACATTAATAAAAAAATTGGACATGAGGCAAGGTGTATGAATCTGGGTCATAGAATGCAGCATAATTATTGCTCAAAGGTCTGCAACATCCAGTGACGTTGCAGAGTCCCATTCGTCAGCTACTGTATACAAAATGTTTTGTTTTTCTTTGTTATTTCATGTCTTCAAAAGCTTTCTATAACATTTTAAAAAAAAAAATTCATACTCTACATAACGAGAATTTTGGTAAAAAGTAAAGATGAACAACTTTCTATTATGTCGTGAATCTCACATGAGCAGTTCAATAATAATATCCGTTTCTGTCTCCTTTTTTAGGTAGTAAATCTGAGAATTTAGTCTAATTTGAGTTTTTTCAGCCTTGAACAAGTAAACACCTACTCAAGATGCATTGTTGTGGCTTCGACTTTGTTTTCATTTTAGTTGACACACAATTTTTATATTACAAGTATGTCTGTTATATTGTTTGGAATTTGTATTGACAATGAATTACAATCATTGAAGTTGTGAAGCTGTCTATGGACCAACTGCTTACTGCTATTTGGAAAACCCATGTTGTGTGCATCAAAATATAAAAGCATACATACAACAACATTATCCCAATGCCTCAAAGGCTCTCGCCATAAGGCGGGGTAAGGAGGGGGGGGGGGGTCAGATGTACGCAAGCCTTACCCCTATGTTGAAAACATAGAGAGGTTGCTTACGGATGACCCATAATAAAAACCATAAATAGGTTAGTGAATTATCCCTCTTCACAAGAATTATATTACAGGACTTCTTGATTCTAGCTGGTAGTTGTGGTGATAGATTTATGTCAATATGCCATGATACCTGTGTTTCAAGTAGAAAGAGTAAGGTTAGACGTGTGGAAATACAATCTTTAGGTCAGCCTTGATGGTGGCTTTCTTTCCTAACTTTCTGTATTATTGTTGCAGAATATTAATGATATAAGAAAGAGCAGGAGAACTGAAATACCGGTATTTGACTTGGAGACGGGATCTCGGAGTGGCTATAAAGGTTTGGAAGTTTCTGAAGACTGTGGGGTGGTGAGCTTCCTTACTGTCAAGTAGATAGTTATATAGGCACTTCAAAAGGAACATTTCTATTATGAAGTAGATTGTTAATAAGGTACATCAAAGGGACTAAAAACATATTTTGTGAAAAAGATTATGCTTTAAATGTTTTCAAAAATTTTCTGTGGGTGAGAGGCATTCTTAGTTTCTCTTACTATTTGTTTTTCTTGTTATTTTTCTTTTGTCTCTCTATCTCTCTTAATGTTTTCCTGATGTTTTCGATAATTTTTCGTAAATTTGCCTTATGATAAGGAACAATTGTAGGGACCACAGTTATATCACATTAGTGACGTTAACTGTTCTTTCTAATAGTTGTGGTCAAATGTTGCAAATGACACAGAACCTTGTTTTGGAGTTCACTGTACATTCATCTCTCACAGATTAATGACTGATTAGTGACGGCCCCTGATTGTCTTTTAAATAGATTATTATGGAATAGTACCAGTGTACCACTGCTATTAGCCTCTTCCATATAGAACTTGGATTTTGGGGTCACAGTTTTCCGAGTCTTTCTGAACCAATTAGAGACCAAGAATGAAATTCCTGGATTTGTTCGTCTTTGGTCAAAATTTGTATTTTTAGTTTTGAAATGTGGTTTATGTAGTATTCTTTGCTACAATCCAAAAATTATGAGATAAGTGGTAGTCAGCGTAAGATGCTGTTGGACATTGGCTTGTGACTGGTTGCCTTATACGTGGCTACTTCTTGCAAAAAAAAATTTAATTTTTTTGTTTCGTTGGCTATTGTTGCCGTGCTCTTCTCTTGATGATAAAGATGGAACAAAGCTTTAAAGGGGTTGGCATTGAGAAAGGGATTCATTATTGCATTTATTGCCACGAGCTGCTTTCCAATTTCTGATATGATTATTTGATGCCACAACAGATTTTTTTAGTGCAAGTTTGAAAGCATTACTTCCTTGTACCTATTTGACGCCAGTTTTTATTGTTCCCCACAGTTCATTTGTTTTGGTCCCGTTCCCCTTTTTCATGCTGCTTAGTATCGTAAGCAATGCATATTCCCCCCCCCCTTCATGTTCCTTGTTTAACTACAATAAGCTTTTAATTATTTGACTTCAGGTCATCTTCGAAGGGGTGTATGCTTTACATCCTGATATTAGGAGGTCGCTGGACTTGTGGATCGCTGTTGTAAGAAGCTTCTCTGTGTTTTAAGTTTTTCTTTTTCTTAGTACTGGAGAGACTTCTTTATAGTCTCATTGTATTGCAATACATTGACCGCGAGTCTTTTCATCCGCCAGGTGGGAGGTGTCCACTCACATTTGATTTCCAGAGTTCAAAGGGACAAGAATAGAGTGGGGTGTGTTATGTCTCAAAACGAAATTATGATGGCAGTATTTCCGATGTTCCAGCACCATATTGAACCACATCTTGTTCATGCACATGTCAGTATCTTGCTTAACGTTCTAATATCAGTGTGTGGTTGTACAGTTTTTTATATTGCTGTGTCTTTGTACATGCTGCTCTCACTTTTGCAACAAAAAAAAAAAAAAAAAAAAAACAATAGAATGATACTCCAAAAAATATTGAACTTGAATTATGGTACAAATGAGATGCTTGAGCCTTGAAGCTATGGGTGTGTGAGTAATGTTTACTTGTTAGTCTTGCGCTGTGTTTGTGTAAATCATACACTTTGAATTGTCAAGTGACCAATTGTTTGCATTGCAGCTCAAAATCCGTAATGACTTTGATCCTGTTCTTTCCCCTGAAAGCTCGTTGTTTGTCTTGAAAAGTAACAAACAAGTAAGTTCAACTGACACTTTATTCTTAAACTGATGATTATTTTCTCCTCTCTGATCAACAATTTTCTTCTCTTAACTAACAGGTTAATTATCAGGAAATATTGAAAATTCTGGACTCGTCTAAGTATTGCAGCTCTGTACAAAATTTTATTGACATGTATCTCAGGCTTCCTGGAATACCTTCTAATGGACACCTGACAGAAAGTGACTGTATACGTGTTAGAATATGTGAGGGGAGATTTGCTTTGCTGATTCGAGAGGTTTGATGTTGAACCTTCTGGATATTCGACTGGTTTAGTTTATGTATTAGTTATCTGTTTTTTTCCGGGCTTTGAAATTCCGTCTGCTTTGTGGTTATTTATGATTCAGCCAATACGAGAAGGGAACTTTATTATCCAGCCTAAAGTCGATTTTGATATCAGCATTAGCACAGTTGCTGGTCTTCTAAACCTTGGGTATGGCCATTGTTCTGAAAGATACATTTTATCTTCTCTTTTATAATTATTAGAAGTATTCTTGTGCCAGAGTGTCTATTGAGAATGTTTACACTGATCAAAATCCCAGTTTTTACGGTTTGGCTACCCAGACCGTTAACAAAGAAATGTGCGGTTGGCCGAATTGAAAAGCATAGGAATGTTCACTTTTTTACCTAGGTTTAGTTTTTTAACTGAATGGTTAACTGGTAACCAAACCGTTTGGACTTTTATCTACTTTTTTGATGAACTCTTTTTCTTCATATCGAAATCATCACTTGTGCACCTATGTGGTAGTTAATTGAAAGATCTATAATACAACTATTGTTTACTAATGTTTTGAGGAAGTTATTAATCTTATACTTGATTTTTGTAGATGTAATTAGTTTTAGGTTTCATTGCACGGTCATAGTAGCCACCTCTTTCCTCTTTCCCCTTTTCTTTGGGGTGAAGAACAGACTTTTCTTCTTTTACCTTCGGCAGTGAGGAGCGAAGTTATGTGTGGGATTAGTGTGTAAAGGCCCAAAACTTTTATCCAATGAGTTTGAAACGGTTATATGTTACTGTCATTGTGAAGTGGCTTGGGTTCTACTGAATGGCTTTTTGATACCATGGGAGGTCCCAGTGGGTCACTTGACCTTTAGTTTGATACATCTCTATCTTAGGTCCATTATGTTAATGTAGAAATAATGATGGAAATAGATGTAACTAATAAAATAGAATGTAGGGGGGGAGGGGGGGATTTGCCTACTCGTTGCACTCTATAGTTGGATATGAATAATTTGTTGTTGCAGAATTTTGTGTGATGGTGAAGGCTATCTGTGTGACACAATTCTTACCTTGGAATTTTTTGTTGTACTGGAGTTTGTTTGAGTTAATATGTTTCTTGTGATGTTATGTTCCAGGTATCAAGCGGTAGCATACATTGAAGCATCAGCCTTGATTTACCAAGATGGAAAGGTGATCACTATCATCTGGTACATTTTGATGATTAATTTATGTGTCCATTGAATCTGTCTCAAATGAGAATTTGGGACTTTCCTATCTTAAATATCAAGAGCATTCTGCAAATGTGGTAAATAGGATGCTGATCCAAAGCGACCTTTTAGAAGTTGGGGCAGAAACATCAAATGAGACTCTTATTTCCGTTCCTAACCTTATGTGTAGGTTATGCTACTGAAATTTTAGAAGAGCTGACTGCTAAACCTTAAGCAATTGTGTTTCGAACATAAAATGTTTCATGTCCTAGACATTAAAATATTTTTCATGACAGAGGGGAAGCCAAACACTGGTGGGTTTTGGAACATAGATGTAACGAGACAATTTTTTAGGAAGCACCTAATAAACGCCAAGTTGTGATGCCAAATAAGAACTATTTTGTCCAAAGTCAATCCTCATTCTAGCCTTTTTTACATGGCATGTGGTGTAGTAAAGAGAGTGTGATCCACATCTAATTTTTCATTGTGATATATGAGTAGGTTTTTCTTAATTGCTGAGGTTTGAGTGATTTCCAACACAACTAATGGGTTTATTTGCTTTTACGCGGCTAATGAAAGATGTTGTAATGGCGTATGTGGTGTTAGCTATGTTGCAGTGCATTTATTTTAGAAAACATTTGGCACCTGTTCGAGATGCATATCTTTAGTGCTAGACTGCTGGTAACATGTGCGAACTAGTCCAACATAAAAAATTAAGGTGTGACTTCCTAGCAGCAAGTTGTTTAGTCCTCTTGATGCGAAATGGTTTTAATATGGAACCTCCTTTGGCTTATGGCTTCCGCTGCCAACCGGTTCAGCCGCCCGAAATACTGGTATGAGGCCAAGCCCACGACTCGGTCTGGGCTTGCCGGCTTGGATGTCACAACCACATCTGGTGGACGTGGGCCTTTATACTGATACTGAGCACTTGTGGGCCCCTCATATAAATCGGGCGCTCCATGAGGATGTATGTAGGGCCAGACCCAATTCAGTTTAAGCCTTAACGTGAGCAATTCAGTGCGGTCGTACATGAATGAGGGTTTGTTGTAACATATGTAACCTAGTCCCACGTTGGAAAATAAGGTGAGACTTCTTAGTGTATAGCAAGTGGACTGCTACTCGTATTGCCAAATGATGTTAGGATGGAACTTTGCTTGACCTATAGTGTCTGGGGCTCTGGGCTGCCCCATCTTGTCTCTCCTGCTAAGAGTTACGACTGTGTTTGTGGAGCAATTTATTTAGCTTCTTTTGGCCAAATCCCACTTGATTTCATAAATCAAATTACATTGATCTAAATAAACTAATTCCTATGTGGGGCTCCATTGTTCTCCAAGGTGCTTTGCTACTTTACGTAGGCTATCTTAAGAGTTCCAACCTATTTTGTGAGGGGAAAAAAAGGAAAGAAAGGAAAAATAGAAAAGGGATATGAAAAGAGAAGAAAGAAAGATCTGCGGGGCACAGAGGTGCTGGAGTGGATTCAGTTTTTGGTAATGTTCGAATTGGATCGGGTCAAATAAGTTATCTTTCAGGTGTCTATGATTACTTATTGTTTCAGGTATTCTGGTTCAGCTCTATTTTTTCAGGTCTAGAAGGCCTCTCTGCAAACTCGTGTCCTTGTTGGTTGTATGACTGAATACGAAAATTGGTAAACTCTGTTTGGATTGTGTTTGAAAATCGATTTCTGAATGTCGTTTTCCAGATTCTTGTTGAAGTTGATAACCTGCAAGATGTTCCAAGTCCTTATATACAAATTAAAGGGGTGGATAAGGAAGCTGTAACAGTTGCTGGATCGATGTTAAGACTTGATGGTTCCTACACCACAAAGGTTTCAACCTCCTGCTTGTAGTCCCTTAAAGTCTGTCATGGCTGTTTGCCAGGAGAGTAATAATTTAAAGAAGGCTGATAATGTTTTCTTCATGAGAAACTAACGTTTTTACTATTCTTCTAGAGTTACCTGCAAATAATCTTGGAAAGCCTACCTGCAGTTGAAGTAAACTCTAGTGGAGTTTGCACTCAGCAAGCTGCAAGATTACAGGAGCTTGTGGACTTAATTCAGTCTCAGGTATTTTCTTATTGGCTACCTGATAAGCCTGCTTCATGATGCTCTATGATTCTATCTCATTTAGTTTCACTTGTGAACTTAAATCAGTCTCAGGATTAACATGTACTCCGTATGTGTTCTAGCTGGAGCATAAATACCTTCCATATACAGGACCAAATTCGTGACACTTTGATTACTTTATGTCATATCATCTGGACATCTGGTCCATCTCCATAATGAACTCCTGTATAAGACGATAAAATGGTAAAATTATAGTTGATTTTTGGCCACAGGGCTTGAAGAATAATGTCGTAGAGTACACTGGTGCCTTTTCTCTGTCTAGATTTGTACCATAGAGTTAAGCTGTAATCAAGATGCCTCCTGAGTTATGCTATGTTACGATAGATGATTCTAAGCAACTACATTGCACTGTTCTTTGCCACCTAGTTTTGAAATCTGCGAAACTTGTACTTCAAATATTTGTCTCATATCAAATATTTGTGAATTTAAGGGAAGTAGCTCGTCATCAGAGTCTTCTATAGGAAGGGAAGTAGCGCCAATTGACAGTGCGATTGAAGACTTACAGTGCAGAATCAAGAGGCTTGAGAGATGGCAAACAATCAACACAGTATGGCCTCTGCTTTCTCATCTATCTGAATCTGAATTGTTAATAGGATTTTTTTCGGTAAACCAAACCGACTCGTCAGAATTTATCTGTGCCAGGTTCTGTGGACTTTCTTGATGTCAGCCCTCGTTGGTTATTCACTTTATCAACGTCGCCGTCATTAACTTCTACTTACAAAGCGCAAGACAAAGGGTTTGTATATACATAACAGGCAGCAGTTCGTGGGCTATTTCTTTTGCCAGTCATCCCAACTCCCTGTTTGTTCATGGCAACATATGCAGCAAGAGGGATTTTGAACAGTATAGGAATTTGTACAAGGCAACATTTGCAATTTCAGCAAGAGGGTTGCGACTTTTGAACAACTTTGACGCGGTATAGGCCTTTAGCCTCAAAGGTGAAGATCTCCTGTATATATTTAACAGAATATAATCAGAAGAGCAAGGTGAACATGGGTTTGGAGTTATGATGAGGAAAAGGAATTTTCCTGATTATCGTGGTCAGACGTGTTGTATCTTCTCGTGCACGATGGGTGGTAAGCGTTGGACTTCAGTTGCAGCAGAATTCGGCAAGCCTGAGAGGAGCTAAAGAGTTCATAGACGTTGCATAAGATAGAAGTATTTGATGTAACTTTGAATCGACATGCACTTCTGGGTTCATCTAACTGATATCTAATATATGATTTTTCTAAATGCCTCGTACTAATAATTACTGCATCACTCCATATTTTGCTCATTCGTAGACATTTTACCATTGAAATAACGAGTACTTTGCTTCTCTACAAGCTCTTTCAGCTACTCGTAGTTTTGATTATTCATCCTCGATACATAAAAGGAGTAATTGTGATTTCGTATTTCCTCTATAGAAGGATTATGGCTCTCATTCAGAATGATATTAATGATAGAGAAACATATAATTTGGTATGGGGCGTGTATTTTTTCAATCCAAATTCAAGCTCTTTCTTGGCTTCGTTTGATGACCAAAAACACATGCATCCAGTGCATTTGTAGAAAGATGTATGACCTATGACCTACTCTCGATGAGAGCATTGGAGACGAGAGTTAAATACGACTATCATACAAAAGATAGTCTATAGAAATTACAGTTAATATTAGTGGATTTGTATCATAAACTCATGGGTGTCTATCAGCCTCGTTACCAGGCACACACCGCTAATAACTGGAAGTGTCATTTGATACTTGAGTACTTCTAGTTTGGGTTGGAGTTATGCATAGCCTGTTGAAGTTCCGCCAAGAAGTCAATCTGTGGGGCAGACATCAACTGCAACAGGATAAGAGAGTCAATTAGCTCGTGCCCTTGAGCTAAACACTCGAATTAGTGAACAATAGGATTAGCACTAACCTGATGGGGGAGTCTAAAGTCTCCCCAAGCTGATGGAGCACTTCCTGCATACATGACTGGCCGTTCTGCAACCAAGGCTTTCAAAAGTTAGAGAGCAACATTATGTATAACATCTAAATCATTCCAACACACCGACCGTCAAGTTCAATGAGTTCCTCAAGACAGCCATACATGCATTGCCATGAGTAAAACAGCTGGAAGCACACGTTGTATTGTTATTAGTAAGGGAAGAAGGGGGGACAAAAAGGTCGAAATCTTTCATTAGTTGAAGCAACTGGGTTAACAAAGTCAACTTTAATCTTCTGCCTCTTCAGGTACAAAGAAAGTAAGAAACAGAAACAAAAAAGGGTGAGATAATGTCACACACAAAACCTCATACTTTCCCATAAACTGATGCAGCAACAGCGGTACCCCAGGCACCATTAGGCCATGGGAGTAAGATGTATGTGGGCATAACCCCTATGGAAACACAGAGAGGCTTCTTACGACCATAGGGAAAATCGCGTCGATAAATGCATTGATTGACTGCTACTTCACAATATAAGAAGCAAAAACCGTAATAAAACTAATAAGCATGCAAGTATAGTTCTCTAGTCTTCGTAGTATCTAGCGGTCTAACAGGTCAAGTAAAATGTAAAGCTCCTTACTGCAGTGTTATTACCATGTTAAAACTTTCATAGCTTCTCTTAGGGTTACTTTATCACGTTATCAGTCATGAGCATCTCAATTCATTTTGTTTAGGGAAGTAGTACTTTTAGTATTTTAGGTCATCAAATTAGTTTATTGTTTGTTCAGTACAGCAAAGTTATAAACCCTCCAAACGGCATACGCTGTGTCATTTGACAATTTCGAATGTAATACGAATTGAAGTTTATGTTTGTAGACGGGCTACATCACTTATTCAGATGTGACGAAAATGTTCCAAGTCACCAGTCAGTCACTCTAACTCCAGCTACTTGACAAAAAATTAAAGAATTTGGGGAACTACGCTAATGCCCCCCCCCCCCACCCCATATTGACAAAAGGCCTGAAGACACATTTCAAAGAACTCAAAATGATAAAAAGGTCACCAGGGTTCAGGAAACTACAGAAGTTATTATTACTCACCAGATAAATCTACGGTACGATCATTATAGAGATGTGTAGCTGCTTTCCAACCTGCATTACAATACAACAAGCCTAAGAAATCAAAGCTGCAGATTCATTCAAACAAATTTCCATTTGTTAAACTAAGTAGAACATCATGATTACAACACTAATTGTTCTTTCACACGAGAAGAATCAGAGCAACTTTACAGCCTTCGCATAAAAGTCCAAGTAATTCTGCTCCTACAAGTCTAGACTGCAATCAGTATCATTTTTTCCCAAAACAGTGCAAACATGTTGCTTGCCCAGTCACAGCCCTTAGCTTACTTTCAGGACACAAAATTATAGAAAAAGAAGGTTGAAAGTGATTCAGCAAAGTACTACAACAAAACTTGCACCGACCAATTGAAACTTTGCAATACAAGAAGCTCGGAAATGTAAATAACTATCCCCCAAAATAATGAGGCAAGTAAATAACTATCCCCCTAAAGAAAATCTGCATTGTGAGTCAATCCTGGAAAGAAGAAGGAATTTCCCTCCAATTGAAGAACTTACAAGATATCCGAACATATTGAATGCTTCTTTGGGGGCCTATTCACGAATTACGCAACCTAGATGCAAAGACTTATGTTTCACATATTTACACAAACGAACGAAAAAATCTACTAACTCAACTCGAAATGTAATATATGTTGCTTTTTGCACACAGATTAAGAAAATCAATAGACAGTTGCAAAAAGGAGCTCTTGTGCAAGTGGAGCTAAAAATCAATAAACTATTAGCATTGTTACATCATGCCTGGATAATTTTGAAAAAATGTAGGTTCCACAAATAAAATATTTTTTCTCTTTTTCACCCAAACAAATAGAAATGAACCAATAAAGAGTTAAAGACTTACATTTAGATTGGATTGAAGGGAGTTACTTTATCTACTTCTAATAAGTTCTTAGGTAATCTGACTGAGACTCCAAAAGATTGGACTACTAGAACTCAAATTGTAGAAACTTTGCAGTGAGACCACCTAACAACAATAAAGTGTACACAAATCATACACTCTACATGTCCAGATTGGTGATGTACTTTTACAAGTCACGACTTGGAAATACACCAGAACTATTATAAGCAGACATCTGGTCTTAAATTTAAAATGTGACTTGGTTGACTCATTTTTCATAAAAACCTCTAACTTGAGACTTGTAAAGTGCCACAAGGCACGTGCTTCCTATGAGCTTCAAAGCTCTTTTTTTTTTATCTTAGCTGATCTTACGATCAAAAGCTTCACTAGTTCCCTAAGTATGTCCTACAACCTTGTAATGCCTTTTGTGTATCTTTAGGGTGTCTAGGAGTGTTGCAAATTCAACTATAAAGGAACAATGATGATACACAAAGCGTGAAAAAATGTATGGCCTCACAATACAATAAATTGACCATCACAAATAGAAAGCACAATAATAACAAGAGCAAATTAAGAAGAATGCCAAGCCACATACGTTCTTGCAAAAGCTGGGAAGCCTCGCTTGTCGAACAGCCATTTAGAGCAATCAATCGAGGATGAAAAGTTTCATATGCAGATTTATTGCTCCCTGCATCAGAACTATCCAAACTCAGAGAACTTCGGAAACCAGTCCCTAAATTCTTTTCCCCGTCACTTGAGTGGATACTGCTTGCTCTTTCAGTTTTATCTGCAGGTATTTCCACAAAATTAACATGAGGACACTTATCATCCAAAATCATAGATAAGTCAGATAAGGAAGTCAGAAATATCTTCCAAATATTAATGAATGTAACATCAATGACGTAGGTCTAACACCGCTACGTTATTGAATTCTTGCATTGTACTAGGACTCTATTCTACATCATAATTGACTTATAGTCAGAGTTGAAGACTTGAAGTAGTTTTGACCTTCAAAGCCAAACCTTCTCGATTGTTCGGAATAGAGGGAATATGAATCAACCAATACACAATCAATTCAAGTTGCAGTAATTCCACTATCCACCTTTTTCGTTACTTTAATTCCAGTCGTACTGAGAGCGAGTAATAACTAAACTAAGCATAATCACCAGAGGAAGATAGAAGACAGCGAGTTTGTCAACTAATCAGATTCAATTGGTTGAGTTATAAAGGAATGAGTTGTAGGGAATCAAAGTTTCAGCAACAACTCACTAGTAACTCGTAACGAAGACAACCCAAAACCCCCACATTTAGGCTGCCGAGGCAAACTAGGACCCTAAAATCTCGAGATCAAACAAGATAGTAGACACACATAAGTTCAATTTCGATATCCAGCATACAACTCCCAAGTAACTTGTAACCGAAAACACCCAAAACTTCATATTCACGCTGCCACAGCAAAGAATCAAGCCTACACTTTCAGAGAACCCCAGCATACATACAAGCGATAAATTCTCGGTTTCGGCTAACATAACTCGAGCACTTGAACTAACAGGCACAACCCAGATGAGAAAGACAACAACTTTATCAACTAAACATATCAAACTAGATGAATAATCATAGAATAAGTTGAAAAGAACGAAACTTTGAACAACAATTCAAAGAAAACATGGTTTCAGCACAAACCCACTTCAAAAATATAACCAAAATCACCCAAAAAGTGCAGAAATTCAACAAGAAAGTTAATTAGAAGAGAGAAAAGGGTGGGAAATACCAGAAGATTTGCGGCGGTTGACACCACGATTCCTCTGATTGGGAGGAGCGTAGCGTTTGATGGGTGCATCCACTGGGTTTTCCAGCATTTTTGTAACTTGTAACTGAAGACTGATTATTCCGGCCGCCTTCCCTTCCCTTCCTTTCCGCTGGCTCGCACCAGTTTCGGAGTGTCGAGTGGGAGGTGTGGGACTGTGGGAGGTCAAACCGTGAGACTCTAGGTTTGGGGAAATGATCGTTGAAAGTTGAAACGGGTTTACGACTCATACGAGTACTTGCTCAAACCACACATTTTAAAGATTAGTAGAGAGGTAGAGTTTACTTGTTTAGTGTCTAATCGAATGTACGGGCGCATTAAATAAGCATGTTTTGGGCCATGTGCGATTCAATTTATTCAACAGTATTTTCAAATCAGATCAGATTTATTCAAATCAAATCAAATCAGTTTTATTCAAATCATATCAAAATATCCAAATAACAATCAATGAATCTAGTCTATTTGTAATTACTAACTCGCCTAATTGCAGTTACTTTATCAATTTTCAGTTCAGATCAAATCAAATCAAATTTATTGAAATCAAATCAAATCAGATCGGGAAAATGCAATCCAATCGCACAGGGCCTTAGTGACAAAGGTCTCGAATCTCGTCTTTGACGGTGAACCTAGCATATTTCTAGTGGTATATGCGGTTTGTCTTAACCTATTCCCAACTTGACTTGCTCTCAGGTTAAGACATGAATGCATAGGTAACGCTAGCGAGCTTCGGCACGAGGGGAGATTGTGTTTGTGCGTAAAGTGAAATGTAACATTTTATACACAGCGAAGTCTTATAATGTACATAGGCTATATACAATGCACTATAGTGCGACAAAGTGCCAAAACAATAATGCCTTGTACTAGAAATTTTGTCACCAAAACATTCATATCTACCTCTGTGACATTTGCGCCTTGAAACAAATGTGTAAGAAAAACGAGATTAGCAAAAGTCCATATGTACAAAAATATGTACAAAAAAAATCACCCTATGTATGAGCAAGCAAAGCAAGGCAAAAGTCCATATGTACATTACATATATATGTACAAAGTCTAGTGGAGGGAGGATACAGCTTCTAGTTAGAAAGATGTGTTTGTAACCAAAATGTTTATATCTACATGTATGTGCAAGGAAAGCATGGCTGCATAGAGTGCAGAGACCTAATGTAATGCCCCATTTTCCAGAGGAATTAGAAGTTCTTAACAGATTAAGGGCTCATATGAGGTGCTTAAAAGGATTGATAGTGCTACTCATACCAACAAAGTTGACTTTCCTTTTAGGAGTTTCATCTGATAAGAACTCCACAGTTAAGCGTGCTTGACTGAGAGCAATTTCAGGATGGGTGCCCTCTTGGGAATCTCTTCTAGTTTTTGTAGCAACTTTTCCATAAGAAATGGTATCGTCAAATTCTCAGTGTAGTGGGTGCAAAACCCATCATAGTTGCACTCTAGATACGGCATCGGCTCGTGACAATCGTCATAGGTTTTGACTTTGTATGTTTCGATCATAAACAATTAAAACCATTGTATTGAATCTTAAGAGGTGGTGGAAGAGAAAAACAGTTTTAGCATAGCGTATTGGTAGATGAAGTTCACATACGTATAGTGTTATTATGTAGCATATCACGACGCATAAGTAAGTAGCGTAGCGGTAGATGGTTTTCAATTATGAGTTAAGAAAGTGATGGAAACTGAGTTTTAATCCTACATGAGATATGGAATCTGAATGACGGGATCCCTAGTATTAAAGCAAACATAAGTGAAATTAATGACATTTAGAAAACATCAGTTATTTGGATACAGAATAGTATTTGTTACCCAGCTATCTGGGATAATAATGCGGTCATGGCGAATCTGGAAATCCCACCATTTTCACCGTAAATGAAAGGTTGAGATTTTTGGAATTTGAGAAGTTGAAATTGATCTTGGTGGTGGATGACCAACCTGTAGAAGGGGATGTAATTGTGAGCGGAGAATGTAAAGAAGATCATAATAAAGAGAGACATGTTGATAGGTGTAATGAAAATTAATTTGGAAAATGTGTATCCGATTAATATATATATATTGAAAATTAAAAGGGGAAAATGGTCTTATATTTTCATATTAACAAGAGATTAAAAAACAAAAACTTTTTCCAACCTTGAAATACCACAAACATGTCATAATTGATAATGAGAGGATAAAGTTGACTTTAAATAACCAATTAATTAACGTAAGAATGTGTTTAGCTGTGATCGATAGATGTAAACATTTTACCAAGAGAGTATGCTTAATTTCTACAATACTATTTCTAAACTAGAGACTCAGTTATGATGTGTCCATATTTTAGTACGTTTTTATTGCTCTATATCTTAATTCATGACTCTATTTTCAGTCTTTTCCACGGTTTTACACTTATTTTTGCTTAAGTATCACTTTGAGTGGGTTTTACTTGTTTTGTATGGGGAAAACATGATAATATGCAATTATTTTTCCAAGATCGGAGTCTACACCTTTGTTTTTCATCTAGTATGAATGTACATGTGGCGGACTGCAAAATTTTGACCTGTAAAAATATATGATAGATTGGAAATGGAAGAACCAATGAAGGATTGTGCTATGTTTTTACCCCCATAGTTTTGGTCATTAGTATGACTGCATGAGCACGGTGAAGAGGGAGATTTTTTCCAGCATCTTTCCCTAAATATAATCGCGTCCATTGTGCCGGATACGTCCAAACAACACCTACGAGTTCATAAATAATTATTAGGATAGACTCAGTGATATTTGGTCAAAGTAATTTGGGTCTTCGAGGTGCCTTGGCTCCTCGATGACAGTTCAGACAATGATGATATTTGTAGGTTGTTTGATATTCAACATTAAAGGGCTTATGACACTTCCCAAGATGCAGAATCAACTTGTCGTTCGAATGAGGTGATAGAGATCCGAATTCTTGGAGAAAGGACGAGTTGGACTTTGGTTATAGAATGTAGTTGAAACCTACCCATGTTTTACAAACATATAAAGTTTTCCGTTGTTGTTTAAAATTAACATCGTATGACATTTAAGGCGATGATCTACAAAGCCTTGTATGGCTTATGCTTCCTTTGACCATGATTGTGATATGTCAAACTAAGCATAATCCATACAACACTAGCATGTGCTGATTTTCATAATTTGGGCTTAACAACTAACCCCCTATTACGGGAATTTCGGCCATTAGAAGGATTCTTTGATGGTCATCAGTGATATGTGCCGCTCTCTGCTCAATCTCTCTTTTCTCACTCTTTATTCATAGATCCGGCAACCACCCTCGCTACTTCCTCTCTCCCATGCTTGCCTCCACGTCCCCTAGAGGTCTCCTTGCAGGAGACAACCTTGTTTTTTTTTTCTCTTAATATAATAAAAACATAGATCTAAAATTAGGTGTTATTAGGGTGGCGGACGATGATCGTGGTTGTAGCATAAGTGGTCGCAGGTGCCTAGCGATGGAAATGGTGGTGGGTAATGCGGGAGGCGACGGAAGAGCAGGTGGTGACAATGGTTGGTGGGAGGGAAGTTCGAATCTCATAAATAGCTTGCGGTATTTCTATAAATTAATATATTTTTTTTTTGGTACAAAGGAGCAGCTAATGCTGCGGGGGGTGGGGGTATGAGGATTTGAAACGGGGACAACCCCCAGACAGGTTGAGTTCCTATCCACTAGGCCAACCTTGATCCTCTATAAATTAATATATAAAATATCGCAAATTTAAAAATGAGAAATCACCTACAGCCACTGCTTCCAAGATCTCAGTTTGCTTTCGCCAGATACTTCCCCCCAGAGCCCGTTTTTGTTCCGGACATTCCCGTCGCTACTTGAGAACAGCGAGAGCAGAATTCGAATCAGACTTTCAGATGTCACTTGCTTTCCTTCCTAACTAAAGAAATTAGCTTTCGCCTTCCGCTCCTAGTTCTACTTTTTTTTAAAGGAGAATCTCGCTTTGATGAACCATTTTCATTCTAAATATCTTTACTTGAGGGCAGATGCAAAATCATGGAAATGGAGGGAGAATTCAGCTCTCCAAATCCTCAATTGCTTTTTGTCCTCTTACAAATTGGTATCTAAACAAGGGGTTTAATCCCCTTCACTTCCGGTCTTCTCCCTTCCCCTCCATTTCCTTTCATCTTCCTCTATCGAGAGACACTTAATCTAGGTTGTGTTTTGTAGGTCAGACAATCTAGTTGAGCTTAAGTTGTATAACCGTATGACTATATAAACTAGTTTTAGCAGCATGATAAGCTTATCATTTATGAATCCTTGAATGATACGCTACTTACTGCTATGTAACAAAGTTTTGAACAAGTCAAGTTGTGTTCATTTTATGTACAAAGTGATGAACAAAAAACAAGTGAGACCTTAGCATTTGGGTTTCGAAATATAGTTTTTTTTTGTCGAAATTATTATTGAAAAAAAATAAATAAATTCACTAATAGTCATAACTTTTAATTTCCTACAAATAGACACCCCCTTTGATATATTTTTCAAAAAGTGAACTTCGTTTTACACCTATACTTTTGTCGTGTTCATGCGTAAAAAACATTAACGCAGGTTGTTCATAAGTTTTATAATCTAAGAACTTTATAATGCTATTGTTGGAATTAATTGAACTTTCACCTACTATTTAAATATCCATTACTAGTTCATCTTTCATATGTCATTTAGTTTTATCTAACACAAACGCATATCAAAAGGAAGGTGGTACATATACATTAGATGTATGAAAAATCTCATACACTGGCAACACTACCACTAATAATACGACAACTCAACACAAAGACAGTTAGTACTTTATCAATAATTGTAATTGACTCAACAAAACTAATCCCACCCTCTCCCCACAACCTCAACCCCTCTTTCCCCTCCTTTAGGCCCCGTTTGATAGGATTGCATCTTTCTGAACTGACCTGAACTGATACGAATGATTCTGATCTGATCTGATTAGAATGACTCTAAATTGGCTGATCTGATCTAAATGTGTTGAAATTTTGATTGAATTTCAACGAATTAGTATCAGTTATGGACCAAACACATTGATAGAAATTTGAACATTGTATGATCTAATCTGATCTGATTTGAATGACTCTGATCTGATTTGTTCTTATCTGAATGATTCTGAACTGATCCGAATACTGCTGCAAATAAGGCCCTGTGCGATTAGACTGCATTTTTCTGATCTGATTTGATTTGATTTGAATAAAACTGATTTGATTTATTTGAATAAACTTGATTTGATTTGATCTGAACTGAATATATTAATTAATTAACTGCATTTAGATGAATTAATAACTAGAAGTAGACTAGATTCATTGATTGTTATTTGATAATTCTGATATGATTTGATTTGATTTGAATGAACCTCGTCTGATTTGATTTGAATTGAATAAATCTAATTTGAAAACACTGTTTAATAAGATGAATCGCACATGGTCTAAGTGGGCTAAGTCCTATCAAACAGGGCCTTAGTCAGTTTACCCCGACCCACCGATGACCACCACTTGCCTATCGCGCTGTTAGCCCCAACCACCAAAGACCACTAAACTTATCAAAAACTGACCCGACCCGAAAAATCGACCCTAACCCGACACGAAAAAAACTAGAAAAAACCCGTTTTTCTCAACCCGGACCCAAAAATGACCCGAATGCATGGGTCATAACCCGAGCCGACCCGGTTCACCCGTTGGGTCAAATTAATTGTGTAAAATATATATTATAATAATAAAAAATAAAAAAAGAAATACATAAATATTAATTAAATATTATTAATTGATTAATTGAGACATATAAGGACACAACTATAATTAAAATATTATGATTATATAATGCAATGCATAAAATGCTTTTAAAATAGTAATAAAATAATAATTTGATGATTATAATTACTGAGAAAAAAAGGCGCGAGCATGTATTTTTGACCCGTTGGTCAACCCGTAACCCGACCCGAACCCGTATTAACCCGCGTATAATCAACCCGTATTTAACCTGACCCGTATTTGACCCGAACGCGAAACCCGCCCGCCCCACCCGTTTGACAGGTCTAAAGACCACCATTCCGATAACCCCACCATAATCGCATATGGCCGACGAACCCATATAACCCACCAAGATCACCATCGGGGTCATGTCCGCCCCTCCTTGACACTTCTATCTCGTTAGAATCCGCCCCTAATTATCACATTTAAATCAATTGAATTGGGGGAAATTTGACGTAGACAATAGGGCTGGGCATTTGATTTTAGGATGAGCGGTAATAGGTGGTCTGAGGTTGAGAGGTGAATGAGAGGGTAATATCTGGCTGTAATAATGGCTAGTGGGTGGACTTGCGAGGTTGAGAGGGTTGCCGACTATGGCTAATTGGCGTTGGCGATAGGGATGGGGGTGGACGGTGGTGGTGATAGGTAGGTGGGTGGCTGTGCCGTTGTGGGGTGGTGGTTCAAATCAATCACATGAATTGCTAAAGGTACGATGTATGAAGATTACTCATACACCCAATGTATGTGTACCCTTATCCGTATCAAAGCTAAAGAATTGTAAGAAACCAAAGAAGACTATGATCAAGAGAGTTTAATACAATAAATCATTGCTTTTGTAGCCAATCCTAAAGTAAAGTGTACAAATGATGAGATTGAATGAGAACACTAAATTGCTTGCCTTGTAGGACTTGAACACCAAAAAGTTGGATCCGAAAACCCCCTCAACACTAAACCAAACTCACTCCCCTATTGGCTAATTCCCCAACACGCCACCCTATCCCCACTCATCAGTCATCACCCCACGTGCCTCCCCCTTCCTCTTTCCCAATTTAATTAGCACACCACTCCTTAATCACTCACGACATGCATTATTATCCATTGACATTTCATTTTATTAACATTATTGTTGCTCATTTCCGTAATATTTTATGTCCAAGTTCTTTTATGAAGTCTATTTTATGTCAAATTTAGTTAGTTTAGCATGAGTGGAACGAGGACAAATAAGTCAGACTCATGAAATAATGTTGTACAATAGGACTAGATAAAAGTTTAGTTAATTAGCTATTATGAACAAAACCAAAATGAAGTTAAAATTCATATAACAATGTTGGACTCTTGGCTAGATACAAAATCATTTTAGGAAGTCAGGGAGGGCCAAGTATTACAATTCACCTACTTTTAATTGATTAACAATTATTTATACTACAATCTACTATTATTAAAAATCTTGTTTCGTAGTGAAACGCTAGGCCAATATTGATTGATTCATCACTTCTTTACCCCACTTAAAATTTAGTAATTTACCGGAGTTTCACTTCAACCATATCTAAATCCAACTCATATTTCTCAACTGACAGAAATAAAAGAAAAAGAGTCTGTAGTATATACTCCATAGTATACGATCAAATCGTACATTATTAAGTGAAATCAAGTCGCTCACCAATCGTTGGTTGCAACAATTATTGGTCGTTAAGACGTTATTAGAATTTTTAAGAATTCTAAAGCATCACTATAGAATACAGTACATGATCAACTGGCCAGCTCCGCATAAAAGCCAGCCCATTTCAAAAAATCCTCGCGCACGTGCTCCCCTCTCTCTCTCAAAAAGAAAAAAAAAAAGAAAAGAAGAAAGAACAAAAAAACATCGCCCCACTCTCTCTCCTCCGTCTTCCTCCTCCTCTCTCTTTGGCCAGCCAAGCCGTGAGCAGAACTCACCCCCAACAAATTCAATGACGTAGCTCTACCCCCCCAAGTCAAATCTCTCATACACCCCCCGGTCAGAGGAGAGAGCGAGAGAGAGAAAGACACAGTGTGTGAAAAAAAAACACACAACAAAATTTTACAATAATTATTATAATAATAATTCATAATTAAAATAATAATTAAAAAAGACAGTTTCCGATGCAAGCATACAACCGGCTGCCGAGCAGCGGGCATACGACGCCGTCGCCGCCGCAATCGCCGTCTGTGAGGTCCCCGCGCTACCGTCACGGTCACAGCCGGTCTAAAGGGAGGTCAGTGGGCCCACCACCACACAGAACGGTGGCCCACCGTCTTGCTTATGTCATCCTCTCCGTACTCCTCCGACGCCAAGGAATTTTCCTTTTTGCCCCTCTTATTTACATCTCCGGCATGTTGTTTTATATGGGTACGGTGTCGTTTGATGTGGGCCCCGTTATTACCCACCGCCCTGCACCCGGGTCCGTTTATCGGAGCCCCCAACTTTACGCTAAGCTCCGACCCGAAATGGATGCGGATAATTCTACTGCTGACGCGGTTAGTTATTATTTGATTAATTGTTATTGTAATTGTAAATGTGATTATGATTGTGATGGTGCAATTTGATTTGTTTAATTGCATAATGTGGGTTTGATCTAGGTTTATGATTAGGTAATCGGAGTGGGGGTGAGTAATGTAGGTGGTAATTTGTGTAGTTGAGTGAATATCACGCTGTATGAGGCACTGATCCGGGGTAATTAAGCGTGTTAGAGGCTGTAATGGGTGTGAATTGTGATTGCATGAGTTGGGTATTGAGTGCTGTAGTGGTATTTGATAGGACTATTGTGGGTTTTTCGTGTTGGCGACATAGGGTGGAATCAGGGGGATTGGGGCGGGCGGGGGACGGGGTTTGAGGGACGTTGCGTTATCCTATTGTAGTTTAAGTTGGGTGTGCAGTGTATACTGATACTTGATAGTTTGAGGGGGAGTTGATGTTGAGAGTTTGACTTGTAACCTGAATTTGATAGGACTATTGTGGGTTTTTCGCGTTGGCGCATAGGGAAGATTAAGGGGGGGAGGTGGGGGGTTCGATGGACATTGCCTTGTCCTCTCGTAGTTTTTTAAGGTTTGACTTGGGTCATTGGGTGTACTGTATATACTGATACTTGATAGTTTGAGGGGAGTGGGGAGTTAATGTGATAGCATGGGACTGATATGTAACCTGGATATAGTTTGGATGTGAAGTTCGCCTGATGTAACAGATTTATAAGGGAATTGGAAATGTAATACTTATAAATATGTAGTTTGCACTTTTAAGATGTCAATCAAGTTGATGAGCTAGTTGATAGCGTTAGTCATACATAGTATGTATTACTCGTTGATGATAGGGATTAGATGTTGTATATTATGGTAAAAATGCTGGTCCTCTGTTTTTTGTTGTCTTTTTTTTTTTTTTTTTTTTTTTTTTTTTTTTTTTTGCGTGGAGAAGTAGAAGGAAGCGCCACCTCTTATACTAAAATATTGCCTTTATGAGATAATTAGTCACCAATTAAGTGGACATAGTTTTTGATATTCTGTCTGACTTTTGATTTTTACCGTGTTGTCCCATCACTGTAGAAACTATTGTTCATTTGCTGTTCACTTAAAAGGGAAGTCTAATTATCTGTGTATGTTTCCACTGCAATGCTGGATTTTTTTGTGATTGTTATGGAGCTCACTGTTGTTGATGGGTATATATCTCGCTTGTGATGCCAATCTATGGGATAAAAGTTATCTGTCTATTCTGTTCTCGTGGTAATTCACGAGGTGACAGTGCTGAGGGAAGCCAAGCTGTAGATAGAGACCCTACACTTCTTTTGTTTTGATCAAAGTGTTTTGGGCACTTATTTAGTTTGGTGTGCGTGTGCTGTGTGGGAGTTTCAAGTTTGGTTTTATAAGGCTCTGAGCTTATATGACCTTCGTTTGTAGAGCCTTGTGCTCTTTTCTTTCAATTGCAATTGTTGCTAATTACGCAAAGAAACAAAAGTTGTTGAATTGTAACCCATATTGTATTTTGACATGAAGTATTGGTTTCTTGTAGATATCAACTATATGGAAAAATTCTTACAAAGGTGGTGAATGGAGACCATGTGTTGTAAATAAGTCCTCTGAAGGTATGAGAATTGCTGTTGTTACATTTTCATGCTCTGTATCTTATTCTCCTCCTTTGTGCTTTCTATGTATATATGACCAGTTCTCTAGACGTTTATGAGGGTTCTATTGATATCAAAATTACTATACCTCTAGCTTGATTTTAGCACCTAATTTTATTTGTTATAAAAATTGGAAGGAAATTACCTTGACAAGTAAACAGATCTTGATCTGAAGCAAAGATGTTTGAAGTTCTGAGATCAGAAGGAAACAGAAGCAGAACTATAATAATGAAAGAGCCAAAAAAGCGAAAATCCATTGGTAGCTGAATCGATGTTAGAATGCCATGTTATATGACATATTGGGTAACAATGATTGTGTTTTTGTACTTTTGGAGTTCCAACGAGAAACATCAGTTGATCTCTCACTACTAAGCGTGTTGTAATAATCTGTGTGAGCCTACAAATATCTGCTCCATGACCGCCTGTTATCAGCCTTGCCTTCTTAATGATATCTGACATCTCTTAACGGGTGTAAGTTTTGGCCCTCATGACTGGGAAATTGATTAGATTAGGTCAACTATTTCTATACTTAACTCCTGGAATGGGTCCATTTTTTGTAATATTACTAATCGGGCATCTAGTTACGTTATTGCTATGCAATTACACCTATAGTGGAGCAGATTATGATGTGCAAATAGATGTAGGCATAATAAAAAAAGCCAGTAGTTTTTGAGGTCATAACTTGAATATGCAATGTCTTATGTAAGGAATCTGAAGTCATGGTAAACAGGTCATCCTATTGGTTATCGTCATTTGGATTGGATATTCTTTGTCTTCTTGTGTACCATTTATTTTGGTTTGGATCGGTTTATCTTGGTTCTAGTTGTGTGGATTCCGGTTAAATTTAACCCATTTCCCTCCACATTCCTTCAAGTGGTTGTGCCCTAATCTTTTGTTTTCTCAAAACTGATCGACTCCTGTTTGGTTGGTTCGGGTCATTTTGATTGGATTCGTTTTGCAAAGTCCAGGTAAAAGAAATGAAGTTGACGACTTCTGGACTTCTACGTTCTCAAATAGTCATTGGTAGTATCACTAGCCATACATTCTTTGGTGTCAACTTTCATCTCTTTGGCTTCCGAACATCCTGTTGATTACTCCCTAGTGAAATGTCATTGATATTGTTTCGTTTCAGCGCTCAATGCTATAATTTTGCTGTGTTGGAATCTACTTCACTTCTTATTTTCTGTTGGTCTAAGATACTGTTCAGTGTTCTGCCTTTTGCTCTGTATAACTTGTTACGAATAAGTGACGTGTATGCTGATAATGTCTAATCTGCTGCTTGTCATTTGGCAGCCGACTTACCCGAAGCAAACGGTTACATTTATGTTGAGGCAAATGGTGGTTTGAATCAGCAAAGAGCATCGGTGTGTATACTGCCTTAATCATCGTTTGCTGTTTTTCTTACCTTTGGTATTAGTTCTCGTGAAATGTTTCTGATCTTATCCTGTTTTTCTTTGATTTCATTTGGCTAGATATGCAATGCAGTTGCTGTGGCAGCCTATCTTAATGCAACACTCGTTATCCCGAATTTTCATTATCATAGCATATGGAGAGATCCAAGGTTTGCCATCTTGATTAAATTCTTTTGTAGCATATGGGATTAAATTCATGTTGTATGTATACATTGTTCTTTCTGATGGAATTCAAATCCTTAGCAGGTGGACATTTGTAGTAATCAGCCTTGGTTTATGTTTTGCAGCAAGTTCAATGATATTTATGACGAAGATTATTTCATCAGTACCTTGCAAAATGAAGTACGTGTCGTCACTAAGATTCCTGATTACCTAATGGAGCGGTATGACCACAACATGAGCAATGTTTACAATTTCAGAATCAAAGCATGGTCCTCAGTTCAATACTATAAGGATAATGTCCTCCCAAGATTACTTGAAGAGCAGTAAGTTGATATCTTCTATTTCTCTTCTCTTATTTTATTTTTCTTTTTTCAGCGTTTCAGTTTGCTGTTTCTGATTTACCGAAAGACTATCATTTTGGTTTGTAACTTTGTTAATATCTTTAAGATTAGAAGTAATGTACAAGATGTGGATCTGTATTGGTGATCTCCAAATCATTAGCGAATGTTCGTTATGTAATTTGTCTGAGTGTATGGAGTAGGGAAATGGTGAGATTTATGTAATTCTTTGGGAGTTGGCTCATTGCGACCATTTGCTATGTTGTGCGTGACTGCGTGCCACATAACCACAGATACATGTTCCTAGATTCTTGTTCATTCGTGCGTGCCTTGTTCCTGAAACCCTTACCCTTGACTACTGCATACGGTGTATGGAGTGAAGGAGTATTGGTGTGGTGGAAGAAGTATTTCAGATTGCAACATCTTGAAACTTCTAGTTGGAGACAATATTTATAAGCTTTACAAAAGTTTGGATCCCTATAGGTTTTTGCCTGGTATAGAGGACGTTGCCATCTTGTCTTTTTTGTTGATTGCATTCTGCAATAGTTAGAGTATCTTTATGATATGTGATTAAACTTGGACTTAATTTAGTGGTCGTTTGGTTGCATAAAGGGAATTTGGAAATCCCATGAAATTCCACTTCCTAGGAAATAGACATTCAGGGGAAATTCTCAAATATGTTTGGTTGGATAAAAAGGGCAGCCCGGCGCACATTGGCGTCCCCGACAAGCGAGGGTCCGGGGAAGGGTCCCACCACAAGGGTGTAATGAGATGTTGGAAATAAATTCATGTAGGAACCTCCAATTACCAAAGGAGGGTTAGGTATGTAAGCTAATTCCTCCATTTTGTAGGAATTGAAAATTCCATGAATTCTCAATTCTTATGAATTTTGCTAACCAAACAACTACAAACTTTTTAATACATGGGAATCCTGAATTCCCTTGATTTTGCTTGGTAACCAAACGAACACTTAGTGAATTCCTATAAAAGAATTTGTTATCTCATGTGCTTGTTATCTTGGGTAGGAAGATCGAAAGAGTCTAGTGATGTATTTCAGAGCAGTATTTATTGTTTCCACTTCTTCATTGTTTTGATTTATTCATAGTTGTGCTCCCTTTAATGGTGCTTCTTAATGAATGCAGGGTTATAAGAATCTCTCCTTTTGCAAATCGACTGTCATTTGATGCCCCTCCAGCCGTTCAACGACATAGGTGCTTGACAAATTATGAAGCTTTGAGATTTTCAAGTCCGATCTTAACCTTAGGAGAAACTCTTGTTGCAAGAATGAGAGAGCGCAGTGTAAATAGTGGAGGAAAATATGTATCCGTGCATCTACGTTTTGAAGAGGTTTGATAACCTCATTTTACTATCTTGGTTTAGATTGTTACTCTTTGGTAAACGAATTAATAGGATTTCATTGGTTTTTTCTTTTCTGGCCCACATCCAGGATATGGTTGCTTTCTCTTGTTGTGTATTTGATGGTGGAAAGCAAGAAAGACTAGACATGGATGCAGCAAGAGAACGAGGTTGGAGAGGCAAATTTACTAAGCCTGGTAGAGTTATTCGTCCTGGTGCAATCAGAATCAATGGGAAATGCCCGTTAACACCTTTGGAGGTACAATTTTGGTTTTAATTGGTTATTCTACAGCTCTATTTTTGATTTCATATTATTGCATTTGATTATATATTCACTTTTATAGGGATTACAATCTTATCATGGGTGCATGAAAGTGTTTGCCTGAGTTCTTGATGATTGAGATTTGAGAATCCATTGGGTTCTGCAGTGGTTGTAGTTTGTCATACATGTTACATCCACTGTGTTTTGGCTCAAGAATCATGATCAAGAATTTGATTGTCTTTCTAGTGCTGTAAAGTGGGGATTTGCCACCTATTAGCATTCCCATTAAAAAAAGCTATTGCCTAGGCTATAAAGCCAGAGCAGCCCAACATGACTAATGAAAAGGAGAAAGCTCGGTCCACCAGATAACCCTCTGATTTTGAGAGAAAGGCCATAAAAAGCTCAGGAGAACCTAAGATCATGGCCAAATAAAAAAGAGACCTAGAATGCACAAAATGAGTACTAATCCGAAACTTAAACCGAAAAGGCAAATAGACAATTGACCCAGCATTTTCTCTTGCGTTTTTAACATCAAAGTAATTCAAAGGTGAATTTAAGGCCTACGGGCCTTTGTGCACATTAGCACATCACATCAAGGTGATCGGATTCGAACCTATGGCCCTCTGTACCCAAAACAGATTTGCTGACTAGACTGCGCTACACCTCGTTTCACCCTCCGAAGCGTATAGATATACCCGATCGATCACGACGCGAAACAAACTCGCTCATCCTTTTTGGACCCTTCGCCCGCTTAGAAGTGGATTTGAACCACTGACATAAGGATTTTCAGTCCTTTGCTCTAACTGGCTGAGCTAAATGAACCACTTTCCTAACGTCTGTTTTTATTCATCGAAAAGCGCCCTATACTTCCTTAACTTTATTTGATAAGTAAGAATAAAGAAGTAATGCCTTTTAAGTTCATATCTTTAGTGCTCCCTATTCGCTTCTTCCTAAAGCTTTCAAGCGGCTCTTTCAACTGGCACCCAATCCCCCATCATGCTCAAGAACCGAGAGCCGTCCAGTCCCTTCTCAGCCGGAGGGAGCTTGCTTATAGAAAGAGGATAGGCTTGTAAAAAAAAAAAACCACGAAACGGGCTCTCTGCTCCTAGTCACTAAGTAGTGCTATTCTGTCATCTGGGGGACTGGAGACTCCAACAAGGGGTTCTTTATCTCATGTACTTTCGCCCGCTCATTCCACTTCCATGCCGGAGGAAATGGGAAGCTTCATTGTGGGCTTAGCAGCTGGTTCCTTCAAAAGGTTTCATTTACTTTTTGTCCATGAGAACTGGAGCTGCTTAATATTGTATAAACGTTTTGTCCTCCTATGCCCCTGTGATTTTAAAATTACTAATAATAACTATTGCTGTAATATCATTATTCTTATTCCGAGTTCTGATGCAGTTATATGGGCTGTTCCTATCTAGCAAATGGGCTGATAGACAAGTGAGGGTACCGCTGTTCCTACCCTTTGTCTGGCCTAAGGCTTAAGGTGGCCCTTAGGGAGTTAGGGGTTTCCAGTTCTACCTTAACGCAATTGGGCTTCCTTTGATCTTATATTTTGGAGAATCCTTTTCCTCTAATGCTTCTCTAAGCAATACTATTATAGAATTTTAGATTTCATCGTAAAGGAAACAGGAACCTAATCGAACTGTGAAAGTTTGCTGTCATGGGATTCGCGTGTTTTTGCACTTGAAATGGATTGGATACAAGCCTGAACCATCACTAAATTGATTTTAATTTTCAAATATCGTGTCGGATGGAAAGTTGGAAGACATCATCTGTCTCAAATACTTAGTTGAGTTCTTCTATGTAGTGTGCTTTTGTGTATTGAGAAGTGTTGGTTAGGGGAAAAGGCGAGTGTTATACAATACCAATTAGTGGCTCTTATATGACTTTTTGTTCATATTAGGTGAATTGTAACTTATAAAACCACAAATCTTGACTTACTGGCTATGTCTGCATCAGGTTGGTTTGATGCTTCGTGGTATGGGCTTTGATAGAAACACGTCTATTTATTTGGCTTCTGGGAAGATTTATGATGCTGAGAGGAATATGGCCACCTTGTTCGAAATGTTTCCTTTATTGCAAACTAAGGAGATGCTTGTATCTCCAGAGGAGCTTTCACCTTATAAGGTGTGTTTTTCCCCTTTGACCTTATGCTTGACAATTCCTGTCTTTTCTTTTTATTTTTTGGTAAAGAAAAAATGCATTAACAGAAATAATGAAGCAGATGAGGGAAGGTGTCCTCATTAATCAATACTTCTAGTTACAGATCTACTAATCATTTTTTGGAAATCTTACTTTGATCTGTTATTCGCAGAATTATTCTTCTAGGATGGCTGCTATCGATTATACTGTTTGCTTACAAAGCGAAGTTTTTGTGACCACTCAAGGTGGTAATTTTCCTACGTTTTTGATGGGCCATCGGAGATACTTGTATGGTGGACATTCAAAGACAATCAGGCCTGATAAGCGGAAGTTGGCCCAACTTTTTGATAATCCTAATATTGGGTATGTGTCAATCTCATTCTCAGATGTTAGTTTTTTGTGGTTAGTGCCGTGTAGTTTACCTAATTACCTCAAAGTGTCATGAGAGTTAAGGCCTTTAGCTGATGTAGTTAAGGTATCGTTACTGCATGGGAAATAACGAAAATAATTGAAAGCAAATGAAAGCAGGTATTGGGAAGAGGCAGTTAGGCTGCATATCAATGGTGAGACTTTAAAGGGCTAACCTTGTCATTCAACTTCGTGAAAATGTTTGTGGTTCGGTTGTGTGCATTCTCCAGCTGGGGGATTATGGATAAGTGTTTGTTTATGATCTTGAATTAGCTTTGTGTTTCTTTTAGAAATTCTCTATCCTAAGACCTAAAGGTTAAATGTCAATTTGGAGTTAATTTATTTGGGTTCATAAGCGTTAAGATTAATTACATTTTAGACATTAAGATTTACGAACTATTACTCCAATAGGACTGTAAGTTTTTTTTGGATTGTAGTGGTGCCGCCTCATTGGTTTTAAAGGTACTGATAGTTTTTAAGGTTCATGAAGTCACTTGTCTGTACCCGTTTCTAACTCGGTTATAGGTATTGTAATTTAGATATGGATACGTGTTCAGATGTTGAACTTGGATAGTTTATGAAATTTTTTCTAATTGTTGGCCTAAAATCAAGTGCCCCGTGTCCATCCCCTTCTCTGAGTCGACATTGTACCAGAGTTCATTTGCTGCCCCCGCTTTTTGTTTTGGGTATCAACTGCTAGTTTAAGACTTTAAGTCTCAAGTCAAACTAGCCTACATTCATTCACTTAACTCCCCAGAGTGCTTCTGACAACCTATCTTATCTAATTCCGAAGCGTATACTAGTATAGTTTAACCCCTTGCTAATTGCCTAAATGATGCAAGTACTGTTTTCTTTCCTTCTTTTTGCAAATTTGATTTTTCGTTATTAGTTAAGAGGCGGTGTTGCTGGTTGTTGGTGTACTCAGATGGAAAACGTTCAAGAGGCATATGCTAAACATCCGTTCCCATAGCGATTCAAAGGGTTTCGAGCTGAAGAGACCAAATGACTCCATCTACAGCTTTCCATGTCCAGACTGTATGTGTCGGGTCAATAAATCAGAAGATTCAAGAACAACATCTGCAACGTGATTTGCCTGTACCAGAAAACATGGGTTATTTTTCATGTGCATGGTACTGGTTCGCTAAGATGGCTAACTACTGAAGTCCCTGTTAAATTGATTCTTTCATTCTTTTCCCTCTCCTTTGCGAAGGGCCACAGTTCAGTTTTGAAACTCCAACAATTTGGTTGGACGGAAAGCACTGATTATTTCCCGAGCCTGACCTGAGTGGGACGTGCATCTTGTTGTACATGACACAATACGGGACTCATACGATCGTTGCACGGAAGGAGGTCCTCGGGCATTGACTATACACTGGGTTGCAGCTGCTGTATCTAACAAGCTGCCAGATAAAAACTGCGATTCTTTTCCCCTCAATTTTGTCAATTTTTCGTTGTATATGATTGGTGTTCAGATACGTGTAACTGTACAAAGCAGGATGAAACCGTGTACAATTCCTTTACATAGAGTGAATCATTCTTTTAGAAATTGTAATGTGTTCACTGATGACGACATAAATGGCGGTCTTGTTTCCCGTTGTTACTCGCAATAGTCGCAAATCACTGTGCAGCAGCAAGCATTACCGGTTTTTTCCCTCTTTAGAGAGCGAGCGCGTCTGCTGTCTGGTGTTTTCATTCTATCCCTTCGTTAGAGGGCAACCTCATCTTATAACGACTTAACGATCATTCCTTCATCTTCCTCGGCAGATCCAGAAATTAAAGTTAATAAAGTGATATCAATCTTTAGCATTACAGTTGAACAAAAAATTAAAATGATGAACAGATTTTGTAACAAAACAAGAGTATGGAGCCTCAAACCTAGTTGCACTAGAGACTTCATACTATGACCATTATTGCTCCATCTCTATAGTAATTCAAGTTTATATGTTCTCTTAATTCTTTTGAAGAGGTTCAATTGACACCACAACTTATAAAGTGGGTCCGCTTCTAAATTAACGTCAAATTATACTGCTCGATTAAAAAGTTACAATTGGTATCTTTGTGGTATCTACCCATCAAGCTTCGGTTGAAGATTTGGCTATAGGCCTCTAGCACTATATTAGGTCGTTCCAAGCTTGCAACCGAATGGCGAATGCTAAGGTTATTTAGAAATCATCAAGTCATCAAGAGAATGAAATGAACCTTAGAAAAAATGAACCGAGTGGTCCGAGTCTTTTTCGAGATGCGTTTCAAAGAGATTTCGTGTCAAAGGAGCATAGTAGTACAAGGTCAATTTTTGTTGCTTAGACAAAACTAATATAGATACAAATCGAGTTGGCACATTGTGAAACCCTAAAAGTCACACATTTATAAGTTGAATTAAGGGCTTCGACCAAACATTCATGGTCGTAGTGCCAAACATTCACTTAGAACAAAAATGTTAAGAAATGTCGAGTAGGTACGTACGCAGTTCGAGATCACAGAATCTTATGTTATAAGTAATCAATGCTTCCATAATTACAAAATCAAACCTTCCTTTGCTCTAACCCATGCATTTAATTAGCTAAGGTTGATGACAAAGAGAAAAAAACAAGATAGACCAAAATAAAAACTGATTCCAACGAAGTTTCTATGGCATCTTTATAGATCTCACCTAGACTTTAGGGTCTTTGCTTCGAAAACTCCACATAACCTACGTACTATTCCATTTTACTTCTACTCAAAATTTAGATGTAAAACGTAATTCGAACTAATAAAATTGAACGAAATTAGAAACCGACTCGACCAAAATGTGACATATATTCTAATTAATCACGGTAGACTTTAGAGCATGTATTTTATTTGTACTAAACTACTAATCATCTATCGACAATCAAAATTGCATAATGATGACGGGAATTTTACCGCACTCTAATTTCGTACACATTCTATTTGCATTCCTCCGCAAGTCCCTAAGTCAATAAGGGATGATAGCTGAAGTCCTGAAGATATGAATTCTACTGCCGCAACTCAACCTTACATAGTAACCCTTAGCTTGCCCCACCCGAAAATTTGACCAAATAAGCTACCTATAGCTGTAGCCTATAAGGCTACAACTGTGTGAGCATTAGTGTCAGCATTAACATAGCCATTTAAAGTGGGCAGAGCATTGAAGTTTCTAAGATAACCCTGATTTGGTAACCATCGATACAGCCTATATAAAGTCGTAGCTCAACACGAGAAAAAGGACCAAAACTTTCCAGGTGTAGTTAGCATCACCAAATAAAAGGATGATCGACTATAAATGTGCCAACACTCTCATCCTGCGCTTCATTCCATATATAGCTGAAGAGTCGTGTCGCGAGATTTACTCAAGAGGGGGGGTGAATTGAGTATAGACTTTAGTTGGTACTTTTTCATTTTACTCGAGCAATGTGTGTGTAAAGCAGCGGAAGAGACAGACTAGTGACTGTACCACAAACTAGAGATTGTAGTTTGTGATGGTACAGTGCACAGATCTGTACTATCAAATAAAGTACGAAACAATAAATAAAGTACACACAAGATTTACGTGGTTCGACCCCAACCCAAGGTCTACGTCCACAAAATCCACTAGAATTTTCTTCTCTACTAGCTCAACCCAAGACAAGTAGAGGAACCCCACAATCAACCCAATTGTAATTCCTACTCTCTCAACCCAAGACAATAGGAAACTCGAGTACAACCCCGTACCCCAAATACCTCACTCTAGAAGAGAAAAGTACAAAGCAATCACCTCTCTACGATGCTTCTTAGTCAAGCAAATAGAGGTAACAAATTCGACCTATGATGAGAATTGTGTGTAATATCAGTGGAGGGTACAATATGCTGTTCTGTACTGCCTGGACGTTTCCTTTGGAAAATTAAGCTCAAAACTCTTTGTGTGGGAAACGTCTAACTTCTTAGAAAAACAAAGGCCTCCTTTTATGCAGTAAAAGAGTCCTTGTTTATTAGGAAAACATTTGGAAGATCAATTCTTTGCTAAGCAATATGAAAGAATAAAATCTAATAAGGATAGAATATGTAATTCTACCTCAATTGAAATTTCTTAAAATATATCCTCCAACCAACTAAGATTTTATCCAAAACCAAACATGATTATTTCTGAATCAAGAAGCCAAAATATTTTCACAAATATTTAAGACAATCAAAAGATATATTTTCAATAAAATCTTTTCCAAATTTCATAAAACAAGATTATCACACATGAATATCCATTCTTATAAAAGAAGTAATATATTTCTAAGATGTGTGAATCAAATATAAGATCCTTGAGATATTTGGCATTTGATAAAAATCATTTGCAAAGCAAAAACACGTTTCCCTTTTAAATCATTTCGAAATCTCAAGTGCATTAGTACAGAGTACAGTACTAGGTACTGTTCCCTGTAAAAACAGTTTTTAAAACAAACAATCCAAGCACAAGACATGAGACAGATTGCCGATCTGTCTCTTGTACCATTTAGCACTTCCACACACGTCAATCAAACACACAAACTCATCTTACAACAAGACTATAAGAAAGTTTAAACCTTCTAATCTAGTCTTCAATGTCTCACACCTTGTAGCTCCATTGGTATAACCGTATACTCGTAGATCAATTCAACCATCCTGAAATATTAGCTTACCAAAACTAAACAAGGTGTTAGCTCATAGCAAGGGAGCAATCAACATATAAATCATATCATCTTGTCATCATCAAAACATATGTTCACTATATGGTTCAACAATTTATTTCCCCCTTTTTGACGATGACAACTAGATGACATCAAAACATAATTCCCCCTTAGCCAATGCATGCTTTCGACACCATAATCAACATACAAATGCACCACGAAAGCATATATGAAGAGGAGAGTAAACATAGAACACATTATCACTTGTCAACATCAAAACCATACAAGCTCAACATTATTCCCCCTTTTTTATGGTGACAAGCAACCAAAGTTCCCCCTCAACACAAGCATACCATAAACCAAGCATTCGAACAAATTCACTTATCAAGAGATCAATCATCATTAGAGCATATCATGTCAAGAACAACATCTCATCATAAAACCAAATCTACGCAACCTACCAAAGATGTAAAAGAGAAATAAGGTTCTTGACAAGGTTTAATATCAAGCAAGTAGGTGCATCTATGTTATTTTTCCCCCTCTTGGCATCATCGAAAAGGGATAGAGTGGGAGAGAACCAAACTCGTGAAAGTCACGCAAATTGTCCAAAAGAGAGCTCAAGTATCTCAAGCCTAATATCAAACTAGCTACATCAAGAAAAGACCAGGTCACAGTCCTAGCTAGAGAGAATTAGCAATAGTGTTATCATCTATAGTCCATAGAGAAAAGAGCGGAATCAGTGCAAAATATATCACCCAACGAATTGATCAACAACAGCAGTACAGATAGGCGATCTGTACCAATCAGTCATGCCATAATTAATTTCACCGACCTTAAGACCAACATGACGCACCAATCCTCCAAATGCACGAGGTGAAAAATATACTGCCCATGGGTGATGCAGTAAGGCCAGTAACAACAATAATCAATCCTCATCATCAAAAACCAACTTGAACAATAGTATGACGTGACTTGCTCATCTCTTCATCCAACGAATCAAGCAACAAAATTTCTGCCTTGAAAATTATTTTTGTTCCCCCTTAAAATCATACTGCCACATATAATAATCATAATGGGGGACAACACCATCTCCATGTCACATGCTCTCAAATTAGCAAATATATCAGTTGACCCTTGATCACGAATCAAACAAGCAGAGGTGTACCAACTTTGAATTAGCATCCATCAAATTATGAACAATTGAAATATGATACTCAACTTTGTACCTCGTAAGCATAAACCTTTTTCTTAGCAAATTGGAGTAGCAGGAATGGCCCAATTGACGACATGAATCGTACATTTAACTTAATTCAACAATCATCATCACGCGCGAAACAGAACAAGGATTAGCACTTCGGGGCAGCGTCGACTTAAGGTGACAATAATGTTATAGCCAACCAAGGAGTTATCATGTTGGAGCTGAAGATGACGAAACAGTAGGCGAATATCATGGTGGCTGTGGATGGTGAGCGAAGATTTGGGAATTTTGAGGAAACCAAGCTTCTGGGTTCCTGGAGAATAATAAACGTGTTTTACCAAGCCATTATTTGAATTTTTTTTTTTATCGTTTTTTTTTATTGTTTTTTTTTTTTTTTTTTTTTTTTTTTTTTTTTGGCTTGGAAAACACTTGCATGTAAAACATTACCTCAGAATATCAACAAAAATGTTTCCGCAATTTCTTGGAATGGATCTTTGCCCATAAATCAAAAAAACCCACAATCTTTCCATATCCAAATTGTACCACACGATCTTGATTTACCATGAGATGCCCCGTAGTGCAGTAGACTTTTCCATGCTTGAATATACAAAGTCCCTTGTAATTGCTACTGCCTCTGATTTTATGGCTCTTTTCACAAATTAACAATAATGATGATAGTACAGATATCCCAACTGTACCATGAGCCAAATTCTGATGAACGAACTACACCACATTCTATTTCAACCCCACATATTTCACTATAGCAGACCACCATATGAATTCGATCAAATAACACACTGATTCTTGAATTGGACTATAGATAACTCGACTAAAACTTCAACTCAAAGCTAGGCAACTTAGGAACAATTTCATAGATGTAGCTAAGAGAGAAAAAGGCGAGTCCTATTGCTATTAAAGATATGGACATGAGATGCGATAAACGGGTCCACCGCAAGCACAATATCTAGTATTAAACACCTTTACTAGCCAATCATCGAGAAAATCACAACAAACAGCGGCCTAAATGCAATTAATTATACCAATTTCCAAACGAAATTTCTCAAGTATTTCTCTAGCATTGGCTTTGTAAGAAATGGCCAATTCGTCATCAACGTTGTAAAATTCAAGACAAACAATGCTCACATCAACATGATCTCTAACAAGGTGAAAATTCAATGCAAGTAGTTCATGTAGCATACGAGATTTTTGGAAATATTAAAACCACTTTTGGTGATACACAATATAGGCACACACAAAAGACAACACCATAATCCCGAAACATGAACTTACCATGAAGCAACAAGGAGCAACAACATAAACATATGCATAACACGAAATACCTTGCTCCCTGGATGAGACAGTACCAGATTCTGTCTCTTGCTTAGATACTGACTTGAGGAACACTGATGGTACAGAACAGAGTTCTGTTCTGTCTAATAATGTGACGTTCCCCCTGAGTTCAAGATGTCTTATAATGAACTCGTCCATGAGCAAGTGGCTTTCATGACAGCCCTATATTCATCTCTTGCATCATCCACCTGCACATCTTGAGAAGTAGTACACAAAAAGCATACACATGTATTTTTACTACTTCTTTTACTTCTTACCTTCATTTAATCACAAGGATTAATGTGTCCAACACTAAGGATTGAGAAGTGCTTACCAACTTACTTACCACAGCTTATTAATGGAATGTGTGTGAAATTTACCATACTTACCAATTAACACGTCACACATCCATCTTGTAGGCTCTATGTGAAAGGATGATGAGAATCTTCAATTAGCACATGAGCAACGATAAGTTGGTTAATCGTCGCCCTTACTCCCTCTCACTTTTAGCCTGCAAAAACAATCATTCCTTGGACTTGGGCACCCAAATAAATTTGGGTCCCTTTTGGTTAGTCAATCTAGCACACAAGTCCTTTCGTACCCACACTTTCTTAACCACTTTGTGACTCCTTTCAAGTTCAATCTTTTCTGCATCACAAAGGTTAGACACACAACCATACGTACCATAATAATTATGAGTCAAGGACTCACGAAATCTAGCACCTTTTCTTTTACGAAAAACATGTTTATTATGGTTAGGTCTTTCAAGGGTACAGTCTGCCAATCTGTACTGTCTAATAGTAGTATGTCTTAAACCTCTTTTTCGAAAATCATGCAAACGTTTAGAGGAATGTTTTAAGACATCACTACTGTCATTATTCCACCTATTAGACATATTTTGAATCTCAACAAGTTTTGAATCAAACACGCTAATTGATTTCAAGAGCTTTTCGTTTTGCACTCTTAATATTTCAAAACCTTCACTTAATTTAGCATGCTCATCATGTAACTTAGAATCAAAATAAACATCAAGAGGAACAACATTTCTACACTCTTTTAACTCATCTAATTCCTTAGACAAAGAGTCAATTCGTTTTAAAAGAGTAGAATTTTCACTTTCAAGAACAGCACATGGAACAGAATGGCAATCTGTACTCTCACCAGAAACCTTAATCAACTTTGTCTTTAACTCATCATTATCACGAAAAAGACTTTCAATTTGACTCGTTAGACCATTAGAAAGAAATTTCAAATCTTCATTATCAGATCTAAGCCTAGAACAATCCTTTTCAAGACAAGCAATTCGATCAAGACTAGTAGACGATTCATCATCAACACGTTTCTTACTCTTATTCAATTCATCACAAGTAACAAGTTCTTTACCTAGAATTTCAACAAGTTTCTTTCTAGAGTAAGAATGTAACTTTTTCTTAATGATAGAAAGAGAATCATCATGACTTACTTGTGAATCGTCGTCGGATTCAGAATCGGCGTGACTTGAACTAAATGCCATAAGACATAAGTTTGATCCTCCAACGATTTGTCTACCAACAGCTTTTCTCTTCTTCCATAAAGGGCACTCCTTCATGTAATGGCCAGATTTGTTGCACTTGAAACACTTGCCATCTTCAACCTTCGATTTGCGCGACATCTTTGGAATCTTTACTCTAGGTGTTAGCCGATCAAGAGCACGAGGCTCTGATACCAATTGAAGAGTCGTGTCGCGAGATTTACTCAAGAGGGGGGGTGAATTGACATGATCACCTAATCACACATCACTCATTACTCAGCTCCATCAGCAGATTTGTGGTCAAACTATGAGACAAATGTACACTCAAGTTAATTAAAAGTCAAAATGTTAACTAATCATGTTAGTTGAAGGGATGTAAACGGCAAAGTTCTGTATCGATACACATGATTAGAATTTCAGTCACCGAGCTATATAAAATATGACATGTACGGAGTACTACTCACGCCGTCACGCGCATGTATGTGTGCGCAAGAAGCAGTTCACTAATATATCAAAATCCGTCACTTTGTCAATATCTTTTCACCAATAGAATGAAAAATGAGATATTGATAACCAACCGAATGTTCCATATAGAAAATAGTGTACTACATACGATTACATCTACAAAATTCACCATGGAGAACAGAGATATTATGGTTGTTGCCTTGAAATTTATTTTGGTCTGAAAAAGGTAACAGAATTTGATGGAGTGCATTAACTAAATATAAATGAGTTGGACGGAGAGCATAGGTGGTCACGTACGTACTAGCCAAACTCATCAGAAACATTGAAATTAAACATGCAGATTAATACACTGCCTTCCTTCTGTTATCATCCTTTTTCCCAATTTATTTCACTGAATCACTGCTTCTCTGATACACTTCCTCTGATAAAAGTGGTGCAAGTCGTAGTATCATACATGCATATTATTATTACATCGAACATGACCTAATATATGTTTAACACTTGTAAATCGCATAATACACTTGGTTAATTACCAAAATGTTATATGATCTAAACATAGAGTAAACAAGACAAAAACTTGGATTTCTTAATTGCGCATAATGATGAGTAAGATTGACGCAATAGCTAGGAGTTGGACCAGCTTGGTGTTATTTCGAATTCGATTTTTCATTTCTTCTCCCCGCAACATTAGTTGCTTGTCAATAATGTCGCACTTGCAATTAATGGAAAAGCCATGCATCAAGAACAAATGTGCATGGAAAGATTGGAAATTCATGGGACAAAACTTTATATATAGGAAAAAAAAAATTGAACAAGCGAAAAAAAAAATCATCAAGATTGAAGAACTTACAATAATGTGCTCTAACTACAAAGTTTCTAGCTAAACTCACTCACTTAATTATGAAGAGGGTTGGGACCAGTATGAACAATTCTCTTATCTTCATCATACACTAACTCTGAACCTTCATCACTTGGAGCTAAAGCTGGCGGCCGAGACGAACGACTACCACTCGAACTCCTGAGAGTTTTCGTCTTTCGAGTCGAAAACAGCGAACCAGAGCCAGGCCGACTAGTGTAAGTGTCTGCAATGGTTTCCGAAGTTGTAGTAGTAGAAGTGCTTATCAGATGACAGGAAAGAATGAAGAGTAACCAACATAGGATAATCACAACTTTGCCCCTGCAACATATCTGCTGCCATTTTCTCATTCTTTTGTATGTGTTTGTGCAAATTTGGAGAGATTTTTGATCACATGGTATTGAGCTTGAATTGTGGAAGAAGCTTCTTATAATATGATAGTTTTCTGGACCCAAATCTTTGGACTTTGGACCTTTTACTATATAGGTCTAGTAGTACTATTTGAGAGAGGATAGAGTTAAATAAGGCTAACATTATTGGCCACTTTAATTAATGTGTTACGCTATACACTTGTATATATACTAGTGTATAGTTTGATATACTTTGGGGTGTGAATAACCTTTGCAGAAGCTGATGGAATTCATTTAATTTTGGGGTGGGGAGGGTTGTGTTGGGAGCTGCTTCAGTAGCCGTTGTCTGCGGAATTCTGGATATTCAAATGTTGTAAAGATGTACGTGAAAAAATGTTTACATAGGGTACATCTTAGCTTGTGTAACATCTTCTTAGACCACCCACAATGGTGTGGCATGTAGTCCAAGGGCAAGGGCAAGAGAATTAAAAAAAAGATAAAATAAAAAAATTTGGGGCAACTGAGGCAAAGGAGAGGCACTTCATGCCTTTGGAGAAAACCTGGGGCAAAGGCTACAGGAGAGAGGGAGAGAAAAAAAAGTTTGTTTTTCTTCCAATAGTTAACTGACACATGTCACTTTCAATTTTGGTAAAAATTTGTTAGCTTTGTAACGATTATATTTGCATCTCAAAAATTTAAAAAAAAAAAAAATCACACCAACAGTTGTGATTTTTTATTTCCTATAAATTAAGACCACTTTTGATAATAAAATAATTATTTGATATAATTATGTTAAATGTTAATTTAGATTTTAATTAATATAATTGTTTGATGCCCTAGGGTAAGGTAGGGCACCATTGTGACCTACCATGGCATTGCCCTAGGGCAAAGTAATAAAAAACGAGTTTTTAGTCCTTTGCCCTTGGGCGAGCAAGGGCACCATTGCGGGTGGTCTTAAGGGGATTTATTATCGTCTCGAAGGTCTTAACTATAGTAAGTTATAAGTACTTAGAAGCTATTTGGATTGGAATGGGCGAGAAAGAAATCAAAACGTTGATATTGTGAATTTAATGCGTCCATAGTCGATCTCTAAAAATAACTGATGATGAAGTGAAGATGACAAGTCGAGCAAACACTTATGTTAAAGATCGAGAACGAGGGAATCCCAAAGGTTAGTAGACTGGCTTTGAGTTGCAGCTCGTGGGAAAAATAATTACCTTTGGGAACAGACTCAAGTCGTGACTAGCGAGTAGCGAGCAACTACCATGACTTAATATCCATGGCAATCTACAACTCGTGGGTTGGAGATGTAATTTTGCCAGCAAGACGGCATGCATGATTGTGTCGCCAGTTTCTTCTACAGCTATGTCGAGGCTTTGAGAGTTCGGCTTAATTCCATAATACTTTCAACTTTGACAACTTGTTTCGCAGAGAGGAATTAGATGGAAAGAAATGAAAGGAAGACGAAGGAAAAATTAATTAAAGAAGAAAAAGGAAGGAAACCATGCGTCATATTACTTTTTGGTTCACATTTTGGAAAGCTGAAGTATTGAAAGAAAAGTGAGTGCTTTTATGTTTCAACTTGTCTTTGTGTACAATTCTACCCTGACACGTCTCAGTTGTGACTCAATCTTTTTTTAAAGCCAAAGACATGCTAATTGTTCAAGTAGTACATTTAAAGATAATCGAATGAACTTAGGGAAGGCCAATGCTAAGCATTGATGTTTCTCCATTTTAGCCCGCTTTTATCAAAACATGTCACGATTCTTGGCTCTACTTTCAGGTCTTTCTTATGGCTTTGTACTTATTTTTTCCCAATAGATCTATGTGTTGGTTTATGCTGGTTTTCTGGGGAAAATATGAGTATATGCAAGTACTTTTCAAGACCGGAGTGTATGCTCTTTTTTTTTTTACCTTGTAGACTCCAATGAGACAGACTCTAATGTCTCGGAAAACACAACTTAGCCATAGGAATTCATATACGAGCTAGGGATGAAGTTCAGAGCAACTAATTGAAGAATGAAGCACGTGACAAGATTGAAAGCTCAAGAAATCCACGCACCGCGTCAAGCTGCAGCGCAAACGCCCAGGCGCGAGAACCATGCATGGGCAGTGATAGGCAGCGTCAATGACGGTCTCTCACGAGTCATAGTGTGCCTAAGCGCGACGATTAGCGTAAGGCGCGGATTTGTGGGTTTTGCCAAGTCAAACCAACTTTGCTCGGTTTTGATTTATTTTTTAGGCCCATTAACCCAAGTTTTGTTCCGAGTTAACCTATTATGCCTGGGGATGAGCAAAATCGGGTACCCGAAAACAGAATACCCGATTTCATAATTGCTAAAAAGTGATATCCGTACCCGACCCGAAATAAACCGGATACCCGCTTTTCGGGTACCCGAAAAATAGGGTACCCTAATCTCGGGTACCCGTACTTGTAGTTTCTTAGTTTTCAACTTGAAATTGTCAATATTCAATGGCGCATGAGTTGATAGTTATACGAATGAAGTACAATGCTTGTGCAATTGTGAGTCGGATGATGGATTTCTATTAAATTCACAAATCAATGAGTTGTTCCAACTTCTAATATTTAGTTTAGAAGGATTTTTATTCACAAAATTAGTAAACCGGGTACAAACCGGGTACCCGATTTGCTATTTGTAATACTCATACCTAGGGCTGAGCAACGCCAGGTACCCGGTATTGGCCGGAACCGGAACCGGGAAGTACCGGTTCCTTAAATCTGGAACCAGAACCGGCTCCAACGGGTCCCAATTCTTTGGAACCGGTACGGAACCGCCAATAGCTAGTTGCGGTTCCGGGTACCCGTTTTAATTAAAATTATTTGTCAAAAATCATTTAAAAAACACCAAAATGTATTATTTACTTAAATTTATGCAAGAAAATCACTCCAATCTGATTATTCAACCTAAAAAATTATTACTTAAATGAATTTGAAAATTTACCTATAGAATTTTAGATCTAAGAACTAAGCAAAACAAAAGGGATTTGGGGCCAAATTGATGATGTATTTGAGGGTTAGTTGATGGCTGCGGCGGCAGCGGTTGTGGAAGGCGACGATACAACATCGAATTTATAGCGAAAGTGGTAGGCGAGCGACGGCTACGAAGCATGGTGATTGGTGAGCCGTGAGAAAAGGAGAGATAAATGAGGTAAAAGATGGTCTCAAAGATGAAAATAGAAGGGAGGCTGGTGAAAGTAGTGAAAATGAAAGGACTCCACATGTGTTTTAGGTTTTTAGAGCTTTTTTATTTTTATTTTTTTTTATTTTAAATATATATACTCGGAATTTTTTTATATTAAAGCAATAAAGCCAATATTCCGGGTACCCGAACGGTTCCTTAGTTTTGGTACCCGGAACCGGAACCGTCAATGCCGGTTCCAGAACCGGAACCGCCGGTTCTTAACCAGTTCCAATTTCGGTTCCGGGTACCTTGTTCTTTTGCTCACCCATACTCATACCCGACCCGGTTAATATCCGGAAAAACCGGGTATCAAAATTCGGGTACTGGATCGGGATCGGGTAGCTTTAATTTAGCGGATTGGGTTTTTTTTGCTCACCCCTAATTATGCCTCATCTGTATATACCCACTTGTAATAATCCTTATACACACAACATTAGATATAATAGAACAAAGAAATGTTTTTCCTTACAATTTCATTAAGGTAGCGTTAACGTTCGGAAATAAGAATTTGAAAATTTGTAATCATTTTAATTCTATCATTTCAAAATGTGGAATTCAAATATAAATCTAGTGTTTGGGAGATGTGGAATTTCGACATGAAGTCTATTGGGGTGTCATTTGTTGGACACTAGAAAAAATTTGAATCAAATTCCAAAAGATTTGATACAAATCCAAATTCACAAATTGTTAAGTTCCCAAGCATGAGAGTGTCAAATACAGTGTCTATTTCTAGAGAATAAAAATCACGAATGTTGTGTAAGTTTTGAATTTTATTATGAAAAAAAATCATATGAATAACTATTATAAAGTATAGAACGATTAAAAAAAATTGAGTAGTGAAGAGTTAATACATACTCAATGGAGAATTTTGAAAAACATGTTTGTAGCCAGCGCTAGCCCACCCTGACCCGACCCTATTAAACCCGACACTGTCCCTGGCCGGGCACTAACCCACTCAAACTTGGTCTTAGGTGGGGCCGGTTCAGGGCCGAGTACTCGAGTTTTTCCAACCCTGACCCTGTTCCAACTCGGTCACACCCGGCCCTAACTATAACTCTAACCTTGAGTTAGATGTCCACACGTCTTTCCCAGAGGCGTTGGGGGAGCCTGGGCGCCCAGGGCCCCATTTTCTGAGTTTGAAATATATACATTTTGGCTTCCTAAGTCATCATTAGATTTCAGTTGTCCTAGTGGTCCCGTGCATGTAAGAGGTCTATTTCTTAGAGATTGGCTGGGGTTCGAATCCCACTAGCCAATTCTCTGTTGTTTTTTTATTTTTTTATTTTTTTATTTGTTCTTTTTCTATAAGAATTTTCTGTGTTTTTTTTTATAATTTATTTTTTTTCTACAAGAATTAGTTTTTGTAGTTTTTTTTTCACTGGTAAACCTAATTAGGATTACTATTAGGTACCATTTTCGAATTATAATCACTATTTAGCGCATATTACCGGCTTTTTAAGGGCTCCAATCTTGAAGTTTCGCTTACGTTAACGACTTTTAAGGGTCCCAATATTTGAGTTTCGCCCAGGGCCCCCATTTTCTCCCACACGGCCCTGGTCTTTCCCATGTGCCGCTTATGTGGATACTGACTTGGATGCCAACACATCTAACCAATGGTGTATAGGTGGATTACGACTTATGCCAACATGGCAACATGTCTAATGCTCCACTGTGCCGCCTAGATTAACGATGACTTGGATAATATCTCTAAAGTTTCACTGTGGCGCCAAAGTGGATAATGACATGATAGTCAACGTGTCTTAGCTACACATTGAAGATTTAACTTTATAAATTGATATAAGGATATATTCCACGGTACCCATGAGATTTCTGAGATTTTTTTTCTATGGTATCCTTAACATTTCCGAGATCGCCATGGACCCCATAAAGTTTACATTTTCGCTAAGCCATGTAATAAAAAGTTAAGTTGAAATTATGCTTTACATTTGTTTAAATTTAACCAATTTACATAAATCTAAACAAAATAAATTAATATAAAACCAGCCAGTCTTTATAATAAATGATTAGGATTCTTTTGAAAGGTAACGTTGTATTAATGCTCAAATTTGGAGTAATTACATCATGTAAGACTATGTAATTTATCCATCCGAGGCTCTTTAGAACTCAAACTCTCACCACACTTCATATAATAGCCCATCTTACCAATTGGTGAGCTACACTATTACATTCGCGGAAACAAAAGTCGAAAGAAATTGACCTGCTCCTAAGGGCACCATAGAGGCAATCATCAACAATTAAACCCGGCTGCCCTAAGTTCGTCAGGATTAAACCCAAGGCAAATTCTGAAAGAAACTAATGTGATCCTTACAACCAAGGATTATGATTAAAATATCGAATAACAAAAAATATGCAAAATGAAAAAAAGGACTCTTTTCTCTCTCCTCCGTATCACCCTCCCCTTCCCACCACGCTCCAACCACGGCTTCGTCCATCACCACTGCGAGCCACCGGTTAATATTTGGGGTTTGAGAGGGAAAAGTTTGGGGTTTGAGAGGAGAGAAAAATAAAATAAAGGATGGCGGTGGCTGCTGGCTCTGGTGGTGAGGAGGTGGTGCGGGGTGGGGGGAAGGTTAGGGGAGGAGAGAGAAAAAATGTTACTTTTGAAATTAAAAAGAGTTACTATTGAAATTAAAAAACGTTACTTTTGAAATTAAATAGCGTTGCTTTTGAAATCGAAAAAATATTACTTTTGGAATTAAATAGCATTACTTTTGAAAATCGAAAAATGGTACTTTTGAAATCAAAACGTCGCTTTAGAAATTTGAAAAAATGTTACTTTTGAAATTAAATAGCGTTACTTTTGAAAATCGAAAAAATGTTTCTTTTGAAATCAAAAGCATTACTTTTGAAATTAAATAATGTCATGACATGCAAATCTTAAGTAAAGCAAAATGTAATAGTTTCGAAGTTAGGAGCACCACGCGCAAAATAGCTAAACTCGGAAGCACCATAGAATTTACCGTACCTTACGATAATAACCCATGGAAAGAAAGTTAGTTAAACCGTTGGTGGAACCGTGGACGGCAACAAGTAGCCGGACAGACTGAAAAGAAAGAGACGGAAATGTGTGGCTCCTATAATTATGGAGGGTGTTTTGTTCATATGACCAAAACGAATATGCGAGAGACTCAACAAAACTTCTTTCTTACAATACTTTTCACAATAATATTCCTTCTCCCACGCGCATCTCCTTCTCTCTGATCCGCATCTCTCCCTTCTTATATTTCCCATTTCCCATACTCTCTAACTTCCAACTTAAATTTTCTCAAATTAATTTTCTTCTTCATCAAATTTCCTCACAAGTTTCCGGATTCAGCTACCTTTGCTGCTCTTTCTCAGGTTTTTCTTCGATCTTCATCTCTTTTTTCTCTCTCTGTCAAATGCTTGATTATGTTTATGTTTGTTTGGTTAGCTGATCAAATTTATGAATTTGTTGATTTGAATGCAAAATTTTGATGGGTCTGTGACGTTTTTGGTTAAGGGTCACTTGTCTTGTCTAGTTGTCAGCAACCTCTGTTATAGTAAGGGGTAAAGGTTGCGAATATCCGAACCCGCTTACTCGGGTTTTGAGTGGGATACTGGGAGTGGTATTAGAGGCCACTGAGAAATTATTATGAGAAGTCTTGTTGGTCCATTGCTTAAATGTGACATACTCATCTAGGTAGGAATCATAATTGATGAAGCGTATTGTAAAAGCTTGGTCTTTGAGTATCTCCATTACATGACTTTGTGAAATGAGGTAGGATTAATCGGATTTAGGATGTCCTTAAAGTTGTACTAAGAAACATTGATTGGTTAAATGTTAATCATGTAATTACCAGGGAATTAGTTTGTAGTTAAATGTAAGGAGGTAAAATTTGTGATCCTAAACACTAGTCAAAAATAGAATGTGTTGATACCAAAATCTAGTAAAAGATTCAGATGAAATAGTCTTAGGTAGCGTTTGGAAACAAGAATTTGAAAATTTGTAATCATTTCATTTCCATCATTTGAGAATGTGTAATTCAAATATAAATCAAATGTTTGATGAGGGTGGGATTATAGGTGTCATTTGTTTTTGGCCTAATTGGATTTGATACAATTCCAAAGGATTTGACACAAATCCAAAAGTCTCAAATTCTTGAGTTCCAAACATGGGATTTGTGTCAAATTTGGATTTGAGAATCAAATTCTTGCTTCCAAACACTCTCTTATATCATTGTGTCTTTGGAGCAATATGGTCTTCAGATTACACAAAGGAAGTGTCATAAAGTGCATACCAATGTTGAGTATCGAGTTGTGAGTGTCCAACAGAAGCTGTTGAAGTAAAAGGATGAGTCCAAGTAACATAGCTCCCATTAATTAAAGCTAATGGTTTTTGTTGCTTGGGGATTAAAAAAGCCGCGTCTTTTAGGGCGGGCGAGAAGGGCTCCAGCCCAGGGCTCCCAGTTGAATTAGGGCCCTATTGTATGAATTTTCATTTCTAGTTAACAACATTAGGGCCATTTTAAAATTTCGCCCAGGCCCCCATGATTTCCCAGACAGTGCCTCAATACAATAACTTGGTTAAGGATAGGTAGAACATGCACATTCTTATTACGTGCTTATATAAGTAAAGATTGTAACATTTCTCGAAATTGCTATTGACAGAAAGCTGATTTGACGTTGGGCTGTGAGTCCGAGAACTTCCAACAAGTATTTCAGCTGCTACCTGCAAGTACTGTGGGTAGGCAGTTGATGTTCAATTACTAGGCAATGATGGGTCCCCAGAGTGCACTTAAATCTAATAGAGCATTAGAAGGCGTCCATGGAGTACAAGTAGTTCCACATTCTCCGTTTGTTGTAGAAGAAGTCACTCAAGACGGGGACCGAGTGCCCAATTGTGAACGTTCTAATAATGGAGCTACCCGGCAGTTCTTGATGCAGTGAGTTCAATTTAACCTTGCACCGTTGTAGTTGCCTTGTTTAATGGTTTTAGTAATATGGTGGCAGCTTCTTAAAACGCTTTAGTTACTGATGTTGGTATCTACTGTTAGTATGTCTCATTTGGCTTCCTGACTACTTAGAATTATCACTAATGACGTACCTGCTTTTGGCTGCAACAGACATGTTCGGCAGCAAATTTCAGTTCGGTTAAGACCTGTCCACTGCACTTGTACTGGTAATTGCGACAACTACTTCTTAGGACTTCTTACCCTTGTTTGCCAGATCTTGCTTATGTATCTGTTTGAAGGCACTACGCAAAACTCATACCTGTTTCATTTCAACTGTAGGTGATCAGCACATTGCTGAAACAGTTGCTAATGTTGTCACTTCTCTTCCATTTATTGCTCTTGGCGTCCACGCACCAAGGTATGTTCCGTTTTTACATGTTTTCATGGATTTCATTTTCTGCAATCCCATTACTCTTCCCTTGCAGTTTTGTATTAATAGTTATATGCATGCAGGAAAAATATGAACACCAAATTGTATGCTAATTCTTTGATTGGAGTTGGAGTTGCATCAAGCTTGTACCATACATCAAGAGGCAGAATAAGGAAGTTTATGAGATGGGTTGATTATACCATGATAGCAACTGCAACAGTGGTGAGTTGACTTAAATGTTGTTATGTTGCATTCATCAGCTTAACTTGCATATGATTTTGGATCCAACTTTGGATTAGTGTTACCTTACAGCACATTGTCAAAGCAAATTTGTGTGATGGGATCCAAAATATTTAATGAAGTTCCTGACACTGCCCTTAATTTAAATGGTAACCTCAAACGATAGAAGAAGATTATTCTATACTAAGCCGCTTAAAAAAGACTTCTGCAAAGGACCTGAGGTCTGCAGATGCCGAACCTACTTTGGGGGCTTATTGTTCTCTTTTTTTTTCGTGCAAATTGGATCAAGTTCTTCAATCGTCTAGTGGTGGATCATAGGTTTTTTAGTTCACCTGGTTTCTAAGCTTATCAATGTCACTCCCCTTCTTAATGTCACTTTCCTGTTAGGGTTTCTAGAATTCAATACTTTTTGATGTAACAAATCCCAGTACGGCAGTACCTATTAGCTGCTATGTCGCCAATTCAGCCTGTTATCTCACTGCTGCCCCACCTTGGGCTCTCAATTTAGCAGTCCACCTGCAAGCGTCACCATTCGATGTCCATCATATCACACCATCACTGGTGCCTTGAGGATAGACAGAGACAGAGAAAATGGGTAGAAGTAGCTAGATCTGATTTTTGATTTGGTCATTTGGGTTGCAATAATGGACAAAATTCTAGAAGTGTTTAATCAGAAAGCGATTCAAACATTTTCATTTTCATCAGAGCAACAGAAACTGAGTTATCGTCAAATAGAGTTTCATTTTTTTTGCCTCTTTATTATCATTCCAAACTAAGTAACCCCTTGATTGTTTTATCTGTGATATCGTTCTTGCATGTGCCAAACATAAATGAGGCATGAACGAATGAGACTTTACTATCGTACTCCCAGTTTGATAATTACACTGTCTTCTATGAGAGTACATTCCTCAATACTCCTCTCACAGCGGAAAAAGTAAAACTCATCACCCTAATGATACGTGTTGTTATGCTTCCTTTATCTGCCAGTACTGTTAGCCACTTCTAACATATGTTTCCCTCAAGAAAAAAAAAGAAGCAAAAACTAACAAACAAACATTTTTCAAAATTTGAGAAATGGCCAGTAGAATAGTCAAAACAGTAAATTTTAGGAGTCTTATGTGTCCATGCAGACTCCGTAGCTGTGGTAGCTTTCAACTCAATATTCTTTGAATCATTGAAATTTGACGCGCCATGTGAATATATTAGAGATTTAGAGATACCTAGAAGGCTTGCTGTACCGCTGTACCTCTTAGTTTTACTACCAGAATTCTTCGTTTAATGTAAAATGCACATATTTAATGCCTAATCGACGGAGATCTTCTGCAGTGTCTTTCCAGAGCACTTACAAGTGAAAATCCTAAATATCTGATGGCTGCTTCGGCTTTATGTCTACCGTTCCAGCCACTGATGGTTTCAGTCGTTCATACTGGTTTGATGGAGGTACTTTTCGTCTGTCTTTATATCTTTTCTCGAATGTGATTGGGTATGAAGGTTTCACTTTTTGGCTTTAGACATCAAATATGTGATGTTCTTTTGGACACTGGGCACTAACTATCTTATCTTATCTTATCTGATAGTAGTTTCACTTATCTAGACGCTTGAAACAATTTTTGATCAAATTTATCACTTAAGTCTCGAGAGTAGTTTCAATAAGTCCTGTTTTCATTATTTTCTCACCTCCTACCGCTGTGCCTACATAGTACAAACATTCAGATATCTTGGGGTGAATTTTTGGGACTATATATAATAACCTAGCAAGTTCCTTCATTTCCAGTGGAGCTAAAGACTCAGAGTGCCTCTGGTTCTAAGCGAAATGGCTCGTTAATTGTGTACGGTTCTTGTGTTGTGAATTAGTAGTCGGTTGGTTCAGTTTCATATCGGTTCATCCGGAATCAGCGTCAAAGGAGGCACTGGGGAAATCATGTTATTGTATATCATAGCAACAAACTAAACTTCTTGATAAAGGATTTGTTGAACCAGCGGCACAGTTGGGTTATTACTTCACCACTTGTTTAAGCTTCAACATCATGTGTCTAGTCATCATAGTTTTACCTGTTTTTTTCTTTCAAAACTAGCTTTTATCAAATATCTCTTTAGATTTAATTTCAAGAGTTTTGCCTGGCCTCTCAGAGTGGTTTCTCTATATATTCCTGTCATGTAGGTTTTGGTTCCTTTAAATAGGAAGCTTGTAATTACAATCTAGAATCGTTCGACTTAACTAGAGGTTTTGATGATATAGACGAAAAAGTCTAAAATATTTTGAGGGGCCTATATGAGTTTGTCATATTTAATATCTATGCCGTATTGAACTTTCGTGTCTACTGTTTTGACATCCATTTTTGGAGCTGGGTGATAGGGGGAGGGGAGTAGAGTGAATGTAGTAAGTGATCCAGACACTTTGGTGGGATCAGGGGTGTATGCTATCTGTAAGTTCCCAAAATTTTGCTGGCCATAATTGAAACGATTCGATATGAGTAATTTTCAGTATTCTGTTTATTAAAGCAAAAGTTGTATACATGCAGGTAGCATTTGCTAAACGGGCATTGAAAGATCCAGATTTGAGGACGGTGCATAATGTACATAAAGCATCGTCACTGTTAGGGGGTGCATTGTTTGTGGCAGATGATGTTTTCCCTCAAACTCCATTCCTTCATGCAGCTTGGCATCTTGCTGCAGCTATTGGTGTTGGTACCTGCAACAAGCTTCTCGAGTAAAGCACAAAATCATTTCTACTGGCAATCAGATGCTTAGATATTCTTTTCAGTGAACCTGAACCGTACATAGAGAAACCTGAGAATGGTCGTGTATAATATCTGGTTAATAGACGCAAGGTAAGGGAATCTGATAGATAGGATCCTGAGAGACGGTTTAGTTGTGTAGACATGTAGGAAGGTACTGTAAGTAGAGGAAGGCAACTTTCGTTGCCTCTGAAACTGCACTCTGTGTATCATTAATGATTAAGGCAATGCACTGCTAGTGTTATGTTGTCAAAATAGATTCTTGCTGTTTCCGAGCACTTCTTGAGAGCGATTGGCTTGACTTCTACTATACTGTGAACGAGGCGAATCATATAGAACACTCTAGTACCAGTAAGGACACCCATCACCTACCAGAGAGCAGATGGGTTTCCTCATCATTGTCGGAGTTTACTGGGTGCTAGTTCCTGTGTTATGGCCTTGATCCCTCGATAATCTCCTGGCCAATGTCAATGCTACTCTTTGCGTGGTGTTGCCAATATCTCTTGATCTGATGCTGAAGCCAATATGTTGCGCGAATTCTTTTTTTTTTTTTTTTTTTTTTTTTGTGGTTTGAGGCACTTATTGCATTTACAGGATCGACTTGCCAAAGGGTAGCAGCATTTTACACATTAGTTTCAGAAAACTAAAGAATAAAGACAACGGGTGCCCAAAAAGGTCAAGTTCAACTTAAGCACAACATGCTCTCTGGCTTGCTTAAACTTGTTCACAATTATTGACAATTGAAGCTCCCAATGTGTATAAATTAAATTGCCAAATGTTTCATAAAACCCGAGTTGTTGCAATGTAAGATCATGAGAGCATCATCAGCAAGTTTCTTTTATACGAAACAGTATACGGAGCAATTGCTAAAATTACAACAGAATGAACTTAATGTGTAAAAGAGCTCCTAGAATTATTGAGAAATTTAATACATTTAATTGAACAGATTGGAACAGATTGGAATGCATAGTATCCCACTGCTATAGGCTGCAAATCATTAAGCATATACTGGCTCTGGTTCGCATTTTCTTCTAATCCTGCAAAGAGAACAAATTGCTAATTACAACCAAAATTCAGGGGTTTTCAAAAAGCCAATTGAATCATTAGCCACCGCTGATCACTAATGCAATATCAAAGAGCGCACAACAATTCCTAATAATGAAGCTGGTCACGCTCCAACTCCATCCTCCAATCTTCTCCAAATCCAAAAAAGAAAAAAAAAAAGACCCATCTTGTAGGCCGATTCCCTGGTGTAAAATTGTTAAATTCTAATTACAAAATAGAGACTGTTTCACTGTACGGCACAGTCCTTGTTCTCATCTAGTTCCTCTTGTCAGCTATGGTCTTACAACATTAAGTTCAGCCACAATCCTTCAACTACTCGGCTGTTGATTTAGAATTAACCCAGAACTCCTATAAGAAATTGTGCTTGGTACAGGGTGAAAGACACTGATTGCAGAACATCTAACATGGTTCTAAATCATATACTTCCTGCTCAAAGTCAAGCTAACAAGTTCGAATGAGCCTAACTGGCCCAACTCAGCAATAGAGAAAAGGTTTAGAGGATATGGACAGCAACCGAGCTTTTGGAGGTAAACTCCCCTTTCATTATACAAAGAAAACGCACATCCTATAACCAACATTATCAAGACTGCGGACTGGCAAACTTCCAAGGTTAATTCCACAAGGGCTTACGGGTATGGTGTAAACTTGAAATGCCCATACTCTGAAATCATAGAAGTATAAAGTGGCTTCTATATAAGAAGTGCAAGGCTAAACTCAAGATCAGAAAATAGACTATGGCAGCACTAAATTGACTAATTTGGTGGAGAGCTTGTAAGTTCAAGGTTTAAGAAGAAACCAGGGTGCGATGAGGTGCAAGAAGGAACTGCAAGAAATTGTGACAAATAGAATTGCAGTTCGCGTGCAAGAATGAATTCTGACACAACCAAAATTTACTTCTGTGAGTTGGGTTGAAGACAATTCGTGTATATCAAGGTTTTACTTGTACAGTTTCCTGCAAGCTTGTACTTTGTTTGGTTACTAACACAGTTCTCCCACTAACTTGGTTCTCCCACCTAGTAGACACACATGCAACACCTTTCTCCTTTCTTCATGACTGACAACAAAATGAAAGAATACGTTGGAAGAACAACATATCCCCAACTGTAGTTTCACTACTTATCAATCTAGCATGTATAGGCGGATGATGTGGAACATTCTTGATCTTTCTAACACTGAGTTAGAAACCAGACACACTACGAGAAAACTATGCTTGCTATGACCACTCGGAAAAGAACAGAAAAAACCAACAGAACAACTTATCAATTATCTCTGGCAGTTCTACTACCGAAACCTAATTTCTTTTTTCATATCAGATTGGCAGATAAAAACATCGGGAAGAGATTGCTTGCATGATACAAAGCGGAATTTCACCATAAGCCAATAAACTCACCAATTATCTGCTGCCCACTTGCAACCAACAGTATCCACAACATGCAAGCTGTAAGCATGCCTTGAATTCGATGATTGATTCTCAAAACTACAATGAAATCAATAATGAGAAACACTGCGCTGATCGGAAAATATCCGACTTAAAAGTGAAATAGCAATCTCACCTCTGATGAATAAGATCGCCATGGATGACAACCATGGAACCAGCTTTAACTTCAATTGGAACAAAATCACTTGTATCATAGGATGGGGACGGACGGTCAAAATGAACTCCATCGTCATCTCTGAGAAATCTCCTCACAAGGCCATCTGAAACACATTGGGTAAATAATCAGCTTTTTTGTTATAAAAAAAAAAAAAAAAAAAAAAGGTTAATCTCGCAATTGTTGGTAGTATAATTACTTTTGTGGGATCCAGGAATAGCCCATAGGCAACCATTGACAACTGTGGCGTCTTCTAGAGCAAGCCACAACCCTGTGCAACTCGGTGGATCGGTATAGAGAAATGAATTGTCTTGGTGAGGCACCACTTCGCCGCCAATGCCTGGTTGCTGAATAGGGAATTTACAAGTTATTAAATGCAAATAATTGTTAGAAAAGAAACCTGCTCTTCACAACAATATAGATTTTACATATATACACGATACTAGGGGTGCTCTAATTGTTTGTACTCTAATCCAGCATGAGGATTTGGAATTCAATTTCTTTGGATCCTAAGTAGCCTTGAACAATATTTTGGCCTAGTAGCACAGCTTAGTGCAAAGGAATTGGGATTGGCTCCAGAATCAAGAGGAGCTAGATAAGTTCCAACTATGGTCAATTACAATCAAACAGGCAACTGAAACAGCAACCTAATTGCTCTTTGAGTGTATCATATTGTACTACACTGGGTTTACTACAAAAAGACTTTGTTTACAGCCACCACAGATGGTAATCCTGATTTGATGATAGGAAGTACACCAAAAAATAACATTTCGATTTAAATGAAAAGTCATGGATATATGTGCAGTTTCATCCAAGATTTAACCTTCTTTATTCCATGGGAGGGGAAAACAATATATTCAAATGGAAGACACCATGCCTGAGATGCGTATACACAAAAGACACCATAAGGTAACGTCTATGTACAAAAGGAGATGCAGAAATTACGCTCAAACTATCGTGTATAAAAGTCTACTGTCAACACTCGTGTCATAACAAGACTTTATTGTAAAGCGTAAAGACAAATTCTAAGAAGAAATCGCGTATTAACTATTAAGTACTGACCATCGCAAATTTCACGCCGACTGATAAATTCTAAGACCTTTTTAACACTCCTTTGATAATTGACGAAACATCATTAAGAAGAAGGATGCACAGTTATACGAGAATACTTTTGATAATGTTAAGAGTATTATCTGTACCACATTGAAACCATTCCGGTGAAGTTCTTTGATCAACATTCAGTTCACCAGCACATGTCATGAACTGTCTTCTTCTTTATTGTCTGTCACTCTTATTAGGTACAAAAATGTCATTGCTACAAGTTGCCAACTTTAAGGTGCACTTCAAACCTTAGAGTCCATTTGGCCTGGCTCTTGAAACAAATTCTGAGGCTAAGGAGTATAAATTGGGCCAAACTGGGGTAAATAAAGAAGTAGCTTCTGTTTCTCGAGGAGCCCAAGACTCCTCCCAAACCTCCTAGAAGGAGAAGCTTCAAACTGGGGCTCTTGTTTACAGTTTATCCTGGAGCTCTTCTTTTCCCTTCAAAATTAAAACTTATACATAATCTCTCCTTCTCAAATATCAATTACTATCATAAATTGACCAAATTCTCTACAAACTTTTCCACCCACACAAATCTGGAACTTAAAATAGATTCTTGTTCTCTTCTTGGGTTCATCTACCGGGTTTTTTCTTCTTTCTCTTCCTATTTTTGTTGTTCTCTTCTCCGTTTTTGTAGTTCTTGCATTATAAACGATTGGTTTTCACTTCTCCAACATACACCTTCATTAAATCTTGGGTGGTTCACTAAAATTTCTTCAGAAAACATCAATGACCTGGAAGCTATTGGTTGAGTTTTATTGATTTTAATTTGAAGTATAGATCTTTGTTTGCTTAGAACTTGATGTATAGATCTGAGAGAGTTTCATGACCATATCTTTTTTGTAGGTTAATTTCTCTTCGAAATGACTATTGTATCAAAAGAAACAGTTTGGGCCAAACAAGGGTTTTTTTTTTCGGTTTACCGGAAGTGCTCCCAAAATCGAGTTACCAAACACCAATATAATTTCTTGAGAAACTGTTTCTCCAGAACTACTTCTAGAGAGTAGAAAATGTTTTCCAGAAGCTTGGCCAAACAGACCTTTAGTCATCAGACCAGCAACAATCCTCAACAATTGTATGTTTGTTTAATTATCCTTACAAAAGATCATGAAGTAAGCATCAACACAGTAAAAGGGCTGTTGTTTTACCTTGAAGATGTACATAGACTGAACAACGGCAGGCCTCTTGTAATTTAAACTTGAGAGCATTCCTGCGAAACCATCTGAAGAGGAGAACTTTCTGAAAACTGGGTCCAGCTCATGCAGTGCTGCACAAACATTATAAACACAGCTTGTTCAAGCATATGCACATACATCACACTATGTACTACTCCAACGTCCTTAAGCAGCAACTGATTCCTATACGACCTCCCCCTTGAGATAGATTGAGACAAAGAGATACAAGAAGATTGGAGGTCAGCTGATACAAAGTAAGATGTCAGGTTTCCACATACCATGGCCAACTTTATTAATAGAAAACCGCTTGGGCTGCTTTAGCTTTCCATCCTCATCGAACGCCTTCTCTGAAAAAGGCCAAATCATCTAAAATTAGCCCACAAACAATTACAACCTTTAGAAAATTGAATATCGAGAAGCCGGGAACCAAGCATGACCTTCAGATTGAACAAGAGACGGTCAACATAGATGTCAGAACTACAAAAACTGGGCCTTGTCAATGCCATACTCACTCTATGCCGTGTTAAACTTTCTAGTTTCCTTATTTGCCAATTGACATCTCACATTAAACTTATCATCTGTATTTGGCAATCATTTTGGGAAAAAACCATCTTGAGACCCAGTCAATGGTTATATGCCTTAACACCCCCCACACAAACCCCCATAAGCATGGATAATACACATGCCCAACTTGTGCATGAGAGAACCCCTGAGAGAAGAGGGGGCTCCCAGTATTTAAACTTAATACCTCAATGCAAGGAGGCATTGAACCATTTGGGTATTATGGGAGAACCATTCAGCTAAAAGCCTAAGCTGAGGTTTTATACCGTAACAATATTATCTCTATTTTTGAGTTCAAAAAAAAAAAAAAAAAATTATCTCTATTCTGTCTGCCCCACTTGTGTCATATTCACTCTTCTCTTTCTAAAAATCATTATTCCGTGTGCAAAGCTAGTATGAGGATTATGTGGGATGGAGATAGTCACTAACTCTGCAAATTACAAGGCGGATGGGTTTTGTAAGCACTCCCTTCATTTCTCCCTTCCACACCTCTTAGGGTCTTCCCTGGCAATGAAAACTTGCAAGAGTTTGACACTCACTCTTAACATTAAAGCCAAGAAAATCTGGTTCCTTGTTCCATAATCCTTTTTGTCAAGCTCTAATCTTCTTAACTATATTCCTACGCATGTGAACCCTTTCGTTCAAGGTTTTCGACAATTTCTAATCTTATTACCTATATGATGTACATTTGGTTGGAAAAACGTAATCCATTCTTACTCACATCAGTGCCCCACACCCACACCACACCATAAGAAAGATGATAACTTTACAAACCAATCAGTTGCACCCCTCAATCCACACTCCCAATTGTGGATGAAACCTTCGTAGGGGTAGCCAAGTGAAGTCTACAATACCCATTTTAGCATATTTTCGATAACCCACATTTAGAAGCGTCTTTTTCTTAAACAATGCTTCAATGTTTAAACTTCTAGTTTCCAACACCAACATCGTTTTTTTTATATACCTCGACTCAATTAGACAACTTTGGGTCAATTAGGTAGCAATCGCTTCACTATTTGCCACGGTATAAGAACACTTTGCCAATCTCCCCAAGTTGATCATCAACCTCTCTACTCTATTCCAAGAACCCAATATATATCATACATGCGAGATACTAATGACAAAAAAACAAAGGTACCATCCGGTGGCGCACTATCACTACCCGCAATTTACAAGCATAATACTAATAATAACATCTACAGCTCAAGTAAAACACACAATGGGAGTAGTTACCTTCAAAGAAAAACGAAATCTTTTCGGCGCTATCGAAGAAGTAATTGTCCTTGGCATGACTCTGATCAAACAAACAAGGGTAACCAAATTAAAGAGAAACTAATCCATAATCTGAAATAACATAAATTAAAAAAAAAAAAAAAAAAAAAACTGACATGATCTTTAGTAGAAAAGATGACAGAAGTAGAGCAATCAAAATCATCAAGCAACTGTTCCATTCTACTTCTCATGGTTTCAATCTCCTCTGCACTTGAAAATGAGTCCAACACCAAATACCCTGACCCCCAATCAAATCCAAATAATTGTATTGATTAGCAATTTTATCATTTGGCTTGTAGAACACGCACAAAGTATTAAGTACTGCACAACTTTTTCAAGAATAAAAGGTGGCTGACCTTGGGAGTTGTAGAACTCGAGTTGTTGAGGGCTGAGACTACCGGAAATCGCCATTTTTCTGGGTGTGTGTGTTTGCCTGATTTTTGTGTGTGTATAACTTAACACGGCACAAGAGACCGATGAGCAGAAGTACAACCCACGTGCGCCGCGACAAAGTTTCAGTGTGGTATAACAATTCGAATCCGAGATAATTTTTGGTTGTTAAACTATCTTTATTAATGGCACTCAATCTTATTGCACCCCATTATAAAAATAATGTATCTCTCTCTTCTTGGCCCAATCTAACTCATGTCATTTAAAGGAGTTTATCAATGGCACTCTTATGGCCCATAAATTTTTTCGCCTAAAATATATTAAGACTGGTCTCTATTTGTAAAGAAATAAAGAATAAAAATAATGATATAATTTTTATGATTACTTGAAATATGTACAATTAAATATTTAGCTTTTAAGAAATATAAAAACTCAAGCAAATAATTATTTGCCACTTGGCTCATGTCTATTGGACATGCACTTGGAGAGTAAAGCGTTATAATGGTTAGTGAACTTTCCAAAATCATCGAGATTGGTGTCTGGGAACTTTTGGGCACCCAAATGGTGTCTCAGCTTGATTCCGTCTATTTTGCCGTGAAGTTGTGAGTACGTGTCCCTAATGCCCTGATGGAGCTGTTGACAGTTGCAGACTTGCAGAGACCATATTTTACTCTCTCCTCTCTCCAGTCTCCACAATCAATTCTGCATCTTCATCCTTCATCTTCATCGTCTCAGCTTAAAACCATTCATCTTCATCTTCTTCATTGTTAAATATCGAGCCAATCAATCCTCTACCTTCATCCCTCTTCTCAAGTTGATTATTGTGTTAGCATAATTTTGAATCAATCAATCTTTCGAGAATTTTTTTTGCCTAATTGCCCAGAAGTCCCTAATATACCCATATATTCTTCCCGAATCAAAAGGCAGTGCGTGTGCTAAGGAAATCGACACCACATGAATGACTTAATTTTTCCCAATTTTTTCTCAATAAACCTTTAATTATAATTTTTTCCTAAAATTTACCAAAAAATTCCCAGAAATTCATCCTAAAATTTACCCAAAAATCCCAGAAATTCATCCTAAAAATCGTCGTTAATTCCCCCCTATACCAGATTTTTTTCGCCACCCAACATCTTTTTCATTGATCAATTTGAGTTTCTCCCTTTTTTTATCAAACTAAAAAATTTAAGCTTGAAGTGAATCCGAAGACTGATCAAATGCTTAAAATACCTGAGTTTACAGTTGAAATAAACCAAGCTGCAACAGTATCAGTAAATGTAATATGCGCATGCAGGTGCAGATCAGAGCCAGCATACCCAAAAAAGAAGGGGTCACCCAAGTGAAAACTCTTTGATAATAGATGGGTAAAGTTGGAAAATAAAAGGTTTGGAATTTTAAGTAATCAAAGAGTTGAATAATTGAGAAAGAGTGGCAGCCAGAAACCTTTTAATTGATAATTATGATGTCAAGCTCTTTCTTTGGAGTTGGATTCCATCAAAGGTTTCATCTTAGTCTCTCTTATTTTCTGTTGTTGGATGAAGAAGATAAATTTAGAAGGGAAATGGAGTTGTTGGAGATGGAGTGAGTTGATGGTGCTCTATTATTTCTTCCCCCTTCCCAACGGTGTATTAAAGACACCTCATTGTTCCACCCGAGGTGGCTGATATTTTGCAGTAAATGTCAGCAGCTTTCCAGAAAGTTCAGACACCTCTAACGCCTACAACTAACGGGAAGCAACGGAGACATCATTTTGGTGCCCAAAATTTTCCAGACACCAATCTCAGTGATTTTAGAAAGTTCACTAACCATTTTTACTCGCACTTGGAAAGCAGGAGTGACAAGGAAAATCAGGGGTGCCGAGATGGGGCATGCATTCATAGAAATGGCATGAAAATGTTTTTTTATTAATACTTCTCACGTGTGATTTCATTGCACTCCTTTCATGGCATTGCTGATAAATATAGCCTTAAATTCAAGTGTTCAACTATACTCCGGGTCACCAATCACCATCATTATCGACCACGCATTGTTGCAAAGTTATGAACATAAGATCGTATTATCAGTCAATTTCCTTCTCTTGCTTTCTTCTATCAATATTCAATCAATCCGGTCGGATGAGGCCTCTGTCCCAGTTATTAAAAAGAAAAAGAAAATTAAGAATTAGCATGAATAACAACATCTATGGCTCAATTATCTTTTTTTGGCAATGTGTATGTTTGAATTGAGGAAGAGAATCTGAATTGTCCAATTTTGTGTTAATTGCATATTTCATTAATAATAATAATAATAATAATAATAATAATAATAATAAGGGGGCGTATCCGGTCAGAAGTATAATTTTTGTTAGAAGTCAGAAGTAATCTCAGCCATTGATTTCCCCTAACTCCATAACCTGAACTGCATAACTCCAGTCGCTTAACTCCACAAACTAAAATCAGTAACTCCAACCTCTTAACTCCACCAACTAAAATGCGTAACTCCAGACGCCTAACTCCAGTAGCTAAATTTTATAACTGCAGTAATTTCATAATTTCACCAATTCCAACTTAACTCTCGTAACTCCAACTGAACTCCACTAACTAAAACTCGTAACTCTAACTTAACTCCATCAACTAAAACACGTAACTCTAACGTAACTCCACCAACTAAAACACGTAACTCTAACGTAACTCCACGTAACTCTAACGTAACTCCACCAACTAAAACACGTAACTCTAACATAATGTAACAACCCTAAATTTTGACAACTATAAATAGAAATAATTTAGAATTGTCACGCCACAATTGACTATCGAGTCAATTGGCAAGCTAGAAATTCAATTACAATAAACCAAAAGAAGTAATACAGCGGAAGTCTTAAAATGTCGAACCTACAGTTCTCAAACGAAATATCAAATTACAACTGAAATGAAACAAAGTCTTTATTGAAATATGTCTTATGAAATAATCCCCAACCATGCATCAGCTTCACTAGCACACAGCCACACATCAAGACCTGTCAACTATGCCATCGAAGATTGACATAGGCCCCAGAAAATGGTAGGGACAAACCAGAAACAGAACGTCAGCACAGGCTGAGTAAGAAGAAATAAGCATATATAAAAGATAAGATACGCGCCTTGAGGCGCGTAGCTAACAAGAACGAATTGATGTTATATCGCAAGAATATCATTAACAAAAGATAGTAGTATCAAAAGAGCATCGCCGCTCATACAACAGAATTAGTTATTTTATTTTTAGCTAGGGTCCTACCCCATAGCCCCACTTAACGAACTATGTTCGAGTTAGAGCCGTAGTAAACGCCCCTATTAATCCCTAGTGTGCACACCCCTCGCTAGACAGCCGGTAGGACGAGTTTCCATCTAGGAGGAAGACTAATAGGAAGTCGGTAGCTAAATCCGACCAGCAGTACCTTGATCAGAGGTAAATAACGACGGTCAGCCGAGCTGAACATACGCCGAGACTCTAGGTGGATTCCATAAATTATCTTTCATCCATTTTATGTACGTTATTTGAGGATGGATTATTCGATGATACAATTTATTTCGATTGTACACAAATCACGCTAATATACGAAACAACAAAAGCACGAACAACAATCCACTCGGCCTAGAGGCCGAGAGGCTCGAAGGCCACGGCCGAGAGGCCGAGTGACCGAGGAAAGCGAGGCCGAGAGGCCGAAAAATAGAACGGCCGAGAGGCCGATCGCATGCAAAGGATTTGTGAAGCAATTGAACAAATCAAACAACGATAGTATGGATTCAACGATGGAATTAAGAACAAGTATCATGCAATGTGATCAATTGAGTGAAACAAAGCAATAGATGATCACACAAAACTTATCAACGATTCAATAGAAAGTAAGGGTGTTTGTGATCAACGTTCTTACCTTACTTGCGAATTCTCAAGATCAATTCAAGTCTTAAAACGGAATTTCCTCGAATACACAACCTAAAATCATACAACAACACTCCAATTACTAACCAACACCCTTCTAGTGCATCTAAGACAACTTAAACTTAGATTTCATCAATCAAATGAACTCCAATTGACACCAAATTCGCACAACAACCCCCTAAGCATATTAACTTCATGAATCTATCATTAAATCACCATAATAACAACTTTAACAACCTTTTAAGCCAATTTTCAGATCTGGACAGAATGTATTATCACCATTAAATCACTTTAAAACTTCACCAAATCAAAACCAACGTTTACCCAATTCATAATAAACATCCCCTTCAAATTTCATAACAATCCACCCATAAAATCACTCATAAACTTCACACAAGCCCTAATTTCAAAACCCTAGTTTCAAAACCAAATCAATCATGCATTCAAAACCATAATCTAGCATGATCACAAATCAATTAGATAATTTCTAACAATCTAACCCAAATTACAATACAATAGGCAATAATCTAAGTAAGCCCTAATTAGAAATAATGATCAAGAGGGTTTAAGACTTACTACTCTTGATTATAAAATCAAGAGGAAGGATGTAGGGTGGCGGTGGTGACCGGCGGCAGGGGCGGCGGTCGACGGTGGTGGTTGACGGCGGCTTTCTCTCTCCTCTCTCCTTCTCCTTCGCGCGGCTCTTCTTCTCCTTCTTCTCTCTTTCTTTTTTTTTTTCCTTCTGCGACTTATGCGTGTGATGGGGTCTTTGGAAGGGTTTTTTTTTTTTTTTTTTAATAGATAGAATAAATATAGTAAGGGTATTTTTGGTAATTTTGCCAAACAACTGCCAAAACGGGAAAGTGTCTCCAAAAGTGAAAGTATGCTCTAAATTCCCAAAAATGAGGCTTTAAAGACTTAAAATAGGCTCTTCCCAAAACTTAATACCATTTAAAGTAACCCAAAAATGTGGGGTGTTACACATAACTCCACAAACTAAAACACGTAACTCTAACATAACTCTATCAACAAAAGCTCGTAACTCCAATAAATCCATTGACCAAAACATGTAACTCCAATCTAACTTCAATAACCAAAACACGTAACTCCACTAACTAAAACGCGTAACTCCAACTTCAACTCCACAAATTAACCACGTAACACCAATAACGCCCCCTACTAAAACACGTAACTCCGATAACTCCATTAACCAAAACACGTAACTCCAACAAAAAAAAAATTAAAAAAAAATTAAAAAATCAAAGTTTACCAGATTCTCTCTCCTCCCACGCACAACACCCAGCCCCCTCCCCCGCCCCACCACGTCGTCCCACCGCCTCCTCTTCTGGCACCACCTCACTCTGACCGGAAAGCAACGGCGAACCACGACTACAACACCAACGCGCCGCCGATTCCACCATGTGCGACCTCTCATTTCCCCTCTTTCCTCACCTCTCACTTCTTTCTTTTGATCTACCGCGGCGAAATGGAGTGGCGGTGCCGGCACTAGAGGCGAGAACGTCAGAGGAAGGCCGTCGTAGTGACAATAGGCGGCGGCGTGCGACGGCGGCTGCAAGATCTGGAAAATCGATCGCGAAAATGAGGGAGGGACAAGACGGTTTTCGCGGCCAAACGATGCTCGACGGAGGAGTTTCGTGTCCGACGAAGACTCGCGGTAGTCCGACGAGTCGGCCGGTGGTCTTTTAGCCGGCGACGGTGACTGCCGGTGTACGCTGGAGGTTGTGGTGGCAGGGGCGGGGGTAGGCCGTGGAGAGAGAGAGGGAGGGGGAAGGGGAGGAGAGAGAAAATGTGAGATTTGGGGTTTGAGTGTATTTTTTGTTTTAATTTTCTTTTATTTCTGTTTTTAATCTGGTCCGTTAGATTAAAGTAGAGTGGGTGGATGAGATGACTTCTGACTTCTGACAAAATTGACACTTCTTACTAGATTCATTTCCATAATAATAATAGTAATAATAATAATAATAATAATAATAATAATAATAATAATAATAATAATAATAATAATATCCTTAAAACTCTCTATTTTTCACCTTTTTTTAAAAACATCCTTATTTTATTGTTGTAAATAATAATAATAATAATAATAATAATAATAATAATAATAATAATAATAATAAAGTAGCTAGTTAGATTAGATATTTACCGGTATGTTCTTAGAGAGGGAGAACATCACTACACTCGGGAAAAACAAGTAATTATTGAACAAGTTCTGAACTCCTCATGTGAAGGCCCTCAAATTAAGGTGGGCATGGATGATGGCGACTTAGTAGTAAGTTTTTTTTTATCTCTTTGATGGATATGACGTCTAATTTTCGTTGTTGTTTAAAAGATGATAGTTTAGTACCGATTGTTATATTATACTAACACGCAAATGAAAAAAAACATTCCAGCGTGGGGCGGCATTTTTAATTTATAAGTGCCCTAGGTTTAAGATTGAGAAGATCTTAAATGGCATGCCGAAGTTGTGGTCACAGCTTTCATTAGTATGATGCAACAAATTGATGATGAGGGCACTCCATCATTTGTTAGAGGAAGAATAATATTCTTTAGACAACACCTCCTCTTCTACTTCATGCACACCCGAACGATCCAAGATGCCAAGGGTCCGATGTACTACGTACGCTTTTCACTAAGGTATATTATGTCTATCTATCTCTAAAAATCTACTAACTTGGATTTAACATGTTCATGCATGAGGGCTTAGCTTATAGTGTTTTTAGATAGTAAATTCAATCTGAAGGATCTCAAACCAAAATATAGATTAAGGTTCAGGTAGGAACTTTGTTTATATATAGGAACTTTAGGAACCAATCTAGACCGTCTATCTACTTAATTCTAAGGGTTTGCAAATTAAACGATAGAAACCAAAGAAAATAAAAACTCAAACCCACACCCACACCCAATAAATTCAGTACCCAGAACATTTTCCCCAAACTGATTCTCTCCCCTCACCCTTTTCTCTCTCATACAACCGCCAGCCACCGGCTTCAATGCAACCACCACTTCCTCGGAGAATCAATCGCCCTGGTTGTATACTGTCGTCGCTCCCGTCGCCAGCGCCTGTTAGCGCTTAGTCGCTCTTTAATTTGCGTCCCCAATTACTGTCTCCTCCGGCGAACGGAGGTTCTTTTCCGGCAACAGTGATCACCTTCATCTTTTATGGCGCACCGATGACCTCTGCGGTAGTTAATTGCAATGCTATGAGGTATTTCTTAAAATGAAAAGTGGATGAACATTCAATTCAAATTGAATAGACATTCAATTTTAATTGGATGAACATCCAACTTAATTTGGATGAATATTCAATCTTAATTTGATGAAAATCTACAATTGGTTTGATGAACATACAACACCTATTGATGAACATTAAATTACAAGTATCATGTTCATCAAACTAAAAGTATATGTTCATCCAGTTAAGATTGAATGTTCATTAAAATAAGGCATATGTTCATCAAATCTATACTACTACTTTAATAGGCTAACTTAGCTTCAACGCTTACGTGGCACTTCATGGGGGTACTCTTAGGAAAAAAACCACGTCATACCTTAGTTGTCGGCGTAGGGTGGATTTCTTCTCTCTCTTCCACGTCACTTAGTCTTCAATATCATTGTGGGCAAAAAAAAAACATGTCATAGCCATACCAGGGGACTTATTAATGCGATGAAAATTTAGTCTTCTGAATTGCCCACTTTGACGTTATGAATCACTTCAACTCCTTATACATTAATCTTATTAAAGTTCCTTAAATTATTCATTATTAATCACACAATTATTCATCTTAATAACGACATTAAACATGATGTCTCTTGGCCTTTCGTTTGCTAATTGTGTCATTTACTTCTACTCCGAATTAGTATATATACGTTAGACTATTGTTATATTTTGGTGTGAAAAATAATATCATTTCCTACATATACATTGAGTTTATCAAAGAGAGAATTTTAGCTAGAGAAAGATATATAGTTATATGTATTCGTTTTAGTTCGACTCATATGATGGTATGTTGCAAATCGATATTGTAATTCCAAATAGTTATACTGTACTCTGCAATGAGATGAGATATGATTTTTGTTTTCTGTTCGGTATATCATCTAGAATTGGTCATGTTTAGTTTCGATATTATGATTGACAATTTCATTTTCATTTAAGTTATAGCAAACATGTCCTGACAACTCTACAAATAAATTAAAAATGATCCCGTGATTTCACGAGACTGAAACCTAGTTAAGATTGAATGTTCATCAAATTAATCTAGATTTATTGTTCATAAAATGAGAAATAAAATAAATGAGGGGGTGGTGTCAGGAGGTAGTGCGGTCAGGCGGCCTGACTCAGGCCACCGTTGTCTGTCGCTCAGGATGACCGCACCGGCGACAGTCTGGGTGGTGATGCGAATTTGGCGGCAGACTACAAGTGGGGCAAGGGTAACTCCGATAGAGGGTAACAGGAGGAGAGAGAAAATGGGGTGTGTGACATGGAGTGGTATGTTAATGTAACATGTTGACAGTGTAGGTAGTTTTTGGTGTAGTTGGCAACGAGTTTGGTGGTGGTCAGAGTTAGCGGCGTTGGTAGAGAATGTGGTGGTCAGGGTAAGCTTGCTGAGTGGTGGTCAGGAAAGAGGAAGGGATACGAAGTGAGAAAATCTGGAGGGGGACTACTAGGGTAGTATAAAAGGAAGCGGGACCGTTGGATTATATTTAATCTAGTGAATATAAATGGTTCTTAAAGTTCCTATATAACTAAGGTTCCTACCTGAACCTGACCCCCAAAATATATATTGCAAAATTTAAAAGCGCTTTTGGTCGGAAACCGCTTATTATATTATGCGAAAAAACAACCTTTTATCACAATTTTTTGCAAAATAAAAACTACCTTTTGAGAGGTTTTTTGGTTGTAAATATTATCTTTACCTTTCTACGGTTTCCATCCAATATTCCGTTAACCTTTACCTTTCTACGCTTCATTTTCTTTCCTCTCCATTGTATGTTCTGCTAACAGTGACCATATGTTCCTAAACTTGAATCTCATGCACGCATATATATTGTTCTACTCGTCAATTTAAAGACGACAATTGTTGAATAGTGATGAAAAAATTTCATCCAGGTATAGTACGTGGAATCTACGGATTAAATCACATAAGTTTAATTCTTTTGCGCATATCTTTAGTTTGGCTATTTTTTAAATTGAGATTTAACATCACTTATATGTATTGGAAAATACTAGAGGTTTATAGTTTAGACGCAATCAATTTGTCTAATGTATACTCTCTCCAATCTACAAAAATTTTACTCACAATTAAGTTGTGTTCATATCAAGTTTTGTTTTTTAAGTTTTATGTCTTGAATCTTGATTTTGAAAACAGGTGCGGTGATTTAGTATGCCATTTATGCCAAACTTTCGGAAAACTTTACTTGAAGAACTTGAGTAAAAAAGCGTCAAGTATTTGTGCAACGCCAAGTTTCAATGTAATATCTTAAGAGACAAACTTAAGAATGTGAGTGTATTGTAGTTTTAACTTAATCAAAAGGGTTTGAATTTGTGATCTTTTCTAAACGTCTTTCATCTCATTTTGTTGTTTTTGTGATAACATTTCTTAAATGGAGATTTCATTGTCAACTCTAAATATGAGTTTTCTCTATGTCGTCATTGGCTTCGATCAGGTAAGATATTCTTTTGATTACCCCTTTTATGTTTGTGTCAATCATATTAGGGTTGAAGGAAAAGTATTTAGGCAGATTGGAGTTCCTACAATGTGGTTATTAGTTACTAGCCATCTATTGGATTCTTAGTAGTAAGATGTAGTGATGGTGAACGGTTATATGTTACTGCATATATGGAACTTCGTATGAATGATTTTCTTTTTAAGCAGTAATCATTTTTTTCTTGTATATTTGAAGCCTCGTCGAGGACTAGTTTTAACTTCAACTTCTTGGAGACCACGGGAGATAAGTTGATATTCGAAAATGGTTTCGGATTTGACAACAGTGAAAGTATCCTCAAATATTTGGAGGAGAGTAAAAAGATGCATCTGGAGCATATCAAGCCTGCAACAAAAATGAAATTAGTTGATTTCCAAGAAGAGTGGGTAATATGTGCATGGATAAGTATGTTTTCATAAATGTGTTCTTGTTCACTTTTTGTTTCTTGTTTTTAGTACTAACAAAATATGATTATGTTTCTTACTAAAAATTACAGAACTGGACATGACTGCTAAGAGGTCAAGTGGTCTGAAACGTTACTATGATGTTGAAGTAGTAGAGTGGAACATGCCTAATGGTTTAAAGGTTGCATACTATCGCTCGTAGTTCGCGGTGGACAATACAAGTTTTAAGTACTCATCAAATATGTGTTTTTTTTTTTGTATTGTTTTTATTGACCGAGAGTACCTAGCAATTGTTATTGCTTGTTCCACCCTCCAAATAATTGCTTATAAAGATTTGTTATTTAGCTGACAAACATTCAATCGACTTCCATGATTGGAATTTTCTTCGCACGTTGATAAAGTCACAATAGCCTACCTATTTGAAACCGATATGCTCATATGCTAGTAAAATGAATGACGGTTCAAATGATATGTAACTGATTTTTCATGAAGTCCTCTTATTATTTTTAACCAATTAGGCTCTAAACCGATAACTGTTGTTGTTTTCTCTACATTGGATATTGAAAGAATTTGTCTATGGTGGTCTTCCGGAATATATGGAGGATAAGGATTCATGTTCTTACTACGTGGAAATTTTGGATGGACTGGTTTCTCTGAGAACATTAGGGGCTCGGACAGAGTTTCTACATTTTAAGAAGTTTCAGGAGACATGAGAACGTTCAAAGTCATATTTGGTAATACTGATTTGGAGATAGCCCTCTAAAAAGTGTACATCCTCTTTAAAGAGTTTAAAAAACGTAGTAGGAATTTAAACACTAATCGACTCTTGAGGGAACTTAATCGAGTATGTCACCAATTGTGGAACCTGTTGATATCTCAATCGCTCAGGGGATAAATTATGCTCACAAGCTACTTCTGTGTGTCTTAAAAAAATTATTACAATGAGACTTTGAACAGAATGTGTTTATCGGAGTTAATCCTCTCATGATTTATTTTATGACTTACTTGCTCCGTTTCAAAGACATTTTCCTCTTTCTATTTGCACTTTTGAGGTGCCATGTTGAGAGTTACTTTTATATCAAATGAATCATTCAATATATTATATTTTGCAATGCAGTCTACCAACTCCATTTGATTTTACGGCAAATGGATCATCCATTTAGTCTACAAGTAGTCCCTAACATGACAACTTAAATTTGTAAAATGAAAGAGGAAAATCTCTTTGAATCGGAGGGAGTATTTGTTTAGCTTGAAAACTTTTTATTTCTTTGTAGACTTCTACTATGAATGATTTGAGCAATGTTTTGTGTCCAAGTCATTGAAGTTCACCAAGAATTGTTTTCGTGTTCCATTAATATTTACAATAATAATTATCGGAAACTTTGATGTAAAAAATGTTCAAGATTTGATCATGAAGTACCTTGTAAGTTTTTATATATGGTTGATCATGTCTAATGTTTTATCATAATCTAATAACAACTCGCTGCAATAGATGAAGGCTCTAATTGGCAACTAGTAAGTCTTTTTTTTTTTCTTTTCATATATGCTTTAGAAATAATTATGAGTCTAATTTTGTGTTTGATAAATGCTTTGTATTTTCAGGCTGACTCGGCTGTGAAAGTTTTGGAGCTTTTTAGGCAACAAAGCCCTTATGTGCCGGACATACATGTAATTAAAGTAAGTACAAATAGTAACATTTGTTATCCTTGGTTTCTACTGATAAACTTCATGCATTGCAAAATGGATAACTACTTTTAATGTTCATGTAATCCTTGTAAATCAGCTTTTGCTGAGAGAAGTTCAAGATGAAACACCATCGAGTGAGAACATTATGGAGAAGATGTTGTATTGGATGCTTATTTCTTTGATCAAACTCATAGAGATGTATGGATGACATACCATGTACAACACTTTATTTCATCCTCTTCCCCAAAAACATCCATAAAAAAATTGTACTAATAGTATATTTTTTTTATAAAGCTCCATCGAACAATTGAAGTTGAGGTGATGTCAATGGGGTGGATGTTTGGCGAGACACTGTCAAAAGAGTGATTCCATGTAATCTCGAAAATCAAAATGTTGTTGTTGTTCGCCGCCCAGAAAAAAAAATTGTTTAGAGCTCGTGATATAGAGCTTTGTGAGGTATCTATAATTATATATTAATAGGCTAGCATCCTCGCTGACGTGACGGTCTTTAAAAGCATCTAGATCAAAAAACACCAGCTGCACCACGGCACCACTGCAACTAAACATCAACCCAGCCATCCTCCATACACAAATCACCGGCAACCACCTCCTGTAAAAACGCCGACGAGGATGGAAAAACCGTAAGAATCGCCAACAAGAACCATCTATCTCCTCTTTCACAAAATTTAGCAACCATCTCAATCAAAGTCCCATCATCGGCCGATGACAACAAGTGAACGCCGGCTATAATCATTCAACAGATTAATCTTTTCAAACAACAAATACCATATACAATTTCATTTATCCTATATACCATCTTAATTCTTCTATATACAATTGAAGCGTATTATAAATCAATCTTAAATCACCACTTCAAATGCATAACAACCACTATTTCCATACCATTATTTACAATTTCAACTTTCAAATATATCATCCTAATTTATCTATATACAGTTGAAGTATATCATTAATCATTTTTGTAAATACATACCAACGCCGACGAGGCCAACACCCTTTCATAGACACCCTGATCAGGGTGTGGCCAACTCAAAGGAAAACCCTCTAGAAGGTGTTAATGTGGCAGGAAAAAGGGTTAGGGACCATTTTTCGGCGCCGAGTGCGATCACGATAACAACGACAATGAGAGAGCACGTCCATAATCGTAGGTCATGTGTTGGTGGTGGCCCAGATTTATTGGGTGGTGGTTTAGGCTGGGAAAGTGACGTGTGCGGATGAAGATGAGTGGTAGAGGTGGTAGCCAGGAGGAAAGAGGAAAGGTGTACTTGGGTGTTTCTGGGAAAGGAGGAAGAGAAATGGTGGGTCTTGACTGGGTTGGTGGGATTTATTTGGACTCTTGAGATGGATGGTCAAGATTTGCCAAAATCGGTGATTGGCATGGAAGTGCCAATCACCGTGATTGGCCAAGTCTTTCTCCTAAAAACCCCACCTCCCAGCCTTTTTTGTCTTCTTGTGCCGTGATTGGCATGGGAGTGCCAATCACGGTGATTGGTGTAGCCTCCCTCCGGCATGTGTCCAAGTGAAACACTTACCGTACTATCTGAGAAAATATCGTGTACGGAGTACTATACGAAAAGTTAGATTTTAGTGCGTACCAAATGCAACAAAAATACAAGATTTCCAAAAAAAAAAAGCAACAAAAATGAAGATGGGATGATGACAGAGTGAAACATTAAAAAAAAAAAAAAAAAATGTACTGGTCATATGCCGAGAATACTATCCAAAGTACGCATACATAAGCAATAACCAAAAAAAGAATTGAATTCATTTGGCAAAACTTCGGAGAATGACCATATAGTAAATCTTGAGCTTGTCTTGCATATTGCACATCCAGCAAAGACACAGCATCAGACAACGCTAAGTTGCTAATTGGAGTATTGTTTATAGTCCATACTCCATACTAGAGTAGTCAATCCAAACAGGACGCTCTTTAGACAGTATCAAAAGCGTTTTGTATGGATCGAGTGATGACAGTACAATGCCCAAGTCGATAGACCATAAAATTCCAAGGCACAAAATACGACTGCCTTTGTAATGTCAATCCGCATTTGGTTTAGAAGCCTTCGGAGAAACCTGAATCATCATGAGAAGATATTAGAAATTCGGTACACTAGAGGAAGCATAAAAACATGATATCATAACAAAATAAATAGAATCAAGTGGCGTAGTTGAAGGACTTATGTTCCCTACTCGTTTTTAAATCAAAATTAACTGCCCTAATAGGCTTAGTACCCAAAGATATTTTTTCTCCGAATGCAGCAAGCATACTAATCATTTGAACTCTTGAGGCAAAACATGTCAGCCATCGATAACTAGCCCCTCTGCAATATGAAATCTTCACAAACATCTTACCAATCATACAAAAGTGAGACTTCTAGCATGACTCTGTTTCTGAAGTTTGTGTTTTCTCTTTTCTTTGTTTGTAAGGTTATTTTAAGCAGTCTAGTTCTAAGCGATAGTACCATATCATCTGAAGAGAACATAACACCGGGTAATCCCAAGGACGCGATTTCTATCTTATTAGACAAGTCCCCTACCGTGGTTTTCTTACAATAATCGTGGATATAGAGTATCTAAAGCCCGTAGCAACTAAGAATTTTAGAACGAAAACAACTACCGTCAGATGGCGTACTGGTCAATTTGTCATCCACAATCTTAGCCTTCACAAACTTCACCATCCCTTTCTGATTCTGCCTTGCACTCTTGGTCTCCTTTCACAAATATTCTCATATAATCTTGGTCAGCATTATCTACAAGCATCCTCCAGTATCTGAGTGAGAAAAAGTTCAAAATTATCAATACGTCTACAAATACAAAGTTCTTCAGTAGACTATGTTCATTGTTCTCTATGTCTAAAGGCTAAAGACAATGCTATCAACTTCTTTGTAAGATCATAAAAAAAAAAAAAAAAAAAAAAAAAAGGAAGTTGTTCCATTGTTACCCCAGTCAGCAAAAAAGAAGCATAAATTATATCCTTTTGCATACAGGCTTTGAGGGATTTTTAGTACAATTGAGACAAAGATTGTGTTTCTGTCAGTGTTTCATCAATCCGTCTATGCTACCCCCGGGGTACCATGCGCATGGTAACCCCCCCGCGTCCAGATGTGTCAGCCAAGCCCAATATAAAAGTCAGACCAAAGGTAAAGCAAAGCCCAATAAAAATGCTCCAACGTACCAAATTTGAGAATGTGCCAAATTCAAATGAAAAGGCCCACCCTAATATAAAGGCTCATTCTATCTACAGCCCAATACACTTATAACACAACCCAAACTCATTATCTCTCCTCCCCTTCCCCACTACTACCCACCCGACCACCACCCCAACCCCCCCGCCACCACCGCCGCCCTCACTGACCACCACCCAGGCGCCAGAAACCCACCACCGGTGGCGCCATCTTCCGGCGACCACATTTCCCCACCCCTACGATCGCGGTTTTTCCTCCTCCCACTCCATTTTTTCTTTTTAATCCATTTTCTCTCTCCTCACATGTAGACTGATTTTTGTATAATGTTTTTTGCATCAATTGGTGAAGGTGGGTGGTGTGGATAAGTTATACATTAGATTGTAAGAATAGGCTCAGTCGTAGCGAAGTTGGAAGTTTTGGTACCTTTATAGGAACATACTCGATCGTGATGAAGGTTTTTTGTGCTGAATTGACAATTAGCACTTGTTATCCAATGCTAGTTTTCATAGGCATTAGTCCATTACTATAGAAAAAAACGGTCATTACCCCTATAGAATTTGGCCATTAGTATACATAAACATGATCATTACCCTTGTACAATTTGGTCATTACTATACACAAATATGGTCATTACCCTTATAGAATTTGGTCATTACTATACACGAACACGGTCATTACCCTTATAGAATTTGGTCATTAACCTTATACAACTTGTTCATTACTATACACAAACAAGGTCATTACACTTATAAAATTTGGTCATTACAATAAACAAACACGGTCATTACCCTTATTGAATTTGGTCATTACTTTATACAAACACGGCCATTATCCGTATAAAATATGGTCATTACAATACAAAAACACGGTCATTACCTGTATAAAATTTGGTCATTACCCTTATTGAATTTGGTCATTAATATATACAAATACGGCCATTACCCTTATACAACTTGGTCATTACTATACACAAACACGGTCATTACCCTTATAAAATTTGGTCATTACTATACACAAACACGGTCATTACCCTTATTGAATTTGGTCATTAATGTATACAAATACGGCCATTACCCTTATACAACTTGGTCATTACTATACACAAACACGGTCATTACCCTTATAGAATTTGGTCATTACTATACACAAACACGGTCATTACCCTTATAACTTGGTCATTACTATACACAAATATAGTCATTACCTTTTATAATTGGGTCATTAATATAAGGAAACGTGGTCATTACCCTTATATAATTTGGTCATTACTATACACAAACATGGTCATTACCCTTATAACTTGGTCATTACCATACACAAATATGGTCATTACCCTTAATAGTACTTGGTCATTACTATACACAAACATGATCATTACTATAAGGAAATGTTTCATTTTCTTAACGAAATTGATCATTACCATTACCATTACCATTACCATTATTATTATTGTTATTATTATTATTATGTAAACAATGATAATACTGATCAAATAATGATATTAGTCAACACAATATAAAATAAAATAAAAACATTTTGATGCTTTTTTGAGGGTACATTTCGATGCTACATGATATTGATACTAGTCAACTCCCACCGCTAAGCTTGTAGAACACAGTTTCAATACTAGATGATTTGACAAAGCACTCTCCAAACTTTTGTGTGATACGATTGAGTTGTAGTAGTAATTTGACAAGATGTATGGGTTCTTGGTCAACATCATATTTTGCCTCTTCCACCATCTTTGACCACAAATCATCCTCAAATTCTTCAACTTTTCTGATCAAATAATTGCTTGTTTTTTATGATTAAGAGAGTTGGGTACACAAGAAACAAGATCGGAGAAACTGAGTCTACAACAATTAGGGTATTTGTAGATGGTGGTCACAACTCCTTTTCCGACGACGACGGCGGCACAAGCGACGGTGGTTCGTGGGTTGGGGCAGAGTTGATGGAGTGGGTAAGGGGGAGGAGAGAGAAAATATATTAGGTATATGGGTATGGTGAGGAGAGAGAAAGTGTATCAAAATGGAAGAGTGAGGAAGAAGGAAGTCACGGGTTATTTTTTGCAATACTGCCTTGAGCTTTTGGTTTGGGCTGAAATCAACAAATATAGTGGGCCGACTCAAACCCACTCCAATAAGTGGACGGGGGGTACCATGCGCATGGTACCCCGGAGGTACCATATCATTTGCGGTGTTTCATATGTAGGGAACTAGTGATGCTGATGCACAACACAAACAAATATAATTTTTTTCTTTTTTGATAAGCTAACACACAAATAAATAAATAATTAATTATCAGTAGGATCACAAATAGGATCCCCAAATTTCTTGTAAGAGAAGATTTATGTACACAACTTCAAAGTTCAAACATCCCTACAAGAGTCCTTGAAAATGAGGTTTGGCCACCACAAGTATGAATGCAAGCAAGGTCCCAGGATGAAATTCTTCGATTAATCTGTCTCCCTGTAATACGAATATACTGAGTTATAAGACTTTTAGCAATCCATCAATGTGAAACCCTTAATGAATGAATATCGATTTATCCAAAATGGGAAAGCAAGAGATCCCCAATAGAATGCAACGCACAGCGCTCCAGTTCAGATACGTGCATGAAAAGAAAAAGAAAAAGAAAAATGCTTTCGATCATTCAAAGAATTGCACTCAGGAATAACACCAGCATAGAACACAATATAACACCTTCGGAACATAAATCTTCCAGATTCCAACTCACCTGTCAAAGCAACCAGTTTTCCTAACTGCTCTATTATCAACATAAGTAATCTCCCTACCCTTCTTCATTCTCTTATCTGCACAATTGGTACACTCATCTGTTATCAACAAGCTACATCATGTTTCTCCTAATCATAAGAAAGAACTGCCGTGATCACTTATTAGCTCAAATCATAGTCCAACTTACTTACCTACATTTTGCCTCCAACAACAATAACAGACAAAATTATACTACTGCTCAGTGCCCATGTCATCTTCCTGCAATTATAACAATCCCACCTCCCCTGAATAGAAGTACTTCGTGATGCTCCTTCTCCTATCTACAATAGGGAGCAAGAATGAAATTCAGACACAGTATTTACAAGTCAAAAGCCCCGCCTCTCCTCTTAAGCTAGCATTTGTCAGTCTTTCACTCTTTTGTGTTGCATCTCACACTTTTGCTCGTGTGATATTATTACATCTCCTTCACGCAATAGAGCATCAATTATCTACATGCCCTGCATCATAAATAAGGAAAGGTAAGGTAACCCTAAGGTAAAGGACCTTTTACAAAACTAACCTCAGTGTATAAGTGGCTTCTTTGTCATCCATCAAGTGCCATTCCTTTTACAATTTCTACTATCTTTTGAAGGAAGCTGTTAGCACCTACTGGTTGCAAATCTAATAGACCCCACTAATTGTTGCGATTAACATAAGAACTTGTATTGTACAATCCCAATTGTTCCAGTCACTGCATATTATGATTCCATCCCAAATTTGAAGTGACAAATAGCTGAAGCAAGTGAAAATTAGAGGTGGAGATGAGGCAGTAAAAATCAATGACAAAAATGGTATGTAGCCTCCTCATGACAACAACGGACAACCTTCTGTTTCCTTACACAAACTTTAGCATCCTTTCTCAAGTTTACTTCTCTCTAACAGCTGGAACTGCAGAACATTTCAGTTCTCCTGTTACTTAACAAAAAATCAATCAATCTCCGCCGGCATCTCAGAGCCTTGTTCTTGGAGTTGTTGCAACTCACAAATCTTGGACATCCCTTTTCCAAAAGAGATGGCAATGAGACCATGGTGTAGAGATTGTGACTGCAAAAGGGGCTGGGGTAGAGAAGCCATACTTGTACACTAGAAGGAAATGACAATCTCCGGAGACAGCACAGAAAAATCTGTTCAGAACCTAATCCTAGCATACAATGCTACCAAAATCAAATACCAAATGTTCTCGTTAGTACGAAATTCAATACAGTAGATTTGAGAAGAGCTCATGATATGAAACAGGCTGCAGGTCAATCGCTGTATACACGAAATCCAAAGATAACTTAACGTCACCATAAGTTCAGCAACAATCCACTCTTAGGTGAACATTTCCACAAAAACAATCATGCTCCTTGAACTCTAGCCTCCAGTTCTTGCGTGTTTGGGCTCTTTATATTCCTACCTTCCAAAAGTCTTTGTTCTATACAACAGTATCTAGCTATACTATACCCTTTCTCCTTCTGCCTGCATCTAAAAACCATTCTATCCATTCTCTACCAGTTCGTACTAAATACTAAGTTCTACGTACTTAGTAGGACAGTAGTCAGGTCCAAGAGCTCTGGCCATGACTTCACAAGGAGCCCGAGATAGAGAGGTTATAAGCATGAAATCAAAGGACAAGATAGGTACACTGGGTCGGCAGACCTCCCTCCATTATCAGTGTCCCAGATTTTCAAAATAGACAGCAGATCAAAACAATATAATAAGAAGAAATAGCCAGCTGTATGAAATGAACACTTGGAAATGCAAACAAAAAACCAAGATTCAATGTATCGCACAAAATACGCTGCAGAGTAACACACTTCTTTAAGATTCAATCTATCATAAACTATAGCAAACAGAAGTCGTCTACAACGAGATTGCACCCACTATACCAAATTACCAAGGCCAGTCACCAGTACATTAAGCAAGAGCAAAAGTGAAGAGTTTCTATAATCAAATGCTATCAGGACACTACTATGAAGTCTGATAAAGATAGTTAAAACAGATAGAATGTTGCAAAGGCAAGCTGAACCTTCTTATATGATCACTGCTACGACCAGTATACGCATTACCTGCATAATCTTCTGCTATGCAAAAAAAAAAAAAAAAAAAAAAAAAAAAAAAAAAAAGACCATGTTGTAGATAAACCCCATCAAGCAACCATTATAGTAACTCAGCCGATGTCTAATACGGAGTATAGCACATAGCGTCATAGAGGCACACCAGCGCGCAAGCTAGTGCACACACTAATTCAATTTCTAGAAGGCGAGGACCATTGGCATTCCACGAGAGTCCTCCAACACTCCCACTAACTCATATTTTGTTTGAGACAAAATATTAAGGGGGATGGAAGGAACAATAGTCGGAGTGCCAATAGTCTTCCCCTTTCGTCCTTTCTAGAATAATCACTCCTCACTCCTCTCATCTCTACCACAAGTCGACAACCTTTCTTCCAAAACCCGGATGGAACGGGTTGTAGCAGTTCTAACTAAGTACGGATTCCAACATTCATATGAGCTCATTTCCAAGAGAATAATTATAAACTAACAAGACAGTATTGCAGCACAACTCCACAACAAAATAGCAACACAAATGCCCCCATTTCATAGACACATTGTGAATATACTTATATACTCATCAAAATTCATAGTTAACGGTCCAATAAACAGAGCATAATACAAAGAAATAGACAATGTAGAGCTGCCAAACATGAGAATTCAAGGACAAGTTACCAAATCATGAGAGCCAATCATCAATCCTCCTCGCCGCTTTCGTCACTAAAATAACTAGTTTTTTTAGCCTTCTTCCCTTTCCTCTTCTCTTCAACCTCATCATCTCTCATCAACAACCTCTGATCAGCACTATTATCCACAATTGACGCCCAATTATCCTCATCAAACACACTATTATCCTCATCTTCGCCGCCATCATCATCATCGTTGTCGCGGCCGCCGCCACTCGCAACACCACCACCCTTGTACTTAGCACCTTCGCCGCCGTACCTCCGCCCCTTTTTCGGCTCCGGCCGCTCTCTCTTCCCGAGCTGATTCCGCGGACACTCATAGCTCAAATGCCCCTCCTCGCCGCACTCGTAACACCTCGACTTGTCTTTGTACACCCGCCGCCGTATAAACTCCTGCGCGCGGCCGTTATCGGCGGCGATTGAGGTGGTTAGGGTTCTTCCGTTGAGGATTTTCCCGTTCATTTGCTTAGCGGCGGAGACGGCGTCGTTCCGCACGACGAATAGGACGAAGGCGACACCGCGGCTGCGGCGGGTGGCGCGGTCTTTGAGGACGGTGACGCGGGCGACTTTTCCGAAGGTGGAGAAGATGGTGAAGAGGTCGGAGTTGGTTAGGGTGAAGTCTAGGTTGCTGACGTAGACGGTGGATTTAGACGGAGCTAAGGTGTTTCGCGGAGGGGCGTGGTGGTTGGTGGTGGTGTGAGATGCGGACGATGAGGGGTTTGTCGGGGTGGCGTAACGGTAGTACAGGGTCTCGTCTTCGTCGCTGTCGTATCCCATCGTTTGAGTCTAGAGGCGTCACGCACAAGTTTTTGTTTTCGCAATTTCTTTCTTTCTTGTGTAGACTTTGTTGTTTTAAATTCGTGCCCCCTGACCATGACCACGTCCAGATCATCGTATGAATTTACCATACGTCAAACTACTTTACGAGACACACACAATTCAAAAAAATCACCTAATGAATATGGTTACGAGTATTACCAAGGCAAACAAATAAACGAGCCAAACGGAAATGAATTCGAGTATTACCGAAGGAAACCAATAAACGAGTTAACTCCGAGAATATAAAGGCAACAAAATTTAACTCAACTTTATCATCCACAAGAATCATATTCTTCCGCACTGTGCACTCTCCTACGTCATATGCTATCCTCTCATCTCTGCAGATGCCTACTAAGCTAATTATGAGAGACCAATTATGTAAAGCGTAATATTTACAGATAATTACACGCACCCCTTTTCTCCTCAGTTTACATGTCACTGCCTTGGACTTGAGTTCTCTCAACGTCTTCAAAGAAGATATTGTACATTGTAGCCACATTGCAAGTTTGCAGCTAGAGTTTCCAGCTGCGGCCGCATGCTGATGAAATACGTATCCAAGGCCCAGATAGGTAGTGCGCGTCAGAATGAAGCGCTACTCGAGTAGAAAAGCAAGAGTTCAACTACTTTTTGCAGCAGTAGAGCTTCGACCGAATTGGATGATCATGGCCTTGCCTTTGAAGACATAGCCGTTCACAAGATTCTGCAAAGAAGGCATGTTGAGTGTTCAGTTACTTCAAGTACAACCCAGCAACTCATATTTACCGGTTACCAACAAATGAAACAAAAGATAGATAACAAATATAAACCACTGCAGTGTCGACAATAAAGACACAATTGCAAAAGAAACAAGATCCAGAGGCATGTAACGACGTTGCCAGAGTCACTATGGGAAAAAACAGCTGCACAGATGAAAAATTGAAAACCCTTTTAATATGGCAGAGCATGCTTCCATAAAGAAAAAGGGGAGCCTTGGCGCACCGGTAAAGGTGTTGCCGTGTGATCGATAGGTCACACGTTCAAGTTCTCTTGTCCACAAAAGTGACAAGGGAAGGCTTGCCCTCTATACACCCTTGTGGTGGGACCCTTCCTCGGACCCTAGCCTTGCGGGGACGCCAATGTGCGACCGTGCTGTCCTTTAAAGAAGCAGTTATTGGTGCAGCATCAATGCACATACTACAAAGGAATTTGTCACTCTCACTCCCCCATATCAAGCAGCAAGGTGTGGGACTGAACCAGTTCAACCCAATTGTGTGACAGCCGAGATCTTGTGTTTCAGGTCATCTTTCGATTCATTTATTTTTCCCACGTTTCCGTATAAGGTGCAACTCGGTAGCTTATTGCTCGTATCAAACCTCCATTTCCATTTAGTGGAAAAGAAACTTTGGGCTGATAAGTGTCCAAATGACCTCCTTTTGTACCTTGGGATTACCCACAAGGACACAACTCCCTTAATCTAGGCAAAAATCCTACCATCAGAAGTTCTCATGCTCCTATTCATATATAGATTTTGAGAATTATCCAGCCAAACTCATATAGAGGAAACAACGAGGTTTGGGCATTGCCAGGAACAGGCTCATCAGTTTATCAAAAATTGTTCTCTTTTTTTTTGTTTGTAAAAAGATGCTAGTAGATAAAGAGTATTACCAAAGCACGGTGAGCCAATTCAACCGATGGAAACGTCAAAAATGCTTGTCCTCGCATTCTTCCCTCCTGAAAGACAATTTACCATTCATAAATTCATTACCAGAAACAAAAAGGCCAGCATAGAAAAAATCTCAAACGCAACACAGCATAAACAACACAGGCATCTCAACTTACAACAGAAGCAAAATGACCCCCAATGCCTCAGGGGCTCCCAGAGTCCCACCTATGATAAAGTAAGGTATCATCGAATTTCGTGTGTACAAAGCCTTAGTCCTACATTAAAGTTACAAAGAGGCTATACTCCAAAAAAAAAGAAGTTACATAGAGGCTGTTTCATTGAATTGCATTGGCATCAACCGACCTCTACATCACAATATATGAAGCGCAGGTATCTCAAATTACAAGCGAAGATAAATTCTCACAACCTCAGGAAAGGTAAACGAAACTGTGGCAGGTGATTCTAGCAATTATGAATGCTGACTAAAAGTTACTATGCAGCCACAACCGCATGTTGCCAATCTCACTTGCCTCTGGGCACCAGACCAGAAGAGTTGAACATGATGAAATCTCATCTCATACAATCAAAGGAGTGGTTTCCACAAGGACAATCTGGAAGCTGCATTTGGTGCATCTACCTTCCAAGGCCATCATTTTTAACATTCCCGCTTTGGGACCAAGTTTGGCAGAAGGACTAGTGGGTTTCCCCATTTTACCCCCTCAGATTACGCACCTCTTCACCTTAACCAAAAACTTTTAAAATGGTAACTAAAGAATCAAAGTTTTGCACTTGTCATTTAAGGTTGGGAACTGTGGATTGAATGGGTGCACTATTTGGAAGGCTGTTAACCTTCCCACCTAAATCTTTGATTTCTGTCCCACACGCCTCCGGAGAAAGCAATATATAGAAGGTCACCAAGAACAAGGCTTCAGAGGTGGATGTTTAAGTTTTAAATAAAATAAAATAAACAAATAGCTTATTTGGTATCATTTTTAGTTTTCAGTTTTCATTTTTTTTAAAACCAAAGTCCCGTTTTTGAAAACAAGAAAAAGTGGTTTTCAGTTTTCAATTGTCAGTTTTCAATTTCGATATGACTATTATAGAAACAAACACTTTACAGTTAATTTTGTAAGTTTTTTAACTAAGCTTTTTACACAAAAAAAAAAAAAAAAAAAAAAAAAAAAAATCAAAAACTGAAAGCGGCAGTGATACCGAACGGGCCCTTAGCTATTAACCAGAGACTTTATCGATCAGGAACCAGAGATCCACTTAAGATCATTCCTAGACCTAGATATCACAATCAACTTACTCCCTTCACACGTAATAGCTGGACTTTCAAATAGCTACAGATATCTTACTTTCAACCAAAAAAAAAGACTGTCAGTACTCAGTAGCTCCTTTGACTATATGATCAATGCAAAAAAAAGACAACTGAATTCGAAGACTGGACAGATCATCTCTCCTAATGTAATTGGATAAGATTTACTCAAGTTGGGATCAGCAGTCAATGATTGGACCGCCCAACTGGTATCATAGATGTTGCATGTTTCCTATACAAGTTCGGGGGAGAGAGAAACAGAGGTAAACTCCATGACAGAAAAATTGTATTGCAACTTCCCAGATAAGCACAGCGGACTAACCTTGCAATCCTATGCAGTCCAGGAATTAAGAAAGTGATTTTTTTCGTTTGTTGTTCTTTTTTCTTCTTTTTTCGTTGGGGAATTTTATGTTAATAGAAACTTTATAGTGCATAAACAGCTAGCTATATCCATACAGTACTTACTACTTAGTACTAAAGACATGGACACCAATCTAATACTCTCAGATTGAACATCTAATGTGGAACTAAACTCAAAGGTGTAGTCGGTTCCCCATACAAACCCAAAGACGATAGGAAGAACTGACCTGCATTAGTTTCACACTAATACCAGACTTAGCAGCGTCAATACTCCCAAATAGAGAACCTACATCAGAACATCATAAGTAGATTAACAGATGATAACTGCGACAGTATGCTAAGAAGATATAAGAAAATGTAAATCTAATTTGAAAGTTCTGGTAAAACTTTTGGGAAACGTCTTTTAGAAAAATATCTGAGCAGGGAAGTTATATAAAATATGACAAACAGGAAAAGAATAAAATCAGTAGAAGTAAAGCAATAAATATAAAAAAAACTCACCAAAAATGAAATAAAAATCGTCTACAACCACATCCTTTGCCAAGTTCTTTATGTACAGTACAGAGGCAGGATTTCCAGCTGAGTAATTCTGGCAATACAACAAGAATGACATGTATCTCAGATTTAACAAAAGGAAAACCAGAAATGTCATGCTGAAATTAATTAATCAGTAAGATCATCACATATTAATATCAACTAATGAATGCGAAAGGAAGTCCATCATTACTGACAGATGGGCAACAGGAAATTCACCGATCTTACAGAATAAAAGTGGATAAGAAAGTGACATTTCGAATAAGTATTACACTCAGAAAAATAGTCAATGCTTGATAACTTTATAAAGCAATCCAAATAGCATGAGATATACTGTATATGCTTCATTATCAATCCTTCAACAATAACAGCCTGTTTATATGGTTCTTGCCAAAGTAAGTACCTTAAACATTGGGAGAGACAATATCTCCTCAGGGGGCAACTTCTGGCTTTCTATCTGTTTAACGGTTGCATATGCCCCAGCATCTGCTTCTTGTTCCAGCTTTTCAGATTCTTTTGCATTGTCTTCATCATTGACGTCAGACTTGACCTTTTTTGGAGCTATTTTAATCTGCATGACCACAAACAGTTAACAGAAGATTGCAGGAGAAAATCAAAGATAACTGGCAAAAAAATTTTAAACACCTGCAATACGGAGGTTTTCTTCTTTATTATTGGAATCTCCTTTGGAATCAAAGCGGCAGGTTTAAGCCCAACAGCCTCATGAGATACATCTTTATTTACCCCTGGGCCTAATATAACTTCTCGCTTGATCTTCTTTCTTGGAGGTTTTGCTTTGCCATCACATTCCTGTTGAGGAGAAAAGGGTACATTAAAACTCCAAATGGGCAGCTGATTAATTGCTTAATATTACTCAACATGTGTGCATGGAATAGAAGTGTTCCACATTCATTATAGAATATGAAATCATGAGTCATGAGTGCAATGAACCCAAGACACAACCGTTAAATTAATAGCCCAGCGTTAGCCAATGATCTAGCATTCTAGCCCTCTCATTTCTTTTTAAAACTTATTTATTTTGTTGGAAAAAGAAAATATATTTAAATGAATCAAGAAAAATATAAGGAGAAGCCATTGTCCAAAGGACCTAATTACAAACTCTTCCATTGTAAACTCGCAACAGGGGTATCCTTAGTATCCCCGGTTGCTGTAGTCCATGAAGAGGCCGTGACCCCCCTCCCCCCACACCAAAGAAAATATAAGGTGCACGACAACCAAACAGCCCAAAATGTGGCATAAAGCAAAAACTACCTTCTCCAAGTTGTATCTATAAAGACCAAGCAATATCGATGCTATAAATAAATAAAAAATATAAACTAATAAAAACAATGTATGAGATATCCTCGTTGTTACTCCAGCAATGCAGGACATGCATGAATTAGAGGACACCTTGTAGGCCTTCTCCTCTTAAACATGTCAATCCCAACACCATAGTCCAGATTCCAGAAAAAATCTCGAAGTTTCAAAGGAACCTTACATTCCCAGAAATTAATTCCCAACGCGGGGAAAGGCAGGTATCTAGCAGGCCTGCAAACAAGCTTAAGAATGGACTTAGATGAGAAGGAAACCATCCCTTCACCAACCCACACCCTCACATAACCATCAGAATTGTCAAAGGAGATAGCTCTTCATCTCCCAATCATAACTCTTCATCAGAATTGTTAAAACATACAAAAAGGTTCTTCATGCAAAAATGAGAGTAGGTATAGCTGAGGACGCATTATGCCATATAAGGAGAAGGAACAGAAATGAAATTCGAGACACTAACTTCCCAGTGCACGCATGAATAACCAGTAAAGCCCTGAGAGTATCCCAGTTATTACGAGGGAGGCCATTTTCCTCACAATAACAAGATGCCATAAAGCTTCAGCTTTCAAAGTTTGGACGGAAGAGTGTCTTGCGGAAACAGCCTCATATACGCCACTGCTCCCAAAACTAGTCCTAGAAGAGCATTATCCAAATAATAACAGCTAACATGAGCCTTTTCAAAGTCAAGTGTAAACACGACGGTTCACTCTAACCTCATCTACCGTTGCATAAGCAACCAAGGCAGGATCAATTATTTGACATTTTGACGACCTTCCACAAAAGCCTCTAGGAATTGCACTTGACCTTACCAGTTTACCACCCCAAGACTAAAAGAAATCACCTTACAGATGATCTTGTACGTATGGAGGTATGGCTAACAGGTCTGAATCACATACCTTGATGGACGGTCCTTCATAGGCACAAGGGTAAAAAAATTGAAGTTTCTACTTTTATAAATGATTTTGATGCTACGGAATTATGTTTTTTTTTTTTTGGTTACAATGCTACGGAATTATGTTAAGATACACATTAGGTCATCTGACAGTATCCCAAAAACCTTGGAATTGTTGGGGGAAAACATGGCGAAAACAATGGCAAAAAACTCATCCTTGATTTCTGTGATAACAAAAGATCCATTTCCTTCTTGAATCCTCTGCTTCCCCAGTGACATTTTAAACCCCAGCCTTCTTCCAAAGCTTTATAGAAAGATAAGGCAGCAGTGAGGATTTTTTCCATCCCAACTTACACCAAACGTCAAACAATTTGAGAGGCAGCCTTTACTTGTGCGCTACCACCCTCAAAGCCCAGTGAAAGCTCACCCAGAAATATCTCGAACCAAAAGCACTTGGTAAATGAAGGGAAATCTATCTCGGTAAAGGAGGAATCCAATTGCTATTGAGTTCTAAACATTATGATGATCCTTTGTTACCTCTAGAACCTATGTCTCTTTCTCTCATCCATAGTTTCTCACTTTCTCAGTTTGGTTTTCTGCTTTATTGATTCTTACCTAAGGTGAGAAAACTTTCAAAACTCTCTTCTCTCATGTTGGCAGCCATCGGCAACATTATCAGGTTGTAGGACAATCTTTAGCTACCCTGAATACAGATTTGGAAGAGGAATGGTACCTTTAATTAATCTTCTTCTTAGAACTCATGTAGTATTGGCTCTAAGCCCCTAATGAACATAAATTATCTACCAATTCATGCAATAACAGCTGAAAGACTCTACCCCAGCAAGAATCATAACTTCATTGCATGTACAATTCTAGAAATGTCTCAGCGTCAGAATATATGACTCAATCCGCAGTAATCATCCAGAATTGTAACTCACTAAGCACCGATACTAAAGCCACGTAACTAGCCACACGAAGCGTAGATTCTGCCAGTCCGTAGAATCCTTTTAGCAACTGGACCAGAGTTTTAAAAATCCTATTACCTCAGCCTCATCTGCATGTGCTATGATAATGCACATTATGCCATCAATCAACGTTAGATACAAGAAGTGTTTTTTATAGGCCATATTCTTCAAGGGATTCATAACATGTTCACCTTTAACTACCAAGGGAATTAAAGGTCGCTCCTTTAGATAATCCAACTGAAACTGACTCCCATTTTTACTAACAAAGCCTTCCAGAAGCAACTCAAACTAATAAGTCTCGGATTTTGTGGGAAGGACGCTTTGTTAGACAAGTCCAACTCAAATAACACTTAATCTCGACAATCAAAAGAAGCAACGGACCAGAACCTTGTTTCTCTTGTCTTTTCACATACACGGCTATGCCTGATTGCTTGAAGTTAACAAAACCAGTTTGCTATTCTCTCAGTCAGCAATAAAATATGTAAAACATATAGATAGAGGCATAGAGCACCGCCCCTCTTCAACACTACACGTTAAGAATGGTCACTCATACATATTCAGCCAAGGGCGAAGCTTCCCAGCTCAATGAGAATCCAACAATGACTCGAAAAGAAAGATCAAACATTCTTCCCTAGAAGTTCAGATTCTTATCCACTAATTAAAGTGGTTGTGGTCTGCTTACAGCGACATACAAAAGAGAACCCTCTCTGAAACATCAGTCTTGATGACATAATTGTCACAGATAAAACCACGAGGGCTGAATGCTAAGCTGGTGTCTTAATCATATGAGAAGATAAAGAGAAATAATGGCAAACATGGGCTGACAAAACATAGCATTACCTCATCTGAACTCTCCATTTCTGACTCATCACTAGACGAACTTCCTATATGAGGCATTTCCGCTACGGAGGGCAATGGTGGTGGAGGTGGGGCTGGTGTAGATGGTAGAGGAGGTGTGGGTAGTGCCATCCGAAATGGAGCTGGAATGTTCATTTTGTTCATTAAGTGTAACACCTGCATGAAAGAGTTGAGGTTTATTAATTTCTGTGAGAAATCAAAATGAGAACCCTATCACTTTTTTGAAAATAGTCATGGTACTTCGAACCACAACCTGGGTATAGAAACGAGGGACAGCTACAAGAGCATTCACAATATTGGTCAATATATTGCCATCTGGTGGAGGATAAGCATACCTACACGAAGCACAACTATTCTATAAGAAAGAAGAACCACATTTACATTGTACAGTAGTTTGTTTTAGATGACACAAGACAACAAAGCAATAAATAAGCCATATCAAATATCATCACATTACCCTCACATTTCACAATTTACTATTAACGAAATAGATGCAAAATTGTTCCCCAAGCTGTGTCAAAGATAGAACATCTAGGCTTGCTAATTTGAACCAAGACTGTGCAGAGGAAATGGAGAATTCAAAACCATTTCAGAAACACACCACTCTGACGGACAACAAGATATAAAAATCCAGGCACATTAAGACATCTGAGATACAACACTTGCTCTAATCTAGGCAAACTTTTACCTAGCTCTACCCCAGTTTTTGGTATATATGGAACAGAATTTCTGCTGGAATGCATATTGCAGGCGATTAATCCATGTTTTTATAATAGTAGATATTTAGGCATTGTGTGGTGTACTGAAGCACGCCAATTTCATCAATTTCACAAATCACTTCATCTGAAATGGTATTAGATAACTGATCCTAGAGCCGCAATTTATTTATTTTTGCATGTTCTTCAACGCATTACAGCCATGGCCAACCAAAGAGACCCATACCATTCCCTATAACCAATGCAACTTCTCTTTTCTTCGATCTCCTTTAAGGCGCACCCGAGGTGCATGACTGCATTTTAAATATTTTCTTCCTCTAGTTCTTTAATTCTACCCACCCTTTGCCTTCTTATCCCTAGATTTGGCTTTATAATATGTTAGCCCTCTTCAAAGACCAAAACGGGGCTATTGTTTCTTAAAATAAAAGTGTCTCTGCAAAACACTGTGTCATGCTTCCATGAGGCTTGCGCCTGGTGGCCACAGGGTCCTCATCACCACGGCACACCTTGAGCCATTTAAATGAAGCTGGTAATCATTTTCTTCAAGTTTTTCAAAACATTTAAAGCAAATCCATACTAGGTTGTGGTAGTGGTGGTGGTGGTAGTCTTTGTCGTCCTTGTATAAGACGCTACTGCTCATTATGCATTTCCACATTCTTCTAGCCAAAAGTACTGCTCAAATGTTTATGCGTCTAGAAGAATAAATCGTGGGTTCACTAACAGAGTACAATGGTTTGAGTACCAAAGACAAAATTTGTCTCAAACCTCTCAAACAGAAACTATACTGGAAAATTTTACTGGGTAAAACACTTAGCTCCACTTTCAACATTGATAAATAAATTATGAAGAATGTACCAAGTAACATACTCTAAATGTGGAGGAAATGGATAATTAACTCCTAGCCTTTCAGCAATAGGTTCACCTCCAAGCACGCAGCCAATCTTAGATCCTTCATGGGCATCTTTACTCTGTGAAGCATTCTCGGCTGAGTGTTTTTGGCTATTCTTTTCAGATTCACCTCCAGAGTTCTTATTATCCTCCGAAGGCCTACTTGCCTTCTCTACAGACAGCACTTTACCAAGGAATCGCAGCCTGTGACACCACATTGTAGTTTTTCAATGTTCATTGCAATAAGCAACTAAGCAAACATAATTTACAGTTTAGAAACTAGAGATATATTGGCAATATTTTAAAGACTAAAATCCACATTAAATGAAAAATCCAAAAGAAACGGGTACCCATTTAGTTGGCGTTGTGCCTGTGAAGCAGCTACTTCATCCTTGAAGTCCACAAAAGCACAGTTCTTTAACCTGACAATGACAAAGGTGAATACAAACAGTTACAGTTACATCAACACCTATTCAGATTCTAGACCTTCCATTTCTTAATAGAATATTCGCGTCCACTTCGCTCTCAATCTCTTGTTCCCTAAGAAGCTCAATCAAAGTCTGTAATTTCTCACTGATAAGAACAATAAATCCCGGAGCATTGACTTCATCGCCATTACAATCGAAAACCTCAACCATGGTACAATGTCTGTCCCAAGCACCGTATTGCAAGCACACAGACTAAACCCAGGGTAACAGCGAAACCACTGATACAACAACAACAACAACAACAACAACCAAGCCTTATTCCAAAAATGATTTGGGGTCGGCTAACATGAATCGTCATGGAACTGTCCTCTAATCAAAATCCAGCACATATAGTTTTCGGCTTCTCATAAACTACCAGCCTACCATATAGTTTTCGGCTTCTCATAAACATATACTGAAAATTAAAAAAGAAGCAGAAATTAAAAGCGAGGAGAGGGTGGAGTAGAGACCTGGCAGCGGCGCAAGGGCGGACATTGACGGCGGCGTAATGTGAAAAAAGGCGTGAGAGCGTGTCGAGGGGGATAGCTTCAGGAAGACGGCGAATCAAAAGAGTGGCTCCTTGGTGCCAAGGGGGATTTGCGTACGGCTGTGTCGGGTAACTTGAAGCCATTAGCTACCAGCTTGGAGTGGCCCGGCGCCGGCAAGATATTGTTTCTCGAGCAGGTAGATGGGTTGTGTTGTGTATTGTCGACAAGTTTGGGAGAAACGAGTCTGCGTTTGTTTTGTCCGTTTCACATCGCCTTTCTTTTCATCGAATACTCACCTAGTCGCGTACAAACTAAAAAAAACTAGTTTTGTGATAAGTAAACTTATTGGCATGTGGAAACAAATTAGATATTTGGATTCCTCATGAAATTTTGTGTAAAATAGTGTTCTCACTTGTTGAAATCCAAGTAGAAATGACTGCGTTATGGTGTGTTCTTCTTGGTGCTGTTTCCTGATTACGGGAATGGGTAGCAGTCAGTGTTTGATGTGTTTGGGGTACCAAATGAACCTCAAAATTTGATATCTTTATATGTTTGGAATCGTGGGAAAATTTCCTACATGATAGTATACTTTTATGTTGTAGTTGATTAGAAATTGATGAAGATATGAAGTGATCTTGGTGATGCTGATTTCTTGGCTTGTGATAGCCACTGTTTCTCGGAAAGTACTCAGTTTGAGTTAGCAAATGAACTCTGAGTATGGGTATTCATATATGATTGAATTCACTATGATTTATACCATGAATTGATGTGGTGATGTGTTGAATTGTGTTGAGAAATGAGCAAGTCATGCTCACTTGATCATGCCATGGATGCTTAACTTGGTTAGTGAATTGTTTAGGGTGAAATTGGATAGTGAAACTTGTTGTAGAACTCATGATTATCTCGTGAGTGCATGTGAGACAGATTATGTGCCTAATTGATATGAATTTAGTTGGATTCCCCTAACATGATTAAGGGGTAAATTATTGTCTTTAGTAATCACTAGTAGCTAGTGTTGTTATACTTCAATTGGAAGTTTTAGTCTTGTGAGTTATTCACAAAATGGAAAACATGTTGTCTATAAGTGGCCTCTTAGGCTTTGTAAACCGTATGAGCTTAGGGCTTGAGTTGTCTTTGGTTATGATACGAACAAAACAGAGGTGTAATCGTGTGGCAGCGGAAGAGCGATTGGGGAAGCGCTATTTTTGTGTTTTTCAGTTTTATGGGAAAATAATAACAAAGAAAAGCATTAAAGGTATGGATGAACAAGTTAGACCTATAACTTGTCCAAACTATGATCAATCCCTAAACTATCTCGCCTAGTTTTGATCTTTGATCACTTGCACGCAGCTAGTAAATCAACAATATATAGCTAAAGTACATCTTAGCTAAATTCACACAAGAATTGAAGGGAAATTCTTCATTCGACTCTTTTAATTTGCATTAATCAAATTCTTAAAGTCTGAAATCTGTCTATTACAATACAACTGCAATGGGTTTAATAGTAATAACCCAAAATAAGAAAGAAATCAAAGATAAAGCTAAACTAAGCAACAATAAAAACTATCCTAACTTATTGAGATACTTACTCCAAATCTCTGTAGTATCTAGGCATCTAGCTAAGACAAGCAAGAGAATAAAGTATAAGATATCTAAGATATAATGAGAATAAACCAAGATACTAGGTATTCCTAAATATGTTGATCATAGGAGAATTGGGACTTCGCGTGCAACCCGGGTAAGTATTGGCAGGCCAACTTTAAAAGCATGTGTCTCCTTCGTTACTTGCCCAAAATAAACCCGTAAGATATCATCGGAAAGCTTAGACCATGAAGAATAATACCCCCTTGGTTTCACTGGAAAAACGTAATATCTGAGGAGATATCCTACTTCAAAGTTGACGTATTGTAATCCTTTACACGATTGTGTGATGTGTTTAGGATTCGCACAATATTTCGCATCAGGTTAAATATGACCATAAATGGTTAGAGAACAAGCTAAGTGTAAGTGTTAGTGTTGGGCTAAAGAGAAATATCTCGTCATGAAGGCTAATTGATTTGTTGAATCAGTGGCTGATCATAATTGTTAAGAGGAATCTAGTTCCCCTAATGCATAGTTAAATGGGTCTACCACAGGGGCGTTTAGTTGTGTCATTTAAAAGTCTAAGTTGGGAGAACAAACCCCATTACCATAAGCTGCCCGAAACTGTGGACTGCATATTGGGTCATCTTAAAAATTCAACTATGAGCAAATGGTAAGGAGTCTGATGTCGTGTAATATATTATTATATTGTTAGAATCGTACGGAGTCTAGTTTCACCAGAAATTTGCGGATTTGCAAATAGGTAAGTAAATTTTGAGTTAAGACCAGAAAAGTAACACTGGGTCAGTTTGCTCGTGAACTTAAGCATTGTGTAATTGTTTAAAGTGTTCAATGAACAACTAGTTAATTTCCACCATTATCTGATGCGTGGTAATTGAACGTTGTCTGAATGTAAATGATCAAGGATGATTAAAGGTAAAGGATCGCAAAATGAATGTGTTTCGTGTCCTAGTTCATGAAAGAGTCTAGATGGCTAAACTATAAGTCTAGTGGAGTTGAATTAATCAATTCAAGACCAAATGATCAAGTCTTCAACTCTTTGAGTGTTTTTAACTTCTTATGTGCTTACTGCTTGGGAAATGGTTCAGTTGTGAGTTGTGACTGATGTTATACTTCTGACATACTTGTTATTCCATAAGTGTGCTATAGCCATGACGTGATTGTTTGTCCAGTGAATGTATCACCAAAGGTGATAAGTTTGTGGTGTGATTAGTCATCCTTATGATTGGATGTCCATATGTGATAAAAGCATGTATATGTAAGTTGATACATGTTTCATTTTTGTTATGACAATTCAAAGACTGTCTATACTTGTGATTAGAAAATGGCTAAATTGAGTGATGTGGAGCATAAGCGGACATATAGTTTGTTTTTGTTAGTTATATGTTGCTATGGTTGGATAAGAAACCGAATATACGGTTGTAGAATGTTTGGATTTATTGTCTACTAGTAATTAGTAGAATGACAAAACCCTTTGTGGGGAGGTCAGATTGCTGAGTTGGTTGGTTGTCCTTATTTGAGACGGTCAAGTTTGTAGAAGTCTAAATGGAGTGACGACAAAGTTAGAAGTTGCCTTGTGTCTGGAGTGGTTGAGACGTACCATGGATCCTGAAAGCGTCGGCGAGTACAGGTGGAGTACTTGACCTAGAACATAGTGGGTGTTTGTCTACAGGCGCAAACACTGGCGGTGTGGGTTTTCCAGCACACCTTTAAAAAGAAATGATCATGTGTGAGGTCACACGAAGGACAAAATAGAAACTTAGGGTGTATCAAGCCCTGTATTGTGAGGGGGAGGTCTAAGTTAGCTGTCGGACCTCAGCCCGATTCCACGGTCCCGTATTGTCATTGTCGTCGTCGCACTCCATCTTAGACATAGGATTCGGATTCGTTACTTATGAGAAGCAATATGTTATTCGTTGCGTACGAGAATTTGTTTAAAATTTAATTTAACGGTACCAATTTAATTTCTTATCGTAATTATCATTTTTGACAATTATATTGAGTAGAATTTTTGGTTTAATTAATGAGAGTCCTCTCCCTGTCATTCTGTCAACACACAACAGGTGAAGTTCCAAACATGGAAAATTTGATCATTCTCTGTCTTCTATTCTTGGTGTCCCCTATTTCTGCAAAATTATCATCATTTTCTGATGTTGGTCACGAAAATCTCGTAAGGGAGCTCAATTTATTCCCAAAAAAATCCGTCAACATAATCGAGGGCAATTTGTCGGAGCCTAGTCCAAGACTTGTCGAGAGGAGGTTGAAATTCCCCAATTTCTATGACTCCTCCGGTACCTCTGTCGAAGAACTTGGCCATCATGCTGGTTACTATCAGATTCAGAATTCTCACTCTCACACAGCCAGGTTTGCTTTGCCACAACTTCCAACTCTTCAATGCTCTTGTTTCTTTTCGTCTTTTTATTTGACGGTGTTTTAGTTCATTAAGAATGATCATTATTACATTTGGGTTTGTCCCAGAACAATTAATCACTCCCTGTAATTGGTTATTTTATAATCTGTGTTATCAGAAGGGTATTTTGTGTTTAGAGATGGGTAAGAGAATCGTGTTTACTATGGTACATCTGGATGGGGGATGATTTCACCGGGTTCAATTGAGTGGTAATTGGAATGGTTATCTGCTTAGGGTAAGTCGTAGGGGCCGTGATTTAAGATCGATTGACCGGTGGTTTGAGTGGAGGTGACGTTAAGTTGTGGAGTAATTAGGGTGGGAGAGTGCGTGATTAGCAATGTTAGGGCTGGACAATACTCGCTGGTGTTGCAGTTTCTGAAAGGAGAGCCGACGAGAGTAAGAATTGTTCTGGGGAGCGGAAGAAATTATGCTAATGTGTTGCGGGTAGTTGCCGGAGGGAAAGGAGGGTGGCGACAGTGAGTGAGTTTGGGTAAATTTAGCTGAATATAGAATTCTTTTATCTATGTTGACTGATAAAGAATAGAACTAAGGATTAAAAATACTCGAGCAATGAAAAGACTAAGAAAAAAAAATCTGAACGCAGAACTAGAACTGACGCAGCTTGGTCAGAAATTTTTGTACTAGGATTCAGAGTTAATATTCGAGTAGAAAGTGGGCTATATTTTGAATATAGGCTGATACCATGAGTGATTACTGGATACAACAAAAGGACAGATATAAGTTCAATTGACAAGAACTAATAAATGGCTATGAAATAAGAACACCACTTGTAAACACTTCGAACCTGCAAGGAACCACTCTCTAAGTTCTTAAAGAATCACCAAAAGCAAGAACGAAGTGTTGGTCCACCAGAAAATCTCCCAGATTCTTTTGCTACTGTAACAACTAAGAAACAAGAGTGTTCCCTCAATGTGTTTGTATGCCGTGTCTGAATTTTATAGTAGGAAGAAACTCTGTTTGTTGAGCTAACTACTGCTAAAGCCTGCAACTGGGCTAAATAACAGAAAAGAATATTGTATTGTAATTAGGAAATTGAAAAAAAGAAGAAATACAAAGCTAATTACAGAATTGTGGTTGCTTAGGAATACAGTAGCGAGTTGTAGCTTCTGATGTTTGGCTGCCACCCGATAACCTTCGATCCAGTCTTTCTTTAACTTGGTGTTCTCCCGATTTTTACTTGCTTTGAAGCGTGTTGACTGAAACAGTTAGGCAAACTTGTACATCAAACCTCCTAGCTGCTGATTCAAAACAAGCAAAAATGTACCCTCCTTAGAGGATTTTTGTATCCATTTGTTTGGCTTCGATTTCAGCTAATTGCTTTCTAGCTGTACATTCCTTGGTATGTTTAGGAGTTGATTACATCATGATTAGTACCTTAGAAAGGGTATACTAGATTTGCTTTCTTCATTTGTATCAAACAAGGCATCAGTTGGTTTGCGCTTCTCTTGTTTTCTTAGTTTATTCCTTGGGGATTGCATACTCACTTCATGTGCTGATTCCTCCAGAGCACCATTATAGAATTGGAACAAGAATGTTTAAGCTATGACCTAAGTTTTTTGCGCAGATCTGCATAAAGATCAAATAAGAAGCAGAACAACTAATATAGAAAGTCATAGGCTTGGTTTCAATGAACAACTAATATATTTTTGTGATTATTGGAATTATAAGTGAGGTCACTAGCAAACAAGTAGAGGTACTGAGAGAAGAAAAGAAAAGGACAAAGTCCTTTACTAAGAAGTCGGGAAATTGAGGTCCTGGAGTGTCAATTGTGTGTTTTTCTGTGATAAATAGGGCATGTAGAACAAAGATATGAAGCTGGATACCAAAGCACTAGAGGTCTGAACTTTAGAATCCTTAAACGAATCAGCACGTGTTAGAATGAGTGATGCCTATCTAAACACACCTGGACAATGCAACGAACTACTCTTAGCCTTGATATAGAGACACAAGTACACAAGGAGAAGTATTGGTCCACCACATATGCTCCAAGACGCATTTGATAAGCAAAAGATAATTACTCTAACTTTTCATACATGTCAAATCCATGCTTTACGAAGAAAAAACAGTCTCTATTTTTAGAGCTCGAAGTGTCATGAGTCTAGAATTTTGCCAGGCCACGTTATCACACAAGTCAGTCTAAAGTTTTTTACAGGGGTTGGGGGAGGAGAGAGAAAAGGGAAGGGGTGGGTCTTTTTATTATTTTGTTTTTATATTTGTTTTGTTTATTTGGTTTAATCTCATCCATTGATTTTGGGTGGATGTGTGGCTTAGATTGTTAATTTCTGACAATAAATTAACTGTTTACCGATGCAGCCCCAATAAATAGTACTATAATATGACGGGTGATCAAAGTCGAAAGAAACAAATAAAGTAAAATACCGTTCATAATAATTTTTTAACAAGACTAAACCTACATTTTTATGAAACCAGCATAAACAACTTGAATAGTTAGCCCCGGAGCGGGCCGGACATGCACACTAGTACTATACCTGAAACCAAGTCTTTTATAGGAGGACACTTGACACCCATTAATTGGATTGAACATAAAAATAATATTATGTACAATTATTGGTTAGAATATGGTAATAAATTATCATAAAGTATATTATTAGCTAATTTATGGAACAGAATCATTATGGTAATTTATTTTACAATATGATTTCTAAGATATATTACCATGGTGGTTAGTTAATTTATGGTAAGAAATTTAAATATAATGTGATATAACGGTGATGGGATAATATAATGAAAATTAAATAGTATAACACGTGACGAGATAGTGGAATAAAAATGAAAGAGCATAATGGGTGACGTAAGTGGAAATGTAATGATAATATGATGAGTGAGTAGAAATAGATAATATTATAATATGACGGGTGACAAAAGCTGAAAGAATAAAAAATTGTATATTTCATAATAATATTCAACCAAAGATAAACTTACATTTTCTTGTAAAACGAGTATAAACAGTATCAATAGACAGCTTGGGCGTGGCATGTGCATGCAAACTAATGCCATTAGCAATTTAGACTGTAACATCAATTACGTGATTGGCCTAGAAGCCCCTCGTCAATGTCCATCCCTTTTTACGAACAAAGCCCTCTCATTGTGAAGGAAGAGGTATATCAGCTGCTACTATTGTGCCTTTTGCTCCTTTTTGTTATTTGGCAGAAGTAGGATAACTTAAGCTATTTTACGTGTTTTCCTTCTCAAGTAGAGTAATTCGTGTACTACATAAGCTAGAGTAAGCTTTGTATTCCTCTGACTTCAGGGTTTCCGTTGATCACCAAAACCTGAATTATCTTACTAAGCATTTAGGGTACTTAGTTTGTGGGACTTTGAGTACTGTATAATATTCAGGAAGAGCCCTCCTATTTGTCACTTCAACCTTGCTTCGAGTTATTGTTAAGTTAGTCGGAATCTAGCTCAGTCACTTTATCCCTTCCTTTTTAGAGGAAGTATTGTTGTGATCATATCTTGGCTCGAATCCTGCTTTGTCACACAAATACAATTAAAATTCACAAAAAAAAATTCTTGTCGTCAAAAACAGCCTTGTTTTTGTCTCAAAAAAAAAAAACAGCCTTGTTAAAATTTACGTCATAATTCTTCGGATTGACTACTCAGAATCACAACTCTTTCGTCATTTGAGGTAGCTGACATCATTTATAATTTAGCTGATGTTGGGCACTTCTAAGAGACTTTTAAGTAAGTTGCTGTAAATTAGAAATTTGGATTATTAGCAGAGAGTTGCTGCATTTTGAACTAAGCAGAAGATTTATTCCTTTTGAAGTCTATAGTGAGCTTCTTGCTTAGCTTCCTACTTGCCTGATAGCTGCATCTTGAAATCTGTAGTTTCATCAATTTAGTTATAGTGGGTAAACATTAAGCTAAAACACCTTAGTGCAAAAACAAGTTCTGAGAGGGAGGGAGGGTAGAAAAGGGGCTGCCGGACCCCATATCGTTTATACTTGTCTAAGAAAAATCATATCCTTTATATTCAAGAATAATCCCATTCATCATTATCCCTGATTAACCTTTATAACCTTACATCATTGTCCTTGACTAGGCTGCTCTATCCATTGAGTTCTGCACTTCTATTCTGGTTTGCTTCTGTTCGATTTGAGATCTTCTTTGTCAGTCTAGCATGCTGTTGGAGTTTATTGTATTTCTTATGTCCAGGGTTTTGGAGAGACAGATACGCTATGCTCCTAATGTGTGTGCTTTGTTTATGCATACTGCAAACATTTACTTTATGTTATCTGTAGGATGTTCTACTTTTTCTTTGAGTCACGGCGAAGCAAAGAAGATCCTGTAGTTATCTGGTTGACTGGAGGGCCTGGTTGCGGTAGCGAGTTGGCTCTGTTTTATGAAAATGGGCCATTCAGGATTGCCAACAACCTATCCCTTGTATGGAATGAGTATGGCTGGGACCAGGTACTATTCGTTTATGAGTGGAGTTTATAATCTATTTGAAGGACATTCCGTTACATGAGTTAATAATGCTACATGAGTTTTTTTGCTAGACTTATTGTGTCTGTTTGAGACTAATGTGTTTAAAGTTTATATGATGGATGTATGGCAGTGTCCTTATGATTATGCTGATGTATATATGAGAGCCAACATGATAATTTTAGACTGTAGTGAAATAGATTGCTCTGAATATCCGACCTTTGTGTCTTCACTAGAGGAGCTCCTGTAATGCGTGACATAGATGAGGACTCGTAACTTCAAATTGTTAGCTGGTCATGACATTATGTTGATACAATTTCCTTTACATAGCATGAGAATGTCTGCTGTCTCTACGTGGTGTGAATTTCCTTATTTCAACAACATAAATAGTTACAAATTGTTGCTGGATATTAGAAGAAATGTATAATGAGTTTGGCTTTGTCATTAGATTTTGCCAGTAGTCATAAACTTCACAAGAAATACCTTATCCAACATTGCGAGCGTATTGTAACACGGTGAAGTTAAATGGTATGCGTGCCACTTAAAGAATTTATATATGATAACCTTATAATAAATATGGCTCTGTAGGTGTCCAATCTTATCTATGTTGACCAACCTATTGGGACTGGTTTCAGCTACTCCACTGATAGACGTGACATACGCCATGATGAAGAAGGCGTAAGCAATGACCTTTATGACTTTATACAGGTTGGTCTCTGCCTCATAATATGTTGTTTCCCGTTGCTATAATGTTTGTGAATTATTAGGCTGTCTTTAACTTCCTTTAAACTACTTACTTTTAACTTTGGGATCATCTGGGACTAGAGTTTCAAGACATGGCTAAAGATTTGGTGCGTGAGAGTTGTTCCTAGTTGGTTGATCTGAGCACATTCGTGTTTAGAGGAAAAATATCTGTCCTGTGATTTGTTTTGTTAATCTTGTTCCTTATATACTTTGTCCCTTGGCTCAATTGATTTGTGGCGTCAAGACTTCTACCTTTCCCTATTGGAGATCCACATCTCTGGCTCTCTTAAACTTTTTCTCTATTATACTTTGTTATTCAGACGACATTGTCTGTCAGGGCTTGACCCTTAGTTACAACAATCTTGCGTCTTGGACATCTTATTCTGTGCGAGTAAACATTGGTTCATGATTGCTTCTGCGCTCGCGTCTCCTTGTACTTGGAGCTGGTCAAATTTGAGGATAGTGGTTAGCTAGTTTGTCCTGAAAATGCATCCAAAAAATGCTTGGATCATTATCCATTCCGTTGTATGGGAGACAAGACCGTCTTGACGCTCTCATCTTATAGGGTGGGCTTAACCTTACAGTCGACCCTTAGTTACAACAATATTGCGTCTTGGACATCTTATTCTGTGCGAGTTAACATTGGTTCATGATTGCTTCTGCGCTCACGTCTCCTTATACTTGGAGCTGGTCAAATTTGAGGATATTAGTTAACTGATTTGTCCCGAAATGCACCCAAAAAATGCTTGGATCATTTTCCATTCCGTTGTATGTGAGACAAGACCGTCTTGACGCTCTCATCTTATAGGACGGGCTTGACCTTACAGCCGACGCTTAGTTACAACAATCTTGCGTCTTGGATATCTTATTCTATGCGAGTCAATAATGGTTCATGAATGCTTCTGCACTCGCGTCACCTTGTACTTGGAGCTGGTCAGATTTCAGGATAGTGGTAAGCTGATTTGTCCCGAAAATGCACCCAAAAAATGCTTGGATCATTTTCCATTCCGTTGTATGGGAGACGACCATCTTGACGCTCTCATCTTATAGGGCCTTCATAGCCACCTTTGCAGCCGCCCTGCTCTATGATTCTCATGTGGCATGTGAGTAACGTACTATGTGACCAGATTGGTGACCTTAGCAATATCAGTGGTAGTTTAATGTTTCCTCGATAAGGCTTAGGAGCAAACTCCACTTGCCAGAAAGAACACCAACATATTCCGTAGCCCAGGAGTTCATGAGGCCTCACATGAAATAATCTTTAAGGTGGCAATAATTAGTTTTGTTTATATGCATTAGATTCCCAGCAGAAGATCCCGTATAGGAGGTGAAGTTTTAGCTCATCAGATGAGTCTCCACATCGTCGATTTGACTCTGTAAATCTAGTCACATTTGTTATATTTTCTTGGAGGAACAGATCCTTGTGATATATTTAGTCTATTTCACGTGGTTTGACTTGGTGGATTGTTTGTCAAATACCAGGCTTTCTTTACTGAACATCCAGAGTTTGGAAGCAATGACTTCTACATAACTGGAGAGTCATATGCTGGTCATTATATTCCGGCCTTTGCTGCTCGTGTGCATCGTGCAAACAGGGATAAGCAAGGAATCTACATTAACCTTAAGGTCTGGCATTGTGCTAGTCTTTTTTTCCTAGTTTTGTGTCAGTTTCCTAGCTGTCTTGAATATAGCTATTGAGCTTCTTTAACAGGGACTTGCAATCGGGAATGGCCTTACAGATCCTGCAAAGCAGTATAGTGCTTATCCTGATTACGCGTTGGAGATGGGTTTGATAAAGAAATCTTCTTATAATTTGATCAACAAGATTATTCCTCTGTGTGAGACATCAGTGAAGCTCTGTGGTAACTACTTCTGGTTTCCTATCGAATTTTTTGTGTTGCTGGTATAAGAACTCTTAATGGTGTTATTATCTTTTAGGGAATTACAACATGATCTTAAGAACTGTTGCAGACTAATTATTATGGTAGAAATTACAGGAAGCGTTACGTGAAGCCTTCTGTGCTCACATTCTTATTCGCTGTAGCTCTGACTCGTTATCATAATTTTTCGTAACAGGTACACATGGAACAGTTTCCTGCATGACTTCATATCTTTTATGCAATACCATATTCACCAGTATTAGGTTGCTCATTGGTGACACTAATGTACGAGCGTGATTGGCAGAAATGTCTATTGAAAGTATTTGTCAGGTGAACGTTTAAAAGATGTGACATGTCATGAACATTGGATTCTTGTGATTTTGCAGTATTATGATATCAGGAAGAAGTGTGAGGGTAGGCTCTGTTATGACTTCTCAAACATGGAGAAATTACTTAACCAAGCATCTATGAAGACTGCTCTTGGTGTTGGGGACATTGATTTTGTGTCATGTAGCACCACTGTGTATTCAGCAATGCTTGTTGATTGGATGAGAAATCTCGAAGTAGGTATCCCAGATCTGGTTGAGGATGATGTCAAGGTGCTTGTATACGCTGGAGAGTACGATCTCATCTGCAACTGGCTTGGTATACATTAAAATATTTTATTGACGCCTCTTAACTCTCAAAGTGTCAGATGCAGAAACTGTGTTTTCTTGACATTCCTGCCTTAACCTAATTAACCAGGTAACTCGAAATGGGTGCATGATATGGAGTGGAGCGGCCAGAAAGATTTTGTGGCATCACCTGAGGTGCCTTTCGAAGTCGATGGTTCTCAGTCGGGAACGCTGAAAAGTCATGGTCCTTTGAGTTTTCTTAAGGTATTTTCTTGCTCTGTAGTGCTGAATTATCCACACCCTAAATCTTGATGTGGAGAATCCCAAGTTGTATCCCAACCAAACAGTGCCTTAACTCATGTACTAGTATGAATTATTACTCATGCTGGCTGCTTTTTCTACAGGTATATGATGCGGGCCACATGGTACCTATGGATCAGCCAAAGGCAGCTTTAGAAATGCTGAAGCGCTGGATCGAGGGATCACTTTCCAAAGCGCCTTCCAAGCCCGGAAACTTAGTCTCCTCTTATTGATTGCTTGTCGAATGTCGAATGTCGAATGTGTGGATCTTTAAGATAAATTACTTGCCGCTTTGTTTTTTAAGTTTTTTTTTTTTTTTTTTTTGGCATTAGATTATTAGATGTAATTAATTGCACTCTTCCCCTTGTAAGGCCCGGTGCAATTAGACTGCATTTTTTTTATTTGATTTGATTTGATTTGAATTGAAATGCTCTGATTTGATTTGATTTGATCTGAAATGAATTAATTGATAAATGAACTGCAATTACATGAATTAATAACTAGAAATAGACTAGATTCATTGAATGCTATTTAGATAATTCTGATGTGATTTGATTTGATTTGAATAAAACTGATTCGATTTGATTTGATTTGAATAAATCTGATCTGATTTGAAAACACCGTTAATAAGTTGAATTGCATAGGGCCTAAATCCACTTTCACCCACTCAAGTTTTCGTTTTTGCACTACATTTCGTTTCATTACATTGTAATCCTTATCCTTCCAACCAAATATAACTTTTATTTTTGTTTCTCCAATTGTTAACGTTTCTTTAATTAGTGACTCGCAAGTATTATATGTCACATTTCTTTCACTTGCGTTTTCGTAAACCAAATGTCATTTTTGAGTATAACCATTGCGTGGTGTTCACACATTGCACTCAAACGTGTGAAACAAACAATTCATATACTGTACTTTAAGCTTATTTTTTAAGTCTAAGCTATTTTGTCAATTATAATGTAACTAAGACAATTGTATGTGTCAAGATTGTCATATATGTAAACCAAATGATATTATGAAGTACACTCATAGCGTAGTGTTCATATATTGCATTCAAACTTGTGAAACGAACAGCGGATGTTTCAATTATACTTTTAAGCTTATTTTTTTAATTCTAATATAACATAAACGATTGTATGTATTAGGATTGTCATATATGTAAACCAAATAATATTTCTAAGCATACTCATATCGTGGTGTTTATATACTCCCTCCATTCATTTCCAAGTTTCCTGTTTTCCTTTTAGAGGAATTCATTACCAAGCTCCCTGTTTCCAGTTTTATTAACTTTTCAGCCAATGAGAGGCCTCTTGAGTGTTAGATGTCCCTTTCCCAGTTGCTTTTAATAATTTTTAATCCATTCCTTAAACTTTGTGCAAAAAGCAACAGGAAGCTTGAAAATGAATGGAGGGAGTATTTCATTTAAACTTGTGAAATGAACAGTGCATCAGTGCATGTTTTCATTCTACTGTGTGGAGTTGCATTTGGGACCACTGGTTGTTGTTGTTACCAGCTGTGACATTTGGTATTGAATCCTCTAGTATCACCAATATTAGTCGTGCACTCATCATGTGACCAACTTTGGTTCCACCTGAACTTGACAACGAACCTTGGAGCTAGATTTACACCTTATTCCCTATGCATTAAATGTAGTTAATGCAGCCCTGCAGCCAATGCCACCATGCATGGTGAACCATGACATGTAACCTGAATTTAGACCAAATTGCAATGGAACCATCTCTTAAGTTACAGTCACATAATCATTCTTATGAAGTGGTGTGTTTTCAGTCTCTGTGGTGTCAATACTAGCTGATAGAACTCCTTTTGCACCAATGTCATTTCTAAACACACATTGCGTGGTGTTCATACATCTCATACAAACTTGTTAGACCCATAGTGAATGTCCCTATTTTACTTTTAATCTTATTATCGAATTGTATTGAAACTAAGATGATTGTATGAATTAGGATTGTCATATATATTGACAAAAAATACATGTTTGTATCAATTCAAACTTGCCAAACGACTAATACATTCTTTTATTCTACCTTTATGCTTATTTTTTAATTCTAATAGAACTTAGACAATAAGTATTAGGATTGTCATAGATGTAACCCAAATATAATTTATAACCACCCTGAATGCGCGGTGTTCATACGAACATCTTATTCAAACTTCCAAAACAAACAGTGCACGATTCTATTCTTCTTTTAAACTTATTTTTAAATTCAAATGAAACTAAGCGATTGTAAGTATTAGGATTGTCATATATGTAAACTTAAGGTCATTTCTAACCACACTCATTGTGTGGCGTTCATACATTTCATTCAAACTTATGAACCAAACAATGCATGTTTATAATCTATTTTAATCTTATTTCAGAATTCAAGGTTTATTAAATTCTAATGAAACCAAGACGATTCTATTTCTTCTGACTTTAATCGTCTAAGTAAACCAAATCTCATTTGTAACCACACTCATTGCGTGGTATTCAGACATTTCATTCAAACTTGTGAAACAAACAATGCATGACGCTATTCAACTTTTAAGCTTATTTTAAAATTCTAAGCTTATTTTGAAATTTGTAAAACGAACTGTGCATGCTTCTTAAACGAAAATTGTATGTGTTAAAATTGTCATATTTGTAAACCAGATGTCGTTTCTAAGCACACTCAAAAACTTGTAAAACGAACTATGCATGCTTCGATTCTACTTTAAAACTTATACTTTGATTCTAAGCTTATTTTTGAATTCTAATGACACGAAAACGATTATATCTGTTAGGATTCTCATATAAGTAAATCAAATGTCATTTCTAACCACACTCATTCCACAACATTCATACATTGAATCAACCTTGTAAAACGAACTATGCATGTTTCTATTCTACTTTTAAATTTATTCTTTGATTCTAAGCTTATTTTAGAATTATAATGACACGAAGATGATTATATGTGTTAGGATTGTCATATAAGTAAACCAAATATCATTTCTAACCACACTCATTCCACAACATTCATACATTTAAATCAAACTTGTAAAACGAACTGTGCATGCTTCTATTCTACTTTTAAGCTTATTCTTTGATTCTAAACTTATTTTTGAATTCTAATGACATGAATACGATTATATGTGTTAGGTTTGTCATATAAGTGAACCAAATGTCATTTCTAACCACACTCATTCCACAACATTCATACATCTGAATCAAACTTGTAAAACGAACTTTTCATGCTTCAATTCAACTTTTAAGCTTATTCTTTAATTCTAAGCTTAATTTTGAATTCTAATGAAACCAAGACGATTATATGTGTTAGGGTTGTCATATAAACAAACCAAATGACATTTCTAACTACACTCATTCCACAACATTCAAACATTTGAATCAAACTTGTAAAACGAACTGTGCATGCTTCTATTTCACTTTTTAGCTTATTTCTTTGATTCTAAGCTTATTTTTGAATTTTAATGACACAAAGACGATTAGATGTGTTAGGGTTGTCATGTAATTAAACCTAATGTCATTTCTAACCACGCTCATTCCACAACATTAACACATTTGAATCAAACTTGTAAAACGAACTTTGAATGCTTTAATTCTACTTTTATGCTTATTATTTGATTCGAAGCTTATTTTTTAATTTTAATGACACGAAGACGATAATATGTGTTTGGGTTGTCACTTGTCATGTAAGTAAACCAAATGTCATTTCTAACCACACTCATTCCACAACATTCACACATTTGAATCAAACTTGTAAACGAACTTTGAATGCGTCTACTTTTATGGTTATTCTTTGATTCTAAGCTTATTTTTGAATTCTAATGAAACCAAAATGATTATATGTGTTAGGATTGTCATATAAATAAACTAATGGTCAATTCTAACCACACTCATTCCACAACATTCATACATTTGAATCAAACTTGTAAAAGGAACTGTGCATGCTTTTATTCTACGTTTAAACTTATCCTTTTATTCTAAGCTTATTTTTGAATTATAATGACACGAAGACGATTGTATGTGTTAGGGTTGTCATATAAATAAACCATAAGTCATTTCTAAGCACATTCATTCCACAACATTTACACATTACAATCAAAATGGGTCGAATTTGAACTTATTCAACCTTATAAGGTGCAAAAAAAATAAATGTTAAACAAAATGAGTCGAATTTTTTTAAATTTTAACTCTAAACGAAATGTATTACATAACCTCATTACTATTTTTCCTTACAAGAACTCAAAAGGACTAGATATTTAAATGGAAATCTTGATCATGAATACCCTTTGAGAATTGTTGCCATATTATTTGACGGCTGTGAGAATTGATGCGATATTATTTGGCGACTTCTTTCCAAATATATTGTTTGGGTCGATATATTGGAGTATTTGGTCTTTTCTATTCGGATGTACTTTCAAAGTGTTCATATTTGAATTGAAGGTTTGAAAAGTTGGATTTGGATGTTAAGGGCAAATCTTTTTTCATTCTACCTTTATAACATAGTGATAAGTTGTATGATTGCCAATAACTATTTTAACTAGATGGACAATTTAAGAACGATTCGTACGCAAAATGCTATGTCACTAGATAGTTCATCTTCTCCAAGTATTTAATCCATAGTATCTATTCGCAACAAAATACTTTGGTTTATATTTAGAGCATCTTTTTCCCTACTATGACAAAGAATTAAGAAGATCTTATGAATCATCCTCACAAGAATGTGTAGACTGTAAGTCCTTGCTTACTCAATTTTTAAGAAAGTAGAAAAAAATATGTGTAGAAAATGATTCGTTATTATTGTTGACTGGCCCTCATTTGTTTTCTTGCAATATTTCAATAAATCTTGCTTGGAATAATTTCTACCAAGATAATTTATCGTATTATACTATTAGTCCATACATTATCAAAATTTTCTATAATTGCCTTATTGTATTTCTTCCAAGTATATGTTTGATTGGTGAGAGATAGAGAAATGATCTAATCTATTAATTACCTTCCTAATTTAATGACCCTCCTTACCTAACAACTAATTTTCCATAGCCAATTTCATACCAAAACCTGTATTATTCCAAGTCAATTGTTTTTACTAATATTAAGCCAATTTTACTAAACATAATGACATAGCAAATTATAGACAATATTTTGTGTCTACACTGTAGAACCCTTGGAGCGTCCATCATCTAAACAAAGTTGACATATAGTAAGTAGCTATTTAAAGGACAAACGCTAGCGGTAACATTTAGATGTCGCATAAGCCAATATTAGGGTACAACGCCGTCATTACTTTAGCATAATGCATCAAGTGAAAGACATGCTAAGGTCTCGAAGAATGAATGTACCATAATGGAACCATGTGACTATGGTTGAATGATAGGATATGTAGGGCCACTATCTCAACCAATGCTCTCTTCTCGACCATGTGAAAAAAGAAACTTTAATGCCCTGAGATGGATTAATCTCCAAACATTTGAGTCGTAGAGTTGTGCTAAGATTTGGTCGTAGACTACCTATGTCACGAGTCGCCTGGCTTGTGCCAATTTGAAGGTCAACCAATGAGTTTGAGCGAGTCGGGTTCTTGAGCAAATTTAGTGCATTTGGGATCGGTTGAACCAATCGATCTTTGTCAATGCAGATGAAGATTGATGTTGTGTAACCTGGAGGACGAGCGTCCACTGAGGAGCTAGCAAAATGGCTCAGACAAAGCCGTTCTTAAATTCAGAGGTCTTCTAACCTCCCCACATTGACCATTGAAATAACGCAAATAAATAAGTATTAGTAACTAGACTTAGATATTTACCTGTCCCGAAGACTTTTGAAACTTGGTCGGAACTTGGAGGCAGCTCATAGACACACTATGCAAGAATTCCAAGAAGAAAAGCTTTCCCAAAGTTCACAAGAGATTGAAATTCAAGAAGTTTCTTCATAGGAAAGGCGTTATTATAATCAGCCAAGAGTGATGGAGACATTTGATGTTGTCGAAGACTTAAAGAATTCAGTGGGAGGGAAAATTGGTGAGCTTGTAAAGATCTTATCCCCAAGATGGTGGGCAAATCAACCATCGTCATCTCAAGAAGATTTTCTATACAAACAAAGCCAATCATCTCAGGACCCAATGAGTCAACCTCCCCAGGAAACTAACTCTCAGAAAAGCAACAGGCGAAGGAAGCACGTGACAAATAAGAAGAAGAATACTGCTACGAAAAATAATCCTGCCACGGAGATGATTTTGCAAAAACTGCAATATCCACAGCAGCAATCAACAGAAATTCCTCGAGCTTCTCATCACATTCTACAACTGCTCAAGCTGCCCCCACAAAGGGCCCATCTACAACTCCGGATTCATTCCCACTGTTCAAGGTTGATACACCCAATACTCAATCATCTCCGGGGAACATCAGACTTTAATCTTCAAAGCATGTTTACAAACGGCTGAAACGCCTTAACACTCCATCTCAGGGTCCACAGAATGAATTATTAGGAGACAAGTCCCTAACAACTGTGATTCAAGACCTATTGCAAACAAATAAGTTTTTGCAAATCCCTACCGAAGAGGAAATGCAGCAGCCCGAGATGTAGAAGGCAGGGCCTGAAAATATTAAAGAGTCAGGCCATGACGAAAAAGAGGGACCAAATAACGAAATGCACCAGCAGAAGATGGAGAAGAGAGTCCCTGAAATTATTGAAGAGTTGGAGCAAAACGAAAAACACGGGCAAAAGAGTGGAACTCTAGAAAAAGAGGTTAGACACAAACTTTTCATATTTTGAAAGCATTAATTAATACACATAGTGAATTTTAGACTTAGGATGATTTGATTTTGTTTTAGGATGATTTGTTTTTGTTCTAGGATGATTTGTTTTTGTTCTTAGATGGTTAGTTTTTGTCATAGGATGATTGATTTTTTGTCATGGGATTAATGGTTTTTGTTTCAGTATGTTCAGCTTTTGTTCCGGAATGGATGGTTTTTGTCTTGGGATGATTGGTTTTTGTTTCAGTGTGGATATCTTTTATCCTGGAATGGATGGAGGATTTGATTTTGTTCTAGAATGATTTGTATTTGTTCTGGGATGGTTTGTTTGTGTCATAGGATGGTTTATGTTTGTCCTAGGATGATTAGTTTTGTTCTGAAATGGTTAATTTTTGTTTTGTAATGGATGGTTTTTGTCTTGATTGGAATGGTTCAATTTTGTCCTAGGATGATAAGTTTTTGTTTCACGACTTACACACTTTTGTTTTTGATTGAAGCTGAACGCAAAAGTCATGGAGAATTTTGAGAAGGCATTGGTTTCTTACCTTGGCAGCCCAAAAATGCCTTAACAAGCAGAAATAGAACCAATGGAAACGGAGCCGAAAAGGACGACAATACAATTACGTTTTCTGAATTGACATTTGTTCGTTTTGTTCCTCAAATGACCACTTTTTGTTACAGAATGGTTTGCAAGTGTTTTCAAAAGGGCATTTTCTGTTCTGAAATGGGTCAATAGTGTTTTGGGATAAATTGTTTCTGTCAAGGAATGATTAGTTACTGTTATAATATGATTGCTTGAGGTTCAATTCTATGATGAAATAATTTTGATATGTTTTTTTTCCTTTTCAACAGGGTTATATTATTCTCGACACCCCCGAAGTTGGCGTATAAAAAAACATCAAGAGTGACCCTCCATGCAACTTCATGGATGATTTGAAGAAGTATTTCGCAAATGTGCCAGCAGATTTTGTACCAAGCTTCGAGTTACTTACACCGACACCTTCTCCACCACCTGTCACGTTGCCAAGTCCTATTCCAAATGCTTTTTTTGGAAAAGAGATTATTGATGTTGAAGAAATAACTGAAGAACTGTCACAGGAGATCGTTCAAAAGTACGAGGACAAGCTTGACGAAAGGAAAAGACTAAACAACTCACAAGAAGATAGTCCAGCCGAGCTTGTGCCTTTGGAAGACAATATATTTATGGTTTCGACATTTTTTCAGAGGAGATCGAAAGATTTTGATGATTTATCACTATTGGAGAGGGCAGTGGCTGCCAATGCATTTTATTCAGAGTTCGAATTCAGCCAAGAGATGATGAAGGTGAATTCACAGATTACGAAGCTATTGAATAAACCTGAGACAAAGGCGGTTATTGCTGAAAAAATAGCTCTTGAAAGATTGACGAGATTAGAAAAGGATTTTGTATTGGCATCATTTACCCCTCGTCTTGAGTTTACGAGGGGTGATGCATACTCTATGCAAGAACAAAATTGGATGACTGTTGGTGTAATTGATGCTTGGGCATACATCCTCAACAAGAGAGAGCTAAAAGGCGAGAAGAATCCGGACGTTAGAGACTATTGGAGAGATAAGAAAAGATTCTTCTTCAGCACTGCAGTGTTTGTAAGTTTACACTGGAGCTAAAATGTTTTTTTTTTTTATGTTTTAAAATGACCAGGATCTGCTCCAAAATGGCTTCCTGTATTGCAGGTGTATGCAAAAATGTTGAAAGAAAGGAAAGACCAGGATGAAAGACTTGCAAATGGAGAAGTTTTGGGAGGGGATGAAAAATGTCTTAAGACAAAGATGGACGTTGTGCGTGGCACTATGAAAACTTGGATGGAATCATGCGACATTTCTGACTTATCTGACTATTCATTGGTATGTCATTCATTAATACACTTGTGACTTATCTTTGATTACAATTACATCTTAGTATAATAATATAACTGCTTCGTCATTTGCAGATATTTTTCCCTATTATATACGAGAGTCACTTTACGTTGATATGTTTGAACCTCATCGACAGACGCTGTCAGTTGCTTGAAAATAGAAAGTCCTTACAGGAATATGAAGACAATCTCGTACTTCTGGTTAGTTTCTGACACAACTTTGTACTATCATTTTAAATTTGTTCCGGAATGGTTGGCTTGTGTTCTCAAATGGATGTTTTTTGTTCTAAAATGGTTATTTTTTTGTTCTGGGATGAATGGTTTTTTTGTTCTGGTATGGTTTTCTTTTGTTTTAGGATGATTTGATTTTGTTAATGTCCGTCATATGATAGTTGGTTTTTGTTCTGCGATGGTTTGTTTCCGTCATAGGATGGTTGGTTTTTGTCATAGGATGAATCGTTTTTGTTTCAGAATGGTTTAATTTGTTTCCGTCATAGGATGGTTAGCTTTTGTTGTGGAATGGTTCATTTTTACCCTCTAATATTATATTCTATATTATAGGTTGAAGAATTAAGATTGTTTTCGGTGGCAAAAATTTCGTTATATTTCGGAGTGTATTGCAAAGTGCAATGAATACAAAAACTGCGAAATAGTTGACCTTACCTGGAAAAACGATAGAAACTTGTGGGACTGTGGTTTGTTTCTGATGATGCACATGGAGCGCTTCCATGGAGACAGCTGGAATTTCGATTTAAATTTGGTAAGCATTCAATAAAGTTTTGGAATTTATATGTTTTTGTTCGCGAAAAAACGTGTAACTACTGTAACATGTCCTATTTCGGTTTTGGAAATATTATTTTGAAGGCAACAAGAAGGCGGTTTTATCGAGCAAAACTCTGTATTGAAATAATATTGGATGACAACAACAAGATAAAGAAATATATTAAAAGAGATGCGTACTTGACTATCAGCAAGACAACTGTCAAAGAAGGAACACCAAGATGAAAAGAAAAAGCTTAAGAAATCTGAAATGGGGCTTGATGATATACTTAAGGCCAAAGAATTAGTGACCAAGCAACAGTTGAGGAAAGCCAAAACAGCAGCAGGAAAAGAAAGTTAGAAAAAGCAGCAAAAATGACAGTTTATTCATTTTCATAGTTATGAAGTAAATAATATGACTCGCTTACAAATTCGCTTTGTAATATAGTATGTTATAAACATTTGATCCTATTGCATTACATATATGTTTTATACGAGAACAAAACAACTTCGACTATTTTGATAACATATTGCATAACAAATTAAATTCGCTTTTTCAATTATAACATTTCAAGTTTCCGGAGTTAATCATCATAGGACAAACATAAACCATACCAGAATAAAATTTAATCATCCCACGACAATCACAAAAAACATACTAGAACATAAGGTAATCATCCTAGGACAAAAACAAAACATTCCAGAACAAAGAGTAATCATTCTAAAACAAAAGAAATTAATTCTAGACAACAAAACATTCATTCTAGGACAAAAAGTAACCATTTTAAAACAAAAACCATTAAATCCAGAACAAAAATCCGTCCATTTTAGATAAAAAAAAGGACTTGTTTTGGCAGAATAGAATCGCATGTGATGTTACTAAGTGTAGGTGTAACTTGTGATGTATTATCCTCGCCAACATTCGTCCTCGTCTTTGTAAGATTTTTCCTCGTATTTCTAACAGTTGTTGACTGAACAGTATTAACATACGACGGGCCTGATGGTATTGCTTGACAATCTTCTTCCTTGTTCTCAAACAGTTTGAAATAATCTCCCTTGTACTCTTTCGCCTAAAATTTCTTGCACCACGTGTACGAGCCCTTTCAAGATTGCGGATCTGAATGCCTTTTAATTGAGGAGTCCCAACGACTTCAGCATCTTCTCCACCAATAGGACCCAACTGATATTCGATGGTATTTTTTGCTTGCTTGATCAAAAGCTTCTAGGCTTGGCAGACACGTCTTGCATCCAAATTCTCGGAACTAGCATGCAATAACCCATTCCAATTCCGTTCCATTGTCGTTATCCAAATACTAGATGATTCCGAAACATTTGGCCTTGCACTACTCGACTCACCTTCTTCAGAAGGTTTAATTGTTACTCTAGTCCATCGGTGCACAATATACATATCTGCAACACTGTCAATGCCCATTATAACATAAACTTTTAAGGCATGACAACAAAGTATACCAACCTCCTCGAACTGTTTGCTTGCAAATTTATCCTCACAACATGAGCAAAAAGTTCACTGTTTGACTTCCACACACCGAAACAACTCCAATTACCATCATCAACTTCACGATTGTACCGACATGACAATGAACTCAACTAGTTCTCTTGGAACATCACATATGCTTTTATTGTGTAAATTTTTGAAACCTGTACCAAGATGTATGGACACATTTGGTATTGCAACCTCTGGATAGCCATTAACACAGCGCTCATCCTCTTCCTCTTCATTATTTCTCCATTCAGCTATAACTCCATAGAAACATTTGTAGAAATCATGCAAAGAAGTTGTTGTCTGAAGCCTTCTCAACACACTATTGTTTGTACTTTCACTCCTTTGTTACGACAAAATACCACCTGAGAAATGGTCTTTTGTATTTTGTATAAGCCGAACACCATCTTTCCCTTGAATTCCAAAGTCTCACAATCCAGGGATGTTCTTCACACTGGTACTCATTCACCAATCTGTGTATAAACAATTAAAATGATTAAAGACTGCTTCAGAATGGTCAGAGAATGTTAAAGGATGACTCATAAGTGTTTCAAAATGATTAAGTATTGTTACAGAATGACTCAGAAGTATTTCAGAAATGGTTAATGTTATAGAATGACTCCGAAGTGTTTCAGAATGGTTAAGTAGTGTTATAAAATAACTCAAAAGTGTTCATTCCAGAACACATTTTAGTCATTCTAAAACAATAACAATTCATTCTAGAACAAAACCATTTATCCATTGATTCCAAAACAATAACAATTCATTTTACAACAAGTACAATTATTTTTAGGACATAAACCATTCATTTCAAAACAAAAAGTATCCATTCTAGAACAAAAAGTATTCATTACAGAACACATTCCAGTCATTCTAAAACAAATAAGGTATTCATTCCAGAACGGTATAGAATGACCAAAAACTGTTTTAGAATACTTACCTAGTCCATAAGTGATTAAACTCATCGATGGTGTCACGATACATGAGAACTTGATTAAACAAAATCTCAAACCATGGCAGGCCTGTTAGAGGTGGAATGTCCTTTTTGGAATTCTTCAAAATATGCCAAGTGCAAAACTTGTGTTTGGCGTTAGGAAAAACTTCCCTTATGATAGCAGCCATAGAAAAAGCTTGATCGGTCATAATAGTTTCAGGTTGCAACCCATCCATCGACTGCAGAAAGTGATTGAACAGCCAAACGAAGGACTCGATCCGCTCATTTAAAATAAACCCACAAGCAAACATGCAATTCTTACCATGTTGGTTTATTCCCACAAAAGGAGTACAAATCATCTTATACCGATTTGTTCTATAAGTAGTATCGTGAATGAAAAGTTTGCCAAAGAGCCTATAATCTTGTTTCATGCGTTTGTCCCTCCAAAAGAAACTCACCAAATGAGCTTCTTCATCTAGCTCAAAAGCAAAGTAAAAATCATCCTCATTCTCACGCCTTTTCGCAAAAATATTCATCAATATTTGTGCATCAGATCCATCAATAAACTTCAAATTTCTGCACCAAGTTTATTATATGCATCCTTTTTACTAAATCCAAGAGCTGGGTATCCCCCTGCTTGAACCTTCAAAAACCTAAATGCATCTTCTACATCAATTTCCGAATCTAATAAATCTCGTAAAATCTTAAGAATATTTGCACTGAATTTTTTATGTGATTTCAGTTGATGGACCTTATCACGAGTGATTATGGACCATATTATGTTTAGTCACTTCCCATAAATCATCTCCGTTCTTTTCAAAGAACACCATAGCCTTGCATCCACTCCTCAAGTTCAGTTTTGTGAACTGCTTACCAACAGCCCCAGGTTGCCTTTTAATCCTTGTTTTGAACAAACAATTTCTCTCCCCTTTCATTCAGAACTGTTATACCTATATCTGATACTATGCAACCTAGTCCCAAAACCCTTAGTATAAGCATAGTCATTATATAACATATGAGATTTGTCCAAAGAGAGGACACTCTTCCCTAACAACACAGATTCTGATGCTTCTGGTACAACAACTTTCGGATCCCCTAAAAATGATAAAGACATTCATTTCAGAACATAAATCAACCATACGAAGACAAAGAGTAACCATTCCAGAACGCAAAATAACCATTTCAGAACAAAACAAAAACCATATTCATTCCAAAAACAATAGTTATTCATTCCAGAACATAAAACATCAATTTTAAAACAAAAATCAACCATCACAGAACAAAAGAGTAACCATTCCAGAACAAACACACCATTTTAGAACAAAAACCAATAATTCCACAAACAAAAATCATTCATCCTAGAGCAAAACCCATCCATTTCATGTCAAAAAAACACAAAAATCAGCCCAGAAACAAAATTATCCGAGGACAAAATCATGCTAAACACAAAAAAGCACATATCATCCTAAAACAAAATCAAATTACCCTAAGACAAATCAAAATCATCTTAAGTGATAAAATCCTCATGATCAAATATACGAATATATCAATGTGGAACCTGCTGGCAATTCTGAAAGTTTGCCCTCCATTTTTCGGTAAAATTCCTCGTCCGCCATATCCGCAAGTTCGTCCGCCATATCCATAAGTTCCTCGTCGATATCGGCAATCTCTTCTTCCATATTGGCGAAGATATCTTATTCGTTCGCCATCGTCATCGATCAAATTTCTCAGCTGTGAAACTTACGCAATAAGTTTCTAAATATTCAGACAGAGGAGAGAGAAAATAACATGTCCAATAAGTTTTGAATATGGGCCGCGTTATTGGTTTGGGGTTGTTTATAGTGTTTTCGTTATTTATGGGCCGATGGGCCGCGCGTTTTCTTAACAATATTTGGACAGGGGTACCACTCTAGTATTTGCGCGCCTAGACAGTTGACATATCAACCAAATCCGATCCGACCCGCCCGATTCAAGCTCCAGGCTTCACCAATTCACCATGGAGCACCCGGGAACAAGTTGAAAGAAATTACCCCATCACCATTTCCTGGCATCCTTCCTGCTGATCATTGCTGGGGAATTTACAGATCCCATCAATCACAACTCAAAACTCTGCACCAAACCCAGAACTCAACTCCCCCTTTTTCCCCAAATCCAGAAATCGCAGGACAAATAAACCACCCAAAACCCAATTATTCAATTATTTCATCGCAACAATCACCTCACCGTCAATTATATCCGCATGAAATTTTGAATCAGGTAATTATTCTTCTTAATCTGACGAAATTAACGAATTTGTTATACTTAATTTTGGATTTGTTTGATTATTCATGAAAATGAGATGCTTAATTGTGAATAAACTATATTTTAATTATGGGAATTATGTTGATATTGAAGGGTAAGCAATGTGGCTAAAATAAATTAATAATTTTCCCATTTCTCAGACTGTAGCATTTCTTTTTGTTGTACCAATTAAGCTTAAAAATGTGGCGTAGACGATACGGATGTGGTTGATTGATCCTTGATTGTGATGCGGCATGTAGTAGAGTATTCGGCCCTGCGTAAATTTGTGTTTTTGATATGATTTACAGGTGGGGTGACTGTTAATAATTGTGTGGGCGCTTGCTTTTGAGTGTAGGTAGAGAAAGATGTTCAAATTTTTGAAAGGAGTGGTAGCGGGATCTGGTACCGGGGTCAAGGATCTGCCCTACAATATCGGGGAAGCTTATTCCTCTTCTTGGGGTTCATGGTCTCACTGTCGTGGCAGTTCTAAGGTATCTGTCTACTAATTTTAAGATAAATACCCTTTTGAGTTACTAATCGCGTTGTTCATATTACTGTTATTATCTGACATTGTTTGAAGAATGTAGTTTTTGAGGAGTTTCGTGGTTGAAATTTGTTGACTTTGTGATTAGTGATCTGTTGCTTGTACTGCGTTATTTGGCCTCTTTTTTTGAGGTCTAATCTGTGTTTTTAGTCTGTTTTGGGATTCTTTCACTCTCGCATACTGCCCTAGTTGTGATTTGATGCAGAAGCTAACGTGATTGTATATTAAGTGTCTTTATGTAGGCTGTTTATTGTAGTGTTAGTATTACAAATTGGTAGTTATCGTGCTTGAGCTTGAAATTGTCTTAATTTACCGTGCTCATGATGTGGAATAAACTTGCCAAAACCCAGGGGAACCCGCAATTCTTTTATATTCAACCATAGGAGATATAAAAGCCAGATCCCTTATAGTAGTTTAAAATTCATTAAGACGATTAATTGTAAGACGATGAAGTATGCACTAATGCTTAGGATAGCATCACAAAATTTTCTTGTCTATTAGAAATAAAGCCCGAGAACATGCACTGTAAAAAACAGTAACAAAGCCTTAAGTCCCCACTGCCAATCATGACAATGTAACAGACGTAATTTGTGACAGTCTTGAGTTACCTTGCCGATGATTGGAATTTAGTCATTTTCTTAGTTTTGGTGGGTAGTGTAGCCCCCGTATTCACTTCCTAATTGATTATCTCTATTCTAAATTGTTAGAAGAGTTGGATGGATCGACAAATGCGGTGAGTGCACGGAGAAACTAGAGATTCTTCTATTTCTTTTAGGATTTTAGGATGACTAGGATGGTGTACCGAATGTAGAATGTCTTTCCATGAAAATCAATAGTAATCTCGTTCACTGGGAAATAAAACTTTATATTCTCCCCTAACTATGCTTATAGATACACGCTATTTTGCCTAGTGAGCTTCTAAAAGTATGGTATAACCCATGGTCCCCATTGGAGATATGTTTTGATGATTGTTTTGCTTTATGTTTCTGTTTTGTTCCCTTTGGCCTGATAGTTACATATGCTTAGTCTCTGATAGTGATGTTAGTTGGTCAAATTTTTCACAACACTTTTGACTTATCGTTGGGGGATAATGATCTTTGCCTGCCGATTATTGATCTCTTGATACTGTTGTTTTGTCCTGTTAGATTTTTAACAATTGCTTAGAGGGAGATAGATGAGGTTACAGACTGAAGGGAAGGGATACGAGCACAGCGAAAGGGCTAGCTCTCTAAACTTATAAAAACCTAAAATGGAGAGCAATAAACCCCTGGAAACAAATATTATACTTTTTCATTGATATAATCTTTTTTTCTTTTTTCAAAAGAGAATACTAAAGCTAAACGAAATAAGGTGGCATCAACTCCTATAAGATTGACTCCCTCATACGGAGCTTACTGAAACTTTTCAAGCTTCACTTAACAAAGACGAGGATTTCGTGCCAATCGCTCATGTCTGTTTTCGGCATTTTGGCCGACTATTTAGGTTTCTTGGCGTTACTTCGTTCTCTGTTGCTTGCAAAAATACTCCCGATTCATGGCGCCTCTTGATAGACATACTAAGCAAATGTTTGGTATAGGCTTCAGAATTTTTTGTCTAAGAAGCAAACATTCACTGAGTCTTTTGCACTGTGTTTGTTTATCAATGCTTTCAGGATGATGGTTCTCCAGTCTCGATTTTCGCTCTTTCAGGAAATGCCCAAGATGGTCATTTAGCAGCAGGTCGCAATGGAGTGAAGCGGCTACGCACAGTATGTTATTCTTATTCTTGTTTAGACCTTTTTAGTTTTTAACATGAGGCTTCTGCATGATTGAGTATAATAAAAAGAGGGCAATGGTCCATTTGTGTGCAGCGTGGTCTTGGTTGTAAGTGCACAGAATATGTTTAGAAGCAGTAAAGTAGTGGACCGGTCCTCAAGAAGCTTCTATTGATGTTCTGTTTAAAGTATTTTGTTTAGGTATTATTACTGCAAGTATACATCTTGGACAAGTACTGTCCATTGTCGTCATGTGGTTGTCAGGTGTGGCATAGAGGGAAAAACAGCTTCATCACACTCTTTGCAACAATTTGTTAGATCTGGTCACATAATCAAGAGTAGAGAATCATTAAAAAGTTGACTTGAAACATACAAAGGAAATTTTAAATAATGAACTCAATAAGGTTTATTTGGGAAAACCGATGGCAAATGTGTATCATGGTCTCTGATAGGGAAGATATCCATGGCGCATCATAAATCTTGGAGACTATTATTGCTATTGGCTTTGTGTACAGCGAATCTAGGGTTTTTGATTGAAAATCAGACCATTGTATGCTTAAACATTTCTTTTTCCTTTTCTGTTGCTAGCACCCTGTCTTTTGATGTGCATGCATTAAGATGCTGGTTTCTTTTCCTTTGCAGGTAAGACATCCCAATATTTTGTCATTTCTTCACAGTACGGAGGTGGAGACATTTGATGGGTCGACTACAAAGGTCACTATTTATATTGTGACTGAGCCTGTTATGCCTTTGGCAGAAAAAGTAAAGGAGTTGGGTTTGGGTGGCAAGCAGAGGTAACCCATTCTACTAATTTCTCCTATTCATTTTGCCGGATGTTTACTTAGTAGTTAAACCTCTGCAGCAACAATAACACTATTACCCAGTGCCTCAAAGGCTCCTTCAAATGGCGAGGTAAATGGAAGAGTAAGGGGGGGGGGGGAGGGGAGAGGGGGAGGGGGAGGGGGGAGTACGCAGCCTTGCCATTTTGTTAGCAAGCATAGAGAGGCTGTTTCCGAATGACCTCTGATGAAAACTGTGTCGAGATTCACGGTGCATAGATCTCTAGCAGAAATAAATTTGTAGAAAGCTAGTGGATCATCCTCTAGCGTATGAATTTTAATAATTACTTTTGGTCTTGTGGTTAATATAAATTTTGGTGTTCAATTTAAGGATAGGTTCTTTTCCTTAAACAGCATAAGCATGACAATAAAAGTCTGGATGTTCTGATGGCAGCTAGGATAAAGTCATAGGACTGAGGGATATGGAACCTGACTCCTATTCTTTCAGCGTATAGGACTTAGAAGTTAAAACTTAGAGGTCGAGAAAGAATCCTTTTACTGGAGTAACTAACTCTTGAGGAGATTGGCTGAATATTTATAAAACTAGTTTTTCTGACCCGTGAAATCACGGGTTTAACCTGGGATATATATTTTGGTCCCTCGTTGCTCTTGTCGCTTGATCGTTTTTAAAATTATTTTTGTTTGTTAAGAGCAAGCCTTTCATTTGACGATATTAGATGTATCCACGTATTGTTGGACTGTGATTCGGAATTGAATTACTTATCTTTGCTGAGGCAATGATGGTGGTACACTCCCCATGATATTATTCGAAATCCCATATTCAAATCAAAACCATCATCAACATTTTGCAACATTTTGTTTTTAAATCAAACTTTGCTTATCAAGAAAGGCAAGTGTGATTAGATTCATATCTTAAAATTGATTTGCCCCTGCCCAGTGCCCTCCGTCCTCCACTGACGACGACCCATCCACCATCGCCCAGTTACGGATTCAGTTTGTCTACCGGCTTGACCCCGACCTGCCCATCGACTTGACCCCAACCATTGACCAGACCTTTGACCTGACACGACCTACCCCAACCACCGTCGGTCATACGCATCACATAGAATTTTTGTTGATGAGCCATCAAAACTGTTAAGAGCAGTATAGGTTTTCACTCATAGCAGTACGCGAAATTTTATGCTTTGCACCTTGTATATATTTCTTCGATGAACAACCTGCAAAATTTTGTATAACACAAAAATTCAATATAATTTTTTAGGGACTAACTCAAGGGCTAAACGACATTAGTATTTTATAGATATCACATTTGAAGATTTGATAAGGATCAGATTTTGTACATCCATTTTTAACTGCCTCTGAAAATGCTTAATGTCAACATTCAAATTTCTCCCTATGGCTATATCATCTAGAAGAGACTAATTAACAATATCTCCATAAGAACATTCACTCAAGGTGACAAAACGTTTCAAATTCATTCTAGAAGCATAAGATAATATTTGTAGCAGATATTGGAAGAAGAGAAAGGATTTCTGTTCAAAACTTAAGTCAAAATAGGTGCTAATAACTTGTGTATATATCAAGTACGACGACTAATAGTTCTACATCATTAGAAAAATACCATTCAGGTCTGCCGATGGAAGAACCTATTTTCAGATAACATCAACATACAGTCCCCAATGTAGTAAGATATTCTCGTTAATCACCTTAGGGCTAAGAATCAACCAAAGGTTTCAGAAAAGCATACTCCTAATCCTTCCCATATTCTCGTTAATCCCTAATCTTTATTCTCCATCTTTAACAACCCTGGCCCACTCCCCCTCTTTTATTTGCATATGCAGGCTATAAACCACGACTTAAGAAGCAAATAATTCACAATTTTCTGACAATCAGAAGTTTAGAACCAACAATGCACAGAACAAACATTCCAACACAAGTTTTTGGCTTACAAAGATCCCTAATTTGTCAGATATCAAATGGTTCAATGTAGAATGTTCTAGAGAAAGCCAATCGAATGACAACAAAATACGCCACAGGAACTTCATATTCCACCTCTCGGTCAGGCTTAAGCTGAATTCAGAGACCAGTAATGATTTTTCAGTCTAGGACAATAACAACAGCAGAAAACGGTTACGAAACCCGATTAGAGCAGAAATCAATTATCAACCACTCAAACTCCAAATCAATCAAATAGGGGTTCCCTCAACCAACCCCAATTTCAACAATTCACCCTCTAATGTATCAATCCCTAACAGCATGATCTGATTATAATCAATAACCAACATCATTGATTAATTAACACTACCTAGGTAAAAAAATAAGTGAAAATCAACCATTTGCGCAATAACTTGATTCATTCCATCAAAATCTCAAATGGGCTTCTTTAGATTAACAGATGGATCCAAAACTTCATCTTTACTCAACTAAAAACTACAGAAAAATTGAAAAAAATTGGGGGAAAATTAGACCTACAGGTGGGGATACTTTTGAAAGCTGAGCAGTGCAAGCCCTTTGTGAAGCCAAGAATAATTGAATAAGTATCGACAACAACACAACATCCTTCTTCATTCTTGATGTGTATTCCCGATCGATTTCAACTGCGGCAACGAACCCGAATATAATAGTCAATTTGCTAATTGAAGGTCAAAGACAGCAACCCATTTTTTCAGTTTATAAAATTCAATTTAGGTATATTGACAATCTAGTGAATATACAATGCTTACCAAACATAATCACAACACAAAGCTCAATCAAATAAACATGAAATCAGGAAAACTTAGAGCTAAAAACATGAATAATAAAAAAAGATTATGTTAAAAAATTAAAACAATGTTTGATGGAAGGCACAAGACCTTTCTACATACCAAGCATAATCATCGAAAAGAGAACTTGGCTTTCTACAAATTCCCCTGCCAGCTTAATCATCAAGATTACTAAATCAACTTCATTTACAAAACTTAACAGTCTTATATGCATATCTACAGCCACACATATCTATCAAGTAGATATTTTCTGATAAGACCCACAAGCTTCAACCTATGAGTCAGATAGGGTTTTGTTTTGGCATTTTAAGCTCTCGCCTACGATTTAGATTCATGTAAGGACCTTCTGCTAGACACCGAGCCCCTATCCAATTTTGATATTAACCCATTTGCATTAATGTATAGCATCACTATGCTAACTTTATAAGTGAAACCTTCCTCACATGGTCTTATATTTGGTACTTTATACAGCCGTGGCCTATGTTTCGCTAATTTAACTATTTGAGAATGAAAAAGTTCCTTGTAGAACACAAGCTATCAGCTCAGCATATAAAGCACCCAAAGTAGAAACGCATACTGAAAATATACTCTCGTGACCACCCTAATAGAGAAACACATAGTTGTCACTCAGCTTACAGCTTTAAAGGGAACACTAAAATTAGAATCTTTAAAAAGACCATTTTAACGTCACTCAGCTTACACATGAGGTCTAAAAAAAAATCAAGAATCTTTAAAAAGACCATTTTAACGTCAATTAGAAGATTGTAATACATAGGTCAATTTTAATTATTAACGTGAGGATACATATATATTAAGCGGATCAGTGACGATTCATTTCCGTGTATTTAGCTAGGCATTTGTAGAAAGATTTCCAAGAGAGTGAACAATCTTATTTTAGCGGGGCAAAAAATTGGGGGTGAGTAGAGGAGATTCTGATGGGGCGAATAATAACTTACAGCATTCCTATGTTCCGCACACATGAGGGCCAAAATCAAGATTTGGTTAATCTGGGAGCAACAAAGTTATGAGAATTAAGCAAAAGATGTCATTCAAGGGCCACCCCTCCTATATAAGGCAATCCAATCACTTTTTTTTTGGGTATGCACTTATCTTAGGTCACAGCACAGTTGCATAACAGCATAGGTTACTTTAATCCCTTCAATGCAGGCCTTGCAGCAAATAATTAGCTAAATTAGTGGATTTAGAAGTTCATAACAAAGACTCATACGCCCACAATATAGGTGATATATTATAGCGTCTATAGATGCTAGTTGCATAGTTTTATGAGAGCAATAGCCATAATTCATACTGGATTACTACAGAACATAGAAACTCCAGGTTATGAATTCACTGATGAGTGGTTTTCAAAGTTAAAAGGCAATGATCCTAATGTACAAATTGTTTCCGATGACCCCAACAATTCATATTATTCTCATACTAAGATTAAAATGACCACAAATGACTAATTACCAAGAGTCCAATACGATGTAGTCATCTTATATTTATAGAATTGGCATACTGATAATGGCAGAGGTTGATTTTTATAAAAGAGAGCAGTGGGCACATCCAAGGTGTCCATTAGAGATGCTGTACAACAGACTTCTTAGTTTGAGTAAAAGGAAGGTTAATATGGCATGGGAGCTGACCAGGTATTGGCTAGAAAAGACGATATCAAAAGCACCCTATATCAAGACTAATTTACACGTTATCAGTACATTAAGACAGCGCTTTAGGTAAAATTACTATATGTACCGTCTCAATGGTCTTTGATAAATCTTATACCATACACCTAGGAGCGGTTAAACTCATCTTAGGGGCCATTCATCAATAATGTAACGGGAAAATAGGACACCCCAGCAGAACCATGTCCATCACATGCATAACATTAGTGTATGTACACCAAGGTGTACCCTGTAAATTTTCATATTATCGTGACGCAATTTCAGAAGCGGAAATAGCACCAAAGTAAACTCATCCTCTTGTGATGAACATTGCAATGTAAACTGCAGCAATGATCCATAGGGCAGACAGGAGCCTCTTATATAAACACAAACTTATGTACAAAGCACCCACCCAAGTTGAACTCAAGACCATCGCATCTCCATATTCCTATGTTTCGTTTGTCATGAGGTCTAAAAAAAAATATCAAGAATCTTTAAAAGACCATTTTAACTTGAATTAGAAGATTGTAATACATGAGTTCATTAAACTAAACTCCTAAAGGGATCTTCATTGTATATGAAATCAGACAACTATGAAATATAAGGATTTAGATGAAAATTGTGTAAGAAAATTTCTGCTATAACTCAAAGGAACTAAGAGCACAACAGACCAGATTTTGGAAGAAATAAGAAGGTACCAGCAATTGGTGTGTTGTCCCACAATGCAAATCAACAGTATCCCACCGGAGGCAGAAGCCCCATCGAAATTTAATAGGAATTGAGGAAGAGCTATTCGCATTTAAAATCCCTACAGATATCCAAGATAGCAATTTGATAAGTATTCAAAATTTACCCCATCGAGGCATACAGAAATTTGGTAAACGTGGTTTCACTGGAAAATAATACTCGTCGCCCATCAGGATGACCATATTTTGTGAAATTCCCATGGGAATTAGGATCGCTCAAGGCCTGGTAAGCCCCGAATTGAAGTTCAGAATGAAAGGAGGGAACATTATGGTACATATCTTACCCTAGGCCTAAAAACTTGACAAAACGCTCAACCACTGGAAGCATATTAAATTATTAATCATATCAAGTGAACTACATACCACAATAAAATTCATACATAAACCTAAACTCAACCCACTACCAATCATATCACCAGTGAAAACCAAATACAGGGTGAAACAGATAAGGAAAGGTTCGTTGCATCATACCTTTTGTTGCCTAAGTTTAGAGATGAATTCACGGTCGACAAAATTCACTTAGATCCTACATAATTATCCCAAAGATGATCAGCTTTTATTAACAATTGAACTCATATCACTAAACAATTAAACAGAAGATGTGAAACTATTCCAATCGTGACAAATCCAATTTTGGGTATAATCAATTGACGCTCAAACAAACCGAAGAATTACCTGGATTATCATCACAAAAGGCCACGCTTGTTGAAACTAATTGATAGACCCCTGCAAAACATAATAAAACAATCATTAGACCAAAAATCAAATCAAAGAGAAGGCTTTACAAAAACCAATTTAAACAATATTGCAAAACAACAACACGATCGAACTCTGACACAGAGGCAAAAAACCCTTGTAATAGCACGATATGGAAGCACAGAACGACGCTCAGAGTTCATAACCGCCGCCATAAACATCGCCATTAAAATCAGGAACTCGTACAGTCTGTAACGGAAGCGGGAGAAGAAGAGAGTTCTGATGAAGTCGTTCGAACAATAATATTTGTTTGGACAAACTTAATTTCGGGTTGGCCCACCAAATTAATACACCATGAGACGTGGAGGAGAGAGGAGAAGGCCTAACGGTGGGCCGACACGTCATATGTGACCTGGCTTTTTTTATGGTAAACATGCCTCCATTCACTGCCACGTCAGCGCGGATGCTAGCCTATTAATAGATAAGTATAGATCTCTCTTTGAGGTAACAATCAACTGAAAATTAGACAATCTGATCTTCTGAACCAAAAAGAGAACTGTTAGAATTCATAGCTAGCAAAATTGCTCTCCTGTGTTTACTTTCATTAATCACCCAGTAGATTTCTGTGTACGAGTCTTTGTATTTTTGGGCTGAGATAGTCTCTGTAACATTGAGAGCCGATGTGAGATTTGATACACTAATTGAGAAGAAACTCAAAGGAGAGAACAGTTATTGTAAGAAACACATAAGCTGAGCGTCTACTAAAGCTAAATAATGAAGCTAAAAGCTGATTGATCCATCAGGGAGCTAATCCAACAACAAGAACAACAGCATCATGACAACAACAATTTCAAATACAAAATAGATCCCAAAAGAAAAAAAAAATCAGTAACTTTCCAATACACATCAGATCCAACAACCAAAAACAAGTGCAAATGCAGGATAAAGGGGGTAAATTCAACCCCCTTTACCTCATCGTAGGGGGTCATATAAATCTGTGTTTGCTCTAGGTTTATTTGATTATGCATATCGTATCTAAGTATGAGCAAATGCAGAATTTTTTTAGGATTTTTCTAACGTGTGCCCATAGGGCACATGATAAGAGTGCATTTCTTTCCTTTATTAAGTGAGGATTTCCTCAATTAAACAATGAGATCCCATATTTTGTTTTTTCATGTGGGAATATGACTTAATTAAGTAAGAAAATACACTCTTATCATGTGCCCTATGGGCACACGTTAGAAAAACCGTTTTTTTTATGCCAAGTTTCCGAAAATATTAAAGGATGAGTGGATGTCAATGCTCAATGTTGATATTTTAGCCATTCACAAATCATTTTGGGACTAAGGCTGTTGTTATATGTTTTTATTTTTCTTGATCAAGTTCCATCAACTTATCTTCTTATTGTTTTATTATAAAGATACTTAATGAAATTCGTGTTGACAGGGATGAGTATTATGCTTGGGGACTGCACCAAATAGCGAAAGCTGTGAGCTTTTTGAATAATGATTGTAAGCTTGTAAGACTTCTTTACTATGACTTGCAGCATTCGAGGATGTCAATCATGGATATTTTTCTGCAATCATTATCTTGTTTGCGCACCCTTCCTTTCAGAGTCATGCGTTTCATAAGCAACTTAGGGACCATAAACATGCATCTTAGCTCGACATCTCTTTGAATGGTTTCATGTAATTGTGCGCCTTTTTGTTTTATTAAAAGCGTAAAGCTACTTCTCGTCTCTGTCTTCGTCTGTGTGTGTGTGTGGGTATTCTAGTGATTTCCCATACGAAAGACTCCTTTTAAATTTGCTTCATAGGTTATTGGTCATTCATTTTTGCTTCCTTGACGACCTTTTGGGCATTGTCAATTTGGAAGAAGGCCTGCAAAAAAAGAGGTCCTCTATAACATACTTCGACAACAACAACCAAGCCTTATTCCCAAAATGATTTGGGGTCGGCTAACATGAATAGTCATCTAGTAACCGTTTCAATGCTAAATGCTAAATTGTATGAGAGGAGAGCTTTTCTTCCTGTAGAGGTCAGAACATCTGAAGTCATTACTTTTTCTGTTAGGGTTTGAGTGTTTGACATGGTCAGATCTCAGAACAAAGATTTACATATTTTCTTTCTCTTGATTCCTGTAGATAAATGAGTGTGTATAAGCGTTCGAACTACTACTTGGTGGTTATTTTCTGTTCTTTTGGTGAAATTTGTGGCTTTAAGGACTATATATTTTGCTGCTCTAGGTTCATGGTAATGTTTGCTTGGCGAGTGTCGTGGTTACTCAAACTTTGGATTGGAAGTTGCACGCATTTGATGTTTTGGCTGAGTTCGACGGGAACAAAGACTGTTCTTCTGGATCAATGCTGGTAAGGCATCGATGTTGTACTGGTTCTCATCTTTAAGTTCCATTATAAAATTAGCTCGTGTGTATCTTATGTACATTTGCCTATTAGTAACACTGGTTATACTGTACACTAATGACTGAAGCTGGAGACGTTTCTATGGTTCCTTGATATTCAATTTGGAGACAAGGAAAATAGAGAAGACATAATTTTCAAGAAAACCTTCTTAATGATAGCCCAGATAAGATCTAATTGGGAGGAATAAGTGAAGAAAAATCAAGAGCATTTTTTTTGTTTTGTTTTTGTTTTTTATATGGGAGGATATCAATATATTCAAAAAGGACACCTAGGTGGTGATGCCTGATTACAAAAGGACACCAAGAAGAAAAGTAAAACTTAGGAAAGATAGCAAAGAAGAGGTTTAAATGAAAGAAAAAAAGATTTGAACTTTTAACCATCACCGTATAAAGATTTGAATAAGACAAAAAATTAATTCAAACCCACTTTCGACAAGACATAAAGTAGACCATATCGCTTTGCATCCTTGTTTCTTATATCCTGCCCTTCCCCTTATGATCTTATCACTTTCCCAATGTTCAAGCCTCCTAACATCACTTGGTCTTTGTCACATGAAACCAAACGACATTAGGTGATTTTCCCTTATCAATCTTAAATAGATGCTACCCCTAGTATCTTTCTTGTGACTTAATATTCCAACAAATGCTTTCTGTATTGTCACACATTCACTGTAGCATATGCATCTTCGCCTCCGTCATCGCATGAACTTGATATATTTACACGGGGTAAATTATGTACTGTTCGTTAGATTTTCTCTTTAACTTGGATCGCGTAGGTTGTTATGGAAACCCTGCCCTGTCAAACAACTTGCTTTATATTATAGGGGCCACATTGCATCATTTCACCATGGTTTTGACTAAAGAGTTCCTAAAAGGAAAGCCAGGGATAATCATCTCATCTAAGGTAAAAACCCTGCCTCCCGACTGTAATCTTTACTACCTTTGTACCTCAGAGATTCAGTTCCTCCTATTCGATTTCTGCATCTTGCCAACCTAGTTTCAACTTTTTCTTTTTTGGTCTTTATAGTCAATCTTCCCGGCATTAATTCCATTTGGATCTCTTATTCTCATTTTCCCTTAGCCCTTGATCAATCAGTCCTTCCTTAAGTTTCCTTAACTTTTTGATGAACAAGATGCTATCTTCATGAATGAAGTGAAACAGTACAGCAAGAGGACAAATAGTTATGTTCAAGGGATACATGTCTTACAAGAGGAAATAAACTCCAGATGATAAATCGCTTATTCCGTGGAGTATTCTTTTCCATGGCGTGTTTATAATAGTGGCCTTACTAGTTACTACCAGTTTGTCTCACCTTACCATCCTGCCACCTTTGCGTGTGCTTTTGATATACTGACTAGTTTGTTGGCCGTTTTGTTGAACAATATATCTTTAGGGTTGAACACTTTGAGTTGTTTATAAATCCTTGAGGGCTTTGATCAATTTGATTTGTTTTAAATGTCGTAATTACTATTATAAAATCCTTCGATTACATTATTATGCCCCATCTTAGATTTTTTTTTGTATCATATTAATTATTTGGTCTTGCAATACATTGTACCATTGGCTGTTGTGTCATTTTCACCAATCAGAACTTATTGAACTTACACAATTGCACATAGAATTTCAATTTCTTAGATCTCTGTAATCTTGGAAGGCTTGTACATGATGTTTGCTAGGTTTTGCCATTCTTTTTCTCCCCAATAATACCCCCACCCCAAAAAGGCTATTTGCACACGTGTGTGTTTGTGGCCATGAATATCCTAGTTTGTTTGTTGATGTTGAGCTCTATGACATACTGACCAGCCATCTTGCTGCTAGTGGTCAAGACTCGGCAGTCAACTCCCTTTATTTATTTCTACTGGGGTTTTGGATCAACTTTGTTGGGGGAGGGGTATTATTTTTGGTTATCACATTCTATTTTATGGCGACTAAGGACAATTTTGCCACTTGGTGGCAAAATAACGTATCTAGAAATGTTATTGTTGGCCCTGGCTTCATTCGGATATACTACTCTTGGGTTTCTGGATCTAAGTGTGTTGTGGAAATATCAAGGTAGCTCACACAATTGTACACTTTTTATTTTGCTCACTAAGTTTCAGAGTTATTTGTAACCATCCTAAGAGGCGGTGTTGGTTGGTAATGAAATAAAAGAACAAGTATCAGCATGAAACTGTAAATGAGGCATCCATAGTAAAATATATGTATATACGTTGAGCTCATTGTTGTTCCTACATTTTATGACCTTTTTGTCTCCTATTAAACAGTCGTAAGAGACTTTCTTTAAGTACTCAATGATGTCTTCTACTCTTCTATTATTTAACACATATGCGTATGTTGTATTTTCAGCTTTATCATTAACTAGAGTTTTATTGCGTGTTATTTGTTCACTCTGTACGCAGCCGTACGAATGGCTTGTTGGGTCACAATACAAACCTATGGAGCTGGCCAAGTCAGACTGGGTAGCCATTAGAAACTCCCCCCCATGGGGTATTGATTCATGGGGATTGGGTACGTACGCTCCTACTCTGTTTTGCCTTCTGATTGTCCTTGGATGGTTTTGGTACCATCTGTAATAAAAACAAGGAATAAATTTTTTTAAGATTATTAAGAGCTAATTAATAGATGCAATCGTAGCTGAAGTCTTCTCCTCCTTTGCAAATTTGTTTTTCAACGTAATTAAATTAGTGCCATGTAGGCATTAGGAATTCATATGACTGAATATTTTGGAAGTACATAAACTTGCATCCCTACTTTGCTCTCACCAACCTTAGAATGAAAGTTGTAGAGTGCTGGTGTAAAGGGCACGGAATTCTTGTTGAAAATTGATAGTTAAAGTGATGGTGTAAAGGGTTGGATAATTTTGATGAAAAGCAATACATCAATAGGGCTTGTTTGGCATTATTTTTGGTTTTCGGTTTTCAGTTTCTTGATTCACAATTTCGGCTATATGATAGAAACTGATTCTGGATGATATTAATAGAGACTTAAGGGTTTTTGATCAGTGGTTGAAGATAGTTTTACAAACTAAATGCACTTTCCGTTTTGAAAAGCTGTGTTAAGAACCCTTATAAAAGAAAAGCTGTGTGCTAAGAACCCTATAGAAATGATAAGGACTTCTGTGATGTTTCTTTCTTTAAATTTTTTGCTGCTTCTTTCTTCACCTTTTGCCCTTCTTTATTGTTTCTGCTGTGAATTGCTGGGAAGTTTGTCCTAGAAATATAAGAGTAATGTGAATTGATCGCTTGTTGAGATCCTACAAATTACTTTTTTTTTTGAGCGAAGATTAGTTCTGGTCATGGAAGTGATTGACTTCTGCTAGCTTCCGGATGGAATGGAATTACTGACTTTCCAGAAATTTTCATTGTCTGGGAGTTTGGAATATGTTTGGGGTGGGGTAGTCTCTCTTCCTTTTGTGCCAAGGCCGACTGGGGCCTTTATTAATTAGTCTCCAGTTAGTCATTATGTATCTTTGTGGCTAAGAGAACTCTTTATCTTCTGTAGCTGCAATGATTTATTCCCAAATCATTAACTTTTCTTTAAAAAATGGAAATAACAGGACTCTGATTATTAAATTCGTTAATTGGTTGGATGACTTCTTCCAATGCGCAAGGCCATTCGTGTCGGCCTGAAGGGTGACCGGAAATGTTCTAGGTTTTTTTCCGAATATTAGAAGCAAAAGAGGGAATGACCAAGTTCATACTACCTCCTAATGTACTGTGTTGTAATGTTTGTGTCTTCTTAAAGTGGAGTGGGTTTATTTTTTATTTTTCCCTATGATGCAGCATGCATTTAGGCTGACTTTTGATTGCTATTGATTTATAAGTATTACTTGAAGGTTCCAGTGGCTTTCTAAATACATTCTATCTTCCAGGTTGTCTGATTTACGAGCTTTTTTCTGGTGTGAGGTTGAGCAAGACAGAGGATCTGAGAAATATTTCTTCCATTCCTAAGGTTTGACATTTCTGTGTGTACTGAATTGAACATTTAGCTGATGCTTTATACTCCTATGTTTGATGCTCACTAAAATATTAGTCATTAACCCAGCAGTTAATTTCTGATTGAAATTTCCAGTAATTTGAGACTTAGTTCTCCAAGCTTCACATACACTTAATGTATTTTGTTTACCATTTGTCTCAGTCTTTACTTCCAGATTACCAAAGGTTACTAAGTTCCATGCCTGCCAAGAGATTGAATACATCGAAGCTTATAGAAAATAGTGGTTAGTTCTCTGATTCAGGATATTACTGGCAGCATGAACTTTTTTTAAAGGTCTTCTGGTCCTTGGTTGGAGTTTGAACTTTGAACCACGATTCTCTTAGTACACTGCGAGTTTTAGTTGAAACACAGTTTAATGCTTTCCCCATATTGTTGTTTCAGAATATTTTCAGAATAAGTTGGTCGATACCATACATTTTATGGAGGTTCTCAGTTTAAAGGACAGTGTGGAGAAAGATACATTTTTCAGAAAGCTTCCTACTCTGTCTGAGCAACTTCCTCGCCAAATTGTGCTGAAAAAGGTACGAGTTTCAGCTGTTGTATTTGTTCTTTAGTGTAGGCTCTGCCGATTTTCTCTCTGATAGCGTGTTTCTCAATTAGATACTACCGCTACTAGCCTCTGCTCTAGAATATGGTTCTGGTGCTGCTCCTGCCTTGACAGCACTGATGAAGATGGGTTCATGGCTACCGCCTGAAGAATTTAGTGTCAAGGTAACTGTGATTCTCTTGCTTTATGCAATGTGGCTTCAATTTAATCCCTGCATCTTGATGTATACTGTATGTTTTGGTATCTCTGGGTCGTTTTGTTTTACTGATATAAAGTCTATTTTCTATTTTCAGGTGTTACCGACCATTGTAAAGCTTTTTTCATCAAATGACCGAGCAATTAGAGTTGCATTGCTGCAGCATATTGATCAGTATGGAGAGTCATTAACTCCTCAGATTGTTGATGAACAGGTCTGAGCGTTGACTTTTCTTTTCATAAAATAAAAATGTCACTGTTTAAATGTTCATGTTTATTTGAATATTCTGATTTTTGAGAAAGGCCTTGTCATATTCTACTCTGTAGTTTCTGCTCTTCTTTCAATGCAAACTCATTTTATGTGATTCTATTTGAAGTTGCTAAAATCTGTGTTTTTACAAGCAGATTTATCCTCATGTTGCAACCGGATTTTCTGACACGTCAGCTTTTCTCCGGGAGTTGACATTGAAATCAATGCTTGTTCTGGCGCCGAAGGTATACAATTGGCGCTTGTGTCACTGTAAATAGATAAAAATCTGCGATTGTTATGTTTGATCTCTGAAAATTTTAGGAATCTAGTTTGCTACTTTTACTGCCCCCGTCCTCTGGTTGGAGATGACTTGGACTGTCTTGGTTCCTGTAGGTAACTAGTTCTTGCGCACTTGGACTCTTCAGCTTGTGATCATACATATGGAACTCTTCTTGTCCTATCTTGTCATTTTCTTTCTTTGGATAGCAACAGAATTACGTACTTTTTTAATAGCTTCATTGGGTCAACCCCGGAACCTCCACTGTGCTCCCTGTTTTCGTTAGGATCTGGTATCGGTTTTACCCTATGTTTTGTGTCAATGTATGCATGCTATAGTGGATTAATTTCATTATTATGATCTGACTTTTATAATGATTGGCAAAACCTGAAGATTCAGTGTGCATCAAAGTATCATATTTTGTTATTATGTGAGGGTGTGATGGTAATTCTTGTACACCGAAATTCTTTTAATGTCTATAGCGTTTTCTTTTTTCAGCTCTCTCAACGTACAATGTCGGGATCCTTTCTGAAGTATCTTTCAAAGCTTCAGGTATTATTTGTTTTGTGTGGGCCATAGAAGTTACTAGTCGTTGGTGATAAATTATGATTACTGCTAATGTACGGCTCTGTCACTTGCTAATTTGACCGTTTTGTCTTGAAACTGGAATCACTCCCTTTCTATTTCCCTTTTTTTCTTGTGAAGTTTCTTTTTTTACTCTTGTAATCCTTCCCTCTGATATTCATTTAGAGAGCTTATTCTTTTGCTATTGTTATTTGTCCTTGCAATTTTTTCAGGTTGATGAGGAGCCAGCAATTCGAACAAATACCACCATATTGCTGGGAAATATAGCCAATTATCTCAATGAAGGGGTAAATATGTGTTCTTTATCCGCTTGCCCTGTCCCTTCTTATCTTTCCCTACGTTGTAGCTGCAGCACTGTCTCTCTTGTATTTGTCAATGTGATTGCCCTATGATATACTTTAAGATGAGTTATTGGGCTTATTCTGTGATACTTGGTCAAGTTTGATCTAGAATGTCTCAGAGAAACTTTTTTCCAGAGATCTCTTGATTTAACTTATATTTTAGCATTGGAGCAGGTGTTTACTCTTTTCTTGATACACTAGAAGGTAGATACCACCTGTATTAGGCTGGGGGATCTGTGCAGAGTTTCGTTAAATCATTCTGTGCTTATAATTTGTAGTTTAGGCTTTCAAAATCTGAAGATTTATGATAGGTGAAATGCCCCTGTGGTCCCGTGCATATCTAAGATTTTGGACTAGGAGGTCAAACTTATTCTAGATTGAGGACTGTTATATATTAAAATGAGTCAAAGATTGATATCGTTTTGAACGTGAGTCGGACTCTCATACGAGAATCCATTTTTTATAATAATTCAGTGGAGTGGATCTTCTAGGGCGGTTGTTTTTAAGTATTCTTAAATTAGGTTTGCCGGCTTTGATGAAAACAAGGGAATTTAATTCATTAGGCACTATTGTTTACCTACTCTTTGATGTCTTTGGTTGGGAAGGAAATGGCTGAGATGTAACGGTTCGATTGAAGGATGCTGCTGCTATATTGCAATGGATTATTACAACTGATTTACTAGTATCAGCTTGGCCTTGTCTTTTAAATTTTTAAGTGCTTTCCTCTGTTCATCATAATTCTTGTTCTTAACAGTCTCCTTCATTATTTCAGTATGCTTTTTTTTTTTAAACTGAAATCATTGTTACTTGAAGGGTATTGTATCAACTATTAAATCATGAAGATCTCATTTTCTTGTAGACAAGGAAAAGAGTGCTCATAAATGCTTTTACAGTTCGTGCTTTACGTGATACATTCCCCCCAGCACGCGGAGCAGGTAGGGGGTTGAGCTCTATTTCTTCATCATTTCTGTACTAAGTGTCAATTAATGTCATTTAAAATTTTCTGATTCTTTTAACCTGGTAGTGATATGCTCTCCTTTTTTTGTCAGGCATTATGGCACTGTGTGCCACAAGTTCCTCTTATGATATCACAGAGGTTGCAACAAGGATCCTACCAAATGTGGTGGTGCTAACTATAGATCCTGACAGGTCTTTTCTCTTTGTACTTAATTTGTTTTTATAGTGATGTTTATGAGCTTTTATGTTTCTTTACATAACTAACCATTGTCTCTAGCTGGTATGTCCCTTCATCAACCTATATGGCGGTTATGCTAGCCCCAGCACTGTGCTGGGGCACAGCATTAGAGAGAAAATTGAGGGGAGTGATGGGGTTTTCACCCAGGGCCGCTATTTCCCCCCCTTTTCCTCTCTAATGCTGTGCCCCAGCACAGTTCTGGGGCTAGCAAAACCGCTAATTTAGTAAATAATATCTCTAGGGTGGGACTATTGGGACTTCACATTGGTTTTCTAGCAATCCCACTAACACAATTTCCTTTTTGAGATAATTTATCGTCAGTGGGTGTGCTGGAAGAATCCAGTGGAGTGCAGATATTTGCTCGCAATTTTAATTGCTCAATCTGATTTAAGAACAGGGTCAAAAGTTTTGGTTTTTCTATTTTTCTGAAGCCTTGATCTTGAGTATTAGTGACTGGGATTATTTATACCAATCAGCTTCCCATGGTGTCCTTGATTTATACCCTTCTAACTTCAAAACAACATTACCCCAGGGCGAGTATCTCACTCATGGTGAGGTAGGGGGGAGGGGGGGCTGTGGTCAGATTTAAATGGTTATTATACTTTAAACAATAAACATAGTTGGAGCACTTCGTTCATGGAGAGTCTGTAGATGTACAATTAGCTCTTTGCATTTGTAATGGCATCTAAAGTGTTTTTTAAGAGATCACAAACCTCAACAAGCACTTAGTCCATCAGCTTGGCAATAAATTATTCTGGCCTAGTTTTGAGACTTGGTGAGCAGGTCATATATTTGTGAATCGGAGTAATTTGTTTGTTGCAATCGGATTTGAAATACACACTGTAGTGTTCTCGATGCACTTTTCAATATGGGTCTCACGAAAACAGTTCATAGGGGTAAGGCTGCATACATCTGGCCCCCCTCCCCCATCTATTGCCATAGGCGGGAAGACTTTGAGGCAGAAGGGTAGTTTTGTTGATTTAGTTCTTGTTTATGCTGAAGCTTTTCCCATTCTTTGAAGATTCTTTCTCGCTTATTTTTTTTCTTGTGTCTGTTGTACTATGGGTAGTGATGTCCGATCCAAGGCGTTCCAAGCTGTTGATCAATTTTTGCAGATTGCGAGACAATACAACGAAAGGGTTCGTGTTCAACTTGTTTTTCATCATTACTAATCTTTATTTTCATCATTGTTATCGTCATCATCATTGTTATCGTCATCCTCATTATTATAATTATCATTATTATAACTATCATCATTATTATAAGTATCTCATCGCCATCTTTATCGTTATTTCTTATTGGATACATTGTTGGCCATGCTTCACATTTGTGAAACCAAATGATAGTAGTAATCACTAATCAATTTGCCTTAAGGGTATTTTACGTGTTACATAAAGAGCTCGCAAAAGTTGACCCACTCCTCTTACGCGACAAAAGAAAAAAAGGGTCTGGATTGAGGTTAGTTACCATATATACTTAGTTGGGTTGACTTGCCCTACCTGTTTAGATATGTAGATCAGGTATGGGTTTCAACATTCAGCCTAAATAAACTGACTCACCGTAACGCGTTTGCTTACAGAGGTCAGAACATTGTGAAGTTCAAGTTTTAACCCATCGATATTGGCTATAAAGATCAGCTAGGTGTAGATTACTTTGATTATCTTAGGCGGTTTCAATGGGCTGGTGGGTAGGTTGGACAGCTAGGTTATTGGTGGTGTATATTTACAGAAAAATTTAAATTGGCCAGGTGGTTCATGTTGATTGTTGAGGATGTTTGACATGTTTAACAAATGGATCGCGTTCACATTATCTTTATGGTAAAAGGTGTATCGTGAAGTTGCTAAAGCCATCCATCAGGTCATTTGAACTGTTTTTCGCTGTATTTTCAGGGGGATACAGGGGACGAATCTATGGCCGCCATGGGAAATCCCGGAAATGCAAGCTTGCTTGGGTGAGTACTGCAACAGCTAATCTTTATTTTTAACAATTAAAGTGTCAAAAAAATGTTGGTTACATTTTATTGCTATCATTTTTTTTTTATAGAAAGTGTTTGATGTCTGAATTATCTTTTTCTCTCACTTGCTGAAGGTAAGGTGTAAAAGAGTCATGTCTGTTTTTTTGGTTACACTAACTTGTAACATTAGGCTTTGAATAAAAGATTTTCCTGACAATAAAAACTTGATACTCGTAAGTTATCTTGCCTGTGAGGCCTAATCTACAACACATCCATCCGTTGCGCCCCCCTTCAATGTGACCATGGTTTGACATTTTAACAACATAATGTACTGAGTGATCTCTTTGATTCAGGATTACTACTGCCTGCATCGTACAGTTACTTTTTCCAGTGCTTTTCACACTATCCAAGCTGTGATTTCCCCTTTTAGTCTTCACAAATAAATACTTCTAAGCTTAGCCCATGCTTTAGCATTGTTGCCTGCATGCCCTGCAATATTGTAGTTCAACTGAATGCGATTGTTACAATGATGTTTGCCACCATTCGGGATGTGCATGGAAAAAATGGCTGTTCACACTGTATCTGTATTCAATACGTTCATGATCTGGATAACAAATTTTTTTTTGGATATGTAATCATCAATTCTTGAATCTTGACCTGAAAGCTTGGTATGGTTTAAGTAAATGCAAACAAAATATTGTTTTAAAACATTTCCAAAGTTATGTGTTTGGAAGAGGAAATTAACAAATTCTTGATGCTATACTACTTGCAGATGGGCAATGAGCAACTTGACTTTGAAAGGAAAAACATCAGAGCATGCACCAGTTGTGTCCGCAGCATCGGGTACACCTCTTCCTACTGCCGGTTCAGAAGCCACATCAGGTTTGTGCTCAAGTTTTTTGCGTAATGTCAACTCTCCATCATACTCAATTTATGTTTGGTGCTATTTAATATGGCTCGAGGATAAGGATGGACTTGTGTACTTTGAAGAATAGTAACGATAATTAAAAGGTTAGGAATGTGGAAAAGATGGCCTTGGCTAAAATGAATGACATAAGACCTGATTGTGTTGGAATTCGGATAGAAAAATTACTGTGCCCAAACATTGTGCAAACATATTGGACGTGATGGTGTTTTGGTCTTAAAAAGTTTAGGTTAAGGGGTAGACGTACTCTAGCTCAAGGCCATGGCATTCCACATACCTCTTCGACGGTTTACAGTAGAATTGACGAATCGGCTATTTCTTATTAGTGGGGAGCTCCAACCTTCTTGTCATGAGATGAACATTCAATCACTCGGGCAAACCCTTTGATGGTATATTCGAATTATTATGCATCAGACTGAAGGCCACATTGAGGGCTCAGCCGCTCAGGGCTATAGTCCATAAAGCCATCTCTGCTGCATTTATTTAGTGCTATGTAATGTTAGCTAATATATGTCTGTTTGTATGACTTCAGTTGTAGATAGTGTGGGGACGAGTATGATGCCTACACCTCTGCGCACAAGTTCCAGTGTAGATCTAGTTGATCATCCTACGCCAGCATCTCCGACGTCTACTGATGGCTGGGGGGAACTTGAGAATGGAGTTGATGAGCATGATAATGACAAAGATGGTTGGGATGATATTGAACCACTTGAGGAGCCAAAGCCATCTCCTGCCCTTGCAAACATCCAGGCTGCTCAGAAACGGCCAGTTTCACAGCCAAAGTCTGTAGCTTCACAATCAAAGTCTGTAGCTTCTCAGCCAAAACCTACAGGTAATTTGTTGACCATCCTGAATGCGTGATTACTTCTGTTACTGTAGATTTATCCCTTTTTAGGTCTAAACAAGGACAAGTAAAATTCATGAAACCTCTTGGTATGAGATAAAGCTACTAGATGGTATAATTGATTTAAGTTGCTGATCATGTTAGCTAATGGACTTGACGTCTTACACTTCTTTTTCTACAACCTAATGGAATAGCACGGAAAGCAAAAGATGACGATGATGAACTGTGGGGTTCCATTGCTGCCCCTCCTCCCAAGGCAACCTCGAAGCCTCTGAACTTGGGAGCTTCAAGAACAGCTGATGATGATTTGTGGGGTTCGATAGCTGCTCCACCTCCCATGACAAAGGCCAAACCCTTGTCAGTTGGCAGAGGTCGAGGAGCCAAACCTGCTGCTCCCAAATTAGGTGCCCAGAGGATAAATCGGACATCATCAGGGATGTAAGACATGACAAATGAAATTGAGATAAGTAGAAGAGAAATTGAAATTGTGAAGGTCAGTTTGTATAATCCATTCTTTTTTTCTTTCCAATTTATATAGAAAATCATTAACCACTGAAATGTATTGTACTTAAATCATACAAATAGTTTGTCATATAAGTCTCTTCACAGGTGTTTGTTAGAAAGTATCACTGTACATCCATGTTGATGTTGTAAGACTTCGGCATTTGAGTTTTGGGTTCACTTCTAGCTACTCGCGATTTTGTATCTGTATAGTGCTGGACACCATTTTCCATTCTCTAATTAGTAGTAAAGTTTAAGATCGTTTGTAATTTTCAGAAGCTTAGACTCACATTTATAAGTGAAACAAGTGTTATATTTGAAGACTAGCTAGGTCCGGTTGGCTTGCACAATTTTCCTCTTTTATCTTTTGTCACAGTAGGCTGGAAATTTCTACGATAAACAAGTGTTATATTCAAAGATTGGGTTTAGATCAGTTCTGCTATGATTTTGGCTCTTGGACTCTGTCCCATTTGACAAGGGCTAGCAGATCAGGACGATGTTGGTCAATCGGTCATGTCGTATCTTGACTTGATAGACCCTAGACCTAACAAGCTAAGGGATAGTTGAAAACTTGAAATCGCTTATGGTTACGAAAGATGGGAGGGTGGAAAGAGTGTAGTACGCGGCGAATGTGCCAAAATGTGAATGTAGGAGGGGCGAACAAAATAATTGCGGGCTGAACCAAAACGTTCTGGGAACTAATGATCAGGAACCATTGCAACGATTCCGGTCGCTCTATGAACTTAGGAATCGGAACAATTCAATTACTGGTAGTAACAGTTTAAAAGTTGGTACTCTAGTTCATATCATTCGATTTTTTTTCGATAGTATCTTTAATTTAAAACAAATTTGGCTTGTGAAAATAAAAATGATTAAAGTTAGTATATCTAATACTAGACCTGGCAAACGGGTCATTCGGGTCGGGTTTGGGTCGGGTCAGTTCGGGTCGGGTCAATTCGGGTACATTGTAAATTTCGGGCCACTTCGGGTTGGGTCGGGTATGGGCGGGTTCGGGCCACTTCGGGTCTACCACTTTTCGGGTTAATTTCGAGTACGGGTCAAATTATTCGGGTTAGTTCGGGTCGGGTTCATTCGGGCGGGCCAATTCGGGTCGGGTTAATTCGGGTCTTGTTGAAAAATCGTGACGAATCATTATTAGATTTGTATTATTTACATTTATTTTCGATCGATTGACCAAATATAGAGGGAAAACATTCAATCAACTTGTTTAAGTAGTCTTTCATGTGAAGAAGTGAAAGAATAGAAATATTATGCCATATAATATACTCACTTTATACGATATGAAGTTGATTTGCGCGGAATGTTCGTATCACTTAACCAAAGGTTAGACATATGGTATAGGGAAATTTAAAAGTTCTAGTCATATTAGAACGGGTCTATTCGGGTTCGGGTGATAATCGGGCCGGGTTAGTTCGGTTCGGGTCATTACGGGTTCGGGTCATCTTCGGGTTAGTTGACTTCGGGTGATATTCGGGTTCGGGTCGGGTGTAATCGGGTTTGGGCCAAATACGGGTGATTTCAATTCGGGTGAATTTCGGGTTTCGGGTCAAAATTTTCGGGTCGGGTTTCGGGTCTCGGGTCACTTTTGCCAGGTCTATCTAATACTATATATTAAAACCTGAAACCAAGTCTTTCCTACGACGACACTTGGCATACATTAATTGGATAGAACATAAAAATAGCATTAAATACAATTATCGGTTAAGATATGGTAAGAAATTATCATACATTAATTGGATAGAACATAAAAATAGCATCAAATACAATTATCGGTTAGGATATGGTAATAAATTATTATAGAGTATTATAGTTTTAGCTAATTTATGGGAAATAATCATTATGATAATTTATTAGAATAAAGATAAGCCAATATTTTTTTTATAAAACGTGTATAAACAATATAATAAATATATAGCTCGGGCGTGGCACGGGCATGCAAACTAGTCTAATTAGTTACTTTAAACTGTTATTACGAGTTTAAATTACGTTTGCTGACGGAAAATTAAATAATATGATATAATAATAAATAAATTATACGTTTGCTGACGGAAAATTAAATAATATGATATAATAATAAATAAATTATGATAGGTGACGGAAAAATAGGATTAATTGAATATGGTAATTATGCTTCAACGTGCCCCTAAACTGAGGTTTTGCAGTATAATGACTCGGCCTTTGCATCCAAATAATTAAAAAAAAGAAACGGAAAAAGTCTACACTATGCCCTTGGAATTAGGATGTCCTTGTTCCACAATCAATATCAAATTCACAAGAACAAATTATTTCTTTCTTGTAGCATGGCACGTTTTTAGTATTGACATAGTTGGCAAAAATGAACCACATAATGCCCTCAAGGAAAAGTGAACCACATGACTACATGAGTTTTGTCAATTTGGAGCACTAGTCGTAATAAATTCATAATTAATAGTCACATTTTTAGGTAGATTAATGGGCTCGCTCGAAGGACTCGTTTTAGATATAGATCGAGTTTATTTGGGGATCTTATCTTAGGTATTAGACGGTAGTAGCACTTCTATGATCTAATATCTTCTTATCAGACACCAACACTAACGTGGCACAAGAATACAAGATCACTAGTTTGCATGCCCGTGTCACGCGCGGGATATATATTTCTATTATTTATACTCGTTTAATTAAAATAAATGTTGCCTTATCTTTGTTCTAATAAATTAGCGATTATTTTCCATAAATTAGCTAATATTATTTATCACAATATCCTAACCGATATTTGTATTCAATGTTTTATGTTCTATCTAATTAATGTATGATAATTTATTACCATATCTTAACCGATAATTGTATTTAATACTATTTTTATATTTTATCCAATTAATGTATGTCAAGTGTCACCCTGAGAAAGACTTGGTTTCAGGTTAGTTTGTGACCAAATCTCTATGGTTTGCTAGTATATTAATATATATTTAGTTTGGATAATCTCAAACACTTCTTCACACTTCAAAATTTTAACCTAACACAATGCTGCTAACAATAAGTGTAAATTAAAGAGCATTTATCTCAAGAATGGCTTAGTTTTGTAGTAAGTAGAATGTTTCTTTGTATTAAAATACATGTTTATAATGTAACTTTAATTCAGTGATCAGTTATGGAGGATTGGAGGGGATATAACACAATGGAAAAAAAAAAACAAAAAGGCTCTCAAAATTCTTTGAGATGAAAGCTGTAGTGGTTTTCTAAAGGGACTGGCTGATCAAATTTAAAGTGTTTAAGATATTTGAGAAGATAGGCAAAATTTTGGAGGGAAAGAACGTGATTCTCATGTTATAATTCTTAGAAAAATTTACCATACAACCCCGATGCATACATATGCATACTGTATTACTGTAACAGTGTAACTTTTTATCATAATACATTGTACTCCGGTTTCTTTTTTTTTTGAAATAATATTGTACTCCAGTTTTTACCTTAACTTACTTATATGACTTTTACAAACATAGCTAATACAATATTGATGCTAATACTTGTATACGATTTCATTTACGAATTTTACATAATTATAACAAAGCACATTAGATTACAGAAGCCGTTCACCATATATATACAACTAAAATGTACAACCCAATTCATTGAAAAAAAAAATACGGGAGTATGTACTCCCCTGTATACGCAGAAAATTTCCGAATAAATATTTAACAAGTCCATGTGGGCAAATTGAGCATTTAAGTTATCTTAAGTAAGAGTGGTAGTCAGTTAAAAAAAAAAAGTAGAAGTGGAGTACTAAACAAACTTATTTGGCTATACCATATCAATTCTAGAGAAGAGGAGGCCACACTTAAAATGATTTTTCGTTTTTAATTTATGGGCTCCACTCCTCTATTGCGAGGAGGACCACCATACTCCTTGTACTCCCGGGAGTATGGTATAATTTGCAATGACGTAAGGCATGGATACAACAATCGGCTAACAGGAAATGGAGGGGTTGGTTAGGCATCCACTATATAAGAGAGTTAAAGCCTTTGAAGAATTACACCTCAAAATAAGAAAGTGTTTTTGTTTGTTTATTGAGCAGTATTATACCTGGAACTCTGGAAGTATGGGAGTGAGTGGAAAGTTTGAAGTGGAAGTTGAGATCAAGTCAAGTGGAGATTCATTTTTTGAACTGTTTACGACCAAGCCGGACCAAATTTGCGAATATGCCCCTGACAATATTCAAGGATGTCAACTTATTAAAGGTGAATTTGGCCTACCTGGCTGTGTCAGTAACTGGAATTACACCATAGGTAAGGGCCGTATGCACATAGACTTGTTATTTTATAAAATTTCTGCACATATAGTTTCAATATTCTAGGGTGCTAAGAGCATTATTTAGTGATTTAGCGGGTTAAAACATGTTAGTGGTTACCTAGTTAAAACTAGGTTTTTATTTTAACTCTCCTAATTTTATATTTCAATTAATTTATCTTCTCTCTCCAACCCCACCCAACACTCATTGGGCCCACTCATTCCTCTCACATACTTTCCCACCCCGGTGAGCAACCTGGCAGAAGTTTGCACCATGTTTTGATTTTCTCTGTCCCATTTTCATTCTCTCTCCTATATTTTAGTACTCCGTATTAAATCTTCCCCCAACCCGGTGTAACAATTGCCACTAAAAATTCTCTTACCCCACTCTTCACACTCATACCTAGAGCTGGCAACCTTGACCCGACCCGAGAGACCCGACCCGACCCACCCGAAAACCCGACCCGATTGGACCCGAAATTGTGATCACCCGAACCCGACTCGACCCGACCCGATAACGACCCATGACCCGATACAACCCGATAATGTCCAACCCGACAATGACCCGACCCGACCCGTAGTGACCCGTTATCCGACAATGACCCGACCCGTTTGATGATCCGATAATAATTAAGCTTAATAATGATCCAAATTAGAACAATTTAGTATGCATATTGATGGTTTTAACTTACTAACTAAATAAAGTCCCCTAATTATGCCAAAAAACGAAAAAATATTAACCAAAACTTGAAATGAAGCGGATTAATAACCATCAGTAACTAAACCCGATTATGACCCGACCCAAAACCGACCCGACCCGACACAAAATTTACCCGACATGACCCGAACCGAAAGCGACCCGAGTCAAAACCGACCGACCCGAAAGTTCATCTCGACCCGCCAAGACCCGAACCCGATATGACCCGACCCGCCTCGACCCGACCCGAAACCGACCCGACCCGCCCGATTGCCAGCTCTACTCATACCCCACCTCTTCCTCTCACAACCTGGTATGAAAACCGAGTGCTTATATCATGCACCACGGTGCACAATGCCCATGGTGCACCTCCTCACAATAGAGGAGTAGGGACCACACTTAGAATAATTTAAATTATTTTAAGTGTGGTCCCTACTCCTCTATTGTGAGGAGGTGCACCATGGGCATGGTACACCGTGGTGTACCATATAATTTGCGATGAAAACCTGGTAGTAAGTTCTACGGGGTTCCCACACTCTCTCCTCTTTTTCTTTATTCTTCAATTTTTTATTCTTCCCCCTATTTCTTACTTGGTGAGAGTTTTGTCATTAAAAACACTCTAATGGGTGTAGTTCGACAAAAGAGGGCTAAAAAATTGACATTAGGGGCTCGTTTGGATACCCTTAAAAACCATAGGAATTTCATTTTCCTGGGAATTGGGTTTTTGTGGGGTTATTTGGATAACCCATTTTTGAAGAAGTGGGGGAATTGGAAATTTCTTGGGAATTTCTAATTCCTATGAAGCATAGGAATTCAATTATCTCGCCCCCCCATGGTCATTCACAATTCCTATGGTATAAAAAATATGCAATTACTACTTTACCCTTTAATTACTTATTTTATGTTTATTTAGCTACATTAATAGAGGGTAAGTTAGTCATTTTAATAATTAAGCAAATGAATTGTGTATGGTAACCAAACAAGTTGTGGGAAACCAATTCCAAGGAATTCTAAATTCCTAAATGGTATCCAAACGTTATAAGGCGAATTCTCAGGAATTTACCATAAGAATTCATTTACCGAGATAATCTATTTCCTATAGGAATTTAATTCCTATGTTATCCAAACGACCCCTAGGTGTAGTTTGTGAAATAGTATATCAGGTGTGGGTTCAATAATATCTGTATTAATAGTTTTAGTCTGACAAAAGAAAAACTGTAGTGTGATAAAAGAACTTGATAACCAAATTAGTATGTACGTAAAGTTTATGTGTTCATTCATAAAAATAACTGGATCATCATATAAGCTCGAACTTTTATGATATGAGGGAAACTACGTAGTACATACACTAGTACATACACTCTCCGTCCTAATGAGACGTTGAACTATTCCATTTTAGAGTGTTTTAGTGGAAGTTAGTATTTCCTTATATGGGGAGGTTTTGTATTTGTGAAATTACTATGTTGCCTCATTTCTAGTTTTCTACCTCTTTATTGGTTTTGTGAGAATTTTATTTTTCTATTTCCTCTACCCCACTTTTATTGGTTTTTTATCCAAAGGCAAAGTCCAACAATTCACTGGAACGGAGGGAGTTCTCAAAAGTTTTATCTTTAGGTGAAAAATTTACCTACCTAAATTTTTGTTTACTACGGTTTGCTTGCAAGTTAGAGAAATCAAAAAATTATCTTATCACTCAAGTTTGATCAATCTAAACAATGTGCTCTTTTTTATAGGTGGAAATAAATTAGACGTAAAAGAGGTGGTCGAAGCTGTTGATCTCGCGAATAAGATTGTTAGATACAGAATCATTGGAGGTGATCTCCTTCAACTGTACAAAAGCTTTACTCTCACACTTCAAGTTACTTCATATGAGGGCGGCATAAGCGGAGTGAAGTGGATCAGTCAGTTTGAGAAGATGACTGATGATAGCCCTTACCCAATAACACTAGTCGACTTTTGTACTGATGTCACAAAGAATATCGACAATACCATCTCAAAGCATAGCTACGTAAAGAACTAGATATGCATTGTAATGTTGAAATCTAGATGAGTGATTTATTTTTTATTTAATGTTTATGTTGTGAAACTCTAAATATTCGTGATTATTATGAATATGGCTTAGCTTTGTTTAAGTATACTAGTTGTTGGCCCGCGCGCAAGGCGCGCGGTCCCCCAACATGTGGCGTCAATGGGCAAATTTCCGTGGACGTTTTGTTTTTACAAAGTCATAAACGAAGATAATAGTGTATTTACATGTGATTGTCGCCATTGATGTCTTAGTTATGCCTCGTTCCTTTCGCTAGCAAACTCATAAACATATCATAGTACTCCGTATTACTTTTTAACAAAAATAACAATATGCGTACATAAAACATTTAGGCTATTTGGGATTGGAACCCAAGACTGCAAATTTGCACATTGCTCTATCATTAAGCAGCCAATAGCCTATAAGAAGAGGAGTCCAATAAGCAATTAATCGATTCGAACCTAAAACCAAGTTCCCCAACATTTTACGATATTTGGCGATTTCTTACATACTTCGACAAACTCTAGGCTATTTGGGATTCGAACCCAAAACTTTGTGCAAGATTGCACTTAGTTCAACCATCAAGCTAATAGCCTACATTATACATGTGTCAATATTGATAGCAGCAACAAGCACAGTATTCTTGGCCTTCGGTTGCAAGTCCGCCTTTGCCCCGTACAATGTCGTCCTCTTTAACATTTCTGTAGATCGTCAAGTTTAATCAACGCAAGAGGTTGGTCTAACAAAAAAAATTTGCAACGGGAAACAAAAGATAATGTGCAGAACAGGTGATTTTAGCTAGCCGATATCCACCAGCTGATTGAGAAGGTCTAAGCCTCTTACCTATTGTGGAAGCATCTTGAAGGTGCTTCAAATCAAAGACTGCCACAAAAGCAGCACAGACTCTTCTCTTAGTCTTGTGTTCCCCTAGTTGTGTGAACTTCCAGCTTCTTTTTTGGTAATTCTCGTTCAGAAATAGTTCACAAGCCTTGTGTCCAATCCCTGCATATATTGAACTTTCGCAACAACAAATTGGTTGAGATTTGGTGCATAATTCTTAGTTTTTTAGCTATAGTCACCCTCCAGCAAATTCAACAATTTATTTGATCTGACCAGATATAATAGTCTGTTCACACTGCAGGACATCATTTCATGACATTATTATACTGATGCTCCCTTTAACAGTCCATTACACACTGGCAGCATATATCACCCCGCTTAAAATGAGCAGGTTTGTTCTAGTCCACCTTATCAAGTATAGCCAGAAGTAAAAGCTCTTGTAACAAATTTTAAATCACTCTCTGCCACCCTTCGTGAACGGAAAACTCCAAATCTTATAAGTGAAATCCAAAGTAATCATTCATTGTCAAATGCAACCCCAACGATACGTAAACCCAAGCATGCTCATTAAACCCTAAACCCAAACATGCTCATTAAACATGAAACTATAAAAGTGTAAATGCACGGTGAATATGCCTGAAAAGTCTAAACATAAAATACTCTTTGAAAAGGCTTCGTGCTACTTGAGCTCAGATCAAAAGCTCGTGTTATTCAACTATTTGCCTAGCCATGCAACTTCAGTGAGGACTCAGGTTTAAAGACGCACTGTATGACCATCAGAGGCGTAAATTCCATGTACTCAAGGCTGGGCTACAACCCAATGGTTGTTTATAACTATATGGAATGGGGGTGGATGAGAACTAACCTTGACATTAGCAAAAACCTAAACGTTTGGCGACAAATTCAGCCTATCTTCTCTAGGTAGTAATTGACGAAGAGGGGCCGGGGGCCACTTAGACAACCCCAATATTGACACCCCACCACATAACCCCAATCAGGGGAAGTTCGAGCAAGTTATTCACTAAACCTGTGGTAACATTGAAATCTAGCATAGCGCCACACAGAAAGAACTTAAACACCTTACTATCCAAGGTTTGGCACTTTGATATTGACAATAAAATAAGAGTCTAAATAAGCACCTCCCTAATAGGCAAATAAATAACATTGTCGTAGCCAAACTGGAGAAGTTATGTCGAAGAATGACCACAAGTACGTTACCCTAAAAAGGATTGTAGCAAGCTTTAAACTAATTGTGTTTCACTTTCTTAAGATGTGCAGAATTGTATCAAGTTTTAAACTGTTACCCTTTTATTCCAAAGACGAATGTAGACGGTGTGCAGAATCATCCTCTAAAAAAAGAGGCTCATGAAATGGCAGGAACAACAAGATCTTTAGCACAAAACTTTAGCAGTTGAATGAAATCCCAAAAAAATTATCCTGGGATGCGGGGTTATAGTTAAGCATCCAAATTCAATATAAAGACACTTCCACCAAGTAACCAAATCCTGCACATACTATCCTTAGTATATATAAATTTATTTCGGTCATGCAAGAAACACATTGCAATAGACATAGTTGATCACCTTCTGCACAGAAAACCATAATCTGAGGTATCCCTAATAATACTTGTTGTAGACAATCTTGCATTTTACTAAGGCTTATGAACAAAATACTATGCATATAAAGACAAACAATGTTTGTTCAAGAGGACTAACAAACAGAATAGACAAATGATGGTGTTGTATGCAAACATATAAGTGAACAACCTCTTAAGTTTCATAAAACTTAACGTGTAAATCCCACAACTATTTCTTACTTGAATCAAAGCATTTGAAGGAAACAGAAACAAATTTCTTAGAGTATGCAATTCAGTATGGACATTGGAGGTTTGGATGTATGCAAGCATCCAACTTTACTCCTATCAAACAACTTAATAAAGCGTATTAAAATTTGCAGGTTCAGATGCATAGAACGACAACCAAGATCGAAGTTAGTCCACTCAGGTTCATTAGATAACATAAAACTTAAAACCAAGGATGAAATCCCTAAAATATTGAACATTCGTCGTCGAGATTGAGAGTCTTACCTCTGCATCTATTTTAAATAGAACATTCGTAACACGTTATAGGGCAACTTTATACGAGTTATGCACTGTGTAACAATTCCAAAAGTCACCACACACTTCTTCCTCCAGGGACCTCTAAGATTCAAAGAAAGGCATTTTAGCATCATAGCTACATATATAATATTAATGAAGGTATTGAATGAAAGGCCAACATGTAAGATAATATATCTAAATCCTAAAACGTCACTCTAAAGTTAATACTTCAAAAACAAGGGCCTCCAATAAGACGAACTTTATGTTCTGATGATTAGATCCTTTCCACGAGACGAATTTATATCCCGATAACAAAGACATGATTAGATCCTTCCACACCTTATAAATTTAAATACATTGAACCACAATGAGAAGTTGTGCAACATTAACAAAAAAATCAAAATGAGACGGATGCAGTCGAAAATTCTTTCAAAGAGCAAAAACACGATACATATACACGCACATGCGCACTTAACAGCAGTTACTACAACAGTGACAATGTTGCCACCATATACACAGATACATTCATTCTAATCTCTAAAGTTCAGTACCCAAAAATGAAAAAATAGAAAGGAAAACTTGTATAAGAAAATACAGAAGCTCGGAATTTTTAACAAATGAAATCAAAGAAAGCCAACAAAGTTACCTTCATTGACTCTCTCCAATGCTTCATACAAAGGCTTCTGATGTTTCTTCTCCAACCTCTGAAATCAAAACAAACATAAACCATCCAAAACTTGTGAATGAAGTTTTCATAAATTGAGATATATTATCTGGGCATACAAGAATAATGATAGAAATCCACTTCAAGGCAATCATAGTTTCATACTTTTTACCATAGTAAATGCATCTCTCAACAAGGAGAGAAATTGCTATGGTGATAAAACAAACAACATCAACAACCCATGTTGGTGTAAACTCCTAGCTTTCTGTTTCGTCTTCTCCTCCTCCTGACATTTCTCAGTTTCTGTCACTCTCACTCTCCCTCACCTCTTTTTTTCTTTCAATTAAACATACAAATCAAAATGGTGGATACTGCAAGAATGACAACTAAGCAAAATGATTTGAAATCAAACCAATCTGAAGAGTCAAATTAAGCAACTTTCAACGACATTGTGGAACTCACATTATTTTGCCAACAAAAGAGCCAACTCCCATAACCTATTTTCGTGAGATGTAATTGGATGGATTGCAATGAGATGTAATTTGAGACTAAACAGAGTCACTCCAGCGATGATAGAAATCACTAAAAAGAACAGCAGTTGGAAAAGCAAAGAGTATTGAACTGAGCGCTCTGAACGTATGAGAATAGCAAAGGAAAACTACCTCCTCACTCAAGCCGCAAGCGATCCTTTCATGTGTCTCGGTAAGAACCAGAAGCATCAATAGCACCTTGTCGTCTGCAATGGTGGACATCGCAATAACCTTGTCGTTCATTAACAAACAATCAGCATGACTGATAGCTTTATTAGCTTGCACAATAAGTAGCAATGTTTACAGCATTATAAGAACATAATCTTCGTCTCTAGAAGCCAGCTAGCAAACGTGAAACTGTACAAGTCTTAAAGCGGGCAAGCTCCTCCAAGTCTCGACTATGATTCTTAAGAATGCACTATATTGTGACCTCAATAGGACCCTCATTAGAGAAACTATGGCCATGGGGATGGTAGTAATGGGAATTCACAACATCAAACACAGACACAAAGCTACAACACCCCCCCCCCCAAAAAAAATAAAAAATGTTAAAACAAAAAGCATTCTAAGTCATCGTTGTTTGCAATCCGAATATCAAAATCCACCTTCATTACCAACACAATATCCATGAGACCATGATCACGACCTCTGTCTATGTCAACCACGAAAAAGGGTTTTGTCATTCTGTCTATCTCAAACACTGTCTTCTACCCTCCATGAATGCATTGTTCTAGAACCTACTGCCCTAATATTCGGCAAGTTAGGAACCAAAATCCGCGGAATAAGTCACCCAGAAAATCCAGTCTCAAAAAAACTCAAAACACCCAAATTCTTATTTACTAAAGCAATATCCAACTCATCATATTCAATTAACCCCCTCCTTTATTTACTCTCTCCCCCCATCGTCCTTTCAACTAACCGCAAGCTGGTGTTGGGATAATACATAGCAATGAGACATACATGAGTACTAAACTAATCATTCCTCACAAGCATATACTAATTTACAATTCTTCAGTTCTTAATCGTTTCATTAGGCATACAAATACTCTAGCACAATCAAATGGAACGGATAAAAGATGTATAAAACTATGGCAATCCTGTAGTTGGACTGTTACTTGTGGATGCAACCTAATATCTGCCCACTTTAACTCATCAAAGGTAATGTGTGAAGCATAACTAAACTCAAGCCTAAAAACATGGAAAGAAGAGGCATAATCACTATTGAGAAAAAAAAATACCTTAAATGTGTAGCGTTTTAGCAGAATATTGCTTCAGTGAATGAGCTTTCTCCAACACCGTCCTTCCTGTGAGGAATAATTGGAGTATAGATTTGTGAGACCCAGGCAAATCAAGATGCAAAATATGATCTTAGTATTCCATGGCTCATTTCATGACATGTAGATATTAAGGAAATATGCAAGTAAAAAAACTCGCTTATTCCATTAACAAAAAGTCACACACCCCAATACATCTGAAAGTATCTTTGTTTTACTCCCCACCCTTGGGGGTCTGTACTCCTACTATTTTTAATAAATAAACAATGAAGTTGCAGATGATAATATTTAGAGATTAAGGAAATAAATTATATGTAGTTCTCCGGAATCCTTTAGTAGAGAGGATTCAGCCACACTCAATAAGCGCATCCCTGGACAACAAAAATATAAACAAAAATATAAGCCACACTCAAAGCATTGCAAGAAGCAAGCGCAGCATTGACTTGCTCAGTTGTTCTAATTTGATCTTTTGTCCTTCCCAATAAATCATAACCACCTAGCAAAATCAAGAAGAGTTAGCTACCACAAAAAGCAGAATTTAATACACGAAGCAACATCTTAGGAGACCACTTACCCTGGTTTTTATAGGTGGCAAGAACATCATTAGATATCTCAAGAGCCTTTTTTGCAAACAAACCTTCCGTACCACCTACAGAAGAAGATACTAACTTTAAAAATCACTTCTAAAAACCAGATTATATACAGAGAAATTGTAGATGAAAATAACAGCCAGACCATAAACCACAGTCCATTGCCACTACAAAATATAAACTCAAAACCTAAGCCTTCAACATGGACTGGCAATAGAGAAAGCATCGAACCTCTATGCACATATGGCAGCAATGACCAGCCATATTTAAACTGTTTAAGCACCTCTCCTATTATTGTAAGCCAATAAGTAGAGGAAAACTCATGCAAGAGCTCAAATTCAGACATGCGGCTTATCTGTAACAAAATCCTTACCAGCTATCAATAACCCCAACTCAAAGAATTGGCCAGAAAATCACTCTCTAGCCTAATGTTCACCTCCTTAGATTCTCCAAACATACAAAGGGCTACAATGTGACACAAAACTCATCTTTTATTTGTTTACCTGTGAATTTTCTCTAAAGCCTAGTTAACAATGAATTTTACTTCCCGTTTAAAAAAAAACAATGCATTTTACTTGTCAATTACACAGCTCCAAAGACCAAGCTCGGCCCTAAAAAAAGGCATGCATTGAACCAGCCATCAAACCAGAAACTGTAAATACCAATCATACTATCGACATAGAAGAAAGAAAGCAAACACATGTCAAACCATCAGGTAGAAATCAATTATCCCATTAATCAAGAGTTCATAAATGAACATTAATTTAAAAGAACTCAAGATATAGGGAACTGACAGATTACGCTAGATAGTCAGAGCGCCAAGTTTTTCTGAAACAATGCTCACTAATTAAAGTGAAGTATACAAACAACACACCAACCCTATCTCTCAACCTTAACCAGAAGACATAGACCATTGATATACATCACGTTGTGAACCTTGAAGTTTTACATCTGACCGAAAACATACACGGTACACCAACTACATGCTCAGGTCATAAATCACTCCAAAATTAAAAGTCAAATCAATGAATACTTTCATCTCAAATATATATATAACCTAAGTACCACAATCTCCTGGATTTAAGAACAAACTATGGGTATGATATAGGTATAGATTTTAAGTACAAGAAGCACTCATGTTGGGGGTCAGTATTAGAGTTAGCCATATAAGAGCATCAAAACAATTCAAGCTTGCATAGTTGTAATTTCCTGCGGAGAAGCATTAGCCAAATTTCACCAATGTCTGCCATGTCTCCAGGACGGACATTCTACATTTAATTAATATACCTTAACCAACTAATACTGCATATATGATATACCGTAGAAGCCAGCTCCCATAGCCTCCTTGGTTAAACAGATCCATAAACAATAACCATCGGAGGCCACTTGATCAGCTAAGAGAGCGATAGAAAATCATAAAATCAACACATCTAACTGCTCCAAGCTCAAATAGCAGCAAAGAGAGCATTTAGCCACTCAATTCTCACAGATCAGCACATAGTTAATGGAACTTCACTCGCCTCTATCAGTAAAATATATAAGATTAGTATAAAACATATTCAGGATTGACGTTGCATCTGACTCTCCAACATAATTCTTGGTATTAACGGATAGAATGAAGAAAAGATGGGTCGACCTCCTAAAACCCTTCCGTTGTGAGCGGAAGTTTTAAATTACCATAATGATAAGAGAACTACCTGACCCATGTGCCATGTCTGATAGAAAATGATCACCCTCTGCCTCCCGTTCCACTGCAACGTCTGTAATGATTTCCAGTTTTCAAAAGAGTAGTCAAAACAGTTAAGAGCTAATCATAGAAATAACAGCCAAAGATAGTCCGTAAATGTCAAACTAACAAATAATATTACCAAGCAAACAAATCAAATTGAAAGCCAATATCATCAGAAATACAGAAAAGTTCAGCAATGGAACAAATCAGTTTCTACACAATAACCAGTAACCACTTAAGCTGTGAACACATATTATGAACCAAGAAGAAAAAACGGTGAGATTTCAAGTTCGAGACAACCCTAGGTGTATGGAAGAACACTTATTGGTTCAAAACTGGATCACCTAGTCTCTAAACTAAATTAGAGTTGTTGCACTTTAGAAAATGAAAGAGAAGAGGAAGAGACGAACTTGATTTGCTCATTAACGGCAGCCTCGTAGTCATCGGCATACTTCGGACCAACTCGTTAAAGGAGACCCGTGGAACAGTCAAAACTAACGACAACTCCTACAGCACAATATAATACAAAAATGCACCACCCAAATCAAGGCATGATCAAATTCTAGAATTTATAGCCAGAATACAAATAAAGTATATGTAAGAATGATCTCAATGCATCACAATTTGACCTCGGGCATTCCCTGCCACAGAGATTATGAGTTTATGACAGATAAATTTCACACTTAGCACAATCATCTCATTAACAGTAGCTTAACATCAACTAAATGTCGAAATAGAAAATGAAATCCAATATAACAAATGTAAACTATCATACTACCAACAAATAAGATCATACCACAAAAAAAAAAAAAAACGAACCAACTCAACAGACCAACAAAGCAAGTCAGTGTACCACACTAAATAAGCCTGCACCAAATTCCCACCAATAGAATACATGTACATTAATAAGATGGGCATCAGAATTATCACCTATGGTTGCGCTGGGTCGATTGATAGGTGATCACGGCCGCACGTTAATAAGTCTGATGATAGGATTGAATGCAACCAACTTCAAATTATGGATTTGTTAGACTGCGATTCACATATATCAAATCAAAATACGCAAAAAATTAATCCTCCTTTTGACCATAACAATAATAATCAGTGTTCATTCTGCGGAAGGGATAAAGTTGCTATTTCTTAGTCACTAATCTACAAATCATGTAAACTCAAAACCACTAAAATAACATGTTGTTCATGGTTTTTAACAATCATCAAAAACACAGATTCATGTAAAAGTTAGATCACAAGGATGACTGAAAGTAAAGAGACGAAAATTCGGTAGATTATAACATAATTTAGGTTTTCCAAAATCAAATACAACAAACACAGAGTGTGCTTAAGATCAAATTCTTACAAGAACAGTTGCATTAATAAAAAAAAATAACATTCAAATTATACACAAAAACATATATGATCATATGAAAAAAATTATCACACCTGAGAACAACTAATGACGGAGCCAAACTGCTATACAACCTTTTCCAACCTTCATGCTTCAGTATGTACCTACAATTATTCCACAAAGTAATAAGATCACACGAATAATTAACTTCTTCAATACGATACCAAAATAATTTCGTAATGTCAAACGACCAATTAAACTCGTTTCTCTCCAGCTTATGTCAAAGGTCAGATAAGGAAGAGGATCATGAAATATGTATAAAATGCGCACAAAAATAGAAAGACAAAAACAACATTAAACCCTAAAAATTGAACAGGGCCAATTGATCTTAAAACAATGAAAACGAATGAGAAACAAAACAGCCATTAGATCGTAAAAATGAGAAACCCATGAAATGTATTCGAAAATCAAAATCAAAATGATGAGCAAATAAGAAAATCAACGAAATAATGAGAACCGAGAACATAATACTGTATATAAGGAATCAAACTAAACAGAAAATGCAGTGAAATATAGAAAGTAACATACTCGAGGGGTTGAGGAGTGAGCGCCGGCGATCGCCTGATACATTAGAAAGGATCGAGCAACCGAGATTCGAACAAGAGAAGGAGCAAATCCTAATCAAAATCAAACAAACCATGATAAAAAATAGAACAGACAACCAAACACAAAATCAAACAAAGATGATCAAACACAAAATCAAAAAAAACAATGATCAAACACAAAATCAAACAAACCCACAATCAAATCAGGGAAAAATTGGCAGATGAAAGGAGGAGAAAGAAAGAAAACACACATGGAATCAAAGCTGGGCAGGTGAAGAGAACAATGGCGGAGACAGACGGAGCAGCACCAGAGGAGAGAGAGAGCCGTGGGAGACTGGGAGCAGCGGAGTGACAAAGAGGAAGAGAGAGAAAGCAAGAATATAGAATGACAGAGGTTGAAATCTGGGTGAGATAGGCGGAGAGACCAAGAGGAGAACGAGTGGTTGTGATAGACAGCAGCTCAAGATCAACGGCTGTGGACGAATTAAAAGGAGGGGAGAAATCAACGGCTGTGATCAAGAGCAGCTTAGAATCAACGGCTGTAGGTAAGCCAAAGAGGAACTGTTCCAATGAACAGTTAACTGGCCTTAGAGGCTTTTATAAGGTGTATAGATAACTAGATCATGATGTACGTTTTACTGTTATCTATGATTTAGCCGATGTAAACTATGCTTGAAAGAATAAAAATGATCCTATAGATCATGCTTTAATTTGGTTGAAATTGATCATATTGTTTAGTGTCTACGGAGTAAACATTTTTCAAATTTATCTTTTATCTATGTATCTCATCAATTAATCAATCTTGTCCTTAGGCCGCGTTTGATAAGACTACATCTTTATGAACTGATCTGATCTATTTGAATGACTCTGATCTGATCTGAATTTGTTGAAAATTTGATTGAATTTCAACGAATTAGTATCACTTATGTACCAAATACATTGATATTTGTTGGAACATTTCTGATCTGATCTGATGTGATCTGATTTGAATGACTCTGAACTGATTTGAATAATGCTGATAATAAGTCTTATCAAGCAGGGCCTAGTCTTTTTTTCTCAAACTTTGATTTCTGCTTAATATTCTAAATTTTCAGTAATATTGGAGTATATAGTAAGTCTTGTGTGAGACGGTCTCACACTAACTTATTGTGAGATCGACCATGTTCCTTGATATAAATAGTGATCTCTATTGCATTTTTAGTAACCATTATACTTCTTTTAGTGATTGTTTTAATTTAACGTAAGATCAGAATGCCCCATATAAAATGAGTAAATGAGTTATTTTATAAATTATGCCTAAATTTATATTTTGTGACCATTTTAAATCACAACTTATGTGGTTAGATCAAACTAACAAAATACCACTCCGTCCCAAATGAAACTTCCCATGAAATAGTGTTATGTGAGGGGAATTCAAATTTTATGGGAAGTTTAAATTGGGACGGAGTGGTAACTAAAAGCAAGATAATGGTCACAATGATGTCAATGATTGTTAAACGGTTCACTTTCTAATTAATTAAATCCTTCTCACAATAGATTATCGTAAGACCGCCTCATACGAGACTTTGCCTGGGGTATATTATATTGGAATTACATCTAATTAGAAGTGCTCTTATATTGTCGTGTAACTCTACTAACTAACTCTTATAACTGCACTAACTTAGTAAATCCACTAACTGTAACACCTAACTCTAGCACCACACCACACCAATCTCTGCCCCACCGCATCAATCACCGCATGTGGTTGTCCAGTAGTGGTGGTTGACGGGGGTTCGATTGTGGTCCGATGGTGGCCTTCACGCTTAACTGGAGTTATGTTAGTGCAGTTGCTTATGAGGTATTTGTAGTGTCACTACAAGAAATACTTCATATAAAGACGGACTTTATTGCTTGAATTACATAATTTGGTTAGCGCAATTATACGATTGGAGTTAGCCAGTTTGGTAAATGGAGTTATGAAATCTGATTTCTGGCAATAACAGCACTTCTGATCTGACCTCATTCAGCACCATATTATATTATTTATAATTTCTATAATCTTTATATATATTGTAATATTTATATTTTTTTCGTCAGTAGTCATATAATTTGGTTCTATGATCCCTCTGATTCTTTAGATTTGTCCACTTTCATTTGGGCACAAAGTTTAATAGTAGTGGGGTAGCTTTAATTTGGTTTTTTTACACCAAAAGACATTTATCCCATATGCACATGAGTATGTCCAACCTTTCATGAAAGGTAAAATGAAAACGTATCAAATGAAAATTGATTAATAAATGACAAGTGATCTCATCCACCCGTTTCACCTTTATCTGTCCATTTTAAAAACTGAAAATAAAAATGTACCGAACCTCCAATCCCTCACATTTTCTCTCTTCTGTCCTCCCTCCAGTGTGGCGCCGCCAACGACGTACACCGACAACACAGGCATTAACGTTACTAATACCATCAGACGACACAACTGCTGCCAACGAGTCCTAGTCAATATTCGCCGGCTTTCACTCATGTCCACTCAAGCGCGCACGACATCATGTTCCCTCTCCCTTATTTCGCTCTCATTGATTGCAGATTTGCCACCAAGCTTGTCCGTCGTCGTCGAGTTGCACAGTTGCCGATCTCCTGCCACCTTGCAGTATCCACTGCCCTCACATTCTCGTACTTTTTCCACTGTTGAGGGAAAAGAAACGAGAGAAAGGTGTGGAGAAAGTGGAAATTAGGCGGTATAGATGGTTGTGTTAGGGATCGGACAACAACCTCGTTCGAATGTTGGGAGCTACTACGAAACCAAATGAAAGACTCATTTGTGTTAAAATCAAGTAGACTTGGTACAATGTAATGTAGAATAGAAGATATACTACAACAAGTGAGCGATTCATTTGGTTTAGAAGTAACTCACAACATGGCTACTCAAAAACAATTTTTGAAAGGGGATACCATAGTGGGTAGAATAATATGTTATAATAATAAATTATGATAGGTGACGGAAAAGTAGGATTAATCGGAAAAAAAAAACGATTGAGAACGAAAAAAGTTAAATTAATACTCACTTCATCCTGATCCATTCTTTACCTTTTCACATTTCGAGTTGTTTTAATGAATTCTTTACCTTTCGATTACTGGGTAACTTTTTGCTTGCAAAATGTCCATTTTATTTTCACTTTACCCACCTCCCATGTGTTTTTTTAATTTTTCGGCGAATTCCCGTGGTGGCCCCGAACTATGTCAAAATACCCGCGATACCCTATGTTTGAAACTTGTACCTTGCGGTGCCCCCGAACTTTGCACCTATAGGCACGTGGTGCCCTTGTCACCTCTTAAATTCTAATACCGTTAACTTTTGGATGTTAAATGGTGATATGACATAGGATTAGGAAACTTAATTAAATCATTTGCAATTAATTAACTAATAAATAAAATAAAAACATTTAAAAAAAACCCAATTTTTTTTTGGATGATCCTAGGAGTCTATATGTAGATAATGGAAAAATTGTCTACAACATAATCAAATGTGGTAAATTAAAGATTACAAGTAGTAAATAATATGCTTGTGTAGTAAATTTAACATGTTTGCAGTAAATTTATGAAACTGACACTAAATTCAACATTGTTACGAATCTATCAATAGAAAGAAATTTACATTGATTTAATTTCCAAATCAAGGACCTTGATTGTCTCTCTTTCCTTATAATCCAACATTTACAAAATTATGCAACAAAATTTACTACACCTTTGATTAATTTTACTACAAACTAACTATAGACACTTTTTTATTTGTCTACATATATACTCCTAGTATTTTTGTTTTTTTTTTCTCTCACCTCCGCCTAACCCACCGCCCCATCCTCCCTACCGCCCCCACAACCACCGCCGCCCCTCCAACCACCTCCCCTCCCCCCGAATCCACCACCACTGGGCCGCATAAGGCGGCGGGAGCCCAGTAAGGTGGGTTATCGGGGCTGACAACAAGCGGAAGAAGGCGAAAAATGGTGTTGTCGTCGAGCCCAGATCTGTTCCCAAAACCCATGTTTCGCCTTCTTCCGCTTGTTGTTAGCCCCGATGACCCACCTTACTGGGCTTGCGCCGCCTTATGCGGCCCAGTGGTGGTGGATTCGGGGGGAGGGGAGGTGGTCGGAGGGGCGACGGTGATTGTGGGGGCAGTAGGGAGGGGTGGGGCAGTGGGTTAGGCAGAGGTGAGAGAAAAAAAATTTGGGTTTTTTTTTAAAATGTTTTTGTAATGTTTTTAATTTTATTTATTAGTTAATTAATTGCAAATGCTTTAATTAAAATTTACTAATCCTATGCCAAATCACCATTTAACATTCAAAAGTTAACGGTGTTAGAAAATAAGAGGTGACAAGGACATCACGTGCCTATAGGTGCAAAGTTCGGGGGCACCGCAAGGTACAAGTTTCAAACATAGGGGCACCGCGAGTATTTTGACATAATTCGGGACACCACGGAAATTTGTCGTTAATTGTTTGTTTTGCTTTCATGTCCTTTGTGTCGAACACAAAAGTAAAATAAAAGGACGTAGAAAATAACAAGTAAATTATGAAAAACTTCGAGGTACATATTCTACTCCGTACATGAGTATTGAGTAGTTAGAGCACGTACAGTGGTGTGTTTCAACGAAATGGATAGTTAACTCATGAAGAGAGTGGAGAGAGAAGAAGTTAACTTTAGTCTCACAGTGGTGTGCTTCAAGAGAATGAAGAGTTATCTCTCTATCAACATTTGATGTAGCTAACTCTCCATTTGCTGCACACAAGTAGCTAGCTACAACTCTTTCTCCTCTCACATACCACACTCACTCTCATATAATATAATACCAAATTACGGTAATCAATCACGATTTTAATATTTTATTAATTTAATAAAGTTCGAGAATTATGAATTTTCAAAAATAACTTTTTATACTCAAAAAAATCATTTTTTATGTTTTAAAAAATAATTATATAATATAATATAATTTTGATGTCGACTTATTTTATGTGATATTGAAAAATATCGAACTTATAACGATTTTTTACAAAAACATAGTAAACGAATGAGTGAAAAATGAAAAGATGTGATAAAATAACACAATCGGGTCCACTAAAAGTGAGGTGGAGAGTTAGATAGGAGAGTGGTAGCATTGTGAAGGTGAAGTGTTAAGGTCGAAATCAGGACCTGAACTCTACCAAATTGCTGAAATCAGGACCTCACAATTTTTTTGGTCTAAATCAGGACCTCAGTTCAATTGGACGTTAAATAGCTAACGACGTTGGATGAGCTGGCAGCCACAATTGACACTGACCTTTTCTTCCTTCTCTCACCTTTAATTGTTTTTCTCTCTCCTCCCCCAGAAACGCTATCCCACCAAAATAATCGAATTGATTCTCCTCTTAGAATCATCTAATGCCTTGATAATTTAAAAGATTCATCACAAATTGTGAAATTCCTTCCGACAAAAGAAAACACTGACAACAAGCAAGATCTCCGACCGCCAACTCTAAAAAGCAGTAAACATCTTCCTTTTCGGCCGCCTCATCGTTGCCGCAAGCACCATATTTTGTCACCGTCAAACACTTCGGCTGTTTGAGGATAAAAGTTGTGATTTTGTGTAATTTTTTTGGTTTTTGAATGAATTGATGATTTGAGGTTGAATATTGGGTGTAGGTTTGTAGAATTTGATATGGTCGGAGATGGAGATGTGGGTTGTAATTTGGTTGAGGAACAAGTTGAAGAAGACCTGATTGTTTTTTTTTTTTTTGGGTGAGGATTTCTTCAATTTCCATCATCACTCTTTGCTTCCATACTATCACTCGTTAACACTCGAATTTTTGTTTGGTGATTGTTTGTTTTTGGTTGTGGTTGTGGTTGTGGGGGATCTGTGAGTGAGTGGCGATTGTTTGTGAATTGTGACAATCGGTCGGTTCAGGATTGTTTTGAGTCGGATTAATTTTAGGCTTGTTTGAGGTTGAATTTTGGATGAAGATGGATTGTTGGTCGGAGTTGTTGGAGAGCAGGTTCAATTGATGGGGTTTTTGTTGGTGGAGTTTTCCTGGACAAATTAATGCCCCACTTGGCACGTGCATTAGATGATTTGTATAGTACTGGGGTTTTGAGGTTGTGGTCGAAGATGAGGTTGTGGTCGAAGATGAGGTGGTGGTTGGTCGGAGTCGGAGATGAGGTCGAAGGTTGAAGGTTGAAGGTGGATCATTGAGGATGGAGGAGAGAGGAGAGAGAAAAATAAATTAAGGTGAGATTGTAGGAAAGTGAAGTTGTCGGTGTCAGTTTGGCTGGAAAGGCAAAGTAAAGGTCCTTCCTTCCGCCACATCATCACACTCTGTTAGCTATTTAACGTCCAATTGGACTGAGGTCCTGATTTGGACCAAAAAAGTTGTGAGGTCCTGATTTCAGCAATTTGGTAGAGTTCGGGTCCTGATTTCGACCTTAACTCGAAGGTGAAGTAAGGTATTGACTCTCCATGGAAAGAGAATGTGATGGAGAGATAGTGCTTTATGGAGAGTGCGATTCAGCGTTATACATGACCTTAGGCGTGAGCCCGCCCCCTAAACTAATGCTTTGTATTATCATTCCTTTGGCCTTTGCATCTAAAAAAAACGAAAAAACTCTAATTATGCCCTTGGAATTCAGATGTCCATGTCCTCGTTCCACAATCAATATCATATTGACATGGAGCGAGTTACTTTCTTTCTTGTAGCATGGCACGTTTTAAGTATTGACATTGTTGGCAAAAATGAACCACTTGAGTGAAAAATGAATCCCACATGAGTCCATTCTATCAATTTGGAGTACTATACTAATAATAAATTCGAATTAATATCGATATATTTTTTAGGTAGATTAGAAGGGTCGAAGGATTCACTCCTAGATGTAGTAGGTTATCTGCGGGTCTTATCCAGGTGGTAGTCCGACAGGTAGTAGTGGCACTTTTATGATCTAGTGTCTTCGTGTTAGACACCTACCGACGTAACTGAAGATAATACGTGATAAGTGTTTGTTAATATATTAGTACCTCTTTAGTTTCGATAGTCACGGACACCTTTTTATAATTTCAAAAATCTAAACTCAACACGACGTTGCTAACATGAAGTACGGGTACGTGAATCATTTTTGTATTAATACGGAGTATTCTAAATGAAATATATAAAATATAACTTCATTTTGTGATCCATTCTGAAGGGAGCATAATACAATAGAAAAAATGAAAAAAAAAAAAGCTCTCAAAATTCTTTGAGATGAAAGCTCTATAGGGAACTAATGATGGAATGGCTAGTCAAAAATTTAGAGTAATTGGTTAAATTTTTGAGTAGATAGGCGATATTTAGAATAAATCATGCACTGTAGGCTACCCAGTATATTTGCCTAAGGCCAAGACACAAATAAACAATCAGCTAAAATGCGTCTAGATAGGTAGCTTAAATGATTTACAAAACAAAGTCATCGTACAACTCTAAGAGTTCGTTTGGGAAGTGGGATGGGATTAGATGAGATAAGAGGTGGAATAAGGGGTGGGATAAGATGATGGGATAAGGGTGGAATAGTTTCAATCCCTTATTTGGATTGAGATGAGATAAGGGCCTACGTACTGAATCCCAATTCTCACCTAGAAGGCAAACTAATGTAGCCTCAGGAGGGCAAAGAGGTAGGGCCGTTGGGGTTAATCTAGGGCCAAAGTTTGGGGTAGTCATTATAATATGGGGTACAAGTTAATTTTTGTATAATGTTCTCTCAATTTTGTTTAAATCGTGCATTATAAGCTACCCTTAGACCTGTCAAAAACTGACCCGACTCGAAAAATTGCCCGAGACCCGATCCGAAAATAACCCGAAAAAACCCATTTTTCTCGACCCGGACCTGAACATGACCCGAAAGTCTGCGTCATAACCCGACCCGGACCGGGTCAAATAAATTGTGCAAGATATATATTATAATAATAAAAAAATAAAAAATAAAAAATAATTAGATAAATATTAATTAAATATTAATAATTGATTAATTTAAGACATATAAGATAAAATATAATTAAACTATTATTATTATATAATATAATACATAAAATGCTTGTAAAATAGTAATAAATAATAATTTGATTATAATAATTACCGATAAAAAAAAGGCGCGAGCATGTATTTTTGACCCGTTGGTCAACCCGTAACCCGACCCGAATCCGTATAAACCGGTGTATAGTCGATCCGTATTTGACCCGTCCCGTCCCGTAGCGACCCGAACCCGAAACCCGCACGCCCGACCCGTTTGACAGGTCTAGCTGCCCTGCATATTTACTTCCGGCCAGTACACAGTTTAAGAATCAGCTAACCAACTGAAAGAGAGGGGTTAGTTAGGCATCCACTATATAAAGGAGTAAACTGTAAACGCCTATGAAGAGTTACACCTAAAGTATTTTCGTTTGAGTTTATAAAGGAAATAAGGCAATAATTAATAACGCCTGGAAGTATGGGAGTGAGTGGAAAGTTCGAAGTGGAAGTTGAGATCAAGTCAAGTGGAGATTCATTTTTTGAACTGTTTACCACCAAGCCACACCAAATTTCCAAATTTGCCCCTGACAACATTCATGGTTGTAAAGTTACTAAAGGTCAATTTGGCCTTCCTGGCTCTATCATTTACTGGAATTACACCATAGGTAAGGCTTACACATTGACCTCTTATTATATGAGATTTATGTGCACATATAAATTTGCTAGAGGTGGCTAATGGGCGTAGTTTTACAAAAGAGGGCCGGAATAGTTGAGCTTAAAAGAATCTTCCTTCTTAGGTGTAGTTTGACAAAAGAAATCAAACAGATAACCAAATTAGTACCTTATGCAAATGTGTTCATTCATTGCAATATCTAAAATTCTAGATCATCATATAGGCCCGATATTTCATGACAAGAGGGAAACAACATATTGATGTATTAAGGAATGATTAGCATAGAGTTTATATGTT